>CM060400.1:117323699-117951199 GCA_030545235.1 Helianthus tuberosus | reverse complement strand
TGGATCAGTAAATGTAAATTCACTGAAAAAAAAATCTTTGTGAGATCGTCAATATTGTGCGGTAGGGGGTTGACCACGGCCTAGCTGTAAAAAGAATCTATTTTATTGATTTTGATTTATAGGAGTGCGAATTGATTTTGATTTATTCGGGTAACAAGCTGGGGTATTTTTCCCTGTGGATTATTCTCGTCATTCGGTCCCCAATAGTAGGGGTGGGATAACTCACACCCAATTCTATCACTCACAACATCCAATCAGGTTCTGCCATGTCATCAACCATTATTTCCATCACTCACACCATTTTTTGCTGGAAATGGTCATCAGTTGTACAAATTCCATCACTCACAAATTTTTAAATTTTTTATTTTTTTAAATTATAAATTAACACAAATAAATACCTTAGGTTGTTGCTAGAAATGGCCGTTCAAAAGAAAAAAAAAATCACATACATACTCACCATGAACCCTAGTTCAAGTTAACACAAAATTGAAGGAGATAAGCTTTATAATCTCCTAAATTGATATGGGGCTTTCGCTCACACAGTGAAATCGACCCACAATCACCTAAGAATACCTGCTATTGGGGACCGAATGACGAGAATAGGTTGTTGCCGGAGCTCCGACGCCGACGGTTTCTCCGGTGGACACGCAGAAGATCAGCAACAATGGAGCTTTTGTTGTTGCTGTTGCTGTCTTGCTGCTGTTGTTGTTGGTCAAATGCAGCAACAATCATCCCCAGGTCAAAAAAAGGGCTGCTTCTTCATTCTTCAACGCGTCATACGGTTCACGCATTAAACATTAAACGCGTTAAAAACGAAGGCGGCGGCGGTGTGAGCATATCTTCCACGCGTGATATTTGGGTATCACGTACCCACCCCGGGTGCTCTACTGGATATGTTTTTTGTGGTTGCTATTTCCTTATTTAAAACAACTTAAATGACACATTTACCCCAAATCAATTAAATTAGCCTATTTTAAAGACACGTATATTACCAAAATGCCACCAAAATGATCTCAGCCATTAAACAGACTCATCTGATGGCCCAGATCGCTTCCTACACTTTCTAGGAAAAACACACTTTCCGCAGGATCTCCACTATATATAGGGTGGGGGTCTAGAGTGAACACTAATGTATTTAGGAACGGAGTGAACAAATCTTGGCCATTAATTTACACATGTGGATGGCTAGGATTTCATCATCAAATCGTAAATACACTAGTGTATTTCATCATCAAATCCTGACCATTGATCTACACACATGTATGGCTAGAATTAGTTCGCTCAGTTCGCAAACTATACTAGTGTTCATTCTTGAACCTAACCTTATATATATATAATACACCTTTTCTTATATCTTCTCTTATGTATGAAAAAACCCTCAATCCAAAAACTTGTATTATCAACCTCTCTATGTTCAAAATCTTTAGATTTTCAAATTATAGTTGCTCCTCCCGATTGTAAGGAAATCAATTGTAATCAAGATTTTCAATCAATAAACTCAGGTATATTTTAAATTTATATCATGGTTGTTTATGTTGCCACCTCCTTAAATTAATTCATATTGTATTTATGTTTAATCTTCTTCATATCAGTCGATCCTAAACCGTTTTGGTATCAGAGCCATGTCTCTGTTTAGAAAATGTTTTAATAACTAATTTATTATGATTGTTAGCCCTGAATTTTTAAAGGGGGGTAGAACTGTGTTGGTAAGCCCTGTCGATTGTCGGTTGGATTAGCATTATGCCCAAAAAGATAAGAATGGGCAGCCTGACCATGACGATATGGGGGTGTTCCCTCAGTATAAGCTCTACTTTAAAAATTTAAAGACTAATAACTATAATGAATCAGTTATCAAAATTCTTTTCTAAACGAGATTATAGCTCAAATACTAATGATAATGATGAAGAAGACTTAAACATGAACTCTTTACATATGAATTCTGTTGAAATTAATATTTCTCAAATTGAAAACAATCTTTTAAATTGGAGTATACCAAAACAAGATGTTAAAACTATTTACAAAATTGGCACTTTTGATTTTTTACAAGATTATTCTATAAAAACTCATGAACAATCTATACCTATTAATAAAGAGTATCAAAACATGCAATTATTATCAGTAGAAGCTATTAAAAGACATAGAAAATTATATAAATTTCTACACATAGGATTAGTTCAAATCCTTAGCCATGGAGGCAAGATCTGTCTACATCTCACCCTCCCCAGACCCTATAAGTAGCTTTGCTATTTGTGGAATATACTAGGTATGTTTTTTGTTGTTGTTATTTCCTTATTTAAAACAACTTAAATGACACATTTACCCCAATCAATTAAATTAGCCTATTTTAAAGACACGTATATTACCAAAATGCCACCAAAATGATCTCAGCCATTAAACACACTCATCTGATGGCCCAGATCGCTTCCTACACTTTCTAGGAAAAACACACTTTCCGCAGGATCTCCACTATATATAGGGTGGGGGTCTAGAGTGAACACTAATGTATTTAGGAACGGAGTGAACAAATCTTGGCCATTGATTTACACATGTGGATGGCTAGGATTTCATCATCAAATCGTAAAATACACTAGTGTATTTCATCATCAAATCCTGGCCATTGATCTACACACATGTATGGCTAGGATTAGTTCGCTCAGTTCGCAAACTATACTAGTGTTCACTCTTGAACCTAACCTTATATATATATATATATATATATATATATATATATATATATAATACACCTTTTCTTATATCTTCTCTTATGTATGAAAAAACCCTCAAACCAAAAACTTGTATTATCAACCTCTCTATGGTCAAAATCTTTAGATTTTCAAATTATAGTTGCTCCTCCCGATTGTAAGGAAATCAATTGTAATCAAGATTTTCAATCAATAAACTCAGGTATATTTTAAATTTATATCATGGTTGTTTATGTTGCCATCTCCTTAACATAATTCATATTGTATTTATCTTTAATCTTCTTCATATCAGTCGATCCTAAACCGTTTTGGTATCAGAGCCATGTCTCTGTTTAGAAACTGTTTTAATAACTAATTTATTATGATTGTTAGCCCTGAATTTTTAAAGGGGGGTAGAACTGTGTTGGTAAGCCCTGTCGATTGTCGGTTGGATTAGCATTATGCCCAAAAAGATAAGAATGGGCAGCCTGACCATGACGATATGGGGGTGTTCCCTCAGTATAAGCTCTACTTTAAAATTTAAAGACTAATAACTATAATGAATCAGTTATCAAAATTCTTTTCTAAACGAGATTATAGCTCAAATACTAATGATAATGATGAAGAAAACTTAAACATGAACTCTTTACATATGAATTCTGTTGAAATTAATATTTCTCAAATGGAAAACAATCTTTTAAATTGGAGTATACCAAAACAAGATGTTAAAACTATTTACAAAATTGATACTTTTGATTTTTTACAAGATTATTCTATAAAAACTCATGAACAATCTATACCTATTAATAAAGAGTATCAAAACATGCAATTATTATCAGTAGAAGCTATTAAAAGACTTAGAAAATTATATAAATTTCTACACATAGGATTAGTTCAAATCCTTAGGGATGGAGGCAAGATCTGTCTACATCTCACCCTCCCCAGACCCTATAAGTAGCTTTGCTATTTGTGGAATATACTGGGTATGTTTTTTGTTGTTGTTATTTCCTTATTTAAAACAACTTAAATGACACATTTACCCCCAATCAATTAAATTAGCCTATTTTAAAGACACGTATATTACCAAAATGCCACCAAAATGATCTCAGCCATTAAACACACTCATCTGATGGCCCAGATCGCTTCCTACACTTTCTAGGAAAAACACACTTTCCGCAGGATCTCCACTATATATAGGGTGGGGGTCTAGAGTGAACACTAATGTATTTAGGAACGGAGTGAACAAATCTTGGCCATTGATTTACACATGTGGATGGCTAGGATTTCATCATCAAATCGTAAAATACACTAGTGTATTTCATCATCAAATCCTGGCCATTGATCTACACACATGTATGGCTAGGATTAGTTCGCTCAGTTCGCAAACTAGACTAGTGTTTACTCTTGAACCTGACCTTATATATATATATATATATATATATATATATATATATATAATACACCTTTTCTTATATCTTCTCTTATGTATGAAAAAACCCTCAAACCAAAAGCTTGTATTATCAACCTCTCTATGTTCAAAATCTTTAGATTTTCAAATTATAGTTGCTCCTCCCGATTGTAAGGAAATCAATTGTAATCAAGATTTTCAATCAATAAACTCAGGTATATTTTAAATTTATATCATGGTTGTTTATGTTGTCATCTCCTTAAATTAATTCATATTGTATTTATGTTTAATCTTCTTCATATCAGTCGATCCTAAACCGTTTTGGTATCAGAGCCATGTCTCTGTTTAGAAACTGTTTTAATAACTAATTTATTATGATTGTTAGCCCTGAATTTTTAAAGGGGGGTAGAACTGTGTTGGTAAGCCCTGTCGATTGTCGGTTGGATTAGCATTATGCCCAAAAGATAAGAATGGGCAGCCTGACCATGACGATATGGGGGTGTTCACTCAGTATAAGCTCTACTTTAAAAATTTAAAGACTAATAATTATAATGAATCAGTTATCAAAATTCTTTTCTAAACGAGATTATAGCTCAAATACTAATGATAATGATGAAGAAGACTTAAACATGAATTCTTTACATATGAATTTTGTTGAAATTAATATTTCTCAAATTGAAAACAATCTTTTAAATTGGAGTATACCAAAACAAGATGTTAAAACTATTTACAAAATTGGTACTTTTGATTTTTTACAAGATTATTATATAAAAACTCATGAACAATCTATACCTATTAATAAAGAGTATCAAAACATGCAATTATTATCAGTAGAAGCTATTAAAAGACATAGAAAATTATATAAATTTCTACACATAGGATTAGTTTAAGTCGCCATTAAACCTATGTTCAGATTAGGAATTGATGCTCCTGTTTTACTAATTCTAAGAGATGCAAGACCTACAAATTTTAATAATCTTTTGCTAGCTATGGCTGAGTCTAATATTTCAAATGGTCCTATTTACTTTAACTGCTATCCAAACTTTTCAATTGGTTTATCTGATCCACATATTTTAGATACTTTAACATTAACAATTAAAACTAAAAACTTAGAATTTAAAGAAAAAACTAATGCTGCAGTAGTTATATATAGAATATATTATAAGACTATGACTACCACTATAGAACCTAAAACAAAATTAGTATCCCCAAAAGAAGAAACTATTATTTTTGAAGCTAATACTATGCATACAAAAATAAGAACACCTAAAAAATTAAAATGGAATGAAATAACTCAATCATTAACATGGAATTTACAAGATGTAAACCCGCCAAAACCTATAGAGATAGATAATCAAACATCTAGCATAGTAGAACATTCTGATGGTTTAATAGATATTTCTTTTAGTAATATACCACCAAGGCATTCTATATGAGCAAGTACTTCTAGAAATACTTTAGATGAAAGTCTATTTAGAAGAAGTTTATCAATGAAATGAAAGGCGTTGATTTTTCAAATACTATCCCAAGACCGCTATATGGAGAAAATGATAGTGATAATAATACTTATGTCCCAACTAAGTCTGATATGGAAAATTATGAAGATATACAATGAGTGATTCAAAAGTTCAAGCTCGTAGAAATAACAATATTTGGTTTTTGAAACTTTGCAATAGAAGAATAAAATATTTAAGAGAAAGATTAGAACAATATAAAAATGCATGCAACATGCTTCCATCTGACCCTTATCATTACTCTAACTATACGACTAAACCATATCTTCAGTCTTCTAACTATGTATTATTTTTAGAGAAAAAATTAAGAGAAGAAAATAATTATAGTAGTTTTGCATCGAACCTTAGACATAAGGCACATAACACTCAACAATTGAGATAAAGGCCGATTAGTGCATGCACTCCTTGTCTTCGGCTATCAACGCCACTACATGATGCATGATTAACCGTCTCCCCCTTTTAATGTTACTTTCACGAACTTAGCAAAATAACATTAAAATTAGTGCAATTTCACTTAGAAATAAAACTAAACCGTGTAAAACAATTTTTCTTAAATATATAGTCAATATCATATATTAGAGGTAAACTAAAATAAATCTTAAAATAAAACAGTTTACAAAGATTAATCGTAAGTTATGAACGTGAGTCAATTCATACTCATTTAAGTTTATAACTTTAATCAAAATTTGCGTTAATAAAAAAATGATAACTTGTTACAAATATATTATCTACAAAATATTATAAGAATTTCTTTTATTAAATGATACATTATTTATAATCAAAAACTAAAATATTGAAACACTGATTTAATTTGATAAGGATTTGATCCATATATTTATAAAGAATATAACTAATACCAATCCTATAAATGCCTGGACACAGAAACCATAAACTTTTTTCAACCAGCCAAACAACTTTCATTAATACTACTGAAAGGGTACAAAAGTTTCACCTCAGCTGAGGCCAACTTATAGAAAATACTACCATCTTAACAAACAAAAAGAAGCTAATGACACCTAAATTTACTTCCTTAATACAGACCGAAGCTAAAAACAAATTAACCACTCCTCAAAGCAGACTATAAAATTCACACGGATACGATGAACAATCTCGACCAAGCATCATGCCATTGGATCATCATATTGACCCGCATTCACCCAACCTTTTACTTCCTTTCCGCCAATATAGCAAACCACACTTGTATATGACGAATAGCCTTGGAGCCGTATTTAACTAATAATATTTATACCCACAACCACTTGATGACCCGCTTTTTTTGCACACCAACCATCAATGGACTCAACAATTGTGTTTTTTAATCTATTCAAAGCCCCAAGTCATAAATTACCACTAATGAAACATTCCTAGACTAATAGCAACCATTAGTCTAGGTAATCTTCGTCTTCTTCTAGTTCATACTCCAAACCAACTGCTGAATTAAACCCAATGATAATACATGCCCATCACAATGATAAACTGAACCAACCAAGATACATAATCAATTGAACAACCAGACCCATTTATAACAACTCCCTGACTTCACACAAAACTAACTGATGATGCCTTATATCCATCCAACTCTATAGATATAAATTCACATGCCAGCTTTTGGGGATTTTCGGTACCGGTACCCACTTTTGGGGATTTTCGGTACCTGTACCGGTATTTTCGGTTCCGGTTCGGTACCGCTTGGTACCGAGCTCATCCTTAGTTTCGATGTCCACACTTAGCAAAAGCGTGTTCCCTTTCTTCAACCTCAGAGAGTTGTGAAGCCATGAATACAAACATCTCTAATGAACATATTCTTGATGATCTAGCTTCACTTGACAAAAATGAAGCCGTGAATTATGTTCATCATTCCAAAATTAGCTTTCCACTACTAATTATGCTACTGACCTGTATCATCTATGACCGATTAATCTGATTAGGTATATGTCACTCAAATTACACTTACACCTGCACAATAGATTCCATCAGATGCTAAGTTGATTAGATAGCTAACCTTAAGTGTTTGGAAAATACATTGTAGTTCGCTTGTATCACCAAATGAGGTCTGAAAAGAAATTACCAACTTCATCAATCGCAAGCGCCTGTAAAATTCAGAAATGTTAGCAAGATCCAGAACTACAATTTTTCATATTAAAAACTTGGATGATAACGTGCTTAGACTGCTTAATATATATTTATAGCTTTATACCTTCATATTTGGATGATCTAACAATGGTCGTTGGAAAAAATGAATAACTAAAACGACAACAAAATATAATGGGATCAGAAAAATTACCACCAATATCAGTGCTGTCTGCACCTAATCAATAGATTTAACTCACGAATTCGTAATAGCAGTTCATGTGAAGAACAAATCAATAATTTTGAACACAGAAAACAAAAAAACAATCTGCTGGTAACTCATATATAGAAAATAGAGAAAAATAAATAATGCATACCGAAAAATGGTGCTCAGATCATCTAACCAAAATTAAAAACAATTTAGAAGAAAGATGTACAGAGCAAATTAACAACCGAGTGAGTGTTTGTATGTGGAAATAATGGAAACAAACCTCTGCATTCTTCTTCATCCAATGACGCAAAAATCGTTGTCTCCAACACAAACCTGCATATTTAGATCTAAGATTATGTGTTTATCAATTTCATTATGAGATGAAAATGCAGTTGTTTCTCAACCCAACAAAGATTAAAAATAAAAAGAATGAACTTGTGTCATTAGTCAATCAACACAAACAAAACTAAATCCAACAAACAGATGGCTAGCCGACTCATCAAATTCACAGCCGTAGGAAGCCAATCTAAGACGACTCGTTAAACAAAAAAATTACCTTTAACAGCACCCACCTGTTTCAATTAAAGTTAATCACACTGTTTGAAAAAAAAATTTGTGACAAAACCAAAAAAAAAAAACTTGATTTTTAGGTCTACAAATTTACTAAAGCGTAAATCAAAGATGGCTTGAATTTAAATTATGTGAACAAAATTGATAGATATATATACACACACCTAAGATTGAAATAACTAAGAAACAGGTACATTAGAAGATCAATAAATCAAATATGAACAAATAAATTGATGGAGAAGAATTGAATTGTAAGATAAACATAAAATATAAAATAAAATTGATGACGAAATCACTTTTCTTCCTCATCAAATTTCCTTTTCACAACCTGTAACTCCGATTTCACAAAACTCAGATTCACAACCTGTAAGTCCGATTTCACAACCTGTAACTCCGATTTCACAAAACTCATTCGCTCAATCTGTCCCACACCCACTTCAAGATTTCACAAAACTCAAAACCCCTTTTCATGATTTGACTATAAGTCCGATTTTGTGTTTTCGGTAGCTTTTTCTCACATTCACAACCTGTAAGTCTGATTCAGATCTGTGAGAATACAGATCTGAACTTATAACAAAAACACAAACAAATTTTACAATCCAACCGTTTTCAAAACTCAGATTCGTCACAACAACTCCAGATCTAGAATTCTTGAAGAAAGTACAGATCTAAAATATACTATCGAACACGGATTCAGATCTGAACTGTATACCGGCACCGTACGTCCGTCTTCCTCCCCTATCCTTCACCTTTGTGCGAACCGACACTTTTCCTTCATGCGAACTGGCACCGGACCTCAGTCCGTGCGAACCGGCACCGGACCTCAATCCGTACGAACCGGCACCGGACCTCAGTCCATGCGAAACGGCGGTGATAATGTCTTCACAAAGCCTGGGGATTTGAATTTTGTTGTGGTGAATTTTGCACATCGGGTTAAATTTAAAAAAAAAACACTTCTTTAAAGTTTTTAATACTTCTACCATGAGCTAACGGGTTACGTGGGGTTCCATTTAGAGGGTGGGCAACTCGCGGTTGCTGCCCTCCTTTGGTTTTCCACTCCCACAACTCATCTCGAGTTCGGCTTACCACTTGTGTGTTTTCTCTAAAAAAACGGCAGTTTAAATACGCGTATGGCTCCTACGAGAAGGGGAAGGGATGTTAAGTCAGGGGGCCTTGTGCAGGGTTCTGCTAGCGGTCTAAGGACTTGTCCTTTCAAATTTTTTCACGAATGTAAAGATGGAAAGCCGGGGTCTGGGGGTTTTTTTCGCCTGCTTGAACACTTGCAAAGCACCCACTTCAAGACTGAAAACCGGAAGCTAACTTTGAAGGAGGCTATCTCCAGGGACTTGGACCTCTTTTTGGACGTTGGGGAAGTTCTTAGGGCAGAGGATAAATGGTTGTGTGGCCGTTGCATGGTAATGCATGCACTCAGTAGAGGGTGCAAGCATGATGATGAGGTCGTGTCGTTTGTCATAGTCTCAGGGGACGTGGAAGATTTCATCGTTGGGATCCGGAAACCATGTCAAGTGGTGGTTGACACAAACCCATGTCACCCAGCAAGGGTCGGGGGTGGTGTTAACCTCCTCGAGCTAGTTTTTTCCCTTCCTATTCAGACTGTTAAAAGCATTCCTCCCAGTTGTCGGCTGATGTTTGCTCAGGTTTTAATAGGTGCTTTGCGCAAAGTGGTTGTGTCACCAGGATCAGTCGACAATTGGGTCCAATTACTTTTGCTGCCGCGGTGCACCTTACGGGTGGTCAGACCATCCTCCCAACAAGAACGACGATCAGGGAACAGGAAATCTTTGCAGTGTAATAACATCCTGCATGCGCTTACAGTTTGGAAAGATGGGTCTGGTTTTGATGAATTGGTTTCGTCCCTATTGGATAGCGCGGGGGAGGCGGGGCCTCTTAGGGGAGAATGCAGGATGGAGGGAGACAAAGATAAGGACCCTAATATTAAGCAATGTCTCCGAAAAGTTAGGGATGGACATTTTACGGCTGCGGTTAAGGTCCTAAGCTCCAGTGGAGTCGCCCCTCTAGGTGATTCGACCTTGAAAGCTCTTATTGATAAAAACCTTGTGGTGCCGCCCCCTTCCTTGCCTCCCAACCCTCACGCCCAACCCACTCTTGTTGTTGATGAGGAGTGTGTGCTCAAATGTATCCGATCATTTCCTAAAGGGACATCTTGTGGTAGGGACGGGATGTGGGCCCAACACTTGTTAGATGCTATCGGGGGCGAGGGCTCAATGACTTCCTCGGGTTTGATAACGACCATTACTGAAGTTGTCAAGTTATGGCTTGGAGGATCCTGCCCTAAGGTGCTAGCAGAGTTTGTTGCCTCAGCCCCCCTTACCCCTTTATTGAAACCTGATAAAGGAATTCGACCTATTGCTGTGGGGGGTATTTGGCGAAGGTTGGTTTCCAAGGTGGCAATGAAGAAGGTCGGGAAAAACATGGCCCAGTACTTGGGAGACTTTCAGTTTGGGGTGGGGACGTCAAACGGTGCAGAGGCGGTGCTTCACAGTGCGAACAGGTTTCTCAACTCCTTTCATGCAGATGGTTCCTTAGCCTTGCTTACTGTGGACTTCTCCAATGCGTTCAACACGGTTGACCGCACAACCTTCCTGAAAGAGGTTCATCAACATTGTCCGTCAATCTATCGATGGGTTCAATTCCTTTACGCCCAGCCTGCTCGGTTGTATGTTGGTAATGAGTGTATTGGGGCTACTACCGGAGTGCAACAGGGGGATCCCTTGGGGCCCCTTCTCTTTTCCCTTGCCTTACACCCACTCATTCTCCGGGTGCAGGACCGATGTAACCTCCCGTTTCATGCTTGGTACTTGGATGATGGGACGATTATCGGCAATGCGACTGAGGTTGCTAGGGCCTTAGACATTATTAACGAGGAAGGGCCATCTCTAGGACTTTACCTCAACATTAAGAAAACAGAGGTTTTTTGGCCGATATGTGATGGGCAGAAAGTTCAGGACGGGCTTTTCCCGAAAGGGATTGGCAGACCAGAGAGGGGGGTTAAGCTACTTGGTGGAGCTGTTAGCCGTGACCCTAGCTTTGTTGGCGAGTTGGCAGGGCGGCGGGCGGCGGGGGCGGTTGAACTCATGAAACTCTTGCCCTGCCTTAGGGACCCTCAATGTGAACTCCTTCTGCTAAGGTCTTGCATGGGGGTTGCTAAGTTACTTTTCGGACTGCGAACTTGTCAACCTTATTTGATGGAGGATGCAGCATCCCGGTTCGATGATGGCCTCCGGGAGGCTATAGAAGACATAGTCGTGGGTGGTGGCCCATTCTTTGGGGACCTCCAATGGCGTTTGGCATCTCTACCAATGCGTCTAGGTGGTTTGGGCCTCCTCTCAGCTCAAGATGTTGGGGTTTATGCTTTTGTGGCGTCCAGAGCTCAGTCTTGGGAACTACAGGATCATATCCTTTGAAACAGTGGGGTTGTCGGGCTCGACGGGGACTATCTGCAGGCGCTTGAACGCTTAAATGTCTCTTTCCCAGACTTTGATATCGGCGGTTTCTCTAAAAAGGACACCGCCCCCTCGAAACCACAAACAACTTTGGCGAATGCTCTATTTAGCAAAATCGCTCAAAGACTGGGATAAAATTTTGATTTGTCATCCCGCCAGAAGGCGGTCTGGGAGTGCCTGAAGGGTCCCCATGCCCAGGATTTTTTTTACCGTTATCCCAATTGAGGGGCTGGGACAATGTATGTCAGCAGTAGAATACAGAGCAATCCTTAAATACCGGCTGATGATCCCTATGTACCCAGAAGATGAAACGTGCCCGATATGTAATACGGAGAGCACGCAGTGCATTGTAAAGAGCTCCCTGGGTTTAAATATCGGCATGACTGGGTGCGAGATGTTTTGTGGGACATCCTGAGAAGAGCTGGGATTTCGGCTAAGAAAGAGGCTCATGTGAATTTCCTTACGGACCCTATGGAAGGGAGATCTACTCTGCGACCAGCGGATCTGCTCGTCTTTGGTTGGGCTAGGGGGAAACATGCTTGTGTTGACCTCACGGGGGTTTCCCCTCTGGTTGGTTTAAGGGAAAACGGGTTTGTAGCTGGACAAGCAGCAAGAAAGGCAGAATCGAAGAAAGTTGATAAGCACGCTAAAGCTTGTGCAGAGAACCAGCATGTTTTTGTCCCTTTTGCCTTTGACACATTTGGCTCCCTAGCGCCAGAAGCTATCCAATTCCTGACTAGGGTCCAACGGGTCATCCACAACAATTGCTCAGCATCAGGGGGACGAGGTTTTGTGTTTGGCAGATTAGGGTTTGCAATTCAGAAAGGGGTGGCGGCGCAGCTTGTTGCCCGTCTACCCTTTGTTTTGATGTAACTTGGCAAGTATGAATGAAATTTCGTTTTAAAAAAAATTGATGAACACAATTGAACAAAAAGAAAGCCTAATTTGAACATTTCGATGTAACAAAAAAATACCCTAATCTGAACTAACTTGTAAAAAAACGTAATCTGAACAAAAATAAACGCTAATCTTAAGTTCTTAATGAATCAGCATAACTCACCTTGGAGTGGAAGAATTGAGAATGCTAAGAATTTCTTCTTGATGATATGCAATACACGTTAGAAAACGGATTAAGAATAAAAAACAAAGAGGGAAAGAACAATAACATACCTATGATGAATCCCATTCGTCACCAACCACTGCTAAGAATTTCTTCTTGATGATATTGTTTTCTTCTGCATGGTCTGGCTAAAAAAAATTCACAAGTATGTTAGTAGGCCCATAAGCTCTTCCATTTCTTTCATTTCAATATCCTTCTCCCATGATTGGCACTTGTTTTTAAAGCATAAAAATAAGTAATTTATTCATTTTACAGACAAAATGAAGTAATAAATGAGCATTTACCCAGTAGCATTTGAGTAGTAACATCTGCAAGAGAATTAAACGTATATTAAAGCATTTTTTTGGCATCAACCACTAAATGAAGGCGGTTCCGTATCCAGGGATGAGCAAATGGTACCAGTACCGAATTTACCGAACCTGGTACATTTTCGGTACCGACTTTTGCCATTTTCGGTACCGGTATTTACCCTCAAATACCGGTACCGAACCATACTGTAGAAGGTATATTCGGTACCGGATCCGGTAACCACTGTTGGGGATTTTCGGTGCCGGTATTTTTGGTACCAGTACCGGTTGGTACCGAGCTCATCCCTAGTTCCGATGTCCACACTTAGCAAAAGCGTGTTCCCTTTCTTCAACCTTAGAGAGTTATGAAGCCATGAATATAAGCGCCTCTAATGAACATATTCTTGATGATCTAGCTTCACTTGACAAAAATGAAGCCGTGAATTATGTTCATCATTCCAAAATTAGCTCTCCACTACTAATTATGCTACTGAACTGTATCATCTATGACCAAATAATTTGATTAGGTACATGTCACTCAAATTACACTCACACCTGCACAATAGATTGCATCAGATGCTAAGTTGATTAGAAAACTAAACTTAAGTGTTTGGAATATACATGGTAGTTCGCTTGCATCACCAAATGAGGTTTGACAAAAAATTACCCACTTCATCAAAATGAGTTCTGAAAAGAAATTACCCACTTCATCAATCACAAGCACCTGCAAAGTTCAGAAATGTAAGCAAGATCCAGAATTACAATTTTTCTGGATTATACACAACGAAGCAAACATGTTGAATTATGCTAACTAAATAATTGAATTTGGATTAAAATGTACATGAGTTAATCAAATTTTGCGCATACGCATCCCGTTTGGATAACATTGTTTTATTGTCATTGTGTTTTTGAATAATATTCTTTTAGCTATTATATAATGAATTAGAAAACAACTTTGTTTTTCACTGAATATCCTCAAGCCCTTGGAGAAAACTCCATCTGCTTGAATTTTAGGGCTCCCAGTTGGTGGTTTATCATCAAAACCACCGGACTGGGGACTTTTACCACCATTAGATCATGGTCCAGAATTTGTATTCTGATTTAAAGGTATCAATGAACATAATACTCATAATACAATCAATATCTAAATAAGAGTGATAAAAGAATAAAAACTAATCACGATGATGGACCTGAGAAGAAGCTCGAGACCACTGATTCCACCTTATCCTTGTTTATCAAGCTCGAAACTGCCAGTGACAAAAAAATATGAAGAAGCCTATCAAATGCCTATACAAAATTAATCACAAAATAATCTACTAAAAATTCATAATAGCTTAAAAAAAAACATATCTACTTCTGGTTTATTACCTTTGTCAATCAAACTCACTGTTTTATAAAACCAAATTTCATATAAACCAAGACATATTCAAAATCAAATGATGTATCTCATTCCTAATAAATTCTTACAAACCTCTTCTCAAATTCTAGATCAAACTAATTCAATTGTATCACTCCTTTATCTTTTAATTTAAAGACATAATCATCTTCTTAACACATAAAAGCATACCATACAAATCGAAAATAACCTGAGGAATCTGCTAAGGTAAAATCATCAACATATTCATTCAATTCTTTGAGTGCAGCAGGTACATCAGACGACACTTTTCCACTATTTGCATCTTCTTTCAACATCTCTGTTATACATATCAAAATCATCCAATAAATAACCCTAATTATTAAGATATACAGAACCCACAAATCAAAATCAGTAAAACTCATTATCCAATTCGAATTCAAACCCAATTCAAAAAAACCGAATCGAACCTGTAAAACATTAGATGGTTTAGGGAATGATTGAGAAGAAGATTCAAGTACCACAAAACCACTGCTGTCGTGACTTCTCCACCATCAACATTAGACCCACTGCCGCCGCTAGACACAACCACCGCCTGGTTTCGCTGCCTTTATCATGGTTGATGTTTCAATTAGGGTTTTGATAGGTATGAGAAACTACAATTTTGATTGAATACGACTGTCAATTAGGGTTTTCATAGGTATGGAAGAAATTGAAAGGAGTTTAATCGGAAAGAGAGAACGTGTGAAGGTAATAAAGGGAAAGGAAATGGAAACGTATTCATAATTTTGTAGAAGATTTTGAAGTGATTGATGATTAATTGGAGTTTCCATATGAAGAACACAGCTGTTTCACAAATGAATGAAGGAGAATGGATGAAAACATTTTGCTGCTCACAAAAGTGAAGGAGAATAGATGAAATCCATTTTGCCGCTCAAACACACAATTATCTGGCTAAAGACCTATGCCACATCATGGTCAATTGGTCAACACTATTTTGCTTTAGTATAAGAGATAGATAGGGTGGTGTTCCTCTACAAAGTGTGTTTTACCTACAAAGTGTAGGAAGTGTTTTGGGTCATTGGATGAGTGGTTTTAATGGTTGAGATTAGACGAGTGGCATTTTTGTAATATATGCATTTTATTTAATGATTACGGACATTTTGTTAATTGAGCATGTTTTAAAAAAAGAAACAACAATCATTCCTTCTTTCTTGCAGAACTCACTCCACATTCTCTCTCCTCATTAAACAAAATCTCATAAATTCATGTGAAACTTACTAAATTGGAGTTTGATTTGTTTTTATCTAGGGACGAGAATCAGAGTTCAATTTTGTTTTTTTCATCAAGTGTTGTGTTTTATATTAGTGATAAAACACATTGTGAAGAAACTGCGGAAAAAAATCTAATAGGACCAGAAACTGATAAAACACACTGAGAAGAAACATGTGAAGAAAAACACAGTGCGAAGAAAGTTTGAAGGAAAACACACTTTTAAAACACACTGCGACGAATGTATGAAGAAAAACACATTGATAAAACACATTGTGAAGAAAAACACACTGTGAAGAAACAGTCAATAAAAAACATACTGATAAAACACATTGTGAAGAAACCAATAACCTGTGAAACACAATGTCAATAAATACAAAGATGCGTCCTTCATGAAGCATAAATTTCTATAACTTTTTATGAGTAAACCTATTACTGGTAAAACACAACGTCAAGAAATTGTTCAAGAATGATAAACTGGTGTGTTGCTGTAACAACCCGCTTTTTGGAAGTTAAAGTACAAGTCAAAGTCAAAGGAAGAAAAGATTGCTAATTGCGATCTGCCACTCCTTGCTTAACTATTGATTGTACGTTAATGACTTGAAATCGAATCTTTTATTTAATCGCTTTAGTTGTATTATGTGGAGTATATATTAATAATCGAGGTTTAATCGCATGTTTATCGCCAATCGACTTAACGCTATCGCATCACTACTCGAATTATGTGTTTTGGATATTGTTTTACATGTCTGTGCCATTATGTGTTACTTGTGCATGTTATGTTTATGTTTAGGTGTTTAATCGCAATCGCAATTCTATAGTAATCGCAATCTAATTGCAAATGCTAAACGCAAGTTATTTATAGTGATTGTATGTTAAGATATAGTAGTTAGGTTATTTGTGTAACTAATGGGTAATACTATCGCATCACTCGCTCGAATCGCATCGCAACGCTCAACACGCGAAACGAAACGAAATGACAAAACTCAACACGCCGGACACCTGGATCGAGTGGCCAACCGATCGAGTGGCCATCCGATCGGATTGCTATCCAATCGGATTGCCATCTGATCGGTGACCAATCCGACCCTTGAACACTTTCCTCTTTTGGAAACCCTATAAATACCCTCCTGTCACATCATTTGTGATGTGACAGCTCCTCGCTCGACCAGCCGCACTCAAGCTCCCTTTTCTCTTGATTTCTCGCGATTCTTATAAGTTTCCAACTCAAATCTTGTACTTCTATGATCTACATGCACTCCTTCATCTTTTTCACCTTTGAATCTTAACTTTTAACCATGAAATCACCGGATTTGAGGTGTTCTAGGGTGATGTCATCATGGAGTTCTTATGAACTTCAAGGTTTGGCTTCATTCCACCAAGAACAACTTAGATCTGAAGGATTTCCACATGAAAAAGCAATGTTTTCGGCTTTTCGCATAGATCTACACATATTCAAGGTTAAAAGGATTGAAAGATGGTTTTTCTAACTTTCTTTCAACTCTTTTACACTCAATGCACTCAAAACCAATAGAATTGGAGCTCGTTCCGACCTTCTACTCTGTCTTAGTGATATGTTGGTCCAAGACCTGAATTCTATCCAAGGGACAACTGGTACGCTATCATGACCACAATCCAAATGCTATCATGACCAGATTGAGTACGCGGGAGTTTCGTTATGAAGTCCATAGCTATACTCACCCATTTCCACATCAGGATCTCGGGTTGGACGAGAAAGCCCGGGGGTCTTTGATGCTCAGCCTTGACCTTGGAGCAGGTCAGGCATTTTGAAACATAGATAGCGATATCCTTCTTCATGCCTGGCCACCAGTACTTGTAGCGCATGTCCTGGTACATCTTGTCAGCACTGGGATGAATAGAATATCGAGATTTGTGGGCTTCGTCCATCAGACGTTGTCGCAAATTCGTACACTTGGGAATCCAAATTCGGTCCAAATAATGAAAGATACCATTTGCTTTATTCTCGAGCTGGGCGCCGTTGTTTAGAATAAAGCATGCTGCGCTTCATGGATAAGAGTTTCGAGATGAAATTGGGCATGAGAATTACGAACACTAAGCAAGTAGCTTCGTCGACTGAGAGCATCGGCAACGATATTTGCTTTTCCTGGATGGTAACGGATCTCGCAGTCGTAATAGTTGAGCAGTTCTACCCACCAGCGTTGACGCTTATTCAGTTCTTTTTGGTCAAAGATATGTTGTAGGCTCCTATGATCGGTGAAGATCGTACACTTGGTACCGTAAAGGTAGTGTCACCAAATCTTTAACGCAAAAACAACTGCGCCAAGCTCGAGGTCGTGTGTGGTGTAGTTCTTCTCGTGGATCTTGAGCTGTCGAGAAGCATACGCGATAACCTTGTCTCGTTGCATGATAACACAACCAAGACCAAGGTTCGAGGCATCGCAGTAGACTATGAAATTGTCGTTTCTGTCAGGCAATGAGACCATGGGAGCATTGCAAAGCATAGTCTTGAGAGCTTGAAAGGCTTCCTCCTATTTAGTTCCCCAAACAAAAGGTTTATCCTTATGCATAAGAGATGTAAGCGGCATGACGATCTTGGAGAAACCTTCGATGAAACGGCGATAATAGCCTGCTAGTCCTAGAAATGAACGGACTTCAGACGGATTCTTGGGTGTAACCCAACTCTTAACTGCTTCGATCTTCACAGGGTCAACGTGGATACCTCGACTATTAACAATCTGACCCAAGAATTGAACCTCCTCCAGCCAAAATTCACACTTGGAGAACTTGGCATAGAGACGGTTTCCCTGGAGTAACTTAAGAACCAAACGTAGATGCTGCGAGTGTTCGGCTTTTGACATGGAATATATCAGGATATCGTTGATGAATACGATTACGAAGCGATCAAGTTAGGGTTTGCATACTCGATTCATCAAGTCCATGAAGACGAACTCATAGTGACCATAGCGGGTTCGAAAAGCGGTTTTGGGTATATCTTCCTCTTGAATGCGTAATTGATGATAGCCTGAACGTAGATTGATCTTAGAAAAACAAGTAGCACCTTGTAGCTGATCAAATAAATCATCTATTCGGGGCAAGGGATAGCGATGCTTGATTGTCAACTTATTCAACTCCCTATAATCGATATACATCCTGAACGAACCATCATTCTTTTTGACGAAAAGGACAGGCGCGCCCCATGGAGAGGTGCTAGGGCGAATAAAGCCTTTATCAAGAAGTTCCTGGAGCTGACTCGAGAGTTCGCGCATTTCAGAAGGAGCGAGACGATAAGGCGCTTTAGCAACAGGATTGGCTCCAGGAATGAGGTCGATTCGGAAATCGATATCACGAGCAGGTGGTAGTCCCGGAAGATCATCGGGACAAACGTTAGGAAATTCACAGACAACAGGGACCTGATCCACCTCCTTAACTTCCTTTTTCTATGCTACTACAATGTGCGCCAAAAAGGCTTGGTATTCCTTACGGAGATACCTGCTAGCCTGAACACACGACATGAGTTGGAGTTTCTTCGACACGATTTCACCATAAACACACAATTGATCACCATTAGCGAGCGAGAAGCGAATCATCTTATCGAAGCAAACAACTTCAGCATGGTTTTCACGAAGAAAGTCCACGCCTACTATGACGTCAAAACTTCCGAGCTGCATCGGAATGAGATCGATAGGAAAGATGTGATTGTTGAGCTCGAGGGTACAATAACGAAGAACAGAATTGACAGCGACGGTTCTTCCGGTGGCAACTTTAACATCAAACGTCGAGGGGAGATGAGCGCGCTTACGATTGAGGAGCTTTTCGAATTCAAGCAATACAAAACAGTTATCTGCTCCAGTATCAAACAAACACGAAGCATATATACCATTCAAAAGAAATGTACCATTCACCACGTTGTTATCGGCTTGAGCTTGACGGACATTGATGTTGAAAGGACGTCCGCGGGGTGCTGGTGGTTGCTGTTGTTGCTGAGGCTGCTGCTGTTGTGGCTCTTGCTTGACAACTCGGTTCGGACACATGTTGGCGAAGTGGTTGGGATCACCACACGCATAGCAAGCTCTAGCATTGACCGTGGGTGCCTGAGCCGCTAGATGGCCTTGTGGAGCAGCAAGTAGAGCTTGATGAGTAAGAGCTTGACCTTGAGTTGGAGCAGGGTTTTGACGTGGACCTGTACGGCAGTTGGCGGTGAAATGGTCGTACATGTTGCAATGGGCACAGTATCTGCAGGCGATTCCCACTGGGTGGTGATAAGTACACGTAGGGCATGCCGGGTGAGGACCAGTATACGCACGCTTTACAGGCGGTGCATTGGTAACTGGGGCCACTACTTAGCGGTGTTGATGTTGCTGGGGAGGTGGAACAGCTTGAAGTGGGGCAGCATTGGTCACAGCACAGTTCTTGTTGCTGGAACTGCAGTTGTTCTTTCTCTTGCGTCTCGAAAGCTTGGATGACTGAGGAGCGGTGGCGGTTTCAGCAGTTGAAGCAGTAGTAGCTTGATGCAGATTCTTGGGAGCTTTATCCCAGATACCAGACTTGACTCACTTATCGTTGATCTCAGCAACGAGCAAGTATGTTTCTTCAATCGTCGTCGTCTTTTCTGCTTGAACAAAGTCAGCCACGCCATCCGGAAGAGCACGAATATACTTTTTGATGGTGAGTTCGGGCGTCTTGACTTGATCTGGACAGATAATACTCAACTGCTTGAAATGCGCAATCAAACCAGCCTTGTCACCTTCTTTCTGCTTAATGTTCCAGAATTCATCCTCCAACTTTTGGCGCTCATGGGGAGGGCAGAACTCTTCCATCATCACGTCCTTCAACTCATCCCATGATAGCCCGTAAGCTGCATCATTTCCGTGTTTGTTTCTCTCGACCGTCCGCCAGTCTAAAGCGCAGGACTGGAAGACGCAAGTTGCGTTCAGAGTACGGAGATTGTCAGGACAGCCACTTTGATGCAGGGTGACTTCGATAGAATCAAACCACTGGAACATAGCCGTAGGACCATCTTCACCAGTAAACTCTTTCGGTCTGCAGGCTTTGAACTGTTTGAAGCTGAAAGCAGCCTTGGGAGTATTGGTCCTGGACTCTTCAGAAGATTTTCTTGCATTCTCATGAAGTTCACTGACGATCTGAGGAATAAGCTTCGCCATTTGTTTAGCAACCATAGAGGTGAGGCGTTTATCTGCCTGTTTTCGACGTGCGGCTTGGGTAGCGCGAGATCCAGATGACGACATTGACTGCATCAAACAGCGCCATAGGACTCAAAACACTATTCGATTATTCCTAGTATAGTCTAGCGATTCACCATAAAGCTCAGGAACACAATCATTCATATAAGCACATAAGCACATAAACACGTAGGGCACAGAAACACATAGGCACGTAAGGCACTGAAGCACATAAGGCAATCAGAATACAGAAACCTAGCTATGTGTTGCACGTATTCCCTATTCTTCGCAGCACGTATAGCGCTTAAATATAGCGATTGCGCGTATCGAGCAGCGATTGCGAATAATGACCAGCGATTTGTTTAAGTGGTGCGAATTGTGTTTGTTTTGGTGGAGCGAGAAACGTGGAATCAAAACCATTAGTACCACTGTACTGTTTATCTCAAAACGCTAACAAATCGCCATATAAATCACATAAAGTTCCCATAAGATCGATAAGACACAAAGTTAGCGGCAGCAAATCCAGAATCGAAACACATAAAATTTCGAGGATAGATTGTCTCGGGTGTACTAGACATCGACTACCCAAAGTGATTCGACTATTCACAAGGACTTTTAGTACACACTTGGCCTTCGGAACTGTGCTCTCGCTTCGATTTGAGCAATCGACACGCATCCTTCCAGTTACAGTGTGACCTCAAGTCGTTGGAGTCCGTCGAGACTTTGGTGAGAGTTTTGTAAAACCACATTAAAGAGTAGAACGAGTCATCAAGGTTTGGGTTTCACCCCTAACTTAGCGACTACGTTCCTGCTTGTGTGATGAAATCACGAGATTTATAAGGAGATACGCGTCGAAGTATGGATTTCACTCCTAATTCAACGCAAATTCTCTTGTTTTATAGGAAAAATAGCAATTTGAACGGGCAATCTGGTCAAGAGTTTGCGGTTTTCACACCTAATCTTAACCAGATCATCTGTTTTTGTGTGAAATCAACCTTAGGGAAGGCTGATCTTGCGCTGAATTGTAGTATGCGATGTTCGCGCAAGTGTGTAGTGTACAGCGAGTTCGAGCGAGAAATAGAGGGTAAGCTCGTACAAACCCCCACAGGGCATGCACAAGTCGGTTTGTTGGTACTTAGACTATAGACTAGGTCGTTCTAAGACATCGACCCGGACTAGGTCTAGTCTTTCCTAATTCCCTATAGTTATGGCTCTGATACCAATCTGTAACACCCCAATCGAAGGCGGAAACATCGGGGCATGGCACTGAGCGAAACAGATTGTCCATGAGTATCCATAACAACTATTCGTTACCAGATAAATTAAACGTCATGTCCCATACCACAACATATCCAAATAAAAATAGTTATTACAAAGAATTGTCTCATAAACAAATACTGTCCGACGACTCAGATTTAAGCGTGACATAATGATGCGTGTGAAGTGTGTATGGTTTTTAATGTATATTTTAAGCCCTTTTACACTTTTTTAGTCAAGTTTTAAATTTATAAGACACGATATTTACCAACACTAAACACACATATGGGCAAGTGCACCAATCGTGAGCGTAGTATAGTGTTGGTAAGATACCGAGGTCGTCCAAGGACACAAGAGCTTTTAGTACCGGTTTATCCTCAACGTCTAATCAAATCAAAAAGTTAGAAAAAGGTTTTTAAACTAAGAAAAATAAAAATTAACTAAAATGCTGAAAAATAAAATAAAAGAAAAACAGATAGACAAGATGAATCACTTGGCTCCGACTCGTGTTTAGTGTAACCTTTGATTATTTCCGCACTTTTGCACTTTTTAAGAGATTATCTTAGTTATTGTAATAGGCCCCTCTTTTGAAGGTGACGTTACCCTCAACCCAGTAGTTTGAGTCAGCAAGGATACAATCCTAAAGGGTCGGATTATTGAAAGATAATTAATTAAGTTAATAATGCATATTATGGTAGGGCCCTCTTTTCAAGGTGACGTTACCCTCGGCTAAGTAGTCTGAGTCAGTAGGGATACAGTCCTAAGTAGCCGGGTTAAAGTATTAATAGTAGCTTACATATGAGGGGATCAAAGAGTTTGGACCCCCGCCATCCAATACCGGTGGGTATTGAAGGAGGTCCTACTAAATTTGACACAGGTCCTTGCAGGATCTATACACTGAACAAGGCAAGACTCTTACCAAACCATTCCCTTAACTCCCGACCAGGTAGCCAACATACCTCCATATAGACCGTGGAGATATGAATGGTGAAAATATTTTATTTTATATAGACTGTAAAATAATGCCAAGACACCACGGACAAACGATAAGGAAGAATCACCTTCAACATAAGAAACTAGTTATTAAAGTCATTAATACATAACCAAGTAAAAAGTGCGAAAAGATTAAAAATAAAAAGTATTACAGTAGACACTTGTCTTCACCAAGTGATGTAAGAGACTTAGGCAAACATGGCCTTTGATTGTCAAGAACTCTTACGATAATCTTGGATCCCGAGACGACTCACACACTCTATGATGGACAATGGATGATGGTGGTGGATGATGGTGTTGTGATGGTGGTGGGTGGTGGGTGAAGTGTGAGAGAGGTGGTGTGCTAAGGGATGGTTTGCAAATGAGCCAAGCACCCCTATTTATAGCCTGAACAGTAGCTCGGGCACGGCCCCGTGTCCAGTGGGCACGGCCCCATGTCCATCCTCTTCTCTGTCTTCATTAATTGCAGTTTGTCTGCATTAGTTGACCACGCCCCCGTGTGCAGAAGCGTATCTGTACTATCAAGATTTGCCTGGATTTTGCGAATCTTATAGTTGAGCACGGCCCCGTGTCCGCTGAGCACGGCCCCGTGGTAGGCGATAGAAGCTTCTATAGCTTTGTCTTTTATGCTGGCACTTGGGCACGCCCCCGTATTCACTGAGCACGGGGCGTGTTCAGCCTTCTGTTCTCTTGTTTTGCTTGGGCAGATGCTGTCGGGGAGGTCGGGCATGCCACGTTTGTTCCTTTTCTTGTATTTATGTTAGATTTAGCTGCCTTTTTGCTTCTTTTGTTAATTTGAGCTCTTTTAATCCTGAAAATACAAAATGAAGACAAAAGCACACTTTTTCCAACATTAGTACTAAAAAGGGTTAGTTTTATGCCACAATTGATGTAATTTATATGTTGCATTTTGCACACATCAAATACCCCCACACTTGAATCTTTGCTTGTCCTCAAGCAAAACTCTTTATAATGTTGCTTTACACTCCCAAATGGAATGGCTAGAAGAGAAGGTTTTTGGGCTTGTCATAGAGTGTCGGGATTTCCAAGATGCTTTATTAATTTTTTATTTATTTACAATCCTATTCGTCATGATTTATTTAAAACTTTTCATAAGATAAATTACTTATTAGGGCATAACATGCCTTTTTAAAATTCTATTTATATACAAGTTCACATACCTCACGGGGGATCACTCAACACTCGGCCGAAGATGTATTTTAGTGAATCACTCGAGAGCGGCATGGAACTTACTCCTACCATAGGCTTGCCAAGCAATCAATCCTCCTCCTTTTTAACTATAAACCTTTGTAAATATCAAGAGGACTTTTGGGTGAAGGGTTAGGCTTGGGTTAAAGGTAGGTGGTTGGGTAAGTGGTTAGTAGAAAAAGGGCGAAAAAGCGTAAAAAGAGTCGGTTTTCGTAAGACTTTTCATTTTTGCAATTTTTATTTGGATGGAGCCATTATTCAAACAAAGTTATTTTTGATGAACTTGCTTGTTTATTTCTTTTGCTTCATCATCAACATTTTTTTTTCAAAAGTCATACGAAAAACCGGGCTTGTTACTAAAACAAAGGGTTAAAAATAAAAAAAGGTTTTGGTGGGAGAAATGATGTTTGGTTTGGGTTAAGAAATGAAAAGGTTTAGACTCAAAGGGGTTAACTAGGGGGATTTTGGGTAGGTGGTAAAAAAAGAAAATTAATGGTGTAGAAATAAAAAAGGGTTAGTCCTAATGCCTCCATCATTTACTTACTCGGGTTTAAGTTGGTAAGGACCGGGAATGTATCGTCGTGGCAAGTTCTAGAGTTGTAAGAACCAAGCGGCTATTCACACAAGAAACGAAAAATGAGCATTTAGTTTAAAGATATGTATTTGTATGCTCAATAAAGGCTCAAAACTCACTTTTGTGGGAATGGGTTTTTATGTGATCAAGTATATATAATCAAATTTTAACTAAACTTGTCATGCCTTTTCATATTTTTCTTATGTTGGTTCTTTTTATCACGACGCTATCGGTTGTAAATTTGTAAAAATATAACCTTTTTAGAATTTGAAATTCCAAAATTAAACCTTGACAAGTAAAAAAAATGAAAATTTTTCAAAAAAAAAAAAAATTTGGGGTGATTAGCGGTTCCAATAGAGTTTTGTGTAAGGCTTGTAATTAGGACTTGCAAGATTCAAAGTTTTAGCATCCCCCCCACACTTAAATTACACATTGTCCTCAATGTGTCCCAAAAATAAGTTTTTAGGTTGATTGAATGTGTAAAAAGGTGTGAAAAAGCAAAATTTTATGTTACTGGGCGTCTGGACACAGCCCCGTGGTGTCCAGGCACGGCCCCGTGTTCAGTCGCCAGTAACAAAAAGTTGTAAAAAGAAACAGAAGCCTGGACATGGGGGCGTGTTGGGTGAACACGGCCCGTGTCCAGTTTACCTGAACTGGGCATTTTTTTGCAGACTGTGCAGCACGGGGCCGTGTTGGGCGAACACGGCCCGTGCCGAACTTGCTGTAATGAAGAAAAATTTATCGGATGGCCCTGTTTTCGTGCATGGGGTGCTGGTCCAAGTTTCCCTTGTTATCCTTCACCATCTCGAGTGTGTTTTATTCCTAAAAATTAAAACTAAACTAGAAAACATAAAAATTAATCTAAACTAAGCTAGAGATAGTTCCGCGGAATGCCTCCGTGGTGCGCCACGTTTATAAGGGTCTTTGGCTAGACCCAAAGCCTGGTCATTTGTTACCCAAATGGGATGTTTTGCATCCCATGTCACACCGTCGGAGAGCGTCATCCAAGCTTGAGTCTATGACCTTCATGTAGTTGACCGGGTCTTCGTCTTCTACTATTTTTCTGACTCCAAACTTCGCTTCCTCGTCCCCAAACTTCAATGTTAGTGTTCCGTCATTCATGTCTACCACTGCTTGGGCAGTGGCTAGAAATGGCCTCCATAGGATGAGAGGGACTTCGGTGTCTTCTTCCATGTCTAGTATGACAAAGTCGGCCGGGAAGACGAAATTATCGACTTTGACCAATAGATTTTCAGCGACACCTTGTGGATATTTGACGGATTTGTCGGCAAGTTGTATGCTCATCTTTGTAGGGCTCGTTTTTCCTAAGCCGAGTCGTTTGAACATTGATGCGGGCATGAGGTTGATCCTAGCCCCAAGATCGGCTAGTGCATTGCGAATGGGGGATTCCCCAATCGAACAAGGAATCGTGAAGCTTCCAGGATCAATCCTTTTTTGTGGGAGTTTGTTGAGTAGTAAGGCGGAGCATTCTTCGCCTAAGTTAACTAATTGCAATGATTCAATTTTCCTTTTATGAGTAAGGAAGTCCCTCATAAATATTGAATATTTTGGCATTTGGGTTAGGACTTCGATAAATGGAATATTAACATGCAATTGTTTTAGAAAATTTTCAAACTTTGCGAATTGCTCATCGGTCTTTTGACGAATTAACCGACCGGGGTATGGAACCGGAGGAGTCTTAGTAGGCTCTTGCACCGGTGAAGAAGCCTTCTCTTGTTGGGGCGCGGGTGGAGTTGTGGTTTGGCTAGATTGGCTTCTTTCAGTTGGTGGAAGTGGAGCCTCTTCGGGTCCCACGGTACGGTTTCTCAATGTTATGAGATGTACTGCGCCTTTGGGTTGGTCTCGGTATTACTTGGTAACGCGCCTTGTGGTCTCTCGGAGAAATTTTGAGCTAGTTGATTTAATTGTTTTTCAATGTTTTGAATGCTAGCTTGTTGATTTCTAAAATTCGATTCCAATTGCTGAAATCGATCCGAGTTTTTCTTTTCGGTGTCGGAGATGAGGTGAGATACAGTATCCTCAAGCCTTTCTCGTCCACCTTGTTGTTGAGAAAAATTTTGTGGTTGTTGAAAGTTAGTTCGTTGGTTACTACTATTGCCGGGGTCTCTCCAACCAAGGTTAGGGTGGTTACGCCATCCTTGGTTGTAGGTACCCGTTGGAGGACCCGACGGCCTAGGCCTATTATCAATGTAGTTTACCGTTTTCTTTTGATCATCAACTTCTTTCATACAACTCTAATTTTCATGTGGCCCACCACACCCCTCACAAGCCATAACCGAGGCCGTTTTTGTCATTTCTAATTTTTTGATTTTTGAAGAAAGGGCCTCGATTTGGGCTTGTAAAGAAGTGCTTTCATCAACCTTATGGGCGCTCGGGGAAATAGATTTATTGCCTCGGGGACTGTGCCACTGAAAATTTGTTTGAGCAATTTCCTCAATTTGATTGTATATTTCATTTGGGAGACGATTACCTAGAAGTCCCCCGGAGCTAGAATCAAGTGTTTGTCTTGTGTGTGGCAACAACCCATTGTAGAAAGTGGATACTTGTTGCCATACCGCAAGACCGTGATGAGGACACTTTCTTAGTAGCTCCTTGAACCTTTCCAAAGTTTCATATAAGGATTCCCCATCTTCTTGTGAATATGTATTAATTTCAGTCATTAATTTAGCCGTTTTAGCAGGAGAGAAATACTTATATAGAAACTTTTGGGCTAGTTTATCCTAGGTGTTTACCGAGCCAACTGGGAGGGTATTAAGCCAAGCCTTAGCTCGGTCTTTCAGTGAAAATGGAAACATCCGAAGGCGGATGGCGTCGTTTGATGCTCCATTGATCCGGAAGGTATCACATATTCCTAAGAAATTAGTAATATGTAGATGGGGATCCTCTTCCGCAAGCCCATGGAAGGTTGCGGAGTTTTGAAGCATTTGTATCAAATGTGGCCGAAGTTCGAAGTTATTGGCTTCGACATTCGGTGCATTGATAGCGGCGCCGAGATTACCTACAGTGGGTCGTAGGTAATCCATGAGGGTACGTTGGTCCGCCATTGGAAGTGGGTCCCCCGAAACTTTCTCTTGGTTTTTAGCTTTAAGTCTTTTTCTGAGAAAGCGTTCGGGTTCTTCTAGAGGTTCTTTTATGTCTCTACTAGAACTGGAGCTCATACACTACGTAGAAAGTTCAGATGTGGCGCATGGGTTCCTAGTCCTGCAATAAAAACAGAAAAGAACATTGGTCAGAAAGTTCACCACGGCCCCGTGCTCAGATGAACACGGCCCGTGGTCGGAGATACAGTGATTTTTTTTCCGGATCCCTGTTACTGGGGAGTTGGACACGGCCCCGTGTTGCACCGACACGGCCCCGTGCTCTGCTCTCTGTAACTCGGAAAATAAAAACTGGCAGTAACAACGCTGGGCACGACCCGTGTCCGACCAGGCACGGCCCACGATGAGCTCTGCAGAAACTGAAAAACTAGTAAATCCTAAAAAAATAGAAAAATTAGAAAAAATGATTAGGCCGTTGATTCCTAACTTTCTTAAAATCCTTGTGTCCCCGGCAACGGTGCCAAAAACTTGATGCGTGTGAAGTGTGTATGGTTTTTAATGTATATTTTAAGCCCTTTTACACTTTTTAGTCAAGTTTTAAATTTATAAAACACGATATTTACTAAAACTAAACACACATATGGGCAAGTGCACCAATCGTGAGCGTAGTATAGTGTTGGTAAGATACCGAGGTCGTCCAAGGACACAAGAGCTTTTAGTACCGGTTTATCCTCAACGTCTAATCAAATAAAAAAGTTAGAAAAAGGTTTTTAAACTAAGAAAAATAAAAATTAACTAAAATGCTGAAAAATAAAATAAAAGAAAAACAGATAGACAAGATGAATCACTTGGCTCCGACTCGTGTTTAGTGTAACCTTTGATTATTTCCGCACTTTTGCACTTTTTAAGAGATTATCTTAGTTATTGTAGTAGGCCCCTCTTTTGAAGGTGACGTTACTCTCAACCCAGTAGTTTGAGTCAACAAGGATACAATCCTAAAGGGTTGGATTATTGAAAGATAATTAATTAAGTTATTAATGCATATTATGGTAGGCCCCTCTTTTGAAGGTGACGTTACCCTCGGCTAAGTAGTCTGAGTCAGCAGGGGTACAGTCCTAAGTAGTCGGGTTAAAGTATTAATAGTAGCTTACATATGAGGGGATCAAAGAGTTTGGACCCCCGCCATCCAATACCGATGGGTATTGAAGGAGGTCCTACTAAATTTGACCCAGGTCCTTGCAGGATCTATACACTGAACAAGGCAAGACTCTTACCAAACCATTCCCTTAACCCCCGACCAGGTAGCCAACATACCTCCATATAGACCGTGGAGATATGAATGGTGAAAATATTTTATTTTATATAGACAGTAAAATAATGCCAAGACACCACTGACAAACGATAAGGAAGAATCACCTTCAACATAAGAAACTAGTTATTAAAGTCATTAATACATAACCAACTAAAAAGTGCGAAAAGATTAAAAATAAAAAGTATTACACTAGACACTTTTCTTCACCAAGTGATGTAAGAGACTTAGGCAAACATGGCCTTTGATTGTCAAGAACTCTTACGATCAATCTTGGATCCCGAGACGACTCACACACTCTATGATGGACAATGGATGATGGTGGTGGATGATGGTGTTGTGATGGTGGTGGGTGGTGGGTGAAGAGTGAGAGAGGTGGTGTGCCAAGGGATGGTTTGCAAATGAGCCAAGCACCCCTATTTATAGCCTGAACAGTAGCTCGGGCACGGCCCCGTGTCCATCCTCTTCTCTGTCTTCATTAATCGCAGTTTGTCTGCATTAGTTGACCACGCCCCCGTGTCCGCTGGGCACGCCCCCGTGTGCAGAAGCGTATTTGTACTATCAAGATTTGTCTGGATTCTGCGAATCTTATAGTTGACCACGGCCCCGTGTCCGCTGAGCACGGCCCCGTGGTGGGCGATAGAAGCTTCTATAGCTTTGTCTTCTATGCTGGCACTTGGGCACGCCCCCGTGTTCACTGAGCACGGGGCGTGTTCAACCTTCTGTTCTCTTGTTTTGCTTGGGAAGATGTTGTCGGGGAGGTCGGGCATGCCACGTTTGTTCCTTTTCTTGTATTTATGTTAGATTTAGCTGCCTTTTTGCTTCTTTTGTTAATTTGAGCTCTTTTAATCCTGAAAATACAAAAGGAAGACAAAAGCACATTTTTCCAACATTAGTACTAAAAAAGGGTTAGTTTTATGCCATAATTGATGTAATTTATATGTTGCATTTTGCACACATCACATAACCAGACCCCTAGCTTGATTCATTAAAGCACCGCAATCCCTAGCATCTTAAGCACCTGTCACATATGTTAAAATATAGGTCAATACACATAGTGTAAAGGTGAGCATACAAGTTTGATAATATCATATAGAGTTCGAAATCGTTTACGCATAACCAACATGTATAACGTATAATGTGAAGCATGTAAGTTATCGACAAAGATCCTATAAATACCAATGACTGCGAGTTGACTGGGAATAGCGAGTGCGCATCACATGTTCACCACTGCGAACACGTGAAGTAATTGTCCTTAACAACCCCTGAGTGAACAGGTGCTGAGTCCAAACTATAGTACGACCGTTGCTAAGTGTAACACCCCGAAAACGGGTTTGGTAATCAAACCACGTTAATACTAAAGGATGGGTAAAATTCAGTTAGTGGTAAAACTTATCCGATAAATATTAGGATTTAAATAAATAAATCTAATATTTATTAAAAGGATGAGAAATACTTTGAGAAATCAAAGTATATAAAAAGGCCCGAGGTTAACGGGACTTAAAAAAAATAAGAAATAAATAAAACGGATTATGAACAAGATAAAGTAACTGGGAATAAATGACCTAGTTAGTCATAAGTCTTATAGTAATAAGAAAATTTGTTAAAACACACTATATGCAACTTGAAAAAGTATAGGGACCAAAGGTGACAAACTTGAAACAAGTATGTATTAAATAAAACATTCAACACCAAAACACACACTCTAAGTGTGTGTTCTGGTCGAAAATTGCAGAGGAGCCAGGGAACTCCATGCTCAAACCCTAACTAGCAAAAATCAAGCAATTGAGAAGCCAAATCGACTCCAAATCGAAATCTAAGTTTAGATTAGTGATCACCTCAGTGAAAGGATCACAAGGTATGTCAAGTTTCATATCCTAGTTACATCTCGAAATTTTGATGAACATATGAAATCAAAAATTTGGCTTGCATGAATGTTGTTTGGATGAAATTAGAATAAAATAGTGTCTAGGAATAAACCCTAGCCATTAGATTGTTGAAATTATGCTCAATACTTGAGAATTCCATAATCACCATTGAAGGTGTTAAGTGGGTGATGTAGAAGTACGAAGACACCAGGATTATGACAGTTGTACTAGTGTAATTTGAATTCTATAAAGCTATTTCAGGTTTGTTGATGTTAAAATTTATGTGAAATTGCCAAATTGATGTTAACCATGGTAAAGATAACTAGTTATGAACTAGTTAGTAAATATATAAAATTATGCACACTAGGTGTTTGTTAAAATGCCTAAATGAAAACTAAGGTGCTGAAATTGTAAATGAAATGCGAGATTGCCAAACTCGATTTATCCCGTATGATATGGGGTAATATGAATTCTAAGCATGATGTTGATTTAATTTAAATGGTATTTGTCATATGGATAACGATAGTTAACTTTTAGAAAGTTAAACTAACCAATGATGAAGTCGAATGGTAGATTCGACATAAAAATTGTAAGATGGAATAATCGTAGCTAATAATGACTAAACTAACCATCTTACGGATTATGATGATAGTTTAACTCATGACAAACTAGATGGAGGCTTGGGAGGAAGCGGGTCAAACGAAACAAGAAAGAAGAAAAGACGTAACTTGGATACAAGGTAAGTTAAACTTACACCCCCTTTTTAATTACTATACACTTACTAGCGAAAATTGATCGTGAATAATGTTAAATAATTGAAATACGATGTTCCAGCATGATACAATGCAAGTCGGAATGAATAAAAAGTTAGGAAATCATGAGTTATGGTAAAAGGGGTAAAAAGGTAAATTAGTCATGTAATGACAAACAAATAAAAACGGTTTTGAGTAAAACGAGTTTAAGGGAAAACCGGGATAGGTTTAAAGGGATGAAATGGTAACTAAATACCATCTCATACGGATAAATGGTTAATTAGGCTAAATGGGTCAAATGGTGTTGTTAACACCATTTGACAACTTCATTTGACAATTGCTTGTTGAGTGTTGTAATCACAGGAAACAACATAAACGTGCGTTGCTTTAACTAGAAAGATTTAAAGAAAAAAATTATGTAAACGGGTCAATACCTTGACCCGAGCCAGGTACGCATAAATAAGCTTTTAGTTAAACATATAATTTATGGTCAAATATTTAACGAAAGTCCTTCGTCGTAAAGTGAGGGACTAAAGTGGACCAAAATATCCTTGAAGGGTATATTGGGTAAACGACCCATAGGGGTTGTTTAGGAACTTGCATTAAGATTATGGAATCATTAGATATGAATAAAAGTTACAGGAATACACATTCATGGGTCAAATGCATAAAAATGGTCATTTGCGTAAAATGACCAACCGATGGGTAAATTTTGGATAATAGGTTAGTTATGCTAAATCCACCATAAAAATAGTTGTGGTGGAACATAAGCAGATGTGTAGATGTGGCCTTACGAAGTATGAAAATAAAAGAGTTAGTTTTAGACTAAAATGCATAAAAGATCCCCTGAACGGGTCAAAATGAATTACGCGTGTAACTTGGGTGTTTACCGTGTAATTCACAAAACTTATGAATCCAAGATACTTATTTTGAGTTAAATACCTTGTTTTATGATATACGAATAACTAGAAACACGTTTGGAGGTCTTAAATACAAATGGGTCAACATGTGGATTTTGAATAATAAACCGAATGCTTAGAAATCCCGGATTTTATTAGTTTGAAGGTCGGATTTAAACTCCACGAGATGGAAAAATCAAATTTCGATCATGTAGGAAGAAACGGGAGATCAAACGGATATGCGGATTGAAAGATACGGAAGTTTTCGTGTCAAAAACGGCAAAAATGGAAGGGTCTGATACAGGGGCCCTGAAATCGTTACGCTAGATACCTACTGCCTTACAGTGAGGGCATTTTAAATCAGGGGCCACCGTAACTTACGGTGCCCGCCGTAAGTTACGGTGGAGGCCAGATTCGAGTCCTTGTTTCTGGGATCAAGAGATTAATGTTGGGATTTCTTGATTTTTCTTTAATTCGATTATTCGACCCATTTTCCTTGTGATACTAGTTATTTAATTATCAAAACTGACTTTTAAGTTGGTTTTGAACTTAGGTGAATGTCGAGAGCCCCGGATGAAGATCAAGCGTCGAGCAAGAACCTAACACGCGTTAAATGAAGCTTCCACAAGTTGTTTCGTCGTTATCCTAATACGACGAATTAATTCACATTATGTTGTATCTTTTTAAATTGTAAAAGTTTTTAATAAACCCGTATTTTCATTGTAATTGTGACCGTGATTACATGATTATGGACTTAAATTTTATTAAAAACGTAAAATATTATCAAGGGTGTTACACTAAGGCAGGTAGACAGCAATCAATGTGTTAACATAACAAACAGGCATTCATCGAGTCATGTATAACATGCATTAGAGGTCAGCGTATAAATAGTGTTTGCGTTGTGTGTTCGATGTGATTTAGAATAAGTAACGTATGTAACACCCGAAAGTGAATAAAGCAAAAAGGGATCGAGTATACTCACAGATAGTGTTTAACTTAATAAACACTGCCTTGAATTGAAGGGAGCACTGAGAGATTAGCCTGAACAGATAACGATATCATAAACAATGAGCGGCGCGTAAAACGGTGCAAGTGTACCAAGGATCGGATGGTAACCCGATCGGATGGCCAGTCGATCGGGTGGCAATCCGTTCGGATGGTCATCCGATCGGATGACCATTCGATTGGATTGACACCTCGTTTGTGGTGGATGTGTTTGTGTATGATGGTTTGTACTTTGAAGTTTTCGTTGTAGCATTTTGAAAATAGAGAAGTATCTTTGTCCTTCAGGTCGGTCGATCGAACGACGGCTCGATCGGACGACAATCCGATTGACGAGGTTTCTCAGTTGAGAACAAGTTCACAGCAGGACGGTCACTCGATCGGATGGCTATCCGATCGGGTGGCAATCCGTATGTATTGAACATGTTGAAAATTGGTTAAGTATCAAAGTCCTAAACGTCACACGATCGGACGTTCACTCGATCAGATGGCTATCCGATCGTGTGGCAATCCGTTCAACTTTCAACTCTTTGAAAAGTTTGAATAAAAGTTTAAGTGTGGAACCAAGTGCAACCCGATCGGATGGCCGGTCGATCGGATGGCAATCCGATCGGACGGCAATCCGTCCCAACGGTCAGATCGTCTTGACACTTGATTTCGTTTGAAGTTTTGTAGATTTGAACGAAACGTTATGATAACTGGCTTAAACAACAGAAACCCCACCTCGACCTAAGTGACCCGATCGAACAGGAACCACCCTAGTCTGACCGGTTCATGGTTCGAGTCGGTTGTTCATGTTCAAACCCGAAATCAGTAGTCTCTTAGATAGAAGCCAGATCTGGAACTAAGACATCACTAAGAATGAGTAGAAGGTCAGAACAAGCCCCGATTCTATCGGTTTTAAGTGCATTGAGCGTAAAAGAGTTGAAAGAAAGTTGGAAAACCTTCTCTCAATCCTTTTAACCATGAATTTGTGTAGATCTATGCGAAAATATTGTTTAATCATGTGGAAATCCTTCAGATCTAAGTTATTCTCGGTGGAATGAAGCCAAACATTGGAGTTTATAAGAACTCCATGATGACATCACCCTAGAACACCTCAAATCCGGTGATTTCCCGATTAAAAGTTGAGATTCAAAGGTGAAAATGAAATAGAAGTGTGTGTAGATCATAGAAGTACAAGATTTAGGTTTGAAACTTACAAGAATCGAGAGAAATGAGGGCTTGAAGTCTGCTGGTTGAACAAGGGAGCTGTCACATCACAAATGATGTGACAGGTGGGTATTTATACGGTTTCCCAAAAAGGAAAGTGGGAAAGAGGCAGCCCGATCGGATGGCAGCCCGATCGGGTGGCAGCCCGATCGGGTGGCAGCCCGATCGGATGACATCCCGGTCAGATGGCCACGCGATCGGTTGGCCACTCGATCCTCGCGTTCGGCGCGACGAGTTTTGTCATTTCGATTTGCGTGTTGAGCGTTGTGATGCGATTCGAGAGAGCGATGCGATAGTATTACCCATTAGTTACACCAATATCATAACTATTATATCTAAAATACAATCACTATAATTAACTTGCGTTTAGCGTTTTCGATTCGATTGCGATGCGATAGATTGCGATTGCGATTAACACCTCAACATAAACATAACATGCATAAGTAACACATAGGTAGCACACACACGTAAAACAATATCCAGAACACATAATTCGAGTTGCGATTGCTATAGCGATAAGTGATAAATCGATTAAACATGCGATCAAATAGCGATTAAACCTCGATTATTAATAGATAATCCATATAATACAACTAAAGCGATTAATAAATAAATTCGATTACAAGTCAAAGAAGTCAAAACAGGAGTTGAGCAAGGAGTGTCAGATCGCAATTAGCAATCTTTTCTTCCTTTGACTTCAATCTTGACTTTGACTTTCGAAACACGTGGTGTTACACACAATCAATCATTGCATTAGACATCAACATTTTTGATCTGCAATATGCAAAAAAAAATCATCTGAAGGATAAGAGAATAATGCATGTTTGATTCTGCGTAATTGATACAATTCCATAAATAAGATATAGGGTTTCCTTAAAAGTCTCATTTTGTTGTTTTAGATTTATCTTTTACAAAAAAATAACTTATTTAGTGAATTACCATTCTACCCTTTTATTAAAATTCTCTAGATGACACATGTCATAACAATATCGCTTTCTAGAAAAATATGACTTTGTAGCCAACTCCATCCCTATATATATATATAAAGCATATAATTAAAAATACTAAAAAAATAATTATTAAAACAGAAAATAATGTTCAAACACCAACTGAAATACCAGATATAATTAATACTCTAGTATTTGCTATAATCCAACATTTTACTGGAAATCCAACAGATTATCAAGAAAGAAATTCATTAATACTATTAAATTTGACATGTAGAAAATTACAAGATTTTAGATGGTATAAAGATGTTTTCCTTTCAAAAGTTATGACTAGAGAAGATAGCAGAGAAGCCTATTGGAAAGAAAGATTTATAGCTGGGTTACCAAAATTATTTGCAGAAAGAATAAGAGAAAAAATTAAACAAGACTTTAATAATAGTATTCCTTATAGAGACTTGTCTTATGGTCAAATAATAAATTATATAAATCAAGAAGGATTAAAAATATGTAATGTTTTAAGATTAAAAGAAAAAATAAAAAAGGATGGAATCCAAGGTCATAGAGAACTAGGAAGTTTTTGTCAACAATATGGATTTGAACCATTTAAAACTCCTTCAAAATCTAAAAAGAAAATTCCTAAACAATTTATTAGAAAGAATTATAAAAGAAAACCATATATTAAAAATAAACAAAAATATTTCATGGTTGTTTATGTTGCCATCTCTTTAATATATTTCATATTGTCATATCAAACGATCCTAAACCGTTTTGTTATCAGAGCCATGTCTCTGTTTAGAAACTGTTTTAATAATTAATTCATTATGATTATTAGCCCTAAAATTTTAAAAGGGGGTAGAACTGTGTTGGTAAGCTCTGTCGATTGTCGGATGGATTAGCATTATGCCCAAAAGGGAATGGGTAGCCGGACCACGACGATATGGGGGTGTTCCCTCAGTATAAGCTCTACTTTAAAAATTTAAAGACTAATAATTATAATGAATCAGTTATCAAGATTCTTTTCTAAACGAGATTATAGCTCAAACACTAATGATAATGATGAAGAAGACTTAAACATGAACTCTTTATATATGAATTCTGTTGAAATTAATATTTCTCAAATTGAAAACAATCTTTTAAATTGGAGTATACCAAAACAAGATGTTAAAACTATTTACAAAGTTGGTACTTTTGATTTTTTACAAGATTATTCTATAAAAACTCATGAACAAACCATACCTATTAATAAAGAGTATCAAAACATGCAATTATTATCAGTAGAAGCTATTAAAAGACATAGAAAATTATATAAATTTCTACACATAGGATTAGTTCAAGTCGCCATTAAACCTATGTTCAGATTAGGAATTGATGCCCCTGTTTTACTAATTCTAAGAGATGCAAGGCATACAAATTTTAATAATTCTTTGCTAGCTATGGCTGAGTCTAATATTTCAAATGGTCCTATTTATTTTAACTGCTATCCAAACTTTTCAATTGGTTTATTTGATCCACATATTTTAGATACTTTAACATTAACAATTAAAACTAAAAACTTGGAATTTAAAGAAAAAACTAATGCTGCAGTAGTTATATATAGAATATATTATAAGACTATGACTACCACTATAGAACCTAAAACAAAATTAGTATCCCAAAAAGATGAAACTATTATTTTTGAAGCCAATACTATGCATACAAAAATAAGAACACCTAAAAAATTAAAATGGAATGAAATAACTCAATCATTAACATGAAATTTACAAGATATAAATCCGCCAAAACCTATAGAAATAGATAATCAAACATGTAGCATAGTAGAACATTCTGATGGTTCAATAGATATTTCTTTTAGTAATATACCACCAAGGCATTCTATAGGAGCAAGTACTTCTAGAAATACTTTAGATGAAAGTCTATTCAGAAGAAGTTTATCAATGAAAATAAAAGGTGTTGATTTTTCAAATACTATTCCAAAACCACTATACGAAGAAAATGATAGTGATAATAATACTTATGTTCCAACTAAGTCTGATATGGGAGATTATGAAGATATACAATGAGTGATTCTAAGGTTCAAGCTCGAAGAAATCACTATATTTGGTTTTTGAAAAATTGCAATAGAAGAATAGAAGATTTAAGACAAAGAATAGAATATTATAAGTCATGCAATTCAAGTATTAATTCAAGTAGTATGCCTCCTTCCGATCCATATCATCCCTATAACTATATAAACCCGTATTTTCTTTCAAATAGATATATATTATTTTTAGAAGAAAAATTAAGAGAAGAATATAATCATAGGAAAAAGCTTACAGAAAAAATTTCAAGCACAACTTGTTAATTATGGATAAAGAAATGTTAAAATATTTAAAAGAGGAAATGTTCAATAATTATAATAATAAAAATTTAATATGGTATTTTTCTAAATTTAATGAGGATGAAAGATTTTTACATGAAATTGATTGGCAATTATATATGTTGGAAAATAATGAAAATATTCCATTTTTCTCCTGGTTTTCTCTTTATTGTATAGAAAATAAAATTGAGTATCCATTTTTTGAAAATATATCTGTTAATAATACTATAACCAAAACCTATACAATTATAAATAAAGACGAAAATATTACTAGTATACACCCTCCACATATGGATATAAAGATAAATTATGAAAATAAAGAATATGTTGCAAAACCCTTAGCGAACATTAAAGAAGATATAGAAAAAAATGTAAAAGCAATTATTTTTCAAAATAATTATACTAATGAAAAATTAAATACCATAGGAGAACAATTAGAAAGAATAGAAACTAATAATAATAATAAAACTTTAGATCAACCTAGTACTTCAAATACTAAAATATTAACTGAAACTATTGAAAATCCAATATTTAAACCATACAATATAGATATCCCAATACATCTAAATAAACAACAAGATATGTTACAAGATATTAATTCAAAACTCTCAAAATTAAATATAAATGTTATTTCAGAACAAAATATTCAAAATATTGAAGAACAATTTAATGATTTTCAGATAGAAGATTCTATAAACAAAATTAAAAGAGTAAATTATCATTTTTCAAAAAATAATACCTATACTACTAGACCTGAAACAAGAAATTATTACCCTAGACCTACTCCACCTGATTTACAATTTGAAGAACGACATACTTTAGTTCAAGCCAAATATGATGGAAGTTCTCTTTATGAATGGAGTATAGAAGGTCAAACAGAACATCAAATTCTCAGTTTAATGCAAGAAATGATAATGGCAGCTAATGCATATAAAGCAAATGGAAATGATGATACTGCAATTCTTAATATGATAGTTTCTGGCTTTACTGGAATTTTAAAAGGCTGGTGGGATAAGTATCTCACAAAAGAAGAAAAACATATAATTAAAATTGCTAAAAAAATAATTATTAAAACAGAAAATAATGTTCAAACACCAACTGAAATACCCGATATAATTAATACTCTAGTATTTGCTATAATCCAACATTTTACTGGAAATCCAACAGATTATCAAGAAAGAAATTCATTAATACTATTAAATTTGACATGTAGAAAATTACAAGATTTTAGATGGTATAAAGATGTTTTCCTTTCAAAAGTTATGACTAGAGAAGATAGCAGAGAAGCCTATTGGAAAGAAAGATTTATAGCTGGGTTACCAAAATTATTTGCAGAAAGAATAAGAGAAAAAATTAAACAAGACTTTAATAATAGTATTCCTTATAGAGACTTGTCTTATGGTCAAATAATAAATTATATAAATCAAGAAGGATTAAAAATATGTAATGATTTAAGATTAAAAGAAAAAATAAAAAAGGATAGAATCCAAGGTCATAGAAAACTAGGAAGTTTTTGTCAACAATATGGATTTGAACCATTTAAAACTCCTTCAAAATCTAAAAAGAAAATTCCTAAACAATTTATTAGAAAGAATTATAAAATAAAACCATATATTAAAAATAAACAAAAATATTATAAAGATAAGATTGATTTTCAAAAGAAAAAAGGAAAACAAGATATTTTTATTTGCTATAAATGTGGAAGACAGGGACATTATTCTAAGGCTTGTTATACTAAGAAAAAGATAAATGAATTAAATATTTCTGATGAATTAAAAGAACAAATAAATAAAATACTTATTTATGATAATTCAAGTGAAAATAGTATTTCAGACTATAGTGATAATGATTTAAATTATATTGAAGATTCTAATTCAGAAAGTAGTTCAGAAGACAATGTGTGTGAATGTGTCGGTCCTTGTATTTGTGAAATTGATGGTACAATAAATTCTCTAACATCAGATAATAAAGACTTATTTGAATTATTAGAAAAAATTGAAGATAAAGAAATAAAACAAGTATATTTAAAACAATTAAAAGAAAAATATAAACTACCAATAGAAAAGGAAACAAAAGCATATAATTTTAACGAAATATGTCAAAGATTTCAAACAAAACAAATAAAAGAAAATCCTGTTACAATAACTGATTTACAAATAGAATTAAAAAATATAAAAGAAGAGATTCGAGAAATAAAATTACAAATTAAAGAATTAGAAAGAGGAAAAAATAAAGAGGATGAAGAAAATAATAACAATACTAAAAGTGATACTGAAAATACAGGAATAATAAATCGTTTAAAAGGATTAACCTCTCAAAAATGGTATACTAAGTTAAATATAATAGTCAATAATGAATTTCGATTATCCTTAGTTGCTATGATTGATAGTGGTGCTGGCATGAATTGTATTCAAGAAGGATTAATACCCACAAAATACTATGAAAAGACTACATATAGATTATCTGGAGCTAATGGAAACCCATTAAATATTCAATACAAACTATCAAATGTTCATATTTGCAAAGAAAATTATTGTTACAAAACCCAATTAGTTTTAGTAAAAGATTTAACATCTCAAATTATATTAGGACTCCCATTCATAACTCAATTATATCCTCTCACGGTTGAAGAAAAAAGAATAAGTATTAAAGTATTAAATAAAAAGATTTGTTTTGAATTTGCCCATCCAATTACTTCTAAACAGATAAATATTTTAAGCTTAAAAGAAAAACAAAAGGAATTTTTAATTGAAGAAATTGATCATGTTAGAATAAAGAGTCAATTGCAAGATAAAATAATTATAAAAAGAATACAAGAAACTGAGAAGAAATTTAAAGATAATGTCTGTGCAAATATTCCAAATGCTTTTTGGGAAAGAAAACAACATGTTGTAAGATTACCTTATATTAAAGATTTTAATGAGAAAAATATTCCAACAAAATCTAAAGCTATACATATGTCTTAAGAGTTAGAAGGATACTGTAAAAAAGAAATACAAGAGTTATTAGATAAAAGGCTGATAAGACCATCCAAATCCCCTTGGTCTTGCTCTGCCTTCTATGTTCAAAATAGTGCAGAAATTGAAAGAGGAGCTCCTAGATTAGTTATAAATTATAAACCATTAAATAAAGTTTTAGAATGGATTAGATACCCTATACCAAATAAAAAAGATTTATTAAAAAAGATTTATGATTCAAAAATATTTTTTAAATTTGATATGAAGTCTGGATTTTGGCAAGTTCAAATTGCCGAAGAAGATAGATATAAAACTGGATTTAATGTACCGTTTGGACATTATGAATGGAATGTTATGCCCTTTGGATTAAAAAATGCTCCTTCAGAATTTCAAAATATAATGATATTATTTTACCATTAGGAAATTATGCAATTGTTTATATTGATGATGTACTAATATTTTCAAATTCCTTAGATCAACATTTTAAACATTTAAATGCTTTCTATAATATTATTCATAAAAATTGATTAGTAGTATCACCTTCTAAAATGAGTCTTTTCCAAACAGAAATAAGATTTTTAGGACATAATATTATTCAAGGAACAATAAAACCTATTAACAGAAGTTTAGAATTTTCAAATAAATTTCCAAATGAAATTAAAGATAAAAAGCAATTGCAAAGATATTTAGGATGCTTAAATTATATTCATGATTTTTTCAAAGACTTTGGAATTATATGTAAACCTTTATATGACAGATTAAAAAAGAATCCAAAACCATGGACCCAAGAACATACATATATAGTAAAATATATTAAAGATAAAATAAAATGTCTACCATGTTTACATATTCCCCATCCCAATGCAAAACTAATTGTAGAAACCGATGCAAGTGATCTAGGATTTGGAGGAATATTAAAACAAGAATTAGATAATAAAGAAAGTTTAGTTAGATATTATTCAGGTGCATGGAATGATACTCAGAAAAATTATTCTACAATCAAAAAGGAAATTTTAAGTATAGTTTTATGTATAAAAAAGTTTGAAGATGATTTATATATGAAACCATTTTTATTAAGAATCGATTGTTTATCTGCAAAATATATTTTAGAAAAAGATATTAAAAATTTGATTTCAAAACAAGTTTTTGCAAGATGGCAAGTATTATTAAGCAACTTTGATTTTCAAATAGAATTTATAAAAGGAGAAAACAATTCTTTACCAGATTTTTTATCTAGAGAGTTTTTACAGGGAACATGAGCAACGATTCTTCAAAAAAGATTGTATTATCAAAACAACAATTCTCAAAGTCCCAATTATCAAGTTCTCCAGGTTCTCCTTCAAGACCAGCCCATTCACAACAATTTCCTTTATTACCCAATATTCAAAACAGATTTGCCCCTTTATCCCCAGGGCCTAGACCTAGACCTCCATTCTCATCCATTATTCAAAATCTAGAATCAAAACCCATTATTCAATCCCCTTCTTTCACAAGGCTTTCTAAACCAGTCTCTCCTTCAAGCTCTTCTCCAGCCACTATTCCTTACACTATTAACCCAAATAAAAAGATTATCAAAATTTTAGAACCTTTGGAAGTTGAAAAGGTTAGCCAAATTTTTTTTTATCTCTAATCGACTTCATCTATCCAAGAGGATGTCACTTTTTCAAACGAGATTACAAGACCCGAGAGTATTATCAAGCAATTTTAGTCGATTCAGAATCAGCAGTTATTCGACACAATTTTAATTAGGAAGATCCTACTAAGATTGCTTATAGTCAAGTAAAATTTTTAAGAGTCCTATCCTTAGAAGATTGGAATTCTAAGCCCTATAATCCAAAAACCCTTTCAGGCTTCAGCACCTATCCTTAATACGACTATTATGATTATCAAGATGCATGAGAATATGCATTCTTTCTAAGAAACTTTGACCATTCCTGGTTTTTCCAATTTGATGAAGAATTTTCAAATACTTATCCTAGATGGTTTGTTAAATGGTTCAAATATATGGGAATTATTCCAGAAGCTTTTCCCAAGGAGATTTCAGAAGCATTTTCAAGATTTGTTGAATATTTTCAACATGAAGGAACAACAATTTTTGAATATACTTTACAATTTATGAGTATATCCAGAATCCCATGGATTTGTTTATGGACGTACAATTTTCAAGAAGAAAGCCCTCCAGAACTTTCTTCTCCATTGCTCTTTAGACAATATAGATGCAAATGGTGGAACAAGTTTGTTACTACAAAGGCCAATTCTCAAGCAGTTACCAAGTACTATAAAGAATTAACCATTCAATATGAAAAAAGTCTAAAGTCTCCAATTCGAGAAATCAAAGCCAGCGATGAAGACCAAGAGTATGTTAAAAGATTTTCAGATTGCAAGTCTCCGGAAGATATTTTAAAATTAGTCAATGAAATTCGACAGTCTCCATCTCCTTCAAAACATTCATCCCCGGAGACTGAAGTTTTTCAAGATTCTCAAGACCCATATGATTTGATGTGAAATAATATATATATATATATATATATATATATTATAATCATTATTCTTTGTCCGACAATAGATGGTGAAAGAAAAGAAGGTACATATAATTCTACAAATGGACAACCTACTTTTCTAATTTTCAAAAGTTGGTGGCCAATAATTCTACAAATGGACAATCTACTTTTCTTATTTTCCAAAAGTGGTGCAAATAATTCAACAAAGAGACAAGAAACTTTCCAATATGGTGCAAGTAATTCTCAAAATGGACAAACAACTTTTCAACAAAAGCCATTTTATACGGAAGCTCTTTCAAGATTCAATTATGAAGACCCTTTTTATTATATATATATATATATAGTCAGGATTTAGGGAAAACGGTGAAAAGTATGAGAATGGTGAGAACGCCCCTCATCCTTTGGATGAAAACAATCTATTGACTAGATTGGCGCGGTGGTGTTTTCGTAAATAACATCAATTTTATTACTTGGAACGTGCTTCATTATGGGTAAAAGGGTATTTTTACTGCTCTAATTCAAAACGCCAAACTAATGAGTAAAACGCCATTCAAAAACGACTAAAACACCATTAATACAAAACGCCAAACCTTAATGATAAAACGTGTTGCAGACTTAACAGGTAGATGGAACAAATAGTAACTGAAAGTTAATTATTAACATTTACTACAAAAAACTCCCTCCTAAACTACGCGCAAAAAAACATCATTATATAAACGACGTTACCATCGCTTCCATCATCACTTTAATTGATCATACTAAAACGCCATCTTTAACCAAAATGCAAAATTAAAAAAAACTTGAAAGGAAGAAAAATGGCAACCATCGTTTCATGGAAATACACCCTCAGAATCAGAAGATTCGTAATCCATTTTGACAACAGAAGAAGAGTGTTTGTTAAAACAATCAAAGCCATATTGAATATGGAAGAAGAAGTACAGAGAGGGATCCTAGCACTTGGTGTCCCTCTTGATAACCACTGTGATGAAACACATACGGTTATAAAAAATATTAACCAGAAAATTTGGACCAAACAAAGCAAATGCAACAATGGACCTAGTCATCCGATCATGGCGTTTTGGTGAAGACACTGACATGGTCACTGTTATATGTGACAACAGACACCAGGAAGACTACATGCTTGAAAACACACAAACAGAGATGGAAATCCGAACAATAATATCAATATCAATCATCAATCAATAGACAATAAATCAACAAAATACATAATATAAGAAGCAATTGCTAGAAACAACTAACCGATGATTCAGATTTAAAGACTGATGAAGAGAATACGAAATAGACGAAGCGAATTGGAGTTTGAATTCTTCGATTAAACATAAACAGTTTATAAGCAATAATAAAGGAAAAAAAATCATAATTTTGTAGAAGAATTTCAACTGATTGAGCATTAATTGGGGTTTCATATTAAAGAACACATTAGGCGGTTTCACAAATGAAGGAGGAATGAGGAAAATGATTTACCGCTCAATTCACAATTCTCTGCCTAAGTAGCAATGCCACATCATCAAGTGAGGTGACAAAGTTATTTTGCTTTAGTATAAAAGATAGATACATCTTCTAAACATACACCCTTTATTAATAATTTTTAGATATCAGTTAAAGAATGTGGGACAACTTCGAAGGGACCAGAGGGAGGGGTGGGGGTGCAATATTTCTGATTTTTCGTCCAAAAAATTTAAGATTATATAGGTCCGTCCTCACCAATTATTTGGCCTAAAAGTCCATTGCCCCTACCAAGTTTATTGTCCAAAATATTTATAGATATTTTTGTATTGAGTTAAAATGTGAAGAACGGGCTATTAGTAAGTTTTCATAATTGTTTATAAACATTAATTAAAGTTTTTTTATGTGTAAGAACGTGTTATTAGAATGAATAAAGATTGTGTAGTTTTATTTGGAGTTATTATCGTTTGACCCGATATGAATCCGACCCGAACATGTAACTCGAAACCTAGCGATAGGAAAAAAACATTTAGTCCCATGACTTTCTGCCCCTCAGAACTTTTGCTTAATCTCCGCCATTGGTTAAAGAGTAATCCTCCTCAAAGGGATAAGGTAGTGGTAAAGAAATATATTCCTCAACAAGTGGTTATAAGTTCAAATTCCATAAAAGATAACTGTGGTGTGATTTTAGCTATTAAAAAAATTAAAAGAGTAATCATTGGAAAACTTATCCCAATCAAGTGGTTATGAGTTCAAATTTTGTAAAAGATAAGTATGGTGTAATTTTAGCTATTAAAAAGGTTAAAAGAGTAATCATTGGGAAACCTAGAATATAAAATTAATAATAAAATAAAGATAAATATTAAACTCAAAAGGTCCTTGTAAATATCTATTTTACGTCAGTAATTAACTTTTTTCAACCATTTTTGTATATTAATATATATACTAGTTTTTTGAATCCGCGCATTGCAGCGGATCACTAAATCGAACAAAAAATATATTTAAAAATTATTGAGCAACATACACGCGTTGCGATGCAACAATTAAATTGAACAAAAATCGTTAAAACGTTAAATCACGCACACACGTTGCGGTGTGTTAACTCGTCATATAACTAACTCGAAATGGTAACAAAACCCACGTAAAAAAGAAAATAAAAAGAACTAAAAATGCTTTAATGACTTGTTCGTCTAAGCGTAGATGACTTATACAACTTTTTTTAAGTGCAACTCCGTTTTAAACGAAACTTCCATCGAAACGTTGATAAAATTGAATAGTAAAATCAAGACTCGTAAGTAACTTACTAATTAATATAGAAGAAATATATATAGAATGAGTCAAGATATAATAGAAAGTTTATTTTAGTAGCAAGATTTGGAAATAATCTTGGTCATCCATTAAGTAATAGAAAGTTTATTTTACCAGGAATGTTAGAAATTTTTTTGAAGAATATGTTGATTGAGTGATTGAATGATGAAGACAATTGCAATATGATGTAGTGATTATAAAGCGAGAAAGTGAAAATGTTGAAGATGATGAATTTTGAAAATGATGGATTTTGAAGATGCAAGAAAAGAGAAAGAGAGATGATGTGATAAGATTGATTAAAATTCTACTCTTTGTGTTTTTTTTATTTGTCACATATCCACTTATTAGGCTAGACGGTATGGGGGGACGTCCCCCTCTGTCCTGGTTCGTCGCCGAAGCGAACACCACGCCCCCCGGTCCTCAACGTCGAATAGTAGACGTTTGAGACGGAGCATAAAGGACAAAAATTTCCACCTTTCCAATGCAAGTTACCGTTTAAATTTTTTTTTTCCAAATTCAAAAATTAAAGCAACAGTCAATTTCCAATTTTTTTTTACCAAAATACCTCCTAAAACTATATAAAACCCCATTTTTACACATTTTTTCTCACTTTTCAACTTCTACAACTCATCTCTCTCTCTCTCTCATTTTTTTATAAGCATCTTCCCTTTTTATAAAATAATATTCTACCATGGATCCCTTCAACAAACCGAACGTCCCCAACAACCCGAACAACCTGAACAACCCGACCCAACCGAACATCCCGAATGTTTTTTCGGTTCCGGGATACTATCCGACGATAGAACCGAACCAATTCTCTCAATTTTCCTCAAACGCCTTTGCCGCATTCCAAAACTCACCGAACGTTTTTGCTCACCCGCAACAAAGTCAAGCCATACAACAATTGATGATGCAGAATGCTTTTAATATCCAACCCGTGCAACCCTTTCAACCCGAACCGAACCCGACGCAACCCACCCGATCTAAACCCGACGAGGATGTTGTCGAAGTTGTTCCCGAGACCCAACCGCAAAAAGGCAAACGAAGAAAAGGCAAGCAAGTTGCGGGTGAGCAACCGTCCAAACCAAAGGCGAAACCATGGACGCAACTCGAGGAAAAAGCCTTAGCGAAGGCTTACATAGGCACGTCCACACACCCGATAAACGGTACGTAAAAATATTTTTTTTGTTTTAAGTTTATATATTATAGTATTAGTTTTTTATTTTTTTGTAACATATGACTTTTGTCCAATATAGGTAATAATCAAACGGGTGAGGGGTTTTGGAAGGCGGTTTTGGCGAAGTTACTTGAACTAATGGACCAAGGCCCGTATCGAGATGTCGACTCGGTGTCTTCTAAGTGGCGAAAAATGAGGGGGTTCGTCAATAGGTTTTGCGAAGAATATAATAAAATATGTTCAAGTGGGCGTCGTAGCGGGATGAGCGACGATGATGTGTTCAAAAAGGCGTTGGATCTTTACAAGTCGGACGTTGGTACCACGTTCGCACACGTTCGGGCGTGGGAAATTATGCGAACGCACCAAAAATGGGCCCCGATTCCGAACGAGGTGGAGATGGCGAAGCGACAAAGGACATCGGAATCCGGTAGTTATAGCGTCGGCGGATTGGACGCGAGATGTCACATAAACTTAAATGATGATGGCGAGTTCGATGAAGAAGACTACGCCGTAAAAGAAGTGGAACGTCCCCCGGGTTGGGACAAATCAAAGAAGGAGCGGGCGAAGGAGAAAGAAAAGCAAAAGGTTGACCCGAAGATGGAGGAGTTTATGACCCAATTTAAAACGTACACTGAGGTCACGGCCCAAAAGGCGAGGGCGAAGGAGCGGGCGATCGAAGAAAAGTCATGTGACAACTCGTAATTTAGAACCCTTCGTTGTATCTTGATGTAACATGCTTGAACGCTATGTGACTAATTGACTTGTTGGTTTAATGAATGATATAAGTGAATTTATGTGATTATGTGTTGTGCTTGTATGTATGCATGTGTAACCCGAGACACAAGGACCCGACTCGAGACCACCTGGTCTCGAGTGAACAGTTGGGCCGCACCTCCCTTAGCCCACCCGAAAGCCCATAAGGTGCACCATTTGATACGGAAACCATGCCATCATCCACATCTCACTACCACACTCTCCTACACACACACTCTCTCTCTCTCTCTCTCTCTAAAACTCTAGAACACCACCACAAACCTCTCCTCACCTCTCTCGGATTCAACCGGTAGCCCCAAAACTGTCGGATCAAACTCGGGATCATCACTCGGCACTTGGTTCATTGATTCTTCAAACCCGAACACCATCCGGTTAGTATTCTATGTTTCTAGATGTTACAATGCTTGGTTAGTAAATGACATACATGATAAAGGTGTTGATGTGTGATGATATAGGTTAGTGATGCATGTTATGTGCTTTTATTTCGGATGATGATGTTATATATGATGATGAAATGTTGTCTTAGTATATATATTATGTGATTGATCATGAATGGTTGTAATCGGCTCTATATGGGTTTGAATCCGAATGGTTTGGTTATGCTTAGGTATGAATGAGGAGGTTTGTGTTCAATGAAATCGGATTAGCATATGTTGATGATAAATCTTATGTAAGTATGCTATTGTATTGATTGAATGTGCTAGATGTAGGAGCCGATGATGTTGTCAACTCGAGTTCATGCTAGGATAGATGTTCTTGATAAAGCATGTTATGATAAAAACCCTAAAATGATGAACTACTTGAATGTATAATGAACAACATGAATATGAATTGAAGGTGCCTGGAATATTTGAAAAACTTGTAGTTTGATCCATTTTGATTAATTGTTAGACAAATAAACATGTTTGTGAACCCTCATTGGATAGTACACCAAATCATGAAATCGAAATTCTATTGGTTAGTACATGTGCTGGCATTTAGCAGGTGTGCCAGTCGAGAACCCCTAGTCTCGACTCGAGACCACATTATCAGCGCACAAGCAGCATAACTCGAGACCATGGTTGCGGGTCCGATTGTGACTCGAGACCGTCTAGTCTCGACTAGTTCATGCATGACTCGAGACCTCCGCAATTGCGACTCGAGAACCCGTAGCTACAACTCGAGACCGCACAGTCTCGACTCGAGATCTCTAGTCTCGACTCGAGACCACGTACACATACCCACTGATTTGGACGTGCACACTGTTTTGGACTTGCATGCTGTTACGAGCCCAACTAATTGGGCCGCATTCTTGGACTTTGCTTATTTACGTAGATGAGGCTATTGGATGTGTTTATGCCCTGTTGATTAACTGAAGTATTTATACGTGTGTGCGATGATCAATACGTGTATGCAAATGTGTGTAGAAAACATACGTGCACTACCTAAATACGAACCTGACTTGTATGGTACAACTATGTTAGGACGTGGTTGACCACAATATAGCTTGATTGACCTTTCTGTGTATCTGTCGAGCAAACCAAGGTGAGTTCACACCCTCTACAAAGCATGGGATTCCCAGGGGTTGGGAATGGGGTTAAGGAACACGGATTCCTCGTCCTTTCTTGGGTAGGACAGTATTGGTTCAGGAATATAATTCCTCGTCCTCATGGACAGATAACTCATACTAGACCAAAACTCTATCACGAAGTCCCTCCTTTTATATCGACTTAATCGTCGGGCCAATGGCGAGCGGGTCATTAGTTACATAGCGCTATTTAGGTCTGACAAGCCTCACACCGTTCCGCAGAGGACGGGTGTGAACTAATGGATCTGGGCACGTCAATGATGATAGACATTGACAGTTCAGGGCACATAAACATGACTACAGTCAGCAGTCGATATGGCAACGAGTCTAGTGTATACATGGGGTAGCCCCCACGGCTGAAATGCCAGATAACTAACATGGGGTAGCCCCCACGGCGGTATTGCCAGAATAAATGGGTAAACAAATCACGTTTTCAACTATGGGGTAACCCCCACGGCAGGATGCCAGTTAAAGTAAACTGTTTTTGGAACAACTTAAAAATGAACACCCAACCGTGAACTCACTCAACTTGTTGTTGACTCGTTACTACATGCTTTGCAGGTCAATAGGTACTTAGCTGGAGCTTGCATGGAAGAGAGTCATTGTGGGACATGGACAGCTGTGTGCCATGTTAAACTTTGAAACAATTAAACTTATGTTTTGGTTTTAAACGTTATGCTTCCGCTTGCAACTTAAACTATGTTTTTGTTTGGACACCAATTGTATTGGTTGGATTTTATAATTACTTACATGCTTGTTCAATATGATTGGTGGCTGGATCCTGGTCAGTCACGCCTCCAAGCGGTAGCATTCCGCAGGTGGATTTTGGGGGTGTGACAGATTGGTATCAGAGCCATTGGTTATAGTGAACTTGGTTTTAATAAGGGGAAAGAGTTTTATTAAAATCAGACTATAACCTGTACAGTGCTCTACGATCCACAACGACGCTTCACTCCACATGCAAGGCTCGACATTATAGGTGATATGATCTGTGTATATATTGCCTACTTGATTAGTTACATAGTACATTGCTCATGGTATGCTTGGTTAGTATAACTACTGTTGCTTGAACACGTGTGTGCTTACTCCCTTCTGTCATCGCACTTTCACGAACCTCTCTCACTCATGTTTCCCTTGATATGAAGATCATGTCTGGACGCGTTAACATGACTCAAGCCCAGTTGACGGCTCTGATTAACGAACGAGTTGCTGCGGCACTTGCAGCTGCACACGCAGGAGGTATATCCTGCAGTCCAAACTCATTCTAGGATCTTTAGATCCTACTCTCGTGAACCAACCTTTGTGTTAAACTCTGTCTTTCTTTCACCCACAATAGGTCAACATGCTCAGCCACCTGTGTGCACCTTTAAAACTTTTATGGACTGCCGACCAACTACTTTTAGCGGCACTGAAGGAGCTGTAGGTCTCCTCCACTGGTTTGAGAAGCTCGAGTCAGTCTTCGAAATGTGTGAATGCCCTGAGGCGCGCAGGGTGAAGTATGCTACCGGTACTCTTGAGGGTTTAGCCCTCACATGGTGGAACGCTCAGGTTCAAATGCTGGGGTTGGTTGCCGCCAACGCCACCCCATGGGACAATTTTAAAGAGATGATCAAGGAAGAATATTGCAGTCGTGACGACATTCATAAGCTGGAAGTCGAGTTCTACAACCTCAAGATGACGGGGTCAGAAATTGAGGCGTATACTAAGAGATCGAATGAGCTTGCACTATTGTGTCCTACTATGGTGGACCCTCCAATTAAGCGAATTGAACTCTTTCTTAAGGGCTTAGTGCCAGAAATCCAAAGTCATGTGACTTCAGCAAACCTCGCCACCATCCAGCAGGTTGTTCAGTTGGCTCACCGTCTCACGGACCAGGCGGTGGAGCAGAACAGGTTACCAAAGCGCATAGGTGCTGTAACTACTTCAGATGCTCCTAGTGACAACAAGATAAAATGGGATGGAGCTTCAAGCAAGGGTTCAACTTCTGTACAATCTTAGTCTCAGCAGAGAAAGACTGATGACTACAAGAGCCCCAGTCAGCAATCATCTGGTGGTCAAAGTCATGGTGGGTACAAAGGGAATCACCCCAAATGCAATCGCTGCAACCTACACCACAGCGGGCCATGTACCAGGGGTAACTGCCATTGATGTAACAAGCCAGGTCACGCCGCCAAGGATTGCAGAAGCTTGTACCCCGCAAACCAGAATCGTCAACAACAAGCCCCTCAGAACCAGCGACAGCAGCAGCAGCAAGGTATCAACAAAGGGTGCTTTCAGTGTGGAGCTGAAGGCCACTTCAAGAAAGATTGTCCCTGACTGAACAGGAACCAGAACAATAACAACAACAATAATCAGGGGAATGGTAACAATGGGAACAACAACAACAATGGAGCCAGGGGGCGGGTGTTCGTGATTGGCCAAGGTGAAGCAAGGAATGACCCCAACGTTGTGACGGGTAAGTTCCTTCTCGACGACTTTTATGTTACAGTTTTATTTGATTCGGGTGCCGATACTAGCTACGTGTCACTAGAAGTTAGTCAAATGCTTAAGCGTATTCCAACACCCTTGAACAACAAGCACACTGTAGAGCTAGCAAATGGTAAGAGTTTAGAGGCCGCACACGTAGTCAAAGGTTGTAAACTTATTCTCGCTAACCAGACATTCTCTATCGACCTTATTCCTATTGTCTTGGGTAGTTTTGACGTTGTCATTGGGATGGATTGGTTATCCCAACACCGAGCAGAGATTCTTTGCAACGAGAAGATTGTTCGTATTCCTGGTTCCGGTGGCGAACCTCTTATGATTCGTGGCGACAAGAGGGGTGCTGTTGAGAACGTCATCTCTTTCCTTAAGGCCCAGAAGTGCTTGCGAAAGGGCCACACTGCCATTTTGGCTCTCGTTACTGACACCTCGGAGAAAGAGAAGAGATAGAAGATTTTCTAATTGTACGCGACTATCCTGAGGTATTTCCTGAGGAATTACATGGTCTTCCGCCTCATCGCCAAGTCGAGTTTCAGATTGAACTAGCTCTTGGAGCTGCGCCTATAGCTCATGCACCGTATCGTTTAGCTCCATCAGAGTTGGAAGAACTCTCTACGCAACTGCAAGAACTCTTGGATAAGGGTTTTATTCGTCCTAGCTCATCGCCCTGGGGAGCTCCAGTGTTATTTGTGAAGAAGAAAGACGGTACCTTTAGAATGTGTATCGACTACCGGGAACTCAATAAGGTGACTGTGAAGAATCGTTATCCTCTACCGCGCATTGACGACTTGTTCGACCAGTTACAAGGGTCGAGCTACTATTCGAAAATCGATTTGAGATCGGGATATCATCAGCTGAGAGTCCGAGAAGAGGACGTCTCCAAAACAGCTTTTAGAACTCGTTATGGACACTATGAGTTTTTGGTCATGCCTTTTGGGCTGACAAACGCACCTGCGATTTTCATGGACTTGATGAATTGAGTGTGCAAGCTGTACCTGGACAAGTTCGTTATAGTCTACATCGACGACATCCTGATCTATTCCAAGAGTCAGGAGGAACACGAACAGCATCTACGACTTGTTCTGGAACTCCTTCGAACAGAACAGCTTTACGCAAAGTTCTCAAAATGCGACTTCTGGCTTCGTGAAGTCCATTTCTTAGGCCATGTGGTGAACAAGGATGGGATTCACGTTGATCCATCCAAGGTAGACTCAATTAAGAACTGGCCTGCACCTCGTACACCAACGGAAATTCGCCAATTCTTGGGTTTGGCAGGTTACTACAGGAGATTCATAAAGGATTTTTCTAAGATTGCACAGCCTCTCACCTCACTAATGTAGAAAGGCGTTGTTTATCGATGGGGAAATGCACAGGAATTAGCATTCCAGCACTTAAAGGATAGACTTTGCAGTGCACCTATCCTTTCATTGCCAGAGGGCACAGACGACTTTGTGGTTTACTGCGACGCATCAATTCAGGGTCTTGGTTGTGTATTGATGCAACGGGATAAGGTTATAGCCTACGCCTCACGCCAACTCAAGGTTCATGAAAGAAACTATACTACGCACGACTTAGAGCTGGGAGCTGTTGTTTTTGCACTTAAGATATGGCGACATTACCTGTATGGTACCAAGTGCGCCATCTACACCGACCACAGGAGCCTCGAACATATCTTCAAACAGAAGGAACTGAATATGCGACAACGACGATGGGTCGAACTACTAAATGACTACGAATGCTCGATCAGGTACCACCCAGGCAAAGCCAATGTTGTGGCTGACGCCCTCAGTCGAAAGGACACTGCGCCTAAGCGCGTGCGAGCATTGCAACTCACTATACATTCTAGTCTTCCTTCCCAAATACGAGCTACTCAGATAGAAGCGTTGAAACCAGAAAACGTCAGGGCTAAAGCCCTACGCGGCTCAAGGCAACGCTTAGAACAGAAGGAAGACGGTGCTTACTACGTAACGGGACGCATTTGGGTCCCACTCTATGGCAACCTACGAGAGCTTGTGATGGATGAGGCACACAAGTCTCGCTACTCGGTACACCCTGGTTCGGATAAGATGTACCACGATATCAAAACTACGTATTGGTGGCCTAGCATGAAGGCCCACATAGCAACCTACGTCAGCAAGTGTTTGACTTGTGCCAGAGTCAAGACGGAATACCAGAAACCCTCAGGCCTGCTCCAACAACCAGAGATACCTCAATGGAAATGGGAGCAAATTTCCATGGATTTCGTTACTGGCCTGCCTAGATCCCAGCGCGGAAACGATACTATTTGGGTGATCGTGGATCGACTCACAAAGTCTGCACACTTCTTGGCTATCAAGGAAACGGATAAATTCTCCACTCTAGCAGAAGTATATCTCAAGGAAGTTGTCTCGAGGCATGGGGTGCCCACCTCTATTATCTCAGATCGAGATGCACGTTTTACCTCGGAACTGTGGCAAGCAATGCACAAATCCTTTGGCTCACGATTAGACATAAGCACGGCGTATCACCCTCAGACGGACGGGCAGTCCGAGCGCACTATTTAAACCTTAGAAGACATGCTTCGTGCATGTGTAATCGACTTTGGCAACAGCTGGGAAAAGCATCTGCCACTTGTGGAATTCTTGTACAATAACAGCTACCACACCAGCATTAAAGCTGCTCCGTTTGAGGCATTGTACGGGCGTAAATGTCGGTCACCTCTTTGCTGGGCAGAGGTGGGGGATAGTCAGATCACTGGTCCAGAGCATGTGGTAGACACAACCGAACGAATTGCTCAAATATGACAACGCATGGCGGCAGCTCGTGACCGTCAGAAAGTCTACGCCGATAAGGGCAGGAAACCACTAGAGCTCCAAGTTGGGGAGCGGGTACTACTCAAGGTTTCACCCTGGAAGGGTGTGGTTCGTTTGGGTAAACGAGGCAAACTTAACCCACGATACGTCGGACCTTTTGAAATCATCGAGAAAATAGGCAAGGTGGCCTACAAACTGAACTTACCAGCGGAACTCAGTGCAGTTCACAACGTTTTCCACGTGTCGAATCTGAAGAAGTGTCTGTCAGATGAGACCCACATAGTTCCTCTGAAGGAACTCACTATCGACGAGCAGTTACGATTCGTCAAGGAACCAGTTGAAATCACGGACCGGGATGTTAAAGTCCTCAAGAACACTAGAATACCTCTCGTTCGAGTTCGTTGGAACTCACGTCGCGGCCCAGAGTTCACCTGGGAACGCGAAGATCAGATGAAACAAAAGTATCCCCAACTATTCGTAAACGGTACAACCACTACTGAGGCTGAAGCTACGGAATTTCGGGACGAAATTCCAGATCAACGGGGGGAGGCTGTGACACCCCAGGAAAACCAGGAAAACCATACAACTTAACTAGCTTCCTCAGTGAGTACTTACCAAATTTCGGGACGAAATTTCTTTCAACTTGGGGATAATGTGACAACTCGTAATTTAGAACCCTTCGTTGTATCTTGATGTAACATGCTTGAACGCTATGTGACTAATTGACTTGTTGGTTTAATGAATGATATACGTGAATTTATGTGATTATGTGTTGTGCTTGTATGTATGCATGTGTAACCCGAGACACAAGGACCCGACTCGAGACCACCTGGTCTCGAGTGAACAGCTGGGCTGCACCTCCCTTAGCCCACCCGAAAGCCCATAAGGTGCACCATTTGATACAGAAACCATGCCATCATCCACATCTCACTCCCACACTCTCCTACACACACACACACACACTCTCTCTCTCTCTAAAACTCTAGAACACCACCACAAACCTCTCCTCACCTCTCTCGGATTCAATCGGTAGCCCCAAAACTGTCGGATCAAACTCGGGATCATCACTCGGCATTTGGTTCATTGATTCTTCAAACCTGAACACCATCCGGTTAGTGTTTTATGTTTCTAGATGAGTAAATGACATACATGATAAAGGTGTTGATGTGTGATGATATAGGTTAGTGATGTATGTTATGTGCTTTTATTTCGGATGATGATGTTATATATGATGATGAAATGTTGTCTTAGTATATATAATATGTGATTGATCATGAATGGTTGTAATCGGCTCTATATGGGTTTGAATCCGAATGGTTTGGTTATGCTTAGGTATGAATGAGGAGGTTTGTGTTCAATGAAATCGGATTAGCATATGTTGATGATAAATCTTATGTAAGTATGCTATTGTATTGATTGAATGTGCTAGATGTAGGAGCCGATGATGTTGTCAACTCTAGTTCATGCTAGGATAGATGTTCTTGATAAAGCATGTTATGATAAAAACCCTAAAATGATGAACTACTTGAATGTATAATGAACAACATGAATATGAATTGAAGGTGCCTGGAATATTTGAAAAACTTGTAGGTTGATCCATTTTGATTAATTGTTAGACAAATAAACATGTTTGTGAACCCTCATTGGATAGTACACCAAATCATGAAATCGAAATTCTATTGGTTAGTACATGTGCTGGCATTTAGCAGGTGTGCCAGTCGAGAACCCCTAGTCTCGACTTGAGACCACATTATCAGCGCACAAGCAGCATAACTCGGGACCATGGTTGCGGGTCCGATTGCGACTCGAGACCGTCTAGTCTCGACTAGTTCATACATGACTCGAGACCTCCGCAATTGCGACTCGAGAACCCGTAGCTACAACTCGAGACCGCACAGTCTCGACTCGAGATCTCTAGTCTCGACTCGAGACCACGTACACATACCCACTGATTTGGACGTGCACACTGTTTTGGACTTGCATGCTGTTACGAGCCCAACTAATTGTGCCGCATACTTGGACTTTGCTTATTTACGTAGATGAGGCTATTGGATGTGTTTATGCCCTGTTGATTAACTGAAGTATTTATACGTGTGTGCCATGATCAATACGTGTATGCAAATGTGTGTAGAAAACATACGTGCACTACCTAAATCCGAACCTGACTTGTATGGTACAACTATGTTAGGACGTGGTTGACCACAATATAGCTTGATTGACCTTTCTGTGTATCTGCCGAGCAAACCAAGGTGAGTTCACACCCTCTACAAAGCATGGGATTCCTAGGGGTTGGGAATGGGGGTTAAGGAACACGGATTCCTCGTCCTTTCTTGGGTAGGACAGTATTGGTTCAGGAATATAATTCCTCGTCCTCATGGACAGATAACTCGTACTAGACCAAAACTCTATCACGAAGTCCCTCCTTTTATATCGACTTAATCACCGGGCCAATGGCGAGCGGTCATTAGTTAGATAGCGCTATTTAGGTCTGACAAGCCTCACACCGTTCCGCAGAGGACGGGCGTGAACTAATGGATCTGGGCACGTCAATGATGCTAGACATTGACAGTTCAGGGCACATAAACATGACTACAGTCAGCAGTCGATATGGCAACGAGTCTAGTGTATACATGGGGTAGCCCCCACGGCTGAAATGCCAGATAACTAACATGGGGTAGCCCCCACGGCGGTATTGCCAGAATAAATGGGTAAACAAATCACGTTTTCAACTATGGGGTAACCCCCACGGCAGGATGCCAGTTAAAGGAAACTGTTTTTGGAACAACTTAAAAATGAACACCCAACCGTGAACTTACTCAACTTGTTGTTGACTCGTTACTACATGCTTTGCAGGTCAATAGGTACTTAGCTGGAGCTTGCAAGGAAGAGAGTCGTTGTGGGACATGGACAGTTGTGTGCCATGTTAAACTTTGAAACAATTAAACTTATGTTTTGGTTTTAAACGTTATGCTTCCGCTTGCAACTTAAACTATGTTTTTGTTTGGACACCAATTGTATTGGTTGGATTTTATAATTACTTACATGCTTGTTCAATATGATTGGTGGCTGGATCCTGGTCAGTCACGCCTCCAAGCTTTGCAGGTCAATAGGTACTTACATGCTTGTTCAATATGATTGGGGGTGTGACAAGTCACACGTAGCGGAAGAAAAGTTACGAGTGTGTAACCCCTCGAAAATTTGTGTTCAATAAAAATAACGACACGTGTCATTCAAGACAAAAGTGTTAGAAACCCGGATCTAGTCAAAGATGTATGGTAGGATTTAAAGCGTCGACATGTTAATTAAACACCTCTGAACGACCTAATTATAAATCTCAAGACCCTAATATATAAACATCTGGTATACTCAAATTCGGTAAATGCTAACAATGATTGATTCGAATTACACAAGAATGGGATCCTACGAAGATGTGCACGACAACCTTCATTTACGGCACTTTCAAAAGGATCCAAGGGAACTTTATATCATATCAAGGTGGTATAAACTGTACATGACCCAAACAAGAGGCCCCATACTGAAAATAATGGCTCAAAATCGTATTACACTAGTTACCCGTTCGAAGCTTGAAAGGACAACAACTATTTGCCATCAGGAACAAGCTTACGGACCGTAAGGGTCAAGCCTTACGGTCCGTAAGGCCTGCACAGCGACCAGAAATGCGACAGTTGGCTGTTTTGAGCTTGTAACCGACTTAAAATGCCGTTTTTCACTTCCATGGGCGACCCCTACATGTTTATATACCTTAGGGGCACATGTAAATGATCTGGGAACAATGCTAGACTTGTGTGGCATGATCATGAGCATCCTAAATCACTATATAAAGCCACAATGTTTGCAACATTCTTGCATTCATTCCATCTGCATTTTTGGAGCTTTTGGGAGTTCAAGAGCAGACCCTAAGCATCCCAAATCGTGCATAGGACTTATGTAAGTATGCTTAACCTTTCCTAATTGTGTTTTGCTTAGTTTATAGCTTAAAAGTAAAACCGTCGTAACTAACGTTTGACTTAGCGATTAATCATTAATGGTCCAGTGATTAGTCGAATTGAAGGTAGTTATAAGTTGGTATTTATGTAGGTAATAAACCCTTAGAAGGGCACCCTCTGATTCCCACTCTAACTAGACCATTTGTCGGGTCAAAGTTGATTAAAAAAGTCAACAGAATGCTAATCTTCAAATTAACGCCTAATTAACAATGTAGAAGGCATGTAACCTATTTTACCACTCATATAACTTGGTAATATGTATAATAACTGGTCTAAGCTTGTTTGATCCGACAATTTTCTGTTTAGACCCGGTTCGGAACCAAAAGTCGCAAAACTTTGACTTTTGCTTTCACTTCAGTTCTGACCCGATTTAGTATATTTTAGAAATGACTTAGAGCTTCCTTAGGACCAGGCTACATGTTGGTATAACCCTCAGTGGTTGGTTCATTGATTGCCCGATTCGTTCACACGTTTCCGTTAATTGCTTAATGTTGCCATAATGCCCTTTGACCATAAAACGAGAATTTTAGAAATGTGAAAGGACAATAATCTTTATTACTTACTTATAAACATGTCCCTAAAATTTCACATCAGTTGGAGGTCTAGATTAGGAGTTATGCTCATTAGCGTAATTATAACGCCTTTTAGTAATTAAACGGCGCAATTAGCATAAGGCCTATCTAAACCCAATTTTTGACACCAAACCTTTTACCTACTGATGTAATATAATATTTTGAGATTTTTAAAGATTTTTAATTATTTTTAACCTGCTCATAACCTAAGGTTCTGGCATTGATTCGGTAAATACCGATTATACCCTTTTTGTTTATAAAAAGAGTTCTACATAGTATTTTGACATCAATCCAATTGCTACTGATTTTATTTAATAAATAAAGTATTTTGAACTTTATAACCTGATCAGAAAACTCAGATTTCCTGTATAACCCGGAAATCGCTTAAAATAGCTTTTTAACGCGTATTAAACACCTAATATGGGTTTAAAACTATTTTGGCATACAAGACTTATTACCAACTGATATGACCTAATAAAATAAGTTATTTTACTGATGTATTCGGACCCGAATCTCAGAATTTCAATTAACCTCTTTTATAATCTTTAAAATGACCAAAATACCCCTACGGGGCTTAAATTGAGATTAAACTCGTTTTGGGCATAATGGAAGGTATCCTACTGATATCACAACATATTTAAGGCATATTAACTTAGGAAACCTGTATATGACTCTTTTGGTTACTCGTTACGCACTTGTCGCGTTCGGATCGGCTTATGTGACTAGTTCGCATATATTAGCCGAAACGGGTCAAACCATATCGTTTTTATCTCAAAATCCAGAGTGTGTTTAAGTTACCCATATTAAACAAGCATACAAGCTTGTCGGGTCAAAACCACATTCTAAACCGGTCTTCGCCTTAATATGCGTTTGAACCGTGTCTTCCTTTTGGAAACTAACCGGTCTAAGTCTAAGCTTAATTAAAAGACCCGTTAGGATTCTAATAGGATATTAAACACCTTCGTTCCAGATTAGGAGCCCAGTAAAAGCTACGTGCACTTACTGTATTGGACTTATACTTTGCTCAGGTAAATACTCTTAACTTATTTTCCCTATACGGGCTTGGGATACGGTACTATAAAAGTACCGCTTGGTCGGGTGTGTGTAGTCATTTAAATCGGATTGTGATTAATGTATTTGCATGACCCGTTTAATATGTATTATTTGGTGTATGGCTTTTGGGGGTTAAATGACCATGTCCCGGATATCCTTGGCATCATTCAATGAAATGGCCACGACCTAAGCACGGGGTGTAGGCGTACACCTGACAGATGCATTATGTAAAAACTGGTAACCCACTTAAAGGAATCAACCTTGTGGGCATTATACCTGTGGCGTGTCAGTTAATCTAGACCGGTCCTACAAACCGGCCCTAATGGACGACAAATAAGTAAAACTGTATACATGATTATTTAATAATTGTCCCAAGTTATAAAAGATATTTTTGCCGAAGTGCATTCAAATCAATTTTTAAACTCTTTTCAAAATGAGTCAGTTAAGTTGTATTTACCAGTGTAAACTGACGTATTTTCCAAAAAGGCTAAGTGCAGGTACTAGACGAAATAGGCTGGCTACTCCAGGCATCATTACTCAAGTCTCGCAAGCTCTAGATGCTAAAGTCTGTTGAACAATGTTTCATTTTATTTTCGATCCGCCTGTGGATCCTTTACTTTCCGTTGTAATACTTGATATTACTTTATATTCGGATTGTAATATATTTATCTTTTGCTTCCGCTGTGCATTTATATATTGTGTTGTTTGACTATGATGATATCAACTACGTCACGATACTCCCCACCGGGCCCACCGGTAATACGTGGAAATATCGGGGTGTGACAGGTTGGTATCAGAGCCAACACTGAGTGAATTAAACACTAGCTTTTTGTGTTTAATCTCAGTTACACAGTTGCACATTCTTGAGTCTAGACAAGAACATAGGACAAATCCTAATTCGTTTTATTTTGTCCTTATTTGATTCCTTTGTTATTTTTCTGATTAGCCCTTGCATGAGCAAGTCATTTTCTGTTAGAAGTCCCGTTTAGGGCAACCATATACTTATTTAAATTTTAATGGAACGATTATATTTAAAAATATCATTCCTATATTATAAGATCTACCATTATAATAAAATGGTAAAATCTAAAAAGGACAAGACCTAGCCATATGTCACATTAAGACAGGGCCAAGATGGTAGTTCCACAATTGGATTTAGATCCTTGTTAACATTTCAATTTAGGATTGTTCTGCGTTAAATATTAAAAAGAGTCTAAAGGGTAAAAACCTAGCCTGAATGTCATTGCAGACATGGCCAAGATGGTAAAACTTATTCAAAAGATTCAAATCCTTGTTAAATATATGAAAGCATATTAACATGATTGACAAAATGTGATACGATAAAAAAAAATCACATAAGTCATTCTTAAATGGGTTATTCTAAAATTCCCTTATTTATATAATCATCCCTTAAGGATGAAGTGCCCACGGGCTATAATTAACGTCCTCTGGACTAAAGACAGTGGTAGCCTACAACTCCCTGTCAAGAAAAGGTAATGAACTTTGATTCAAACCTTAATGCCTCGATTCCGTAAAATCAAGGCTTATAAATTTAACTTGTCTACGAGACTAGGCCTTTTGTGCTATTATTAACTTATAATTTAGGATTATGATAAAGATCCCGAACAATTATATATTTAACAAATTAACTAAAATGTTTATTAAAAACATGGTTAATAAATCGTTTAAAACGATAAAACTGTATAAGCTTCCGTATAAACCTTGTCCTTGTTTGATTTTATGTAGCAATTAAAGCTACATGGCTAGGTCAGAGGAAGAGAACTGTCATCCTCTGGAAAACCACGATGATGATAGGATTAATATAACCAGAGGAGAACTTCGTGCACTGATTGATACAGCTGTATCTAAAGCTGTAGAGGAGCAATTCAGGGAGTATAGTGGGACTAATAGTAAAGCCTCACCTGTACCCCACTCTAAGTCTGTCCCTAAGACTCATTCTGAGGCTCATAGCAAGCCACCCCCAAAGAAAGATGAGTCAAAGAAAGATGATGATCGACGTTCATCTAATCAACACAGTGTTCCATCCAAGAGGTTAGTGTTCAATAATGAACCACGTACCAAGTTCTGTACCTATAAATACTTTGTTTCCTGCAAACCCCAAGATTTCACTGGGGAGAAGGGGGAAATTGATTGTATGATCTGGTTGGATGAAATGGACACAATTGTCGATATCAGCGGTTGTGCTGAAAGGGATGTAGTGAAGTATGTATCCCAATCATTCAAGGGAGAGGCACTAGCATGGTGGAAGTCTCTCATTCAAGCTACTGGGAAGATCCCACTCTACAACATGTCATGGGAGCAGTTTGTTGCTCTCATTATGGAGAACTACTGCTCTCAACACGAGGTCGAGAGGATCGAGTCAGATTTCTTATCGTTGGTTATGACAAACTTAGATTGTCAAGCTTACCTCACCAGTTTCAATACCCTGTCCAGACTGGTTCCTTACCTAGTAACACCATAACCCAAGCGAATTGCCCGCTTCATTGGGGGTTTAGCCCCAGAAATCAAAGCCAGTGTTAAGGCTTCAAGACCTGCTACGTTTAGGTCAGCAGCTGATCTCTCTCTGTCCCTTACTTTAGATGCGGTCAGGTTGAGATCGCTAAAGAATTCTGAAGAAAGTAAGAGGAAGCGTGAGGATGATAACTCACGAGGGTCAGAGAAGAAGCACAAGGGAAACACTGATTCTAAGAAGTTTGGTTCTGGAAAGAATAGCCAGCGAACAGAGGAGAAGCCTAAGTGCACGACTTGCCAAAAATGCCACTTTGGAAAGTGCAGACTTGAGTCCAATTCTAAGTCCGGATCACCTGCATGTGGGTTATGCAAGTCTAAAGAGCACAAGACGATAGAGTGCAAGAAGATAAAAGACGCAACATGCTACAATTGCAATGAGAAGGGGCACATTAAGACCAACTGTCCTAAGTACGCCAAGAAGCCTGAAGAGGGCAAGAAGACCAATGCAAGGGTCTTCAGGATGGATGCAAAAGAAGTTGTACAGGACGACAATGTGATCACAGGTACCTTTCTCATAAATGATGTATATGCAAGAGTACTTTTTGATTCAGGCGCTGATAAGTCGTTCGTAGATAATAAGTTTTGCAAATTTCTGAATTTACCTGTTAAAACCTTAAGTGTGAAATATGAGGTGGAGTTAGCAGATGGCACCTTAGAAACCGCCTCAACCATATTAGACGGATGTTTCATATCCATTAAGAACCACTCTTTTCCTTTGTCCCTACTTCCTTTGAAGTTAGCCGGTTTCGACATAGTTTTGGGTATGGACTGGTTATCTTATAACCAGGCCCAGATTGTCTGCAATAAGAAGCAAGTGGTGATCAAGACTCCGTCTGGTGAATTACTGACCATTCAGGGAGATACCCGGTATGGACTGCCTGAGCAAGTGACTATGCTTAAGGCCTCTAAGTGTTTGAAGAAGGGTTGTGTCATCTACATGGCACAAGTGACTATTGATAAGCTGAAACCTAAGATGGAAGACATCCCCGTCATTTCTGAATATCCTGAAGTTTTTCCTGAAGAACTACCTGGTTTACCCCCAGATAGGCAAGTAGAATTCAGAATTGACATCATCCCTGGAGCAGCACCTGTTGCGAGAGCGCCTTATAGGTTGGCACCAACACAAATGAAGGAATTGAGGACACAACTAGATGAATTGCTAGCCAAGGGTTTTATTCGACCTAGTTCGTCTCCTTGGGGAGCGCCGATCTTGTTTGTCAAGAAGAAGGATGGATCGATGCGTCTGTGCATCGATTACCGTGAGCTTAATAAGGTCACTATCAAGAATAGGTATCCATTGCCCAGGATCGACGATCTGTTCGATCAACTTCAAGGGGCAAGTTACTTCTCTAAGATCGATCTGAGGTCAGGCTATCATCAATTGAAAGTTAAAGATGAAGATGTACACAAGACTGCATTTAGGACTCGTTACGGTCATTACGAGTTCCTAGTGATGCCTTTTGGGCTCACTAATGCACCTGCCGCGTTCATGGATCTCATGAATCGCATCTGCAAGCCTTACTAAGACAAATTCGTCATCGTTTTCATCAACGAGATTCTCATCTACTCGAAGAGCCAAGCTGACCATGAGAAACACCTTCGCTGTATTCTTAAACTTCTACATCATGAGAAGATCTACGCAAAATTTTCGAAGTGTGAATTCTGGCTTCGAGAAGTCCAATTCCTTAGACATGTTGTAAGTGAGCATGGAATCCAAGTGGATCCCGCTAAGGTGGAAGCTGTCATGAACTGGCAAGAGCCAAAGACGCCTACTGAGATTCGTAGCTTCCTAGGCTTAGCAGGATACTATAGGTGATTTATCGAAAACTTCTCAAGAATTGCAGCACCCCTGACTTTACTCACCCGCAAGAAAAGCAAGTTTGACTGGGGGCCTAAGCAGCAAGAATCTTTTGATATCCTAAAGCAAAAGTTGAGCAACGCTCCTGTATTGACGTTGCCTGATGGAATCGAAGAATTCGTAGTTTATTGTGATGCATCACACACCGGGATGGGATGTGTGCTTATGCAGAAAGGCAAAGTTATTGCCTATGCTTCACGCCAGTTAAAGGTGCACGAAAAGAATTACACCACCCATAACTTAGAGTTGGGTGCCGTTGTATTTGCACTGAAGCTCTGGAGGCACTATTTATATGGTGTCAAGTGTGTGATCTATTCTGATCACAAGAGCCTCCAGCACCTGTTTAACCAAAAGGATTTGAACATGAGGCAACGACGTTGGATGGAAACTTTGAATGATTATGACTGTGAGATCAGATACCATCCTGGTAAGGCGAATGTAGTCGCCGATTCCTTGAGTCGAAAGGAAAGAGTGAAGCCAATTAGAATCAATGCCAAAAGCATTGAAATAAAGAACAGTTTGAACGAAAGGTTGTTAGCTGCACAGAAGGAAGCTGTGTTGGAAGCTAACTATCCTAATAAAAAGCTAGGAGTAACTGAAGAACAGTTATCTCAGGACAAGGACGGAATTCTGAGATTGAATGGACGAATATGGGTTCCAGTTTATGGAGGACTTCGGGATATTATCCTTCAGGAAGCCCATAGTTCTAAATATTCCGTTCATCCTGGCGCTGATAAGATGTATCAGGATCTGAAAGTAAACTTTTGGTGGATAGGCTTGAAGAAGTCTATAGCTACCTATGTAGCTAAACGTTTGACGTGTGCGCAAGTCAAAGCTGAACATCAAAAGCCGTCAGGTTTGCTACAACAGCCTGAACTTCCCACATGGAAGTGGGAAATGGTGACAATGGATTTCATCACCAAGTTGCCAAAGACAAGGAAAGGAAATGATACTATATGGGTAATAGTAGATAGACTGACTAAGTCAGCACATTTCCTACCCATTAAGGAGACCTATAGCTCCGATATGTTAGCCTAATTGTACGTAGATAAGATTGTATCTCTACATGGCGTGCCTGTGTCTATTATCTCTGACAGGGATACTAGATACACGTCACATTTTTGGAAAAGTTTCCAACAATCTTTGGGCACGCGCTTAAATTTTAGTACGGCTTACCATCCTCAGACGGACGGACAGAGTGAGCGTACCATCCAAACTTTGGAAGACATGCTTCGTGCATGTGTGATTGACTTAGGTGGTAATTGGGATAACCACTTGCCATTAATCGAGCTCTCATATAACAATAGCTATCATACCAGCATTAAGGCTGCGCCTTTTGAGGCATTGTATGGTAGGAAATGTAGAACGCCCGTTTGTTGGGCGGAAGTTGGAGATGTCCAACTGTTAGGATCCGAAATAGTCTTTGAAACAACGGATAAGATTGTCCAGATTCGTGACCGCCTGAAAGCTGCCAGGGATAGGCAGAAAAGCTACGCGGATCTAAAGCGTAAACCTCTGAAATTCGAGGTAGGTGACAAAGTGTTACTCAAAGTATCACCCTGGAAAGGAGTGATGCGATTTGGTAAGAAAGGTAAGTTAAGCCCGAGGTACATAGGACCATTCGAGGTCATCGAATGTGTTGGATCAGTTGCTTATAAGTTAAACTTACCTGAAGAGCTCAGTGGTATTCATAACGTATTCCACATCTGCAATCTGAAGAAGTGTTTCGCTGATGAATCACTAGTCATACCACATACAGATGTGCACATAGAAGAGAGCTTGAAATTCGTGGAAAGACCTGTGTAGATTGAGGATCGACAGGTTAAGAAGCTACGAAGGAAGCATGTGCCAATAGTAAAGGTTAAATGGGACGCCCGAAGAGGTCCCGAGTACACATGGGAGGTTGAGTCCACAATGAAAGAAAAGTACCCTCATTTATTTCAGTAAATCTCGAGGTCGAGATTTCTTTTAAGGGGGTGAGGATGTAACACCTCGAAAATTCGTGTTCAATAAAAATAACGACATGTGTCATACAAGACAAAAGTGTTAGAAACCCGGATCTAGTCAAAGATGTATGGTATGATTTAAAGCGTCGACATGTTAATTAAACACCTCTGAACGACCTAATTATAAATCCCAAGACCCTAATATATAAACATCTGGTATACTCAAATCCGGTAAATGCTAACAATGATTGATTCGAATTACACAAGAATGGGATACTACGAGTATGTGCACGACAACCTTCATTTACGGCACTTTTAAAAGGATCCAAGGGAACTTTATATCATATCAAGGTGGTATAAACTGTACATGACCCAAACAAGAGGCCCCATACTGAAAATAATGGCCCAAAATCGTATTACACTAGTTACCCATTCGAAGCTTGAAAGGCCAACAACTTTTTGCCCTTTGGAACAAGCTTACGGACCGTAAGGGTCAAGCCTTACGGTCCGTAAGGCATGCACAGCGACCAGAAATGCGACAGTTGGCTGTTTTGAGCTGGTAACCGACTTAAATGCCGTTTTTCACTTCCATGGGCGACCCCTACATGTTTATAGACCTTAGGGGCACATGTAAATGATCTGGGAACAATGCTAGACCTGTGTGGCATGATCATGAGCATCCTAAATCACTATATAAAGCCACAATGTTTGCAACATTCTTGCATTCATTCCATCTGCATTTCTGGAGCTTTTGGGAGTTCAAGAGCAGACCCTAAGCATCCCTAATCGTGCATAGGACTTCTGTAAGTATGCTTAACCTTTCCTAATTGTGTTTTGCTTAGTTTATAGCTTAAAAGTCAAACCGTCGTAATTAATGTTTGACTTGGCGATTAATCACTAATGGTCCAGTGATTAGTCGAATTGAAGGTAGTTATAAGTTGGTATTTATGTGTGTAATAAACCCTTAGAAGGGCACCCTCTGATTCCCACTCTAACTAGACCACTTGTCTGGTCAAAGTTGATTAAAAAAAAGTCAACATAATGCTAATCTTCAAATTAACGCCTAATTAACAATGTAGAAGGCATGTAACCTATTTTACCACTCATATAACTTGGTAATAAGTATAATAACTGGTCTAAGCTTGTTTGATCGGACAATTTTCTGTTTAGACCCGGTTCGGAACCGAAAGTCGCAAAACTTTGACTTTTGCTTTGACTTCAGTTCTGACCCGATTTAGTATGATTTAGAAATGCCTTAGAGCTTCCTTAAGACTAGGCTACATGTTGGTATAACCCTCAGTGGTTGGTTCATTGATTGTCCGATTTGTTCACACGTTTCCGTTAATTGCTTAATGTTGACCATAATGCCCTTTGACCATAAAAAGAGAATTTTAGAAATGTGAAAGGACAATAATCTTTATTACTGATTTATAAATATGTCCCTAAAATTTCACATCAGTTGGAGGTCTAGATTAGGAGTTAAGCTCATTAGCGTAATTATAACGCCTTTTAGTAATTAAACGGCGCAATTAGCATAAGGCCTATCTAAACCCAATTTTTGACACCAAACCTTTTACCTACTGATGTAATATAATATTTTGAGATTTTTAATTATTTTTAACCTGCTCACCTAAGGTTATGGCATTGATTCGGTAAATACCGATTATACCCTTTTTGTTTATAAAAAGAGTCCTACATAGTATTTTGACATCAATCCAATTGCTACTGATTTTATTTAATAAATAAAGTATTTTGAACTTTATAACCTGATCAGAAAACTCAGATTTCCTGTATAACCCGGAAATCGCTTAAAATAGCTTTTTAATGCGTATTAAACACCTAATATGGGTTTAAAACTATTTTGGCATACAAGACTTATTACCAACTGATATGACCTAATAAAATAAGTTATTTTACTAATGTATTCGTACCCAAATCTCAGAATTTCAATTAACCTCTTTTATAATCTTTAAAATGACCAAAATACCCCTACGGGGCTTAAATTGAGATTAAACTCGTTTTGGGCATAATGGAAGGTATCCTACTGATATCACAACATATTTAAGGCATATTAACTTAGGAAACCTGTATATGACTCTTTTGGTTACTCGTTACGCACTTGTCGCGTTCGGGTCGGCTTATGTGACTAGTTCGCATATATTAGCCGAAACGGGTCAAACCATATCGTTTTTATCTCAAAATCCAGAGTGTGTTTAAGTTACCTATATTAAACAAGCATACAAGCTTGTCGGGTCAAAACCACATTCTAAACCGGTCTTCGCCTTAATATGCGTTTGAATCGTGTCTTCCTTTTGGAAACTAACCGGTCTAAGTCTAAGCTTAATTAAAAGACCCGTTAGGATTCTAATAGGATATTAAAAAACTTCGTTCCAGATTAGGAGCCCAGTAAAAGCTACGTGCACTTACTGTATTGGACTTATACTTTGCTCAGGTAAATACTCTTAACTTATTTTCCCTATACGGGCTTGGGATACGGTACTATAAAAGTACCGCTTGGTCGGGTGTGTGTAGTCATTTAAATCGGATTGTGATTAATGTATTTGCATGACCCGTTTAATATGTATTATTTGGTGTATGGCTTTTGGGGGTTAAATGACCATGTCCCGGATATCTTTGGCATCATTCAAAGAAATGGCCACGACCTAAGCACGGGGTGTAGGCGTACACCTGACAGATGCATTATGTAAAAACTGGTAACCCACTTAAAGGAATTAACCTTGTGGACATTATACCTGTGGCGTGTCAGTTAATCTAGACCGGCCCTACAAACCGGCCTTAATGGACGACAAAAAAGTAAAACTGTATACATGATTATTTAATAATTGTCCCAAGTTATAAAAGATATTTTTGCGAAGTGCATTCAAATCAATTTTTAAACTCTTTTCAAAATGAGTCAGTTAAGTTGTATTTACCAGTGTAAACTGACGTATTTTCCAAAAAGGCTAAGTGCAGGTACTAGACGAAATAGGCTGGCTACTCCAGGCATCATTACTCAAGTCTCGCAAGCTCTAGATGCCAAAGTCTGTTGAAAAATGTTTCATTTTATTTTCGATCCGCCTGTGGATCCTTTACTTTCCGTTGTAATACTTGATATTACTTTATATTCGGATTGTAATATATTTATCTTTTGCTTCCGCTGTGCATTTATATATTGTGTTGTTTGACTATGATGATATCAACTACGTCACGATACTCCCCACCGGGCCCACCGGTAATACGTGGAAATATCGGGGTGTGACAGCGTGGCAGGAGAAAAGATAAGATTGTCCGATGATAAGGTTTGGCTCAAGGAGTGGGAAATATTAACGATGGATGTTGATAGTTATATCGAACCGAAACGTTCGACTTTGATAAAATTGCAAAACGACATCATGAAAAAGCGTCAAAGTGGTTGATTTTTTTAATTTATTAGGATTTTTTTTAAGTTTATGTATTGTGTTTTTAAGTTTAATGAAATTATGTTCCTAATTTATTTGTTAAATGGTAAAAAAAGTGGAAGATTAAAAAATAAATAAAGTGGTGGGGTAGGATCATCCTACCATTTCCACTAATTTTGTGGGATGGACCATCCTCTCAAGGATGGTGATATGGCGCCTAGTTGGCGGATCATCCTCCAAGGGAGGATCATCCCCATACCATTTCTATCCACATAAATTTTATAACATCTATTGCTTAATTATCCATGAGAGTTAACATGCACACATCTCTCATCTCTATCTCTCTCTCTCTACATATATAATATATAGATAAATATAGAAAGAGATAAAGTAAAAAAGAATGTGTAAATAAGATGTAGATATATGAGAATACTGGAAGCCTTATCCAATTCAATACATATTTTTTTGAAAGGTAAATTTCATTAAAAAAAACAGCACAAGCGGTCCTCAAAACAAAGACCCCCGGGCAAAAAACGACATTACATCAAATCCAACGGATATTTACGGCAAACATTCCAATCTATACCTTTCAATCTAGATCTATACCGAATCCAAAATTACATAAAATCCAATTCAATACATATAACTTGAAAAAAATAAATATAAAACATAAATAAAAGAGTAAATGAATTTGGAGAAAGAGGTAAGAGGTTATTTAATGTGAGTGGGGGGTTTGGGGCGAAAAGTGTGAGAGATGACTTGGAAGGACAACCACCTCATCCTGTACTTGAGGTACAAAAACATCCACCATTCCATATACTACCTACATTTCCTAAATAAAACATGTAAGCATGCCCCTTTAACTTCTCTCTTATCTCCTACATATATTTCCTGCACACAGATGAAATGCACTTAACAAATAAAAAATACTTGTAATAAATTAAAAATATATATAAGAGGATTTTTTTTTTCTTAGAAAGATGAATAGAGAGAATCTTTGTGTGATATCAATCGACACTAAGAGAATATTTTTTTTCTTAGACTACACTTGGGGTCGTCCCCCTCCGTTCTCGGTCCGGCGCCGCTGGAACACCATTCCCCCCGGTTCGGTGCAGGGGCGGATCCAAGCCCAGCTCAAGGTGGGCGGGCGCACCCCCGGGGAAAAAAGAATTTAGTGCTAAGTTCCGTCGAAAATCCCGTCCGCACCCTTTGGAATTTTTCGTCCGCACCCCTTGGAATTTTTCGACCGCACCCTTGACATTTTTCGTCCGCACCGCTTAGGTAAAAAAGTGTTAGCAATTTATATTTTAATTTATTTTTTAGTAAACTCTTATTTAAAAAAAATACTACCTATATTATATAACTTTTAATACCTAACTAACTAAACCCAAAAACCCGTACATTTACCCACTTATAATTCCTAACTAGCTAGCTCACTAAGTCTTAGGGGTTGTTTGGTAGCCTCTTAATTACCATTCAGATGCTACCTCTTAATGGTTTAAAACCTCTGAATGAATAAGAGGTAACCTCAAGTCTGAATGGTTAAGAGGTAACCTCTGAATGGTAACTCATCACATGTCACATTCTTCTACCTTCTCATTGGTAAAATTCTTAATGGTTCCATTAAAAGGTAGCCTCTTAATGACCATTCAGAGGCTACCAAACAGCCCCTTAGTCCATTAACCAAACCCAACAATATTTCAAACTATAATAAAATAATTAAAGCCCAAAACCTTTAGAAATTCTCTCCCGCTCTCTCTCTCTCTCTTGCGTCCCTGCACTGCCAATGAACAACATCACCCAGCGACAACAGTCCAGCAGCCGACGACCACCGTAATCAGCCATCATACCACCATCGTTTGATACCAAATCTAACCGGAATCCGAACACGGGTAAGTTTCTTTGTTATTTTGATGAGTTTGGTTGATATTATAGGAGAAAAAAAGGGTAATAAAGTTGTTAAATAAGTTTGAAATTTCGTGTGTTTTGACGTTGTTTATGGTTGTTTAGATGATTTTTAGGGTGATTATGTTGTATATATATTTTTAGGGTGATTACAACTTACGTTAGGATTTCTAGGGCTTGAATAATTGAAAATTAAAATTGAAACATTATGTTATGGATCAATGAACTTATGTTATATAGAGAAAGAATTGCTTAAAAAATTAGTTTAGATGATGTTTTGGATAGATTTCAAAAAAAGAAAACCCGTAGGGCGTCGACGTTTTAATCATGGTTGCAAAAGTCGCTAGGCGCTCCCTAGTCGGTCGACCGGGGAGTTGAGAGTACTCGGTCTACGCGGAGAGTACTCGGGGAGTACTCGGACATGTTAAATTATAAAGAAATTACTTTTTGGATATTAAATATATGTCAAATAACACAAATTTACTAATATTTATAACAAAATAAGTTAAAATGATATTCATTATTTAATATGATAGACATAGAAATTATGTTATATTATTATTTAAGTCAAACTAGGCCCAAGTTGACCTACTAGATCCAATTATGGCCGAGTTTGACCGCGTTTGACCGTCTCCGAGTAATTAGGCGGAGTCAAAGAAAGTCGCATCGGCAGCCTGCCTTGTAGCGACTAATCGGGGAGTACTCGGCATTGGAAACCTTGTTTTACAACCATGGTTTTAATTATGCTTGTAACAAGGTTTGACATGTTTTTGATGATTATATAAATTTAGTTTGATGTTCGTTTGTTTTACATGACCCGACCCAATACGAACCGATTTTTTTACTTATATACCTAGGGGTCTAAAATTTTTAAAAATGTTCCGCACCCCCATGGAAAAATTCATGGGTCCGCCACTGGTTCGGTGTCCTCGTCGTCTTCTCCAGGACGTTGGCGACGTTCACAAAATGACAAAAAAACAGTCCTCTCCTCTCTCACACACCTATACATACAATATATACATATACATTTTAGGTCCATCCCTCCATTTCCATACCTTCATCCTCTTTGCCCCATTCTCACACCCATCTTACGTGTCGCCTACGTAGCGGATCATCCTCCAAGGGAGGACCATCACCATACCGCAGAGTCTTAGAATGGATGCGACTTCCCCGTTAAAAAGAGAAGTAGAGAGATGGATCATGTCCAATAATCCGAACCTACTTAGATCAGGGTCTAAACTTTAAGATAAGCCTACACTTCTCATTCTTAGCAGTGTCGAATGCAAGATGATATATGTCATTCCACTGTTATATATGTTGTATGATTATATAACACAAACCTAAAACACATATGATGAAAATGTTAGATATAAAAACAAGAGATAACATATCAAAGAAACTTGTTGTAACAAATTATCACAACTTTACTAATTGAAATAAGCTAAGGCCTCTTGTTTATGGACAACTACATAATTGACCCTAATTTAATTCATCTTTGCACAACTACATCCAACCTAAACCCGATGGCATCATTGTAATAACTGAGAAGAAGAGGACCATTTACTAGAACCTTCTTCTTGAGGAATATATACATACACATAACAACAATATTCAACCATGCATATCTATCCATTCGTTATTTCGAATATAACAAACGTACCATTTCATTGGTCCACCACCACCACAACCGCCGAGCCATGACATGAACCACCCAAACCCACCACCCCAAAACCCTAACCAGGAGGAACCATCACCACCCAAGTTCGAGTGGGACTTCCACGTCTCCGCCGTCATCTCATCTCCGGCCACCGGTCAACACATCTCCGACACACTAGGCGTCATTGAAGTCAACTCCTCCGGCACCCTATTCGCCACCGGCGGCATCGCTAGAAAGATCCGAATCTACAACTTAAACTCACTACCACCAATCACCACCCATGCTACCGCATGCCGAACTTACATTTGTACCCCAGCAAAGCTCAGCTCCCTCAAATGGAAACCCGGGTCCGCCGAAAAAACCATGGGCTCGGCGGACTACGACGGGGTCGTAACAGAGTACGACCTCGAAACCCAGATGCCCGTCTTCGAGCGCGACGAGCACTCAGGAAGACGGGTATGGAGTATGGACTACTCCAACCATCTGGGTTCCGTTGTTGGAGCATCAGGCTCCGACGACGGAACCATGCAAATGTGGGACCCTCGTCATGAAAGCGGGAAATGTGTGGCTGCTGTTCAATTCGGGGGTCCCGTGTGTTGCGTGGAGTTTAGCTCATTTAATGGCACATTATTAGCCGTTGGATGTGCTGACACAAGAGCGTATGTTTATGATGTGAGAAAAATGGTTGAACCGGTTGCCGTTTTTGATGGGCATAAAAAAACCGTGAGTTACACACGATTTTTGGATAATCGGACGGTTATGACGTCGGGTACAGACGGGTGTTTAAAAATGTGGGACACAGAGGATCAGAGCCTGATTCGCACGTACAAAGGGCACACAAACCAAAGAAGATTTGTCGGGTTATCCGTGTGGAGAAATCAAGGGTTAATTGGATGCGGGTCGGAAAGTAACCAAGTGTTTGTGTATGATAAGAGATGGGGTGAACCTATATGGGTGCATGAGTTCGAACCGGAGGGTGGAACCCGGTCCGAACACCTGTTCGTGAGTAGCATATGTTGGAGTCAAGTAGGAGATGATGAGTGCACTTTGGTGGGTGGTGGTTCTGATGGAGTTGTAAAGATTTTTTCCGGGAAAAGAAAGCAATTAACATCCGATGTTTGATTATCAACTAACTGAAAGGTGACAAATTAATTTGTTTCTACGTTTGTTACTTTTGAGAATATTATTTTGTTACTTCTATAGAGCATGTTATGTTGTTTCTTAGTACAAAAAATGTTAGGAAATAAGAATAATTGTTATAAGAGCATAACACTAGAATTGTTTTATGCATCAACAAGTCATTGGTACTTTCAATCTCCTTTCATTTTCTTCTATTTTTTCTCTCATCGTACTCTTGTCTTCCTTTAACTGATAACAATTAGGGGTAGGGGTGAGCATTTTTCGGGCTAACCTGAGAAATTTGATGGACCGACTTGAGATCAACCATGAATTCCTTTAATCGGGGCTCGGCATTATGGATCGCACAAATTTATTTGGGCCTTATGGATCGCACAAGTCTACTTGGGCCTTATGGATCGCACAAGTCTACTTGGGCCTTATGGATCGCACAAGACTTGGGCCTTATTGATCGCATAAGACTTGGGCATTACTGATCGCACAAGACTCGAAACCTCATTATTTTTTTAAGCTGTTTAATGTGACCTAAAAATTTTTGTAATTAAATAAGCCTAACAGGTGGTTTGCTATTAAATAAATGGTTTTGTAATTACTTAGCTAATTAATAAGGATCAAATAATGTTTTACAAAACCAAAATAGCTTAACTTGAATGAGCTTCTGATATATCATTTCTGGCCAAAGCTGACTTGATACATCTACTTATCATTCAAGTATTACGAAAGCTATGTTGTGTATGCATCATAAGCATGAATGTCTTAATTTCTGGCCAAAGCTGATTTAATTCATTCATAGATGGCATACTCAACAAGTGCATAACTAAAGTGATTGTTTCAATTCTGGCCAAAGCTGATTTGTTACAACCACTTTGCACATATGCTTAAATGATTACACTTCTGGCCAAAGCTGTTTTGTCTTTGTTTAAGTAGAATTTTTTAGCTAAGTCTATTATTTTGATGTTAGTAATAGACATATCACAATCTCTTCACATAATGATCTTTAGATTAATGATCCTTAATTAAGTTTTTATGATCATTTCGTCTGCCTTATTCTTACCCATATTTTACTCACTGTAATTTTCTTCTATTAATCTATATCTGATCCACTCCAATTCTTAAAACCTAAAATGTTTGCTTTATTTACAGTTTCTATAAGAATTAGCTCTTAAATTAAATCCTTGATTATTCCCTAAGACACGATAATCCTATTGCTCTCTTCTGATAAAGATTATAACAGAAGAAAGTTAGAGCATGATGAATAGGATAAATCGAACATGATGTCTCTTATGGTAATCAAGAACTCTCTAATGTAAATGCTATCACTAAAGTTATTCCAGATTAAGTCTTTCCTAAGACTAATCTATAATTATGGAATAATCACTAGAACTCCTAAGATGCATACCTTAATTTGAAACTCTAAACTATAAAGTTAAGTGGTATATGTGAATACATTATAATGTACAAAACCATGACCCATAACGTTAAGGGCTTACGCATGAAAATAAGTACATTTTTCCAGTACATTACATATTAAGATTTTCACTTGTACATTTTGATGCCTTATAAATCAACTATAACACTCAAAATACCAAAGTATAACGAGTGTGTTGATAAGCAACATATGTATAAAGAAGTAAATGTTTAAAGCTGGAAAATAAGTTGTTATTCACCTTACAACCACTAAAACGTTTAAAAGAGGATTGTTCTAAGGTCCATAGACAAATTACAAGTGCTAATTCCAACATTAAGGTTCTTCAAGGGAAAATCTCACTGCATAATTATGTCATTAGACTAGACATAAACAACGAGACTATCCATTATTCTAAAGAACAGTTGGGTAAATTAATTACATAGTCACTTATTAATGATATTTAAGTCTGGTAACTTCAATATTCCAATTAACACATGATTAGTTGACTCTAGTTCCATACGTTTCCTTCCCAGAACTTGACAAATAACTAATATGAGTGTTAGTGACAAAATTAATTGTTAACGCTATAAGAACCATAATAAGCAGTCTTCTAACAAAGCTTTTCGATACATTACATGTTCTGATTATTAATCAGAGTACAGTATCATTACTTAGGCTATGTCATGAAGGTTGTGAGGTTTGCATAGTCAACATAAAGTCACACTTATCTTAAACTCTCATCTTATTTGTTCTAAATATCTGGATAGAAACATTATTAAAATGAAACTAGATGATACCTTACATTTTCACAACTTTTGTCATCATGAAAATGAGAATTTGACAAAAGGAAAATGAGACTTATAAATTTCATCCATTATAACCGAAATTCATGAGAAATTATGACATGGTTAATGAGGATGATTATTCATCTAATCTCATTCTAAGTGATTTCAAATCATGACGTTAAAGCCCTAAAATATTACTTGGCTTAAGGAATAAGTATGGGTCCATCACAAGTCATTCATTGACATTCGTGGAACTTATTCCAAATGGAGTATTCAGACATAATTTATTTATCATTTGAAAGACTATCAACTTGTATCTAAATTTTGTCGTATATGGCCCACAGTCTTAAAAGAAATCTATTCATATGTTTACTTATTAAGATTTCTATTAAATATGTCCTTAAGTTTCTTGTGACATTTGGACGTTAAGGAAGTCAAATAAAGTCTAACGTATATATGATAGGTTCCCACGTCACGTACCTCATTAAAACTTCTCTTGTAGCATTTCTAGAGATATCAAAGATCAGTGGGAGCATTAAATGTCTTAATAATAACTTGCAATAGTTGCAAGAGGTGGGGAGTGAAAACTTTATATTACTTCAATTTACACCTCTTGTACAAGACACCGCTTCATCACGACACTGTTTCATCAATACTTGTCTCCTTAAAATCTAATGCTACTCTTACAAAAGTTTCATTGTTGCCTAATTGTGGGCGCACTTAGATTTCTTACCTAAACTAACATAATCTTCAACAAGAGAAATCACAACGACTAACGTCATTAATTTGTGTCTCTCTATTAGAATTTGTTGGTCGTTACATATTGACCCTAAGCATGCTGAGTTCCTAAAGATTTTTAAGGTCAGTGGGATCAGTCAAAGTCCTTATCATGACTTGCAAGGAATACAAGAGGCGGGGGGAAGAGTGTCATTAAATTTCACTCAAAATTTAACTCCGATTACACCTCTTGTACACCATACTGCACCAACTCTTATAAACTTAGAATGAAAATGATAGCAACCTAACCAAGAGCTAATCCATAAAACTGAAACTTCTAATGAACCCAATAATCAACTCAGGAGGTCATCTAAGTTTAAAAGCCTACTAACTTTGATGATTACATAACCTCCCTAATTGAACTTGAAATGGATTTTGGAAATGTTTACTGATCCTATCTCTTCAAATTAAGCTATTAGTGTCAATCAATCTTCTAAATGGAATAAAACAGTTTTCTAGTAAAACTGATTTTATGTGTTCAAATAACGTTTGGGATTTGATTGAATTACCTAAGAGTGTTCATAACTAAGCCAAATCCTAATATAAGCGTTAAGACACTCAAAAGCATGATTGATTGTCAAAGGTTGTACTCAGGAAGAGATACATTATTAAAGAATCTTTATTACATATCTAACAAAAGATTTCTTTGAGGATCATCACTGTTCTAGTAGCTTATAATAGTTTAAAGCTACATTAGATGAACATTAAAAGAATTTTCCCTAACAATGGCTGACACATTTACATATTCATTAGATAACAACCTAAAGTTTCAAACTGAAGGTTAAAGAACACTTTATTTGTAAGCCAATAATATCCATGTATGGGTTAATGCAAACATCATGATGTGATGAAAAGCTAACGTAATTATTTTCATCAACAACCAAGTGGATTAATGTACCTACCTCAAGATGAGTGGGAGCAACTAAATTAAACTTGTTTATATAGATGATATTCTTTTGACAAGTATATGTTACATAAGTCAAAGCATTGTTAACACAAACTTTGATATAATAGATCTCAGAGATATCTCTTACGTGATTGATATCATAACGTACTGAGATAGACCCAATGGGACATTAGTTCTGTTCCATAAGTTTAACAGTAAATGGGTCCTTACGTATGTAACAAACAATACTGCTCTTCCTTTAGAGGATAATAGGATAAATGAGATTATTTATTTACGCTTCATTAATTAGAAGCCTTATGTAAATTCAAGTCTATACTCGTTTAGATATTACTCACATTGCAACACACTAGATATGTCTAGATTATTGTGAAGCATCTAATGGAGTATTACAATATCTTTAAAAGAAACGAGAGGCTATTATTTGAAGAAGAAGTGAGAATTAAAACCGGTTTATTATTATAACTTTGTGATATTCAAAGATGATAAAATGTAATTTCGGGTATATATTTATGTCAGCAGACAAAACTTATCTTATGGAGGAGTCATAACAAACTGATAATAACAACCTAAGTTATAACGACATAATATAGTCACTAAATGTTGTTGGAAATATATCAGTAGACTCATAAGTTTATTAACTCCATATAATTGATGTTTTGAAGACTTAGTGTGATAAAGTCAGCTACCATGACTCCTTGAACAGTAACAGTTCAAGAGGTGCTGCATTAAGTTTCGATACGCAATTAATTATTCGTTTATGAACGAATTGAGGAAACTAAGTTTTGTATCGAATACATTCATGATATGCTTAAGGATCCTATAACTGAATGGCTATTACCCATAAGTCTTATTAAGAGAGCTCATAGACGGGTATTAGTTTATGGCCATGCGCAATTGCATATCGTACTATGAATGACTAAGTATTAGTTAATTTTTCCTCATCAGTTTGATTTTGTACGTCTCTAAGAATATGTCAAGTCGACATAATGGCATATAAGACAAATAAAGTTACAAATCAAACAAAGGGCTTACGCGTATTTTGATCATGACGATTAGGTTTTAAATTAAGGCTATAGTATGATTAATGGGGGTCCTGAGTCGCATAATGATTCAACGGCTGTATTTCTCTGCTATAGTACTTGTTTAAGGCTAAAATGAGTGTTAACTCCTGATCAGGCTTATCTAATACTCATAGTAAATGATTACTCGGCTAAGTGGGAGAATGTAAGATTAAATATATTAAGTTTTAATATTTAATCTATAGCCATTATAATCATTTACATTATATGGATCAAAATATATAACAACCTATTAAATAATTAGTTGGTAATTGTTGATGGACCATATTACCCTTATTAACTAATTAGGGTTTCCTCCTGGGTGCTTATATAAGGAGAATTATGTGGAGGTTAAGGGGTTACTCAGTTACACAATTAGACACACCCCATAAGCCTAACATCAAATTCGACCTCCTCTCCTAAACCGAATCCCCTATTCGGTTCTCATCTTCACCATCATCAGTCAGCACCCTAAGGAGGAACCAGACCAAGATGACAATCATGTCAAACCTTAATTGCTGCGACTCCATCTGGATTCTCTGCTAACCTGTGCTGATGCAACCAAAGGTATGTTTTCCATTATGTTCAAACAGAACTGAACCAACAATTATTATTATAATATTTAATCTTGTAGCCATTATAATCATTTATATTATATGGATCAAAATATATTAATAACATATTATATAATTAGTTGATAATTGTTGATGAACCATATTACCCTTATTAACTAATTGGGTTTCCTCTTGTGTGTATATATAAGGAGATTATTAGAGAGATACAGGGTTAGACAGTTACATAAACCTAATAATCATAACATCATTATCGGCTCTCTCTCCCTAATCGAAACCTCCCTTGTTTCGGTTCATCACCATCATAATCATACACCCTAAGGAGGAGGGCCGGCCCTGAGAATTCGTGTACCCTGTTCGAGCTCGAAAAAGTGTACCCTTAGTCCGTAACGAAATTGGGTATTGAGCTCACTAAAAGTCTAAACCTAATGTCAATGGGCTAATAACTAATCCAAACCATAGGAATAGTTTTGTAAGTGAGCCTATGTTGGTGTTTGTACGGGTATACGCTATTAAAAATATTTTACATATACATATCTGGTTTTTTCATAAAATAATGTGCCATTCGAAATATCGGGCCCTGGCCGGTGGTCCTCCCCGCCCACCCCCAGGGCCGGCCATGCTAAGGAGGAACCAGATCATCCTGACAAGAATGTCGAACTCAATGGCTACTTCTCTGATTGGATTCTCTGCTGGCCTGTCTCCTGTAACAGGTATGTTATTCATGTTTTTCCATTATGTTTAAACAGAACTGATCAACATTTACTAGAAAACCAAGGTAGTTTGCAATGTTGCACATTTATGTTACCAGTTCTCATTTAACCGAAAACCATACTCTACATGTGTGTGGATGCTCATCATGTTCATTTTGCATATACTTCTCACATTTCCTTATTTTATTAGCTCAAATACAAGGTATAAATTTGGTATTGGCAAACACATAATCTCTTTACAATCACCAAATCTCTTTTCTTAATGTCATGCATTAAAATTAAAAGCATACCACTGTACCCATGAAATATTTAGAGTTCTTGCCATGTTTTTCACCTTGCATTCGGAAAGTGTGACAAAAGGACATAAGAGACACATGATTATATTAAATACTTAGGTATATGTAGATGTGTTCTTTGAGAGATCCTCAATCATTCACTCTAGAATTATAACATAAAGAGCGGTGAAATCAGTGAGGCCATTCGTCGAAAGCAACACACCTAAGTGGTGTGTGTTGATAGTTTGGCCTTGGCATGGATTCCATCCTGTGCTTCAAGCTCCATCCTTTGTTTTATATTTTGTTGGAAAAATAGTGAAAAATGAGTTTTTTTTCACTAAGTGAGAAATGTGTTTCTAACTAACTTTGGACACAAATAATTATATATAATTGTGATATAAATTATTGTTTGCCGGGTTTGTATTGTATTTTGTGAGAGCTTCACAACGAATCAAACCAAATCCAAATCAGAGCTAATTAATGAGACATCGAAGCTCAAAATCATGTGTTTAAACTTGATGTGTTGTTGAGTTTGAGTACTAAAATGAGTTTCAATGTAAGAATTCAAATTATGAGTTTCAGTTGAAGAATTCAAATAATTCAAATTATGAGTTTCAACTCAAGAATTAAAAAAATTAGCTTTAAACTATAGGGTGTTTCAACTTTGAGTTCAATTCTTGTAAGGTGTTTCAACTTTGGTTCCTTATAATTAAAAATTAGGAGCTACTTAGTAGAAAAACACACCAAATCACACCAAACAAAAATTTATGATCTAGCTCTTGAGAGACTAAGGTGTTGTTTGTTTTTTCAGAGGTAAAACGTCTGTAGTCTGCGGATCATATCTGCAGACATCTGCAACTGAAGAGGTGGACCAAACCTCTGCAGTCTGCAAGAAGAAAACTGTTTGTTTTTTTAACTTCCACCATCCTTTCCTTTTACACACCTATCATACAAACCCTAATTTCATCTTCTTCAAGTTTAACACTAGCAAAAGTCCAACTAACCCCTAATTTCTAACAATAATCACTAGACATATGTTTTATTTAACAAATTGGGTGAGAGATACGTACCGGAGGGGGACATGATGATGAGTTGGTCGAATTTGCTGTCGAGAAGAGGAGAGATGCTGACGTCGTCATGATCGTCGTAGAGTTGAGCATCAGTGCCGATCTGGAAGACCATAGTTGGAGCCTTGCTAAAGTTCTCAGCGGTGGTGTTGAATTGTGTGAACATGTCACGTGGTCGGATTTGGATCTCACCGGAGTCTAATTCGGGTTGTAGTGTTTGAGAAGAAAAGGGTTATTTATTGCATCTGAGAAACAATTGCAACCTCGATTCTTCTTCAGCAGTCCGTTAAGAAGGGGGTGAGATTGCAACCTCGATTCTTCTTCAGGGTTATTTATTGTGTAGGGTGGACGTAGCAGGTGGTTGTCGGCGGCTCAATCGGAGATGTGGTGGTGGTGGACGGGAGATGTGGTGTCTGCTGGGCTGGGAAGAGGAAAATTCTAGGGTTTGTTGTTCTTTGAAAGAGCAGAGGAGGAGAAGAGGTTTGAAGAGGGGAGTCCAGGTTTGCTTGGAGAAGAGGTCTAGTAGACATTTTTTAATGAAATCACTTCCAAAAAACAAACATCCTGCCTAAGTAGCACTGGAACGGGTACGGGATCGGGGTACGGGGACGATACGGGAACGAGGAACGGCGAAACTAAAAATTTCAAGATACGGGTATGGCAATAAAAAATATAAAAAAATAAAAATATATTAAACAAATTCCAAAAATACTAAATCTTCCAAAGGTAATTAATTATCAATAATCAAATCATTTTCAAATTCCGGTTCATCTAGTGAGAGATCGGCAATCGATAGAGAATTAGAGATGATGAGACTTGAGAGTTTAGAGATTAGAGAAGCCGAATATGATAGGTCTATTTATTTAATGACCGGTTGTGGAATTTGAAAGGGTTAAAACCCTAAAATTAAATGGAAACGGGCTGGATACTTCTATCAGATACGTCCCCGGCATTGGAAACGTTTAGGAAACGTCCCCGACGAGTACCCATGGTGTTTCCGTCCCCGACAAGTACCCGATACGGGTACGGCCACATAAATGGAGTCTCCGTGCTACATAGCATCCTGCAGACTTAAACGTCTGCGCATGGTCTGTGTGGGGCATACATAAGAGGTCCAGAAGTGCTTTTCACAAAAAAACAAACACCCCTAAGACCAAGCGGTATGGGGGCCGGCTTAGGCCCGGCGCCGGTCCCCCATACCGCCCCCCTCGCCTCGTCGTGTGAAACCCGGCTAGTCTAAGACGATGATGACGGGCCCAATTCTTTCTCTCTCTCTCATCTTTGTCTCTCCTCTCTCTTAATAAAGTTTTATATTTTTTAATTGTTGTGGGGCCCCATCCTCCACCCTCTAGGTCCATCCTCTGCAAGCCCCTCTTACGTGACGCTGACGTGACGGCCCATCCTCATGGGGATGAGCCTCCCCATACCCACTAGTCTAAGTTGATACACTCACACATTCAACAATATTGAAGGTGTATTTCTGGAAGTTCTATAGGGAAACGTGTCAAACACAACAACTTTCTGATTCTACCCCATTCTTCATATTTATTTTATTTCAATTGTGATTCATATTATAACTTCCTTGCAACTGTGTTTGCTTTCGTTATTTTTGTTTTTATCTATATAATTGTGAACATTTATTCTACATATTTCACTCCAACGAACTTTCATTTTGTTTGATCGTCATCGAACAAGTGTCCTTTACATAAGCGTATTATGGGATTTTGATTGGTGGGGGAGGATAGTGGGGATGATAATTTGAGTCATGGATTGCCACGTGAGACATGGTCTAGGTGATGAATGAGGGTGGGGTGATATGACGCTAACATAGAGGGTGATGGTGATCATTTAGATTACATATAACTAGTTAAGGTAAGCTTTAAATTGATAACTTACTTTTAGGTTGTTTTTTTTAAAATAGGACCACTAACTACATCGTGAAAGTTCAACGATGCTCTTCTTAGTATTGATGAACATTACTAATATCATATCCAAACTTAGAATCTCATCCATGAATGATGACTCGTAAATGCACTAACCATGATATTTTTTTTTGGGTTCTTTCTTTTATTTGTAGTTTTATATGTATTAGACACATATTTTGTTAACTATTTTTTACAATATTAATTTGTGCTTCTAAAAAACGATCTAAATTTCATCAATAATTAGTAGCCATATCAGAATACTTTTAAGAGTTACACGGCTAAAAAGGAAGTTTTAAAACCTTACACACACCTTTCAAAAAAAAAAAAAAAAAAAAAAAAAAAAAAAAAAAAAACCTTACACACAATTCAAAACATGTGGGGGTGTAAGTTGAAACCAAAACATAGTTTAGAAGCTCATTAATTAACAAACTTATAAATGAGCTTATGCACATATGAATGTCTCCATCCAATCCCGACTCTCCGAATTGGTTGATCCAACTTAGGTTTTCCCTTGAAAGTATACCCAACACGGACACATTAGCAAAAGTTAAATGAGTACATGTAGCTTATGCTTAATTCTAAATACCTAATAATTCCCCTTATTTGAGTCATTGTCAAGTTGGCTTATGCTCACGTAAAGTTTACCAACATTGCCTCCTTCTAGCATTAGACCAACATCCAGTGGTGGATCTAGGAACTTCTTGGGTTCATTTGGTAAATTCTCACTATTTTTTTCAGATCATACAAAGTCTTACTATTTTTTTCCAAACCGAGTAGGTTCATATGAACCCACAAAACAGGGCTGGATCCGCCACTGCCAACATCGGGTATAAAGGTACCCTCCAATGCTAGCTAATGGTTGGTCTATTTTCAGGGAGATCCTTTGCATCGTGTCATCAACACATGATTTCTTGTATTTCTTTCATGAAACATCACTATTCTCTTTTAACCAATATCAAAATGGAAGGTCCAGTGAGAAATTACTTTTAAAAGGTAGGACTGTTAGTGAGGATTTTGAATGTGAGACTATTATTAACCAACTATCAAAATGTGGGATGATTAAAATCCAATTTTCTTTGATATAATCAACACTATGATGTATGAATTCACACTCAACATCATTTTATGAAGATCAAGTATTATTACTATATTGTTCGCAGCTAATAACTGTCAATTTGGAGTGATCCTGACCGTGTTAATTGTTTCAGTTAATTTTGAGAATTGATCTCAGCCGTTCAAATCCAATGGCAGTTTCCCAAAATTTGACAGTTACTTTTTCAGACAAGCAGTTTGCCAGTTACCTGATTATCAGGAATTCAAGAACGTGATACGCTCCCCCAACTGTTTCCCTTAAAATTATCTATATAAACTCACTTCCACCTCCACTTTCAATTGCGTTTTTCTTTTTTCTTCCTTCTCATACTCCTGAAAATCACGTCTACTGAATCGGTCGCTTTATCATCAACTTTTGGCGGGGTAAAATCCGGAGGGCTTGTGGTGGAAATTGATAGTTTCTACCATAGAAGCAACCATGATTTTGCAGCCATGGCGTTATCCGGCCATCCATCCTCTGTTTGATTATTCTTTCTAAATCACATCCTACATCCTCAATCCATTTGAAGCAGTTAACCGCGTTATAAACCCACCAAATCAAAACGCAATACTGGGCGAAAGAAGAAAATCGAATCGTTCATAGGGTTCCTTCGACGAGTTCAGGGTAAGTAAGTTCTGAAACTATTTTTTTCTTATGATTACATTCTGTTGTTTCCAATCAACGACGTATACGACCATGATTCTAGGGTTCCACTTCAATAAATATTATTGTTAACACAGTTGTTCTGTTGATTTCTTTTCCTTCGCCTCCATCATCATTCAATTGCGCGTTTTTAATGTTCTTCTCCATCATTAATCGAACTCATCATCAGGTAACAATTCACGCTATCAGGTTGTTTTAGATTTTTGTGTGATTATCTTGTATTTTATCAGTGGTTTAACTAATCAAATTGGGTTTGCTTTTTATTGCAAACAACACAAGAACTGTAAGTTCGTCTTCATCACCAAAATATTTTTATTAGTTGATTTTTAATTTTCACGTTACAGACGTTGATGAAGAACTATTAGGGCTCAAATTGAATGGAAAAGCTGGATGTAGAGATTTTCGTTGGAGAAATAAAAGAGAGGCATATTGAGTCCTAAATAACATTAATTTGTGTTAAACCTTATACTCAACTGGTCTCTTTTCATATTTATCTTCTTTTCTTTTATTATGCATTTATTTTTTTTATTTTTTTAGGGGTATGTTTGCTAACAAATCAGTTATTAGTTAGATGAAATTAAAACAGAAAAAGTAGTCATTTTTATAGGATTTCAGTAATTGGGTCAAATCTGTTGGCTGATATGATTATTGTTATGTTTATCCGCTAATATATCTCTTCTTTTCTTTTATGATGCATTGATTTTTTTTTTTTTGTGGGTATGTTTGCTAACAAATCAGTTATTAGTTAGATGAAATTAAAACAGAAAAAGTAGTCATCTTTATGGGATTTCAGTAATTGGGTCAAATCTGTTGGCTTATATAATTGGGTCAACCAGTGACGCAGCACGATGCTATTCATATTTTGTATGAGGTTGGTATTGTACTTTTGAATTGATCGATTCGGGTTATGTTTATTAGCTTAGAAGGAAACGGGTCAAACGTCGGATCATGTTTGGGCCAGTACACAAAATGGCAACAAGGAACTTGATGTTGCTTACCAAAAGGCTCAACAGAAGTCTGGATCATGCCCGGTTTTTCTTTTCTTTTTGGTAAGCATTCCACCATTGTTTGATTTTGATTTTGTTTATCTACTGCCTAATGTATATTTCTCACTGTTCAAATGTATAATGTTTATGTTTTTTAGGTCAATACAAGTGGACAATTTGTTGGTGTTGCTAAGATGGTGGGCCCTGTTGATTTTAACAGAAGCCTAAAGTACTGGCAACAAGATAAATGGATCGGTTATTTTCCAGTCAAGTGGCATATTGTCAAGAGGTACTTTTGTTATAAATCTTGCTTGATATTGAATATTTCAATTTTTTAATCTCACTGTTTAATTATATACATATTTGTTTAGGTGAAGTTAGAACAAGGATTGCAAGTGTTGAAAATCTTCAAAGAGGAGTCTAGCAAGCAGTGCATATTAGATGATTTTGATTTCTATGAAGATCGCCAACGAAGAATTCAAGAAAAGAAAGCAAAACAGCAGCAGTTTCAGAAACAGGTTTAGTCCAACTGTTCAATCATTGCATTTTAATATTTTTTCATCCTTTAAGTAAAACTTATAAAGTATTGATTTTTCCTTTTGTTTTTTCCTATTCAGATGTGGGAAGGAAAACCGAAAGAGGGGGTTAAAGCGGATATCGTACCACCAATCACCAATCATAGAATCCATATGACTATTTTTTCAGATCAAACGACTCATATGACATCATAAGTCCTGTATGACACATCAGTGGTATCTGGACAGTGTGTGAATGGTGTTCTAACACAGACGGCCTGACTTACCATCATCGGTACATTGAACGATAATATCCATGGAAGCAGCAACATGAAAGACACCATATCAGCCCTGTATCGCATCTTCGAAGCTCCCTTCTTCATGCAGATCGGCTTTAAACAACTTTAACCGGTCACCACCGCCCCATAACTTCAACAAACGATCACAGCTATCCGAACCAAGATCGCGGACAGTGGCATTAACAGTGTAACCTTTATCCAGAAGAGTCTTCACCAGCCATGACCCAATGTAACCGGTTGCTCCAGTCACACATAGGTCTGGTCAAGATTTTGTTGGTCCATAGATATGGAGGTGTAGGCTGTAGAACCAACTGGTGATCTTTTTCAACGCAATTTTCGGTCACTTATTACTGACCATCACCTTCTTTTAACGGTATTCATCATGTGAACTTGTGACATGTGGAATGGAATGATTTGTTCTGTTATTAATATTTTATTTCTGGCGTTACATATAAAACTATGTTTTTTTGAGTTATATATTTTGGTTTATTGTAATTCGTGAATTATTAAAATGAAATGCGTAACGTATTTGAAAACTTATCTTTGGACGTTTTAGTATATTTTAAACTAGCCATTGGACCTTTATCAAATTTAATAGTTTATTTATAGATTTTGATTCAAAACTTTGTTTATTTGAGTTTTGTATTTTGGTTTGTTTGTCAATTTTATAGGCTTAAGGTGTTGATATTGATTATATGAATTAGGTTTTGATATATGTAAAGGTTGATGATTTCATTTAATCAACTATTTTAACAGGATTTATAAATCAAAACTAGAAGAAATCGAAGTTAAGTTATAATATAAGTCAGAAGACGCAAAGTATATGTACTTTATTAGATCTATTTATTGAAATATAATTATGTGGAAGGAAGGATGTTTGAAAGATGATGAGATTTTTTAATGTAATGAAGAATTTGTTAGTGTTTGATTTTTTATGTATTTCTTTGATTTATTTTTCTATCATTTGTTTACTGATTGTTAGGGTGTTATCAATGTGTTCTCATGCTGTATTTTTTGTGTTTTTAGGGCTTAATGCTAATTGATTTAACCGTCATGTTCAAAGTCTTTATCCACAGGGTTATGGATCAAAAGAAGGCAGCCACTGCAGCAGCGCCACACCCGAACAAAGGCAGTTTCTACTTACCGAACTCCCTTTGATGATAATCTGAGTAGCCGGTATACAACCGTTTAATCTGGCTTAACGATCGGTTCAATCTGAAAACGAGATGTATAAACAGTTTCTTGGTGGGTATTTCGCGAAATCAATAACAGAGAAGGTAAAACAGGGTTGAATATGGACAAGAAGATACTGTCGGAGATGGCTCTCGCAAAAAGGGGGATGCCAATGCAGTTGGTAACATGTCAGTCGTGCGGCATTGCGGATGAGTCTGTAGAACACTTCCTACTGAAGTGGCAAGAGACATTTGGAACCAGATTCTATGGTGGACGAAAGCATCGACAAATCAGAACGGTAATGTATCAATGATCAAGTTTGTTAAGTACATTAAGGAAACATCCTATTATTGGTATCTTCACATATCAAGCTTCTTCGAGTTATCATGGGGTGAATGGAGACAAGTGTCTAGGCTTTGAAGTATGTAGGCTGATTGTATTTATGTTTTGATTCTGTTGTATGTTAGTCTCCATAGCATCTTGGTATGGAGTTGTTTAAACTTTTTAATTTGTTTGTTATAAAGTTCAGTTTCAATAAATAAAAGTTGTTAATCCATATTATTACACTTTTGATCCATTAGTTATTATATCCAGCAGTTGGACTTTTATTATGGAACTTGGTTTATTTGCCCCATATTAATCTATATATCTATATATAAGGCAAATATGATGGATAAAAATGTAATTTTGCCATAGGTACAAGTTTAAAGCAGTGTGTATAAACAAGCCAAAGCCTTTTGGGAGAGGTTAAAAGAGTAAAGTGTAGAATCTGATCAGAAACTTGATTATCGCAAAATCTGAGGTTTATATCGTGACAGTTGAAGGAGAGCCAGTGATAAGTTATAGGGGTGGCAATGATGGTTTTGAAGCTACTGCTGTTGAATCGGATCAGAAACTTGATGTCACTAGGTTAGTGTTCTTATAACCGATACTTTTGTAAGTATTGTTATGATTTAAACATGAAACGTATCGTGGGTTTGTTAATTTTTTTGGTTTGTACGCAGTGATTCGGTTGCGTCATACTCTCAACAACTTGAAACGAGGCATGATGCACTTCTTGAATCACTATTTAAAGATGAAACGTACACGAAAGTATACAGCTACAATCATCTTATCAACGGGTTTGCAGTCCACATGTCTCCTGAACAGGTCACAATCCGATTTTCTTTACATATACATATCGGATTTTTTTTAGAATACCGTGCCCTTCGAAATATCGGGCCCTGGCCGGTGGTCCTCCTAGCCCACCCTCAGGGCCGGCCATGCTTGCGGGTTGTCCCAACCCGTTCCAGTTCTGTCGCAGTGACAATGCAAATACCCACCAATTTTGCCAGTCTTTTTAAGGATGCAAGATCTGATTAGAGCTTTCGAATATCAGTTACCATTGGCTAAAGATGTGAATTTAGAAGCTATAGCTCAAAAGAAAAGACTGAAGGATTTAGTGGAGCAGATCTCCAAGCTCTTTTATCAGATGCACAGCTGGCAGCTGTTCACGATCTTTTGAATAGCAATGAAGCTCACCAGCCTGGAAATATGCCACTGATTACCAATACATTGTTAACAAGTATTTACTTAATGGTTAAGTTCTTATCTAGGTGATGTGTGGACCGTCAATCGGGCATCAATTGAAATTAATGTACAATACTGGCAATCGACACATCTGTTTATATCAATTGAAAACCATAAAAGCGAATACTTGTACCGGTACCGATTTTCAGGCCGTGTTTGGGTTCATATGTATGACACGATTTTCGGGTTCGGGTCGAGTTCGGATTCATCTGAAATTTTGGGTTCGGGTCGAGTTCGGGTTCATCTAAACGCCTAAACGCGCGTAACGACACCAGCCCAGGTTCAAAAAGGATTGTTTATGATGCTATACTAATATTTCACTGCTGTTCCCCTTGACCGAATTGACCCAGCCCAGGTTCAAAAAGGCTTAACTGAGTTCACTCAGAAACTGTTCAGCCTCAACTGACTCGGAGAAAGCTGAAGCCCAAATTGGAGTGGATGTTCATAGTGCTCTGAATTTCGCTCTTACGGGTTGAGAGTAAGCTGGAAAGTACAGAGTACCCATCTCTCTTTTGTGATCTGTTGAAAGGAAGTAACATTTTAGTTTAACTGTAAACACTAATGAGCATTAAATGAATAAGGAAAACCACTGTTTGTATACTAAGACCATACGTAGTGGGGCGTGATTTTTAAAAAAAATTGAAAAAAAACGCCCCATAACGCCCCCCACCCCATTACACTAGGCGTTATGGGGCGTTATTTTTTGAAAATTTGCATGTGGGCGTTTAAATTAAAACGCTAAAGAGATGTGGAAGTTAGGTGGTGGCCAATGAGATTTGGACTTGTGGTCAATGGTACTGTTTGCTTTTTGACTAGCCAATCAGCATCAACTCTTTTTTTTTTTTTTTTTTTTTTTTTGTTTAATGATTGGTAGGGGCATTATGGGGCATTATACCCACTACACCACTTTTGCTATAATGCCCCATCGCTGACTAGGACGCCACGTGTCGGATAATGCCCCATGGTGGGGGCATTATAACCCACTACCACTACACATGGTCTAAAGAGGCAAACAGCTGATGTAGTCCTTGTAAACACTGTTTGTGTTAAACTGCTGATGAAGATTAAACAGCTGATGGTAATCACTGATGATGAACAACTGTAAGACAACTGCTGTTGTGATAAGCAGTGGATAGTAAGCAGTGTTTAGGGTGTGTTAGTGGCTGTAAATCAGTTGGTAAGGTGAGAACAGTGGTTGGGCTTCAAGGACTGATTCTTACATTCTTGTAAGAACAGGGGGTGTTTGTGAAAATTCTTACAACGGTCTGTTGTAACTGAATTTGGAGCTTTTAGTATAAATAGATGGTTTGTAATAGTTGTAGATACTTCTTCAATTTCATTTCCTTTTGTAATTTCTTTCTTGTAATTCTTTTTCTGATTAAATAAGATTCAATCATTCAATCGTTGATATTCATTGTTTCTCAAGTATTCTCTAGGTTAATTTCTGGTTGTTTATCTAACATGATCGTTTCGAGATCAATAATAGTTCTCTCATTACAGCCATTTGTAATGGTTATTTACGAAACCGATACCGTGAAAACCAATGTGGTCTTTAAGAAGTTAAAAAGGTAGAAAACCAGTAGAAGTTGGGTGCGAAAATGCTAGAGGGACTAGAACGCTTACCAATTCGCCTACGCTCTTGAAGGTTACTTGGACATGCTTTAGAGGATGAATGGGAAAAGAACATGACTATGTTGGATTTGGAGTCAATTTTATGTAGTTTTTACCAATTCTGTGTTCAAAATTGGTTAAGTAGTATAATATAATGGTCTATGATATGATTATTTTTATATGTGCTGAAGGTAATGGGTTAGCAATTACAAATCGATTATGCATTCATTTTGCAGGAAAATATATGAATGGCATTTTGCAATAAGGGGGCTGAGGGATACTGAGTTTCAAGGAGGAATTTATCATGGTCGAATTCAGTTGCCTTCAGAGTACCCGTTTAACCATTTATGTTGTTAACGGTAGTAATCATTAGAAGGGTATAATAGTAAAATTGTTACTTTTCTTTCTTTTCCTCTCCACTCGGGAACATACAAAATGTTTATATTCCTCTCATTTTCTTTCCTTTACTTTTAAACTTGGGAACACAAATAAATTTTTAACTTTTCCTTTGTATTGTTTTCTTTTCTCTCCAAAAATTTCTTTCTTTCCTTTATTAAACTCAGGAACACAGTGTAACCGTGGTAATGAAGGGGTGACGATGCAGTTTGTTGTTTATCAGGTATGATGTTTATCTTCTCTAAATGATTCTGCTGTTAAGTCCATAAACAATTTCTTTCGTTATAAATTGTTCATTCACCACCGGACTTCACTTCACTGACCGATTTCTAAATTTTTAATATGTCTTACTTGGTTCGCACAGAATCTAACGAGACGGTAGGGGCTTTGCTCGTATTGTCGACCTTTCAGATTATTGAGGAATCAACAACCATGATTAAAGGTAACTTAATTTCTGAAATGCGAATTTGTTGTAGGGAGTTTGATGATTTGGTTAAGGTTTGTTTAATTGGACAATATAGAATCGAAACTGGATGAAGAATTGTCAGTTGGTCCAAATAAACACGATGCTTTTTTATGTATGGGCAATGCACACACTTCTTATGCTTTTTTTACTCCTGATAAAGATGAAGATAAGGGTTAATCTTTTTTTGTTATAATATATATCCAGGCACGGATTGTCAAAGCTGCAAACAGTGAACATGATTAAATCCTTTAGATCAGTTAATGAAGAAAGAGTGTGAAAAGCTATTTGGAAGGGATGCTCTTACTGAGAAAGGGATGACTTATGGCTATGGTGAACTAAGGTACACTCAATTCTGTGAAGTTTAAAAGAATTTATGGCATGTCATGTTTCATGGGTTACACTGACGAACCAAGGAACTAAACCTTGAACTAACCTACCCGAACCGACTATATTTGGTCCAGTTCTCGGTTCTATAGTTCAGGACATCTTCATAAATCTTCATAAGTAAAATATTTCTTTTAAATTATTTTGTAGCCAAAAAACAATTCGGTCGAATATATTCATTCGTTTCCAACCGAAACCGTAAGCAAATTCTTATTTAGTTAATCATGTGGATAGTCATTTCTCTTATTCAGTTCGGTCCGGTTTGGTTTTCGGTTTATATCAAATTAACCGACAACCGATCCGGAGAACACCCTTAAGTCCAAGGTTGTTCTCTCATTAATATATATGTTCAATGATTGGTTTTAAGTTGTTAATTGTTTGGGTTTTTTAAAATTGATTATGTTTGTAGATTGCTGAAAACGAAAGATCCCAACAGCAACACATGAGTTATTGAGTTTGATGCCTTGAAGTTGACTTTGATCTGGTACCACCTCATTAACCGTTCGATGGTCGAAACTACCTTCAAGTCAAATGCAATTGAAGATATTGAGAAGGAAACAAGTGGGATTCCTAGCGAGATCAAAATAAAGATGAAAAGGTGTCTTGGATCTTACTAAGCAAATAGTGCTCGAATTTGGCTTTGATAAACACGAAGTCAACTTTTTGACTAAATCCGAGAAGGCGGTAGGTGATGATGATATATGGGTCAAAGAGAATCTGATGGGGGTTGTGGGTGACGATGCGAACATCAAGGGCCAACAACAAAGGAATGCAGGCCCAACAACAGATGCTGAGTGGCAGCAGTATAATGAGCTCATGGGTTGCCTTAACTCTGGTAAAATCAGAAACCATCAGGACAAGGGGCTTTGGAAAACAAGGAAAGATGAGAAGTTCTCAGTGGCGGGTATTCGAGAAGAAATCACAAAGAAGACAAATCCGAAGGGGAAGGGGAAAACGAGGAAAGATGAGAAGTTCTCTGTTCTTCACGCTGCGGAGAGAGGTGACGCACGCACTGTGAGTGGCGTCGTTGCCGGTGTGCCACCGTGTCTCCGTCATCGGAAACGGTGGTTGGCCTATAGTGTTCATCTACTCACAAACTTCTCTCTTCTTTGGGTCCAGAATCTGTTTCTCTCTCAAGGCTTACTCTCTTTATTTCTTTACACATGTAATGGTTTGTTACATTTTATATGTATAGTAATAATAGTAATTACACACCTTTTGTTTCCCATCGAATGAATTACATCAAAATCACATACTGACTGTCTGACTCCGGGAAATAGTTATAATTTTACATGATTCCTTATTAATTTTTAAATGTTTAACATTTGGATGCATTCTATATAAATCTTATTTCATATTAATCAGATAAATATGCCTCGGATGAGACAATCTTAAATCACCCTTATATGTTATTTTTGTTAAAAAAGTTTACTTTAGGTTGATAATTAATAATATTGTTTCATATATAAATGATGGCAGCTACAAAAGTTGAATTATATGATTTAGATTTCAAGTAACGGGTAAATCTACAAAGCTATCATATAAAAAGTTTTCGAATAAGCTAATGGATATTTTAGAGTTAATTGCCCAAATAGTCGCTGTGGTTTCACGATTTTCACGTTTAGTCCCCACCTTTTGGAAATAGCAGGTATGCTCCCTATGGTTTGTTATTTTGTTACTCGGATAGTCCCCTGAGTAAATTTCAGTTAGTTTGGTAAGTTAAGTTGGTGTGAAATTACTAAATTGTCCTTACTAAACATAAAAATCTTCACTTTTACCCCTACCCACCCCCACCCACTCTTCCCTTTCTATTCGGTCTGCAACAAACCACCATCCCTACATTTCTCTCTCTTCCTCCTTTTCTGCAACAAACCACCATCACCGGATGCCATAATCACCACCACCAACAAACCACCATCTCTCCTCCGCGTGTTCACCGACACACCTCCACCGCCACCGGAATACTCCGCCGAACCAGTTAAATCTGGACCCGCACCAGTTCGACCATGCGTCTTTAGGAACAATGGTCGGTTTTAACAACAAAAATCTGTTAATTTTTTTGGTTTTGGTCTGGTCTGGTTCAAATCGATAGTCTTGTCTGTTAATACCAACTTTAATTGACGTTGACTTTTATCTTTCAATTAGACTGCTTACTGTTGTCTTCTTAGCAAGTTAGTTGATGATTAGTTATTGATGAATGATGACTGATGTTAATAATTTATAATTGAAGAATCTATTGTTCTTACTGTTGACTTCATAGTTTACTTAGTTGATGATAGTATATGTTTACTTAGTTTACACACAGAGGAAAGAAATCAAAGAAATGATGGTGGTTGGGAAATGGGGGTGGTGGTGGTGTTATGTGGTGTGGGACTGTGGAGGTGTTATGGTGGTGGCGGTAGTGAAAGATGGAGATGGTGGAGGCGGGTGTAGGTTTCGGAGGCAGAGTAGTGGTGATAGAAGGGGATGGCGACGGCGGTGGTGGTGGGCAATGACGGTGGCGGTGGTGGAGTGGAGGTGATGATGGGGATGATTGTGGAGGATGATGGTGGTTGTTGATTTAGGGACGAGTGGTTGATGGTGGCGGCGGCTATGGTGGGGAGTGATGATGGCGGCTATGGAGTAGACGTGACAGTGGTAGTGATTTTTAGGAGAGAGCAAATTTTTAAATGATAAATCAGATTTTTATATTTAGTAAGGACAATTTCGTAATTTCATACCAACTTAACTGACTACACTAACTGACATTCACTCAGGGGACTATCCAAGTAACAAAATAACAAACCATAGGGAGAATACCTGCTATTTCCAAAAGGTGGGGACTAAAGGTAAAAAAGCGTGAAACCACAGGGACTATCCGGGCAATTAACTCGATATTTTATAAGGAAGCTTAGCTTAATCTACTAAACATACTGATTCGGCTTTTATAAGGAAGCTTAATTTACTAAAGTTTCACATACTGATTCGACTTAAAGGGTGTATAGGCTCTGACCATGTTTATTACTTGATGAGTTAGGTTAATGTAAATGCTAATTGGTTACTGATTCGGCTTAAAGTGTAGTTTTGTTTGGTTTACTTCTGAAGTAAGTAGTACAACTTTTATGTCATTATAAAAATACAAATTTTATCAGGATGGAGTTAAAAAGACTGTGTATCATTGCCCCTCCTCCACATTTTATAATGCTCTTATGGTATGTCGATTCTTCCTAATATTATAGTTGATTTATTTGTTGTTGTTTGTTGTGTAAATATCTTAGAATATGGTAACAAACTGATATTTTTTAGTTAAATATAGACTCTACATGAATGTGAACTTTACTTAATACATGACTTCTTTGTATAAAGTTATGCCTCTCTCTAATTGCGAGTCAGTATGTGTACTTATACTATCTTTATTGTGATTTGCATCCATTTAGGAGGCTGGCACATTGAAAGTATTTGTTGAGAGTCGAATGATTTAGTCACCTCCATGTTGGATTTTTTAAGCGACTATCTAGCGACGAAGTTGTGCTCGCACATCAGAAGGGTTGCCGGCTGAAGAGTTGAGGTAAGTTCGAACTATTGTCTTTATTTGCTAGCTCTTAAATTTCTACAATTTATGTGCTTTTGGTTTGATTTTGGATATTTAGTGAACTAATGAGTGCAGCGCCAATGCTTTTGAGGTGCTAATAGGTGCAGCAACTGAACTAGCTTTAATGCTTTATGGCAGCTTCTCATATTGGAGGCATTTTTTATAGTTATAATATGAGAGAAGGTTACGTGGAGCTTAAGGGCTCAAATATTTATACTGATTCGAAAGGTGATCAAAGTAGACTTTCGCCATGCATTAACGGTTAAGTCGTTCTCACCCAATGACCGAATTTCCACCGCGTACCCGACACCAAATGGGTGCAACTAGGTGAAATGTGCTCAGGGAATTTAGAAAGTCTGGCTGCTGAGCAATATGTTGTTTCGGCTTTTCAATCACTGAACCAGCTTCCACTACACGTTACGGTTGTATGATCTTGTGGTTTGAATGTTGTGAAAATGTCTTTTTTGGTCTATTTTTAATTATGTGACATCAGTTGTGTTTTCTATACGTCAATATTTTATTAGGTTGTAAATACTAATGCTCGAGTGTGGTTTTAATCACCTTTAAACTATTTGACCCATTTGTTTTGTACCTAGCTTTTTAGTTTCACTTTCAACTGTTATCAACATAAACATTTTCTGCATTTTAAGGCAGCATTGGTATTACTTTCGAAACTGGCATATGACAACTTCAGCTTGGCACAGCGCAACGCGTGCGGTTATAATGTTATTTTGTGTTTCTATACATTGTGTTAAAGGTTCTGGTCATTGAGTTTTTCAATTAGATTTTTACTAGGGTCTCCATACATTGTGTTATTATCAAAACCTATAACACAATGTTATTTTGGGTTATGTCTATTGTGTTTTATCATCATAACCTATAAAAAATGTATGATACAATAAATATGTGTTTTCTAAACATTGTGTTATAGGCTCTGGTCATTGTGTTTTGGTCATTATGTTTTTACTAGGGTTTCTACACATTGTGTTATTATTAGAACCTATAACACAATGTTATTTTGGGTTATGACCATTGTGTTTAATTATCAGAACCAATAACACAATGTAGATGTGTTATATTTGAGTTTCCTACATATTGTGTTATTGGCTCTGATTATTGTGTTTTTCAACTAGGTGAGTTTTGTATACATTGTGTTTAGTTTGCTATCCATTGTGTTTGGTATGTTGTCCTTTGTGTTTTTTATTCTGTTGTTCATGGTGTTTTAGTCTGTTGTCTGTTGTGTATTTAGTTTGTTGTCCATTGTGTTTTAGTCTGTTTTCCATTGAGTTTTTTTATCTGTTGTCAATTGTGTTTTTAGTGTTTGATACTCATTGTGTTTTACATTATGTTCATTGTGTTTCACGTTATGTCCATTGTGATTATGCAACTGCGTTTTTGATTTTTTTTATTTAAAACTATAACAATAGGATACTCGTATTAAAGATAAAAAGACGCTCGATTGTTATGGTATAGTTTTTTTTTTTCTGTTTAAACAAATGACTTATAAAAGTGTTACAGATGTTTAAAAAGGAGGGGGGTAAGCATTTGACTTGCATGTGCATGTGTCTTAGCATGTGAGAAGCATGTGCATATTGATTTTTCTCTTGGATGAAAATACCTTTCCCACTTGATTCTGCATTTGACACTTGTCACTCTATGGTGACTTCTTACCCTTCTTATTTATTTTAGCCTTTGTACAATAACTCAAACCATAATAATAATATATTATAATATTAAAATAGCAAAAAAAAGATAGATGTTATACAGTATCAGTACCAATTATACGATACCAACATTCGGCATAGCAATCGACATATATCTTACACCGATTGAAAACCATAAAAATGAATACCCTTACCGGTACCAGTGTTGTTGATATTGGTTCGGTTCATTAGGTAATCGGTATGGCACCGACGCTCAATTAAGCTTACGATACCAAAAAATACTATATTGCACATACAACTTCCTATTCAACGAACTTTATGACACCATCTCGAGAAAATAATAAAAACGAATACGAACCGGTACCAATGTTGTTTGGTCGGTATCTATTAAGTTTGTAACCATGAAAAACAATTATATATGAGTTGTTCGAATAAAACTTTTATCGAATAGTAGGTAATAATAATTATATCACGACGATATACTTGTGTTTGAGATATTAATTAGGCTTCCAGTAAGGTGTGTGAGCCAATGTAGATGTGTGTGCAAAAAATGGCTTTCTTTGCTATCAATGCGTAACACTATGATGCATTGTATCTTGCATTTGTTTTACATATTTTTATTGTGTTTGTTGTATGCATTTTAATTGAAATATGCCATTATATATTTGAAGAAATTTCGTTATTATTTCTTTTTCCTTAAAAATTTTCAGAGTGTACACAACGAAGCAAAGATGTTATCTTGTGTCTACTAAATAACAAAATTTGAGTTAACGTGTACGAGAATTAACCAACATTTCGCCTACTAATCCCAGTTGGATTAAACATTATCGGGATTTTCAATATACACACAGTTTGAATGTTGTAAATTTTAGAAACCCGTCCCAGCGGACGGGTATACTGCTTTTGGGATGATCCGGGCCGTCCAATCTTGGCAGTTATTTGTGAGGTTTAATCCTGACCGGAATAACCCCTCAAAATTTGGCAGTTTTTTTTAAGGGTAGCAGTTTGGCAGTTTCCTATTTTCTCGCCCCCATTTACAGCGGTTCAGAGAGGTTATGATTCTCTCTCATACGCTCCTCCACATTTTCATCCATATAAATTCCCCCCACCTCCTGAATAAATCGATCCTTTTTCTCCGTCTACCATCCTTCCCTCAATTTCTCTCCATAACTTCATCAATCTGATCATCAGCGACTCTTGGCAGGGTAATATCCGGAGGGCTCATGGCGGAAATTGAGTTTTCCACCATTGAAGCAACTGTGATTTTGCAGCCATGGCATTCTCCACCTCTCCTAAATCCATCCATCCTACGTACTCTCCTGCTTTTCTCTCTCTGTTACTTCTCACCCTCTAATCTCCATCATAGTGGACATCAGATTCTTAAAAAGACGAATCCATTGGAAGTCCAGAGTTACAACGTCGTTGAAAGTTAAAAGGAAGGTAACTGTTGTTACACTATATCTTATGTTCTTCGATCTTTTTTCAATTTCCAACAATTTTGGCCGTAATTTTTCTTCACCAACGTCTTCTAAACTCTATTTTCGTTAATATTTGGGGACAAATCCTAATGGAGTTATGTGCCAGATTTGTAGATGGCGTTCTTCAACTGATCGGCTTTTCTAGAAGCATGTGTTTGGATCGTTTAGCAGTAGACGATGTCGGCGATTCTGAGTTTCATCTTGTCCATAGATCTGCCCTAATTCCCTCATTATTCACAGGTTAGCCTCTTATTTCTTCATTTCATTCATGATTTTGTGTTTGATTTAAGCTTATTTGTTAACAATTTGTGTTGATTTTTTTTTGCAAATATGAAACGATTACGAGATGACATGTTTAGTAATCTGCAAATCAAACAACCTTTTGGCTCTTTGTGTGAAGAATGGTATGCTACTATTTTTTAATGTTTCATTTTGTGTATTTGTTTGTTAATTTTGATTAGGTTATTGTTTTTTATTTGTTTTTTTTTTTGTTAATGTCGGTTTTTTTTGTTTAATTGTGTGTGAATCTGAATATTTTTTTGACTAATTAGAGTTGCATGCAGTTTTCCATGCTATTTAACAAGTATTTGGTTAGAGAATTATGGTAGTAAAGAGAATTTAAACAGACATTCGATGCAACTAGAGAAAGGGATTGCTGTTGCGGCAGGGTACATAATTAATATTACCACCTAAGACAAGGTCAGATGGTTCAACTCTACTTCCATATCATGGCGGCGCCTAGACGATTAGAGCTGAGGTCGTTAGTCTGATAACCAGATTGGTAGTGACGACGGCTCCATTTTAGGCGTTTAGAAACCTGATCGTGGATTCAATCGCATATTGTATCAATTTTTTTTTTGTTTTTAGGTGTTTTGTACAATTCCATAGTTCCAAAAAGAATAAAATTGCTTAAAGTTGAAATCGAAGATGAAAAATCGTGTAATGAAGCAGCTATCAAGGCGAAACTAAAGAGCCTTTCAAGCCGGTGTACGTCGTCTTCAAGCTCACTGACATTTGTCTTCTGATGCATCATATCTGGTTAGTAGGAGTAGATTTATTAAGTTGTATGAATCATAATATGCAGATTATTTTGTAACAAGATTGCTTTTGTTTATGTCTTGGATTTTGATGTTTTTTTTTTATCAAATTGGGATTATTGGTTTTTAATTTTTAACTTTTTATTTAATACAGGATCTTACTTCAAGAAGACCTGATCAAATTTGGATTATTGGTTTTTAAGTTTTTATTTAATACAGAATCTTACTTCAAGAAGACCTAAAGTTTTATTTCATATTTTAAATCCCTTTAAATATTGTGTTTATATTCAAGAATAGTTAAATTCCAGCCTTTTATTTGAATTTTGTCTTTTGATTCTTGTATTTTCTTAACCTATTGACTTTAAGCCAATTCCTCTTTTCCTTGTGATTTTGACTATATAACAGCAACCATTTCACATACCACCATCAACCATACTACTACAAACTCATCACTAGAAGCAAGCAAAGCATCCATGAAGCATCGTATCTAAACAAATTGAAGAAGCTGTTAGACGATGAAGATATAAACTGCAGATCAGGTGAGATAGCTTTTTATTGACTTACACAACTCAAAGTTTAGTAGTAAGTAATCAAGTTTTTCTTTCAGGAGAGCCTATGAAGGATCAAATGATTCATGTGTCACTCTCCATGACCCACTAATTTTTTTATTTATTACCAATTTCTTGAAGGTAAGGAAGCCACAGACCACATAATTTGCAATTCATCCATGTAGCTAGAGCCTGGGGCATTCAATCTATTTCCATATATGTTGCCAATTGGTCCACTTTTGGCTACCAACAGATCCACAAAGCAGGTAGGCCACTTCTGGAATTAAGACTCCACGTGCCTAACATGGCTTGATCAACAGTCAGTCTGCTCGGTCACTTATGTTGTATTTGGGAGCATCACAATTTTTGACCAGCTGCAGTTTGAAGAGCTGGCGTTAGGACTTGAGGATGCCAAAACGCCATTCTTGTGGCAAGAATTTGCATCACAATTTGTATATTGCCAAAAGAAGCTTGAAATTGATCCACACAAGAACAAAATGTCAATGGAGGTGCAATGGTCATTAGGCATACTTTGAGTTATGTACCTTTACTTTTTATATGAAATCGATACTTTGCATAATGTTCTTGTAGCAGTGTGCTATTATTGATAATTTCCAGTCACCTGTTTTTGTACATTTATTAATTTTCATTCATTTAGTATGTTATTTAGAGTTAAAATTTTGGTTACCTTTTAATTTTACTGTTTTGAAAAAAATCCGGACTGGACATGAGTGATCACTAAATCCAATTAGGTGTATTAGTTTAATAACTGTTTTGGATGAATAATATTGCTAAAAATAAACAAACCGAAAATAGGGATGTGCAAGTGTTACCAAATTCCGAACCAGTATCATACCGGTAAAGGTATCAAATTTTCCGTACCGGATAACAATTTGGAAACCACTTTTTGGCGTTTTTGGGATCGGTATGTTTCGTTCGATACCAGTATTTTACCGATTTTTACCTTCAAATATCGCACCCTACTGGTATCGTACTAAGCATTTTCAGTGCCGGTACCAGTTCCCAATTTTGGCGATTTTCGGGATCAGTACCGGTACAGTACCTAGCTCATCCCTAAGTATGAAAGGTGCCATTTGAAAAAAAAAAGTTTACTTGGTAGGAGAGTTTTTACATCAATTGTAATAATACCACAACTAAACCATAGGGCAAAGGGTTTGGATGATGTGTTATTTGTTTTACTTGGAATTACTTGACGTTTAGAACATAAAGTAGGAAATACATTATGGACATTCCATTCTTGAAGATATATACTTGGAATTACTTTACCTTTAGAACATAAATTAGAAAAAAAAATGTGGACAGTCCATTCTTGAAGATATATATAACTATGAATTTGTGTGGGCTAATGTTACTGTAAATGCTTGCAGAAGCTTATGGTCTATGTTGGGGTGTTGGCGCGCTGTGTAGATAATCTAAACGGGTTCGGGTTAGTTTCAGGTTGAATTTCTGACACGACACGAACTTAACACGAATTCGCGGGTTTGGGTTTAGTCTAAACGGGTTCGGGTCCGTTTCAGGTTGAACTCGGGAGCCCGTTTAGCTGAACGGGTCAGGTTCGGGTCAACCCAGTCAGGTTGGCAGGTTAACCAATTTAACCTATTTATATTATATTATATTATATTATATTTTTTACGATATGTTTTATGCCATAAATTAAATTAGGTAATTTTATGCCATAATCATAACTTAAAAAAGAAAAATTAGCATAAGATTTTATAATTTAAATATAATTGTAGTATATACATTTGTGTTTTTAGTAAATTTAACTTTAATATATAAATTTACAGAAAAAATATAATAGAAAATTCGGGATGAACGAGTCGTGTTCAGATTAACCAGCGAATATTCATGTCATTTTCGGGTTCACAATTAGGACACGATTTTCAGGTTTCGGTCGTGTTCGGGTTCGTCTAAAATTTTCCGGTTCGGGTCGGGTTGAACCCGCGAACACGCCCCGTTTAGCACCCTTATGCAGATTGCTTATGAAGCCAAGAAACAATTCTCTAATGCGAAGATATGGATTACAAATGAAATCATTCACAATCCAACTGTCTGAATTGAAGTTCATGATTACCTATAGTTTGAGATTTACAATCTAATTGTTTTTTTATACTTGCTACACACATCCTTTAAAACTTGAGATATGCTCGTAGATTAGGGAAAATGACCAAAGTAGATATATCTGACTAATAATTTACCAAAATAGACTATGATTTGCAACATTATTCAACTTAGTCTTAGCGTCGACATCCAACTATCAGGGCTGAACCAACACTTTCGCCAAAAAGCAGGGGGTGAGTCGGCGCTTTCGCCAAAAAGCAATGTCCGAGTACTAGCCGATTAAGTTGATGGAGCTTACGCGATTCGATTAGTTTAAAATAGTTTTGAAAAGGCTACAAAATGGTGTCTATGTTGAAAGAAAAATTGGTCGACATGTCTATTTTGGTAATTTTCCCATAGATCAAGCACCGCATTCGTATTCTCTTTTTACATTCCTTTATACTCTTATTTGTAGCATTTGCTATAATATGTATTTTATCTATTAGAGTAGAGATGGTAAGGTATTCTCTTATTCTCTTTTCTTTTTACATTTCTTTATACTTTCTTTTTTAGAATTTGCTATAATATGTATTTTATCTATTAGAGTAGAGATCGTAAAAAAAATGAATTATGTATTTTTAGAGGTCGGAAGAGATGGAAGTTAAAGATATTCCCAATGAGGATCGATAAAATTAGGGATGAGCTCGTACCAGTATCGGTACCGAAAATTGTCAAATATGGGTACCGTACCGAAAATGTCCGGTACGGTACCGATATCGAGATGGTACTGGTATTTGTATGTAAAATTCGCTAAAATACCAGTACCGTACTGAACTGGTGCCGAAAACGTCAAAAAGTGGAACCGAATCGGTACCGAAAAATTCGGTACGGGAAACTCAGTACCGGTATCCAGTACCAAATGGCCATCCCTCCAGTTAACGCAACAGGGGTTAATAGATGTAAGATTTTAAGTTAGTATGTATGACAATTCAAGAACAGTTGTAGTTACTAATCGCAATCAAATAAAAAGTAATCATTATCTTAAATATAGACACATTTATTTATGTTCTTAATAGTTGGATAAGAAGTCATTGTGATATTAAAATATGCAGTGAGTTTGAATGGTGTTAATCATACATACCCGGACCGCGGACGGGTAAACTACTAGTTATTCATGAATCTCAAGAAATTTCACAACTAATTAATTTAGGCGATTGAGGTTGACCTCAAACACCATGGGGATCACTTATCACCAACTAATAATTCCTCAATATCTATTTGTGGTTTAACATATACACTACTAGGTTATATCCCGTGAACACTCACGGGTTGTTAATTTATCTTTCTAAACAAATAATAAATAAATAAATATATATTAATAAATGAAAAATTACATGATGAATAAGGTGGATGAATAAATGATAAGAACGTCTGTATGAGTAAAAATTAATAAAATGTAATACTGAGAACAACAAAATTGTATTTTATTCGTTCATAATCATAGGATAAGGAACACTAAACAATTTTAGGAGCACCTTATTTATTAACTTCTTGTTTAACTTTAACTTTAACACGTGCAAGACGTCGTTGATGAATACGGACCAAATCTTCCGTGCCTTTAAAAACCATCATTTCGAATTTTGACTCCGAAATCATGTCAAATATAATGTAGTGTTCATCTTCAATTTTCATGTCTTCTTTAATTTGCTTCCATCCAATAGTAATATAATAATTTTGACCATGTTTTACCATAAAAACCAACCATGTACGGTTAGGATAAGCTGTTATAGTAACATGGTTCGTCGGTATTATGTTCTTCAACTTATGATGAACAAAAAATTTATCGATAAGCTGCAACTCCAAAAAAATAAAATTATATTAATTTTTTTTATAAAATTAGTCAAATATTAATATATTACAAATATAAAAAAATCACCAAATGATCTTTATGTTCAGAGAATTTTGGTGTTTGGCAATATAAGAAATCATCTTGAGCAAGTGCCAAATCTTGATAGAAATATATCAGTCGAAAAGTTAGACTACCTTCGTACTGAAACAAAAGCAATGACTTATTTGGTAACAGTAGTGACTGAATCATATTGAACCATTCGTCGTGAAAAAAAATATGAAGAGCCTGCTTTCCTAACCCTGACGGTAAAAATTCTTCGATCAGTGGTAATTATTTGAACCATACCATCAGGAGCTAAATTGAAATCTGCTACCCAATTGTGGTAATTTCTCGGTAAAATCTGTACTGAAAGTAAAAACTTAAAAGCAACATATTATAAATAGATAAACTTGAAGATAACATCAACATACCCGAGATTTCATATTGTTGTCTGATAGATAAAGTAAAAAACAATTCAACATCTCCATTGATATATGAAATTTGAAGAGGATGAAGATTATTATTTATTATGTATATTTATAAGAGAACCTTAGTTGTGTTTATAGTAATAGTCTCAATTATGGAAATTTATTTGTCTATTATGTGCATAAATATATGATGATTTTATAAAAGAATATATAATAGTAAATTATATTGCTTACAAATTGGGAATTAGAAAAGGAAAAATTGAAGAGGACATTATTTAACAAAATTTAAGGAGTATATTCATAATTATAAAAAATAACTGGATTGTTTTTTTTGTTTTTTTATTAAAAGTATAAAGTTAACAAATTTGTTTGAATAATATTTAATAGTTTCTATAATTTGATTAATATATATATATATATATATATATATATTTAGAAACAGTTTTAGTAACTCTATAAAAATAAAAGTTGATTATCTATTACATCCAACCCAAATCTATTGATGAAGAAAATCAGTTTCCTAAATACTCTTAACAAATATATACTGAAAAATAAATCATATTATCCTTTAAAAAAATCACCGATAATTAAATTAATCCGAAATTTATAAATCAACTAAAAATTGGGTCTTATTTACAAATATTATAAATAATGCAAGTTGGTTTTTATATGATTTTAGACCCGTGAATACTCACGGGTTGTTAATCTATCTTTCTAAACAATATATATATATATATATATATATATATATATATATATATATATATATATACATATAGACCCGTGAAAAATTGCATGATGAATAAGGTGGATGAATAAATGATAAAACCGTCTATGGCTGATTATATGAATCGATATCATAACAAAAACTGCATTCGAAGTCGAAACAATTTTCAATAAACTTTGCACAGTGAATAATGTCAAAATTGTGTTATCCACTAAAAGTAACACTAATAGAGTAACAGTAAACTAAGATATGATAAGATGTAATAACTTAAAATTCAAAACCATTAAAAATGTTAAAAAGTAATAACCATAACAAAGTTAATGTATATCATATGAAAACCAAAAATCCAAAGCTAAATGGAAAAGAACTAATCAGTATGCCTGATGTGAGGTACAACCAATTCAACATTCAAGACTTGATCAGTTTCATCAAAAGAAAAGTGAACCGTGTCACCCGCCTTAATTCCAGCACGTTTCATGAATCTCGACCATTTGCATAAAACATAACGAAAACCCTTCTCTTTCTTTTCACGTTTGGTACGGTTGGTAAACTCCTCTTGATTAGTCAGATGCAGAAGTCTGACGGTGATAGGTTTTAAATCAGAATCAAGTTTAGACATCCTTGAAACATTATCAGGCAACCTCTGTATTGTTTTAAAAATAAAATTAATAAAAACCAAAATATGAAAATAATAATGTATTTTTATGTCAATAAAAAATATGTAATATTTAATATTTATTAGTTTCAAGAATAATATTAAAACTTACGAAATATGTAGAAGCCATATGAACAAACTTATAAAGACTACCATCTTGTTGTTCATCAATAGCTGGCTCTGCAACTGAATCACTAGGTGCAATTACAGGCTGAAAATAACATATAACATTTATTAGAATAACAATATAGTAATTAAATATATAAAGAAGCAAGCAAATGTATAGTTACCTCATCAACTTCTACATCAGCAAAATTAATTTCAACAACATTTTTACCAAAAATTCTTAAATGGAAATAATTCCCAAAACCTCTTGTGAATAACAAATAGCAACCGACCTCCAATTGAAACAGACTAACAATTACATCAATACCAATGGTGAAACCGACTTTACCATCAAGCGTTTCAATTTTAACGTGAAAGATTTTGTTGCCTACTTGCCTATATCTATAACGGAAATTATATCATTTGATGTATAATCATAGAACTTGGGCAGGATAGACTCGGGAATGAGCTGTAGAAAAAATAATAAGAAAAATAATAAAAATGTTACTTTTGTTATCAGAAAACCTAAATGTTACTTTTGTTCAGAAAACCTAAATATATTAACATAAATAAAGAGAAAGTAAAAAAATAATCTTACAGTAAAGTGAGATGTTGTAGATAACAGCGATGTCCAGAAAGAGCTACTACTCACACCATCAATGAAATATGTTACTTTGAATGTAGTATAATCTAAAGGATTGAAGACTACCAAACATCCTTTTTTCAGTCGTAAATGTATGACAACATTCGACCAACCATGGAAAAAGAAATGTTTTCCTTTGGCTTCGCTTAAAGAAACATTAAATGTTCGGTCATCCTCACTTTGTATCAGAACATTTGTAGGCGCATTATCGTTACCCCACAATTTGGACGCAGCGTCTGAAGGAATCGCCTGATAAAGCAAAGAATCGAAAATAAGTTATAATTATAATTCATGTCTGAATTTAGAAATTACCAGTAAAACTTCGTCCGCTCGATTCATGTGCCTACAAAAGCAAGCATCTCTGATACTGCTTCAAAAAAGATGATATTAATACAACATTACATGTTAATGGTATTTTTCGAAATACAAATAAATAAACAAAAATTGATAACATTAAAAACAAAAAATACATTAACAAACTTTCACCCATATTGAAAACCTACAAACCTTAAGTGTTACTCCTGTTATGTTATGGCTAATGTGGAAAAGCCTTTTCTTACAATTTAACAATAAGAATTCGAAGTATATATGTAGGTTAGATGTAGTAAGATAGAAGAAATCAATGTTATTACAAATGTTTAAAAAAATAAAAAATTTACGGCAGATACATATTTCAAAATATGTATTGATAAAAATAAATTGTGATTGTTTCCTTATAATTTCTTAGACTTATATGGAACATTCAAAAAAAAAATATAATATCACTACCAAAACAAAAAGATTATTTAAGAAGCAAGAAAAAAGTCAAATATAAATGAATTTGAAAAAATATCTTTACTCAGAAACAAAAAAAATATTTTTGTTTTATTTACTTTTTTTTATTTTGACATTATATGGTTTAAAGAATATGTAAAAAAATAAGACTAAAATTATAAAGGCTTACAAACATCGAAACCAAATTTTTAAAACAATGGTAATCGGTACATTTTGTTACGTTTTCTTCGCCTCCATTTGACAAATCATCAAGCAAAATATTAACAAAGCAAAATATGCTTGTTAAATTGGTGCATGTATAAAATTAGAAGGATAATCACATACATTTTATTGTCGGATCTGATTAACATCAATAAAGCATTGTTACATAGTTATTCACATTGACCGAAATTTTATAAAGCATGTATGGCTGATTAGATGAATCGATATCATAACAAAACCTGCATTCGACGTCGAAACAATTAACATTTATAAAGACAATGATAATAACATCAAACACTAACACCATTCAACCACATATTTAAGTAAGTTTTTTGTACCATTACAAAACATCTACATAAACTACACCATAAGAAACTAACCAAAGTTTTCATGTCCATCACCACAACCATCAAAATGTACACCACAAAAATACTAACCAACAACATAGCAAACCATAGCTCTTATAAAGAAAATGTATACCATTCTTGCTTAGATCGAGGTTACATCATTCAAGACAATCTTCTTCTGGGAAGTAACATAAGTGAAGTGCCGCATATGACCAAACTCCAAGTGGTTATCTGACATGAATTTCCTCCAACGATCAATGGCGTAACGTAATGTACCACCGTTTAGCTCGGTCTTCGTTTCATAAACCTCTACATCCCCTGTCATGTTTTGAACAGATAAAGGTTGCAAGTTATTAGACATGCCTCCTCTATTTACAACTTCAACAGGAAGACGCTAAATGCGTTGAAAGAAAGACAAATATAAGTGAATAGAAAAAATGAAATAATTATCATGGTAATTTATGTAAAAAAAATCATACCAGCCTATAGTCTCCTTTACGATTAAAGTTGAAGAATTCAGCATCCATGCCATCACCAGAAAGTTTGTGTGCATTCCTTGTAATCTTCTTTCGATGCTTCACATTTTGAACAGCCTTTACCGGTTTCTTTCCCTTGTTTATGAAAGGCAAATATGTAAAGGTGGTTAAAAGCAAATATATTATATATTGTACAATTATAGTTTTCTTGTATAAAGAGTATTTATGAAATTGGCTAACAAACTGATGTGCCTTAATTTCAATTTTATTGTTAATGTTAATGTATGCATAGACTATGATATTAGGGAAATTTTATTTTGATCAATAAATTTTTACAACAATATTTTTCAAGTAGAGAACAAAAAAGACATAACTTTATTGGATTTACAAAGTTATAAATTCACATATGACGATAAGGGTACGACAACTAAGCAGTCAATGCCAATAAAAACGGATATTAGAGAAATTGCGAAAAATACATTAAAAAGTTCATACCTTGACGTAATCAGCAGACGGACGATATGAACTACAATCAGATTTTTTAATACGTTGTCGGCCTTGGCAATCTTTTTTCATTTTCTCGACTGTCTCGGATCCGTCAGAAATAACTTTAGCTTTTCCTTTTCCTTTAACTTGTTGTGAAAGAAAAATGTTAGCACATCCATGTTTTTACATCTTAAATGTTTTTTGAAATCTATAGCTATGACCATACCGCATCATATTTCATATACAAATTGTAATCGATTAAGTAGCATCTATTCATCAATCGCACATATATATTCAGATAAATAGCTGCAAACCAAAGATGTTACAAAACCATTAGATACTTAAACATCGCAAATGTGTTTAATCGGAATTGCAATCAATATTAAGGAACATGTATAAGCAAGTATTACATAAATAACAACCACAATCATCAAGGCAACATAATCAAGGCAACAATTCCCACAACCGGCAGCGAAAGAAAAGCAAAAACTGGTTTTAAAAAAACAGTTTAAATTGGTATAAAAACCTTTTAAATCAGTAAATTTAAATGAATCTAAAAAGCACTATTGTTTGGATATACTTAATTAAGTACCTTACTGAAAGATGGATTTTCGTCAGGAATATAAATGTTATCATCCTCCTCTGTGTCCTGGAAAAGATCAGTTGGAAAACAAATAAAATATGGGTAAAAATGGATATAAAATGTAATACTTAATAGATACACACCTTCAAAAGCGTTTCATAGTAATCAGCCTTAGATATTTGAAACACATCATCTTCATCGGATTCAACTTTCTTGCTCAACCTTATCTCTATCTCGTTTCGATAAACCGTTAAGCTAAATAAAACATCATCCAGTTTTTCGAATACCAGTAAATCATCTTCTTGTATGCCAAGATCGTTGCAAACTTCAGGCCATCCTTGAGAGAATACATAACTTGAATGAAGCTTACTTATGGACACAGTCCACGAAGAACCCTTATAAGATAATTCATATGCGCCCAGTTGGTGGGTTGTCTCCAAAACATTCTTGAACAAAAGCATCTTCAATGATCTACATAAGATGAAACATAATACATATAATTTAAGATTCTAAGTTAGGTGATAAAGTGTGAAAAACTTGTTAACGATAAAATGTAATGAAAATAAAAAGAGATTTCGTACCGTAACACCCAATTTTAGATAACGATTAATTGTGAAATAAGATTCACCACAAACGCCATTAACATAACATGAAAGATTGAGACCAAATTGTGATAATGGAAGAAAGGTGAGCAAACAATCCTTTTGAAGATTAAGGTCTGAAGCTACTATTTGCCATCCGTCAGTTAACACTGCCATAGAATTTACTCGTTTGAGCCTTACTACCCATTTTTTCCCACTGGCATGATAGACATGCAGCTTCTTATCTTCCCAGGTCTCTCCATAGACTTGCTTAACAAAGGAAATAGGTACATCCTGTATATATATAAATATTTAGTATATTTAGTATTATAACTTTTAAACATAAAAAATCCTAAACAATAATACTAAAAAAATGAATTTTAGGTAACATAAACAATGCTTACTATACTAAATGATGCCGGGTTCTGAAGAAACTTTACAAACGAACAATACATTATCAAACCTGAAACAATAAATATGGTAAGAACATTGATTTCGAAAAACAAAAATACCACATTATCAATCTTTACTAAAAATTAATACTTACAATATACATAACTAACACTACGGAGAGAATACTGATTCTACTCCACATAATGAAGATTCACATAATGCAAAAACCGAACTTAAATGGTTCACAAATCTAATCTTTATATAACCGTAGAGTTCTTATAACTAAATTTAATGGTTCGGAATTTAACAGTTCTTATAACGGTATCTAAAACATTTTAACTGAATCATTAAATATCGAATCATCATTCTCCATTTATGACTACATTACGATTGGTAAAAACACACGTTGAACATAGCATAACAAACATAAACTAAAAAAACTAAATTTTAAACAATTAAAGAGTCAATCTTACTAACAGAAGAGTATAACCGATTTAGATTTCAACGATTGGTCTACAATCAACGTAATGGAAGCGATTAAAACAAAAATAATGAAAAACCTAACGGCGATTAAATGTTATTACCAGTTAATAAGGATTCCGTCTAAGAAACCGGCGGCGGCAAGCTATCGGAGGATGATTCCGGCGAATTTCCGAGCCCTAGAAACTGTCGCCGATGAACTTCCTCCATGTGATGATTTGAAAGATGAGATGATGGTATATGTTGGTATGTAATGTAATGATACACCTCTATTAATTACAACCGTCACTCTTAAAAAATACATATAGACCCCCTATACTTTAGAAAGTGACGAAAATAAGAACAATTTAACAATAACTTTATGTTGTAAATGTTTATGTAATTTTAAGAAAGTGTGTAATTATTATTATTACATATATAATAAAAGTAGTATCCTGGTAATTATTGTTTAAATTATATGTATTAATGTTATCAATTTTTTTACTAAATTTATATAAATAAGATAAAGTTGTTAATAGTAACACTATATTATATATAACCATTAACTATATAGTAATTTGTTTATCATGCGTGAATACTTACGGGTTGGATATTTAAATAATAAAATTATATATTATTAACATGAAAATTAGAAAAAAGAAGAATGATAACATATATATATATATGAAACAAAAATTGAATTATCAGCAACATAATTTAGCAAAACAATGATGTTCGGATAAATCAACCTCATAACAAAAGTTTAAACTACAATTTCCCGAACATTTCTTTGTAAACAACGTTTGCAGTTTTATTTGTTGACCTCCCATCTTTGTCAAATATTAAAACCTTAACGCCATCTTTGGTCTTTACTCTCGACAACGCAACATAAAGCTGACCATGTGAGAACACGGGGTCTCTCAGGTATAGACCAACTCTCGATAGAGATTGTCCTTGATTTTTGTTAATAGTCATCGCAAAACATACGGTTATTGGAAACTGCCTTCGTTGAAACTTGAAGGGTATTTTCTTGTCAGATGGTATCATGCTAATTCTTGGGATGTAAGTTCTTGAACCAACATTACTTCCCGATAATATCTCAGCCTCGATAACACGTTTACCAAGACGTGTGATTTGAAGACGCGTACCATTAAACAGACCGTTTTTCTGATCAAAATTCCTCAAAAGCATGACCGGAACGCCCAATTTTAATACCAATCTATGATTTGGTAATCCTGAAACTTTCACACTGTTTAACACATCTGGATTATATAAATCTTGATGTAACGGATCGTTAATTTCCTCATTCGGGCATAAACTATCAGAGCTAAGATACTCTACTTCTTCACCGGGAAATAATGAAAGCAAACGATCATTTATCTCATGAACAACTTCATTCTTAGGAGCGAGTATAGCTCTATCTGAAAAGTAGTCAAGGTCTTTAAAATGCTGAAGAACTGAAGGATATACAAAGTTAATCAAACCTTGAATTGGATCATTTTCATCAGTTATTAAAAGATGATCAGGTATTTCAATATTTGCATCACCATCGTTAGAATCACCAACATTGCCTTCGCCAATATGCAGAAGCCATTTACCAAATTCGTTTATCTCCTCGATGTTTGAGGTATTGGATCCAATAGACAAATGCATGTTCGTTGTCAATTTTAACACCTTGCAACTCGACCAGATGTGGGATGAACATAAACAGGCATGTACGATTTCTTGCCTGCTTCCATTTTGTACAACAGGTAGGATTTGTCTAAAGTAACCACCAAAGACAATAGCTTTTCCACCAAATGGAAGTTCTGAATTTCGTGAATCACACACACTCAAAACATCCTTCATTGTACGATCAAGAGCCTCGAAAGCATGTTTGTGTACCATCGGTGCTTCATCCCAAATAATCAACTTGGCTTTGTTTAGAAGATTAGCGATTTCAGTATTAGGCTTGATATGGCATACCGAATCTTCATTGAGATTAATTGGAATATGAAATCGTGAGTGAGCGGTACGACCTCGTGATAACAACAAAGATGCAATACCACTTGAAGCAACATTAATAACAATGTGTCAATTGCATCTAATGGAAGCACCTAAAGTTTTCCACAGAAAGGTCTTACCTGTACCACCATCACCGTACACAAAAAACACATGTCACACCCCGACCGCGTAAAACAACAAATCGCGGCGGAATCGTCGGGGAGTGTTGTAACAGAATCATTGTTTCAAAACACACGGAAATTTGAAGTTTCGTTTGATTAAACATTAAATATTTACATCGTCTGGAAATCTAAATAAGCAGGTTAAACATAGTCTATCATTGTTATTAAGTCACTAAGGCCTCGTCCAGTCCTATGTGAGCATGCATCCTAGCAATCAACATCGTTTAACAACACCTGAAACATATGTGAAAACAAAGTCAGCAAAGAAATGCTGGCGAGTACATAGGGTTTTGAGAGTGTCGGATTCATGGCTAGTTTACATGTTGCAATACTCAATTGAAAACCTTGTTTTGAAAAGTATTGTATTGCGGCATAACTAACCAACTCAAATCAAGTTGGTTATAGTGTATAAAATCTCGTAGCCATGATTCTTAACCCAAAACATTTATTTAATAAAATCTCGTCAATAAAACTCGTTAATAAAATTCGTATAGTTTATATCGTTTCGAAAACCTCGTTTGTGTGACATCGCTTCAAATTGTTTACCCAAGTGAACTAAATAACGCCACGGTATGTAATATGATGAAAACATATATATATAGGAAGTACTAGCGGCGTATCCACCATGCTTTCATCACATTACACTCGTCCCGTTATCTAAACACTAACCGAAAACCAATCGTTTACCCATCGTTTAATTCGTTAAAAAATCGCTTTAGTCGTTTAAATCATTCTCGTTTTAGATCGTGAAACTACTTTTGATTGTCTCGCTAATAACATCCAAACATTCGTGACTAGACTATCTTGCCCATCGCTTCTCGCATTAATAAACCACCAAAGGGTAAATTAACAATCACAGATTCAGTCGTTACCCACTTAACCCACACATAACCATGGGTGCAGTCTGATAACGGGATTTGTCGGATCCAATGGTACCATAGCCTAATACTGGTCGGTTCGGCCAAAACTAATGGATATTATTCATTATGTAAATACAACCAACAAGTTTGTTTACTTAATCGAAATCGTTATTGATTTAATATAAACCGTCTTACTTGTTTTGAAACCATCGTTGAAATCATTTTGATACATATGAATCACCCCAAAACAATCAAAAACAGTAAAAAGAGGGGATCTATGTACTCACCTTTGGGTGCGTTTTTATATGTTAACACAATCCCTCAATTTATTCGTCCTAAATTAAATAAGAATGATTTAATAATAAAAAACTCACAAAAATACCGAAGTTTCTCCGATACTTAGAATTTTCACATAACTTTGAGTTTTCTCTAAAAGTTATTATTTTTGATTATCTTGGTGTATTTGTATATATACATTTATTCAAGCGTAATACACATAATCTCGTCAACACTAGCACATCATCATACACATATTGTAAAACACATAGCACATTGTAACACATAAAATTTACTTATGAACAACCCATTCTAGTTATGTCGAAAAGCACTTATTTTAGCGATTCGGTAACATTTTTGGGCGTCGGAAGTCACGTATGACTAACCAAACACCAAGTAAACTTAATATAAATTAAATTACTTATTTTTATAGCAAAAATATCAGTTTGGTTACTGATCTAAAACAGTTTAATAAAAATCCTCCGAAAAGGCGATTTTTGACCGTTTTACCGCATAGTTTTGCATCAAACGTTACCCGAACCTTCCCAAATCGAAACGACTTGAAATTTTGACACAACCCATGTTATTTATTGAATAAAATAATGGTTATACTCATGATAGTGCAGGTCTTAAACAAAGCACATAAATCATGCAAATTTCACATAATTTATCACTTTTTAAGCTATATGTACAACATGCAAAGCTAGTAAACCTATGTTAAAGTTTCATGCCACTATAATACATCAAATAATATTATTTTTAGTATTTGTAACCTGATCTAAAACAGTTTTTGTCATATAACCATTTTTCATCATTTCTTGAGCTTTAAATCAACATATTTTCACATGTACAAGTGCCTAAAGCATACTATCATAACATCAACATTTTATATGGGTTTAGATGCATCAAATACATGATATATTCAGGTTTATTTGCTGATGTATGTAAGCATTTAACATATCATTCATGGATCATCAATCACTTGCATTTAGACTATTATTCAAGAACATGTAACAACATAAACAAGTATTTAACAAAAGATCAAACTTCAAGACTCATACACACACACATATATATGTACGGTTATACATACATATATTACCACCATTTTTATTTGTTTCAAGACCCATTTCATTTTAGATTTCAAGTTTAGTGAAAATCTCAAGATTCAAGAGAAACTTCAATCATCAAGAACAACCAAGAATCTAAAGTATGATTTAAAAACAAATGTTATACCTTCAAGATTCAAGTAGGTTGTAAGATGAGATTTTGATGATAGGAAGCTTGTAATCACTTGACAACACCTTGGGAACACCTTTAGATCTTCATACTAACTTGAAAGTTGCTAGAAATGAGCTTGAATTCTCAAGAACAAGACTTGAAGGTGATGAATGTAGAGAGAGAGGGGTTATGGTTTGGGTGAGGGAGAGAGAAGGAAGAGATTGCTTGAGATTTGAAGTCTTGGAAATGTGAAGATATAGAAGGATTTACAAGGAGCATGCAATTACACTTGGCAACCAACATATCAAGCAAGATCTTCAAGAATAAAATTAAATCTTGCAAAATATATGGTGGGGCCACACTTAGATATGACCGAAATTTAGATGGGGGAGGGGTCCAAGTGTAAGTTTTTATATAAATATGCTATATGTAGGCTAAAACGGGTGTTTAACTGGATACCGGGTATTTTATCTAGCGTTTAAATCCCGGTTTATGGCGTTCTAAATTATTTTTATTACTCTGTAAAAATAAACTCGCCAAAATATTACTGAAATAAAATTTCTGTTGCCAAGACTGGCTGCGTTGTCTGCGTTTTGCTGTAGAAGCACTGTGTCGCGCAGAAACACGCGGTACGCGCTTAACCATGAAAAATAACGTTTTTAAGCGTTTTAATTTATTTTTCAACACGGACCTGATTAAAATAAAATTTTAATCATAACAGAATATTTTTGGGATTTAAATATTATCCGGGCGGTCACCATCGTTCGTTTCGCAGTTTAGTCGTAAATAGTTCTTTAGTTCAAATAAACGTGTTTTCGCCATACCGAATCCTTCAGAACTTATTTCTAAGTTACGTAAAGGATAATTAGGGTATGTTTGGCTTACGTCACAGTTCTAGAGTGTACGTCGCATTAAACTGATTGCGTTTATGCACCAGTTTGCGTATAACCTTCCAGAAAGTGATTTAAAGCTTGTAATCGGAATCGAATCAAATTGTAAAGTCATCAAACACAATAACACATATAATAACATCAAAGCACATTGTTTTACATTATACGATGCTTACAGATCACAGTTGTCACAGTCTCCCCTACTTTAGGAAATTTCGTCCCGAAATTTTATTTAGAGGAAACTTGTGAAAGCTTGAAACATGGAATCAAAAAGATAAAACAACACTGGTTAGAGTTCCGAACTTCTAGTAACTTTAAATAACGTTATGCTTACAATGTAAGAGGGACACTTATATACAAGTATATGAAGCGCCATTTGTAACAACTGTGCTTGTAATCACTATGAACAGTTCTGTTATCAATAAAACAATGTTATTTGATCCCAATGTTTGTTTGATTGTGTTTTACATTTTTCATGTTTTGATTTTTGTTCAATTCCAAACTCTACATCACTTTCTGGAGAGTTATACGCAAACTAGTGCGTAAACGTACTCAGTTTAATGCGAGAAATACTCTGGAACATCAACATATACTCAACATACCTTAAATAACCTTTACATAACTTAGAAATAAGTTTTGAAGGCTTTGGTATGGCAAAAACAAGTTAATTCGCTTACAGGGACTAAATATGACAAACTGCGAAAGTATGTCAATTTGAACTGTAACGAACATTCCGGAACATAACCATAAGTTAAACACACCTTAAATATCCTTTACATAGCTTAGAAATAGGCTTTGAGGGGTTCGGTGTGCTAAAATAAACTTTTGGGTCATTCAGGGACTAAAAGTGTCAAAAAGTGCACAAGTTTGCATTTTCGCGCATAACTTACGTTCTGAATACATCCGGACATCCAAAAATTTATGTGAGCATGACTATATTATATTTTATTTTAGTGTTCGCCATAAGAAAAATCCATTCGTCGCGTCATTTGGATCGTTTTTCGCGCTTATGCGCATTCCGTCGTAATTAAGCGAACATCGCGTTCGTACGACCAAACGAACCATCACCCGGCATAATTTTTAGCATGTTTCATGTCCACAATGTTTAGGCAACATTTTAGGGCCTTAAAGTTGGCTTTACGGGCCTTAGAAGTGTCGGAAAAGGCCTTAAACACGTGCAGGGACTGAAACTGCCATTTTTGAAAGTTGTGTGCAGATCAGAAGGGCCAGGCGGCCCGCATTGTATTTGGCTGATCCTGAAGCGGGCCGCTTCCCACTATCAGACCAGATTAAATGTTTTTAACAGCTGTTTGCAGCTGTTTGATCCTCCTCCACATGTTCTAAGTTGTTTAGTCACTAGATAAGGATCATATTTAGCTTCCATAACCTTTCCACAAGTGTACGGATGTGATCGAATCACGGTTTCCATGAAACGATCTCAACGGTGGACTAAAATCTATAAATACCCCAACACCCCCATTGCTAAAATCACAAGAAATTTGATTTGAGAAACTCTAAGTTGAAACATTTGTTTCATACCTGAGATTTTTGAATCAAGTTTAGCATTCGGGGACCCTTCGTAAGTATTCTTTCGTTCTTTTCCTTATTTTACTGTTTTTCGAGTCAGAAAGTCAAACTTTGTTTGACTTTCAGCGTTGACCAGTAATGGTCAATGCGAAGTTCGTTTGAACTTCGCAACGTGATTGTAATCACGATGGTCATAGTCCATTGGGACTATGCCTACTGATTACCACGTTGTCTAGGGTCGTAGGGTAAGCGATCTAATAAATCGCTTATACCTCGAACCCGACCCATTTGGTCGATCATTAGGATCCGACCAAACACATTAGGTGACCATAGTAGGTAGGGAATAACCTTCCGAGGTTATACCCTATGGTCACATCGTTTAAGTAGTTGTATGATAGGTAGTTTATATGCCTTAGGTAAATTACCAGAATACCCTTTTCATGTATAATTGGTAATTAAGCATATGTAACCTAAACCTTTGTCACATAACTGATTATGTAACATGTTTAGGCATATAACACTTGTCATAGGGCTAGTTAGGCGGTCCGAACGCGTTTCACGCGAACGACGCGTTAAAGTAGCATAAGCTACCTAAACGAGTCGTAATGGGTCGTAAACAATTATGTTAGGTTTCAATTAGTATGTAGGCTTTGTTGAACCATACTACACGAGTCTCAATACTCGTTTGGTTTACAAACCCTCATGCTACCCGATCTTCCGATTTAGGTCCGGTTTATTAACATAGTTACCTATATTAGGTGCCGTTTGATTCCGAGATCTATAGCATTACTTGGTGGTTATCTTTATACAACTGAGCAATCTCAAGTGAGTACATAGACCCCTCTTTTACTGTTTTCCAAACTGTTTTGGGGTGAAACACATGTGCCTACTTGTTACTTTCATGCTTTCCTGTTTTCACATCATATACATGCTATGTTCGTTAGTACATTATAGTACATGATTTCATTACATTTCATGCTAGGTGTGCCCATTGTGTGCATTACTTAGTACATTGTTTTACATTACATTTCATGCTAGGTGTGCCCATTGTGTGCATTACTTAGTACATTGTTTTACATTACATTTCATGCTAGGTGTGCCCATTGTGTGCATTACTTAGTACATCGTTTTACATGAGATTTCACGCTATGTATGTTCATTTGATTACATACTTAGTGCATCGTTTTCACATGCTTACATTTTGTTATGACATTTGGTTTGTTTAACATGGAACAATACATTCATTAACATTGATCATGCCATTCGTTAGTAGGTAGTGGTACCATAGGAATTGACAACTCCCGTTCCGGACATCCCAGGGAAAGGGGATGAAAGGAATGACCGAATTCGATATACATAACTCAGATAAACCTTTAATCTGTTTAAGGGTTTATCACCACAGTCTCAAGGCTTAGATGTATGCATTTTAACAATACCGCATAGATGTTTGTATCAGTATAGCATGCATTTGTTACACAAAACATAACTTTGATTTAAACTATGTTTTACTTCAATACCTTGTATTTGTGCATTTTACATATGGTTTAGTTGATATATATATTTCACTACCATACATGACATTTTGGTTACACATTACATGATCTACATTGAACATAAACATTTTGACATTGATATACACATTTGGTGGTTTACATTGGACATAGACATTTTGATATGGTTTACACAATAACACTTGACAATTGGTTTGTACATGAACATTTTACATCTTGATGGTTTGGTTTGATTAAGTGATTAAGTAACGATACGTGTGTAATATGATACAAACATGGTGGATACGCCGCTGGTACTTCCTATATATAAGTGTTTGTATAATATTACATAGCGTAACGTTATTTGAATCATTTCAGTTTGATACATATAACATTTTATACAAATAACATACTTTTCATAAGACATTGTTTTACAACCAACTTATCTTATACAAACTCATTTTACATGGTTATTCATTTAACCTTACATTTACTTATACATATCAACTGATCTTATCGTTTTTCAAATGATTTACAAGACAAAGCAAATTACAAGGTTCATGACTAAACATTTTCTCAAATACAAGTCATGAATCCTAATTTCACAAACCTATGTATCTCACAGGCATTTTTATGCTGACGTACCTACTTTCACATGTGTTTTCAGGTGCTTTTCCGTAGGATGATGATCATGACACTAGGGCGGACCTGTGCCTTAGAGACTTAAAATGAAACTAGACTATGTTTAATTATGTTTTAAACTCTTTTGTTTACTGTTCAAGACAATGTAACACCCTTGTTTGATAAATAAAATACAACTTTGTATGCCATGGTTATGAAACAATTTATTCTGTTACGACACGCCCCGATGTTTCCGCCGCGGTTTGTTGTTTTACGCGGTCGGGGTGTGACATAAGAGTTGGTATCAGAGCCAATGGTTATAGGGAATTAGGTTATTAGTAATGCTTTGACCTAGACTATTACTTTTCCAGGACCCTAACACGAGTTATCTTGTGTTTAGATCTTAAAACATGTACATCACCTATCCTTAGGTGATTATCAAAACAAGAACCAAATTTTCCGAAATGATTTTTTTTTAAAAACAATCATCTGTTTTTGAATGATTTATTACAAGGTTTTGAACCCTCAATTGTAAGGTTTTGAACCCTCTGTTATATGGTTTTGAACCCTTTTTAGTTTGGTTTTTGGCCTTGTGCCTTCAAATTTTCAAAATCCCGTCAAACGTTTTGGGTTTTAAATGATGTGAACATGTGCAAACTGGAAGGGTGAATGCCTGTATTCTGGGTTTTCTGTCTAGGCAAGCACTTCGTATACATCTCATCAGACGCGAGACCAGTTGTGCTTACCTGGGAATTCCTGGGATGAGTGTTCACTTATAGGCGAGCATGTCTTCATTATACATTATTTTTGACCCATTTACTTTGATTAGTCACTGTGATTCGTTTGTTTGCTTGGTAATGCGGACAAATGACCACCATCCTTGCTTTTGTTGATTTTGTTTCATCTCATTCTCTTCATCCAATCATCTCACTCGTTTCTTTTCATGTTTCCTCTTTTAGAATGCCTCCTCGACGCGACAATCTGATTGCGACTGCCGAACTGGCAGAAATTATTGCGGAGCAAATGGCTGCTCAATTTCCAAATCTCTTTGCTCAATGGAACCAGGCCAACAACAACAACAATGTTCCATGCAAATACAAGGATTTTAACCAGGCTAAACTACTCAAGTTTAGTGGTTCTGAAGGAGCAACTGGGCTTCTTCAGTGGTTCGAAAGCATTGAGAATACTTTTCGCCACGTGCAGTGCCCGGATAATCGCAAGGTCGAGTTCTCCTCGAGCGTGTTTCAGAAGAGGGCTCTTACATGGTGGAATGGGGTAATGAGAGACCGAGGTGCGGAAGTTGCTCTCGCACAGACATGGGCTGAACTTAGAGCCCTTATGATGAGGGAATTCTGTCCTCGTCATGAGCAGCGAGCGTTGGAGAAAGAGTTTGATGTTTTGAAGCAAGATAGTGGTGAGCACAGGGCTTATACTGATCGGTTTGAAGAGTTGAGTTTGCTTTGCCCAACTATGGTTACCCCACTTGACAAGGCTATCGAAAGATACATCGACGGCCTACCTGACTCGGTACAAGACATTCTTACTGGTAGTGAACCTGCCACACTCCGTCAGGCGATCGAGTTATCAGCGACATTGACTGAGTCGCAGATTTGAAAGGGAAAGCTACACAGGAAGGGTGACAAGGGCAAGAAACAGTCGGCTGACAAGGGGGATAGCAAGAAGGGTCAAAACAAGAATGGAAAGGACTCTGGTTCTTCGAAGAGGTCAAGGAAGCGTAAGGCTTCCCAAAAACTTTGCTATCACTGCCCAAGCTAATCAGGCAGCTCCCAACCAACCCGCACAGCTTCCAGCAAAGAAACCCTATACAGGGAATGCACCTTTGTGCAATAGATACAACAGTCACCATCAGCCGCAACATCAGTGCCGTTTCTGTACTAGCTGTGGGAAGTCAGGTCATCTTGCCGATGTTTGTCGGTTTGCTCAGAATCGCGCAGTTCAAAACCCGGCTCAACAAGTTGCACAGCCTCCTGCTCAGCAACAGGGTCAAGCTGCACGACTACAATACCCACCAGGTGCTTGTTACAATTGTGGGGATCTGACCCACTACAGAAACCGGTGCCCAAGGCTAGCCAACCAGAACCAGAACCAGAATCAGGCTCCGGCTCGAGGCCGAGCCTTTAACATGAATGCCCAAGAGGCACAGGCTGACGATAATGTGGTGAACGGTACGTTCTTTATTAATAATCAGCCTGCATCTGTTCTTTTCGATTCTGGTGCCGATAAGAGTTTCGTGTCATTGTCTTTTGAGCTTATGCTTCGCGTGTCTAGAACGAAACTAGGAAAATCTTTGACAGTAGAATTTGCTAGTGGTGAACCCATTATTCTTGATTCTGTTCTTCGCAACTGCCAGTTGAACCTTAACGACCATCTGTTTCCTATTGACCTCGCGCCTATGCAACTTGGAAGCTTCGACGTTATTGTGGGAATGGATTGGTTATCCAAGCATCACGTAGAGATAGTTTGTTCTGAGAAGATAGTTCGTGTGCCGCTTTCGACAGGCGAGATCCTGCAGGTTCAAGGTGAGAAGCCTATCGGTGGTCTCAAACTCATGTCTTGTTTTAAAGCTCGGAAGTATCTGCGGAAGAACTATGTGGCTTTCTTAGCACATGTTACAGAAGATAAAGGCAAGGGTAAGTCTATTTCAGATATTCCTGTCGTTCGGGATTATTCTGAAGTGTTCCCTGAAGATTTACCTGGTCTACCTCCAGCACGCCAAGTCGAGTTCCGCATTGATCTCGTACCTGGTGCAAATCCCATTGCCAGAGCTCCATATCGTCTTGCACCATCTGAGATGCAAGAGTTGTCTAAACAGCTCCAGGAGCTCTCTGACAAAGGTTTTATACGTCCTAGTTTTTCACCTTGGGGTGCTCCCGTTCTTTTTGTCAAAAAGAAGGATGGATCCTTTAGGATGTGTATCGATTACCGTGAGCTTAACAAGCTTACCATCAAGAATCGATATCCTCTACCTCGCATAGACGACCTCTTTGATCAGTTACAAGGTGCTTCTTATTTTTCGAAGATTGATCTACGTTCTGGGTATCATCAACTTCGGGTGCAAGAAGAAGATATTCCCAAGACAGCGTTCCGTACTCGTTATGGGCATTATGAATTCACAGTCATGCCATTCGGTTTGACTAATGCTCCTGCTGTTTTCATGGACTTAATGAATAGGGTCTGTAAACCTTATTTGGATCAGTTCGTCATTGTTTTTATTGATGACATCTTGATATACTCTAAGACGCAAGCTGACCACGAGCAACATCTTCGTCTTACTCTGGAACTCCTAAAGAAAGAGCAACTTTTCGCCAAATTCTCCAAGTGTGAATTCTGGCTTAAAGAGGTTCAATTTTTAGGACATGTTATCAACGAACGAGGTATTCATGTAGATCCCTCCAAGATCAGTGCGATTAAGGATTGGGATACGCCTACTACTCCTACTGAAGTTCGTTCTTTTCTTGGTCTAGCGGGTTATTATCGCCGCTTCATAGAAAACTTCTCGAAGATTGCAGTTCCTCTAACTGCTCTAACTCAGAAGAAAATGCCCTTTTATTGGGGATACAAACAAGAGGAAGCTTTTCAACACTTGAAGCAGAAGCTTTGCGATGCGCCTGTTCTATCATTGCCTGAGGGTGATGATGATTTTGTCGTGTATTGTGATGCATCGAAATTGGGTCTTGGTTGTGTTCTGATGCAAAGGAACAAAGTCATAGCATATGCATCGAGGCAGTTGAAGATACATGAGAAGAACTACACCACTCATGATCTTGAGTTAGGTGCAGTTGTCTTTGCTCTCAAGATCTGGAGACACTATTTGTACGGTACAAAATGTGTGGTTTTCACTGACCACAAAAGTCTTCAGCATATCTTCAACCAGAAAGAACTCAACATGAGACAGCGGCGTTGGGTTGAGCTTCTAAACGACTATGATTGCGAAATTCGCTACCATCCTGGTAAGGCGAATGTCGTAGCTGATGCATTGAGTCGTAAGGAACGTACTAAGCTTCATTGTGTACGGGTTCAATCTGTTATTCAAGCTCGATCCGATATTCAAGCACGCATTTCTCAAGCTCAACAATCTTGTGTTTCACAAGGATTGATGGATAAGGAATTTCCTTATCACATAACACCTGCTCTGGAACTGAAGGACAATGGATCGTATTACTTCATGGACCGTTTGTGGGTCCCAAGCCTAGATGATCTTCGTACCTTGCTTATGGATGAAGCCCATAAGTCTCGTTATACTATTCATCCGGGCTCAGATAAGATGTATAAGGATCTTCGTATTCAGTATTGGTGGCCTGGTATGAAGAAAGACATTGCCTTATACGTATCCAAATGCCTTACTTGTCTTAAGGTTAAGGCTGAACATCAGCGTCCTTCTGGTTTATTGGAGCAACCAGAGATCCCAGTTTGGAAATGGGAAAACATTACTATGGATCTTGTTACCAAACTCCCGCGCACAAAGAAAGGTCATGATGCCATCTGGGTAGTCGTTGATCGTCTTACAAAGTCAACACATTTCTTGCCAATCCGTGAGGATTTTCCTGCTGACAGACTTGCTCAAATCTATGTGGATGAAATAGTAGCTCGACATGGTGTTCCGTTGAACATCATTTCTGACAGAGATGCTCGTTTCACTTCTCATTTTTGGAGAACCATGCAATCTGCCATGGGGACCCAACTTAATCTGAGCACAGCTTATCATCCGCAAACGGATGGTCAATCTGAGAGAACAATCCAGACTCTGGAGGATATGCTAAGAGCTTGTGTGATCGATTTTGGTGGTAGCTGGGATTCACATCTTAAATTGATTGAATTCTCCTACAACAACAGTTATCACACTAGCATCAAAATGGCTCCTTTCGAGGCTCTCTATGGTCGAAAATGTCGTTCACCAGTCTGCTGGAATGAGATTGGCGAGGCTCAACTTACTGGACCTGCCCTCATTTTAGAGACAACTGACAAGGTCAAGAAAGTTCGTGATAACCTTCAGGCAGCTAGAAGCCGTCAGAAGATTTACGCGGACCCAAAACGCAAAGCCTTGGAATTTCAAGTCGGTGATCGAGTATTACTTAAGGTCTCACCTTGGAAAGGTGTGATCAGATTTGGAAAGAAAGGAAAACTTGCACCTAGATACGTTGGACCATTCAAGATCGTCGAAAGAATCGGAAAGGTAGCCTACAGACTTGAGTTACCTCCTGAACTTGGAAATGTTCATCCAACTTTTCACGTGTCCAATCTCAAGAGGTGTTCAGCTGATGAGAACTTCTCCATACCGCTTGACGAAATTCGTGTTGGCAAAACACTGAAATTTGTTGAGAAACCAGTGGAAATCATGGAACGTGAAGTCAAGTGGCTTAAACGCAAGCGCATTCCTTTGGTCAAAGTTCGCTGGGAAGCTAAACGTGGACCCGAGTTTACTTGGGAACGCGAAGATCAAATGAAAGCGAAATATCCGCATCTTTTTCCACAAGTTTCCTCTAAATAAATTTCGGGACGAAATTTCCACAAGTAGGGGAGACTGTAACAACTGTGCTTGTAATCACTATGAACAGTTCTGTTATCAATAAAACAATGTTATTTGATCCCAATGTTTGTTTGATTGTGTTTTACATTTTTCATGTTTTGATTTTTGTTCAATTCCAAACTCTACATCACTTTCTGGAGAGTTATACGCAAACTAGTGCGTAAACGTACTCAGTTTAATGCGAGAAATACTCTGGAACATCAACATATACTCAACATACCTTAAATAACCTTTACATAACTTAGAAATAAGTTTTGAAGGCTTTGGTATGGCAAAAACAAGTTAATTCGCTTACAGGGACTAAATATGACAAACTGCGAAAGTATGTCAATTTGAACTGTAACGAACATTCCGGAACATAACCATAAGTTAAACACACCTTAAATATCCTTTACATAGCTTAGAAATAGGCTTTGAGGGGTTCGGTGTGCTAAAATAAACTTTTGGGTCATTCAGGGACTAAAAGTGTCAAAAAGTGCACAAGTTTGCATTTTCGCGCATAACTTACGTTCTGAATACATCCGGACATCCAAAAATTTATGTGAGCATGACTATATTATATTTTATTTTAGTGTTCGCCATAAGAAAAATCCATTCGTCGCGTCATTTGGATCGTTTTTCGCGCTTATGCGCATTCCGTCGTAATTAAGCGAACATCGCGTTCGTACGACCAAACGAACCATCACCCGGCATAATTTTTAGCATGTTTCATGTCCACAATGTTTAGGCAACATTTTAGGGCCTTAAAGTTGGCTTTACGGGCCTTAGAAGTGTCGGAAAAGGCCTTAAACACGTGCAGGGACTGAAACTGCCATTTTTGAAAGTTGTGTGCAGATCAGAAGGGCCAGGCGGCCCGCATTGTATTTGGCTGATCCTGAAGCGGGCCGCTTCCCACTATCAGACCAGATTAAATGTTTTTAACAGCTGTTTGCAGCTGTTTGATCCTCCTCCACATGTTCTAAGTTGCTTAGTCACTAGATAAGGATCATATTTAGCTTCCATAACCTTTCCACAAGTGTACGGATGTGATCGAATCACGGTTTCCATGAAACGATCTCAACGGTGGACTAAAATCTATAAATACCCCAACACCCCCATTGCTAAAATCACAAGAAATTTGATTTGAGAAACTCTAAGTTGAAACATTTGTTTCATACCTGAGATTTTTGAATCAAGTTTAGCATTCGGGGACCCTTCGTAAGTATTCTTTCGTTCTTTTCCTTATTTTACTGCTTTTCGAGTCAGAAAGTCAAACTTTGTTTGACTTTCAGCGTTGACCAGTAATGGTCAATGCGAAGTTCGTTTGAACTTCGCAACGTGATTGTAATCACGATGGTCATAGTCCCTTGGGACTATGCCTACTGATTACCACGTTGTCTAGGGTCGTAGGGTAAGCGATCTAATAAATCGCTTATACCTCGAACCCGACCCATTTGGTCGATCATTAGGATCCGACCAAACACATTAGGTGACCATAGTAGGTAGGGAATAACCTTCCGAGGTTATACCCTATGGTCACATCGTTTAAGTAGTTGTATGATAGGTAGTTTATATGCCTTAGGTAAATTACCAGAATACCCTTTTCATGTATAATTGGTAATTAAGCATATGTAACCTAAACCTTTGTCACATAACTGATTATGTAACATGTTTAGGCATATAACACTTGTCATAGGGCTAGTTAGGCGGTCCGAACGCGTTTCACGCGAACGACGCGTTAAAGTAGCATAAGCTACCTAAACGAGTCGTAATGGGTCGTAAACAATTATGTTAGGTTTCAATTAGTATGTAGGCTTTGTTGAACCATACTACACGAGTCTCAATACTCGTTTGGTTTACAAACCCTCATGCTACCCGATCTTCCGATTTAGGTCCGGTTTATTAACATAGTTACCTATATTAGGTGCCGTTTGATTCCGAGATCTATAGCATTACTTGGTGGTTATCTTTATACAACTGAGCAATCTCAAGTGAGTACATAGACCCCTCTTTTACTGTTTTCCAAACTGTTTTGGGGTGAAACACATGTGCCTACTTGTTACTTTCATGCTTTCCTGTTTTCACATCATATACATGCTATGTTCGTTAGTACATTATAGTACATGATTTCATTACATTTCATGCTAGGTGTGCCCATTGTGTGCATTACTTAGTACATTGTTTTACATTACATTTCATGCTAGGTGTGCCCATTGTGTGCATTACTTAGTACATTGTTTTACATTACATTTCATGCTAGGTGTGCCCATTGTGTGCATTACTTAGTACATCGTTTTACATGAGATTTCACGCTATGTATGTTCATTTGATTACATACTTAGTGCATCGTTTTCACATGCTTACATTTTGTTATGACATTTGGTTTGTTTAACATGGAACAATACATTCATTAACATTGATCATGCCATTCGTTAGTAGGTAGTGGTACCATAGGAATTGACAACTCCCGTTCCGGACATCCCAGGGAAAGGGGATGAAAGGAATGACCGAATTCGATATACATAACTCAGATAAACCTTTAATCTGTTTAAGGGTTTATCACCACAGTCTCAAGGCTTAGATGTATGCATTTTAACAATACCGCATAGATGTTTGTATCAGTATAGCATGCATTTGTTACACAAAACATAACTTTGATTTAAACTATGTTTTACTTCAATACCTTGTATTTGTGCATTTTACATATGGTTTAGTTGATATATATATTTCACTACCATACATGACATTTTGGTTACACATTACATGATCTACATTGAACATAAACATTTTGACATTGATATACACATTTGGTGGTTTACATTGGACATAGACATTTTGATATGGTTTACACAATAACACTTGACAATTGGTTTGTACATGAACATTTTACATCTTGATGGTTTGGTTTGATTAAGTGATTAAGTAACGATACGTGTGTAATATGATACAAACATGGTGGATACGCCGCTGGTACTTCCTATATATAAGTGTTTGTATAATATTACATAGCGTAACGTTATTTGAATCATTTCAGTTTGATACATATAACATTTTATACAAATAACATACTTTTCATAAGACATTGTTTTACAACCAACTTATCTTATACAAACTCATTTTACATGGTTATTCATTTAACCTTACATTTACTTATACATATCAACTGATCTTATCGTTTTTCAAATGATTTACAAGACAAAGCAAATTACAAGGTTCATGACTAAACATTTTCTCAAATACAAGTCATGAATCCTAATTTCACAAACCTATGTATCTCACAGGCATTTTTATGCTGACGTACCTACTTTCACATGTGTTTTCAGGTGCTTTTCCGTAGGATGATGATCATGACACTAGGGCGGACCTGTGCCTTAGAGACTTAAAATGAAGCTAGACTATGTTTAATTATGTTTTAAACTCTTTTGTTTACTGTTCAAGACAATGTAACACCCTTGTTTGATAAATAAAATACAACTTTGTATGCCATGGTTATGAAACAATTTATTCTGTTACGACACGCCCCGATGTTTCCGCCGCGATTTGTTGTTTTACGCGGTCGGGGTGTGACACCATTGGTGCGTCCACCGTACCTCCATTACATTGTTCACGTTTCGTTATTGTTGTCACTATTGGTTCTTACACATGATAAATTTTACTGTGGTTTCCGTGCACTGAATTTTTATAATTATGTACGCGTCCATAATTACGTAATTCCTTGCATAGTCCACACAGTGAATTTGATAATGTGTAGGGGAAAACCAAACGAATGAACCTGTGATTAGTGTGACTGGACTACCATAGGGTCCTTTCAGCTGTATCATCACATGCCACTCTTAACTAGATTCTGAGTTAATCTTTAACTAGACCACTCAAGGGTCTCTTTTCGAATCATGGAATGGTACTATATAACCCAAGGGTCTTAACTACCACGTAGAAACCCATTAAGGATTTAAGGTAGTACCTTTTGAATATCCTACTATGAATACCTCATATGAAGATATGGAAGATTCTATGAGGATTTGGATAACGAAAATCGGATTACATAATAAAAGAGAACACATAAACACATAATCACATTAATCGTTTAACTTGACCTTTAATTTGTTATCTTTGGACACGGGTATTTAAAGCATACTAGGAATCCAATCCGTGGATTTCATTTGGCACTTTAAATATTTTCAAGAATCTAACTATGAAGATAGGAAGATCTTAATAGGAATTCAGTTTGTCCTTATTGAGTTGTAATGTACATATTAAGGTGTACAAGGAATCCAATCAGGGCTCCGATTTGGGCGATAATCATCCACAAGGATTCTTAAAATAGAGTAACCCATCGCCCTTTCGTTTCGAGTTTAAGCTCGTGTGAAGTGGTAGCTCATATTTCAGTAAGTCTTTGTTTACACAAAATCGTTGTTCTTGAAGGACACGAGATTGAATATCAGATAGAGTTTGAACAGAATGAAGCTTGACTCGCTCCTTTCGACCAAGCGCATCGGCTACGACATTCGCCTTACCAGGAAGGAGGCGAATCTCAAAATCGTAATCGTTCAAGAGCTCAACCCATTGTCGCTGCCTCATGTTCAGCTCCTTCTGATTAAGAATGTGCTGGAGACTTTTGTGGTCTTGTGAAAACCACACACTTCATTCCATAGAGGTAGTGTCTCTAGATTTTGAGTGCGAAAATCATAGCTTCTAATTCAAGATTTTGAGTCGTATAGTTCTTCTCGTGAATTTTTAGCTGTCTAGACGCATAAGCTATGACTTTACCTCGTTGCATAAGAACATAACTAAAGCCTAGATTCGACGCGTCACAGAAGATAATGAAATCATCGTTTCCATTGGGCAAGGACAAAACATGAGCATCACATAGCTTCCGTTTCAGCGTTTGGAACGCTTCTTCTTGCTTAGATCCCCACTCCAAAGGCTTATTCTTCTGAGTCAAAGCAGTGAGTGGCACTGCGATCTTCGAGAAGTTTGAAATAAAACGACGATAATAACCAGCGAGACCAAGAAAAGAACGAATTTCTATAGGTGTCGTTGGTGTATTCCAATCCTTAATTGCAGCAATTTGGATGGATCCACATGAATACCCTGCTTGTTGACTACATGACCCAAAAAAAAAAGAACTTCTTTATGCCAAAATTCACACTTGGAGAATTTAGCGAAAAGTTTGTCCTTCTTTAGGAGTTCCAATGCCAAACAAAGGTGTTGCTCATGATCGGCTCGAGACTTTGAATAAATGAGAATATCTTCGATGAACACAATGATGAACTTGTCTAAATAAGGTTTACAGACCCTATTCATTAAGTCCATGAAGATAGCTGGGGCATTCGTCAAACCAAAAGGCATGACAGTGAACTTGTAATGCCCATATCTTGTACGGAATGCAGTTTTGGGAATATCTTCTTCGAGTACACGAAGTTGATGATACCCAGATCGCAGGTCGATCTTGGAAAAGTATGCAGCACCTTGCAGCTGGTCAAAGAGATCATCAATTCAAGGTAGGGGATATCGATTCTTGATGGTAAGCTTATTAAGCTTACGATAATCGATACACATTCGAAAAGATCCATCTTTCTTTTTCACAAAGAGGACAGGAGCTCCCCAAGGTGAAAAGCTCGGACGGATGAATCCTTTATCAGACAACTCTTGAAGTTGTTTCGATAACTCTTGCATCTCCGACGGTGCAAGATGATAAGGTGCTTTCGCAATTGGATTGGCATTGGGTACAAGATCAATATGAAACTCGACTTGACGAACTGGAGGTAAACCAGGCAGTTCATCAGGAAACACCACTGGATAAATCTGAACAATCGGGATATCCTGAATACTCTTATTCTTGTCTTTCTCTTTGGTAACACGTGCTAGGAAAGCAACATATCCTTTTCTTAAATAACTTTGGGTTTTTGTTTCTTAAAAGAAACGAGCGTTTAAGGTTCTTAGGGAGATCACGAGTGATCATAAAAAAAATGACAGAACCACACGAGTAGTTTGTCTTTGTGTTGACATCATAAGGTTGCATCAAACATTCATACAATTGTATTAGTTAAAAAATAAAAACCACAAATTTTTATTTATATAACAACCGCATTGTTCTTAAATGTTAAAAGATAACAACCAGAGGAAATTACAAAATACTAATCGTTCACTGCTGCATCATTGATTGCCTCATTGATGTTAAACACTCGTCCACGTGCTGGATTCACATTGACGTTGACGTTCGCATTCGGGTTTGCATTAGCATTAGCATTAGCATTCGCGTTTGCATTCACCAGTCTTGGACAATTGTTGCGGAAGTGACCAAACTCTCCACAGTTGAAACATGAACCCAGTGGGAATCTCGCAGCATTCCCCTGAACCGGAGCTTGAACCTGAGCAACCTGATTTTATCCCAGACGACAAATATTGGCCAAATGCCCAAGTTTTCCACACGTTGTGCATTGCTTGCAAGCTAGTTGTGCAACGTGATGACCGTTGCAGCGTGCACAATGCGGTGCGGTACCAACATATGCCTTCTTTGCAGGAGACTGAGCTGGTGGGTTCTGCGGGTTCTGAGCAGTCTGTGCTGTAACAGCAAAATTCTGAGCATCCTTTCGTTTCCTCGATTTCTTCGATGACTCACCTTTCTTATCCTTGCCCTTATCATTGTTCTTCTCAGAATCAGCCGACTTCTTCTTGTCCCCCTTACGGGTAAGTTTACCCTTTCTGACTTGCGACTCAGTCAGGGTAGCAGACAATTCGATTGCGTGACAGACGGTAGTAGGATTAACGCCGGTCACAATATCCTGAATGGAATCGGGTAAGCCATCGATATATCTCTCGATTTCTTTCTCCAGAGGGGTAACCATAGTAGGACACAACAGACTGAGTTCCTCAAAACGATCCGTATAGGCACGGTGTTCACCCCATCTTGTTTTAGATCGTCAAACTCTCGCTCCAAAGCCCGAATTTCGTGACGGGGACAAAATTCTTTCATCATGAGAGCCCGGAGCTCTTCCCATGTTTGTGCCAACGCCACTTCGGCACCCCTATCGCGCGTAATACCATTCCACCAGGTAAGCGCTCGCTTCTCAAACACGCTTGAAACAAATTCAACCTTACGCGCATTCGGACACTGCACATGTCTGAACGTGCTCTCAATGCTCTCAAACCACTGCAGGAGCGCAGTTGCTCCTTGTGACCCAGAAAACTTTAGAGGCTTAGCAGAATTGAAGCTCTTGAAGTTACACGGCGCATTATTGTTGTTATTATTGTTGTATATCTCGTGGACTTGGGTCACAACGCCTGGAAGCGCAGCAGCCACTTGCTGAGAGACTAGGGCTGCGATTTCTTCAATAGTGAAAGATTGTGTTTCACGTCGAGGAGGCATTGTCGAATAAGGAAACAAAAGAAACAAGTGAGGTTGAAAAGCAAAAGAGGTATTGAAAATATCATCAAAACACCAGAAAGGCGATCATTTGTTCGTTACCTCGAACAAACAAATGACACCGAGTGACTAATCAAAGTAAATGGGCCAATATAGTGTATCGCCGAAGACATGCTCACCTATAAGTGAACACTAACCCATAGAGTTGCCAGGTATGAGTGACTGGTCCGATTATGTGGATTTGTACGAACACTCTAGCCTTAGACAGAAAACTCAGGGTACAGGCACTCACTCTTCCAGTTTGCACGTGTTCACACTATTTAGACCCAAACTTTGACGAGATTTGAAAACTTAAAGGGTTCAAAACCTTACAATAAATCATCCTAGAACAGATGATTGGTTTTCAAAGCTGATTCGAATTTGGTGTTCTTGTTGTGGTTATCACCTAAGGATAGGTGACGATATTGTTTTATGACTAAACGCAAGTAAACTCGCGTTAGGGTCCTAGGAAGGTTATAGACTAGGTCAAAGCATTACTAATAACCTAATTCCCTATAACCATGAGCTCTTATACCAAATTTTCTGTCACACCCCGACCGCGTAAAACAACAAATCGTGGCGCAATCATCGGGGAGTCTTATAACAGAATCATTGTTTCAAAACACACGGAAATTTGAAGTTTCGTTTGATTAAACATTAAATATTTACATCGTCTGGAAATCTAAATAAGCAGGTTAAACATAGTCTATCATTGTTATTAAGTCACTAAGGCCTCGTCCAGTCCTATGTGAGCATGCATCCTAGCAATCAACATCGTTTAACAACACCTGAAACATATGTGAAAACAAAGTCAGCAAAGAAATGCTGGCGAGTACATAGGGTTTTGAGAGTGTCGGATTCATGGCTAGTTTACATGTTGCAATACTCAATTGAAAACCTTGTTTTGAAAAGTATTGTATTGCGGCATAACTAACCAACTCAAATCAAGTTGGTTATAGTGTATAAAATCTCGTAGCCATGATTCTTAACCCAAAACATTTATTTAATAAAATCTCGTCAATAAAACTCGTTAATAAAATTCGTATAGTTTATATCGTTTCGAAAACCTCGTTTGTGTGACATCGCTTCAAATTGTTTACCCAAGTGAACTAAATAACGCCACGGTATGTAATATGATGAAAACATATATATATAGGAAGTACCAGCGGCGTATCCACCATGCTTTCATCACATTACACTCGTCCCGTTATCTAAACACTAACCGAAAACCAATCGTTTACCCATCGTTTAATTCGTTAAAAAATCGCTTTACTCGTTTAAATCATTCTCGTTTTAGATCGTGAAACTACTTTTGATTGTCTCGCTAATAACATCCAAACCTTCGTGACTCGACTATCTCGCCCATCACTTCTCGCATTAATAAACCACCAAAGGGTAAATTAACAATCACAGATTCAGTCGTTACCCACTTAACCCACACATAACCATGGGTGCAGTCTGATAACGGGATTTGTCAAATCCTATGGTACCATAACCTAATACTGGTCGGTTCGGCCAAAACTAATGGATATTATTCGTTATGTAAATAAAACCAACAAGTTTGTTTACTTAATCGAAATCGTTATTGATTTAATATAAACCGTCTTACTTGTTTTGAAACCATCGTTGAAATCGTTTTGATACATATGAATCACCCCAAAACAATCGAAAACAGTAAAAAGAGGGGATCTATGTACTCACCTTTGGGTGCGTTTTTATATGTTAACACAATCCCTCAATTTATTCGTCCTAAATTAAATAAGAATGATTTAATAATCAAAAACTCACAAAAATACCGAAGTTTCTCCGATACTTAGAATTTTCACATAACTTTGAGTTTTCTCTAAAAGTTATTATTTTTTATTATCTTGGTGTATTTGTATATATACATTTATTCAAGCGTAATACACATAATCTCGTCAACACTAGCACATCATCATACACATATTGTAAAACACATAGCACATTGTAACACATAAAATTTACTTATGAACAACCCATTCTAGTTATGTCGAAAATCACTTATTTTAGCGATTCGGTAACATTTTTGGGCGTCGGAAGTCACGTATGACTAACCAAACACCAAGTAAACTTAATATAAGTTAAATTACTTATTTTTATAGAAAAAATATCAGTTTGGTTACTGATCTAAAACAGTTTAATAAAAATCCTCCGAAAAGGCGATTTTTGACCGTTTTACCGCATAGTTTTGCATCAAACGTTACCCGAACCTTCCCAAATCGAAACGACTTGAAATTTTGACACAACCCATTTTATTTAATGAATAAAATAATGGTTATACTCATGATAGTGCAGGTCTTAAACAAAGCACATAAATCATGCAAATTTCACATAATTTACCACTTTTTAAGCTATATGTACAACATGCAAAGCTAGTAAACCTATGTTAAAGTTTCATGCCACTATAATACATCAAATAATATTATTTTTAGTGTTTGTAACCTGATCAAAAACAGTTTTTGTCATATAACCATTTTTCATCATTTCTTGAGCTTTAAATCAACATATTTTCACATGTACAAGTGCCTAAAGCATACTATCATAACATCAACATTTTATATGGGTTTAGATGCATCAAATACATGATATATTCAGGTTTATTTGCTGATGTATGTAAGCATTTAACATATCATTCATGGATCATCAATCACTTGCATTTAGACTATTATTCAAGAACATGTAACAACATAAACAAGTATTTAACAAAAGATCAAACTTCAAGTCTCATACACACATATATATATGTACGGTTATACATACATATATTACCACCATTTTTATTTGTTTCAAGACCCATTTCATTTTAGATTTCAAGTTTAGTGAAAATCTCAAGATTCAAGAGAAACTTCAATCATCAAGAACAACCAAGAATCTAAAGTATGATTTAAAAACAAATGTTATACCTTCAAGATTCAAGTAGGTTGTAAGATGAGTTTTTGATGATAGGAAGCTTGTTATCACTTGACAACACCTTGGGAACACCCTTAGATCTTCATACTAACTTGAAAGTTGCTAGAAATGAGCTTGAATTCTCAAGAACAAGACTTGAAGGTGATGAATGTAGAAAGAGAGAGGGGTTACGGTTTGGGTGAGGGAGAGAGAAGGAAGAGATTGCTTGAGATTTGAAGTCTTGGAAATGTGAAGATATAGAAGGATTTACAAGGAGCATGCAATTACACTTGGCAACCAACATATCAAGCAAGATCTTCAAGAATAAAATTAAATCTTGCAAAATATATGGTGGGGCCACACTTAGATATGACCGAAATTTAGATGGGGGAGGGGGTCCAAGTGTAAGTTTTTATATAAATATGCTATATGTAGGCTAAAACGGGTGTTTAACTGGATACCGGGTATTTTATCTAGCGTTTAAATCCCGGTTTATGGCGTTCTAAATTATTTTTATTACTCTATAAAAATAAACTCGCCAAAATATTACTGAAATAAAATTTCAGTTGCCAAGACTGGCTGTGTTGTCTGCGTTTTGCTGTAGAAGCACTGTGTCGCGCAGAAACACGCGGTACGCGCTTAACCTTGAAAAATAACGTTTTTAAGCATTTTAATTTATTTTTCAACACGGACCTGATTAAAATAAAATTTTAATCATAACAGAATATTTTTGGGATTTAAATATTATCCGGGCGGTCACCATCGTTCGTTTCGCAGTTTAGTCGTAAATAGTTCTTTAGTTCAAATAAACGTGTTTTCGCCATACCGAATCCTTCGGAACTTATTTCTAAGTTACGTAAAGGATAATTAGGGTATTTTTGGCTTACGTCACAGTTCCGGAGTGTACGTCGCATTAAACTGATTGCGTTTATGCACCAGTTTGCGTATAACCTTCCAGAAAGTGATTTAAAGCTTGTAATCGGAATCGAATCAAATTGTAAAGTCATCAAACACAATAACACATATAATAACATCAAAGCACATTGTTTTACATTATACGATGGTTACAGAACACAGTTGTCACAACACACCACCATTCCCACTTCGAACAGCATCCATAATTTCATTATACACTGTTCTTTGATTATCGTTTAAAGAGCTGTGAAGATTATTGAACTCAGCCCTATGTTCATCCGTGTCAAAAGAAAGCTCCTCGTTTATCAGACGGTTTCTCTCGTACATTAGAGAGTCATCATCAGGATAAGGCATTGGTGGGAACCTGTGCAAGCTGGATCCATTACGAAGAAGAAATTTTTCGATTTTGGACAACGTTATATTCTTTAAACGTTCGTCTGAAACAACGAATCCTACAATGAAAACGTAACATATTTAATATAACGAAACAATTTGTAAGAAGAACATCACAAAATATACTAGAAGGCTGAAAAACATACCCCTAATGCCAGTATCTTTCCGCATATTGTATAAAATGTTCTCGGACAATACCTCCCACGTTTTCTCCCAAACAACTTCAGGTCTTGAAAGCGTATTAGACAATAGTAGTGTTCCAAACAAAGAACGTAGATAATGACCGTTTCCAGTGAAACTGGCTTCTTTAATACACCCGATATATTCATTGTCATCATCTAAAAGGCCACGTGCATAACACGCATCCCTAAAAGTAGGATAAACAACACCATCATATGTTCTGATATATTCAAATGATCGTTGTCCTTTAACCTTAGTAAGAAGAATTCTTAGGTAATAAGCCTCACCAAGAGAAGGAGACGCAGAATAAATTCTCCCAATAACAACATAATTTTGGCGTGGCTGCCAGCAATGATCTTTTAACTTCCACACATATTTTGAAGGAAACTCAACATAAGTAAGTTTTCTTGCTTCAAGCTTATAATTGTTCATCTTCATCCATTCTAAGAAAATTGAGGAATTTACTTGAGGTTTGTTTAGGACATCCTCAATATCATCATCACCACTAAATACAACATTTTGTTGTCCTGGAAGATGAAAGGATAATCTCATAACAGAAGGATACCTATAATGAACATCATTGGCAAATATTCTCCGGCTGGCTTCACATGCGGAAACATATCTAGCTTCGTAATATTCTTTAATTTCATCTTTTGGGATCTCCTCATCGGGACCTCTGTCTGATTCAAAAACAACAACAGTGGCTCTATCAGGTCCTTTATTAATGTATTTAAACAAATACTTAATTGAACCAGCCTGATTGCACCACTCCACGTTGATGTGCGCCTGATATATTTTAAGAAGCCTTTTGTTGTATGGAACTACACTCCTATTGTCCAATGTAACACCCTTCTTCACAACTGTGTGACCAGAATCTCTTCTCCTATAAAAGGGGAAATCCATCAGAATCAATGGAAGTAGATTCCAAAAACCTCTTTGGAAAATTCTTAGAACAACGGTTCCCAACCATGCATGGACATTTCATGTTGGCATGTCCGCAAGGACCATGAATCATAAAGTCACTCACAAGAGAATACAATTCAGGATCCTCGTTTTTATCAGGAATTTCAGCTGATATAAAGGGATCAATGTGTTCAACTGTAGGAAGCTTATGATCAGCTTTCATAAATAAGCAAATATGCGCATATGTGCATGTGGCAAACCACGCTTTTGAAACTCAACAGTGTAAACAACTACATAAAAAAAAGAATACTAACGATTAGTAAAAGATAGTAAATAAAATGTATGGGAAGACCAAAAATTTGTATAAATTGAAAGTGGGTGTAAATAAACAGCATTGACAGACCTGCATTAATATCTCCAAATTTTTTTTTTTGCTTCATATCTTTTATCAGTTCATCAAGTTTCATCTTAAACAATCGACAAAGTATGTCAGGTCTGTCTTCTGGCTTAATTGATGAGTCACCAATAAACCTTACAATTTCAGGCCATTTCGGATTACATGTGATTGTGATAAAGAAATCAGGATACCCATACGTCCTACATAACGCCATAGCATCCAAGTTGTTTTGCATCATGTAGCGAGAACCACCAGTAAATGATGACGGTAATACAACAGGTTGTCCTGTATGACTCAAATCACTCTGACCAACCTCTTGAACATTTTTAAGACTGTTAAGCGACTCAGATCTTAGTTTTATTTGCTGAAAACGTATGTAGTTTAGCCTCTCACTTTCAATCATTGTGTAGGCATCGACTAAAAACTGCTGAAACAACCTTCTTGCATTAAGAATTAAAGAATACTTGTTCTGCCTATCCTGAATTCTATAAGAAAAAAACTCACTCATTGTACAACTTGGTCTTGTCTTCTTTTTGTTAGGACCAAAATCCCTATGAGGAATGTTAATCCTATAGCCATCGTCTCCGTACGGAAAAAGAATTGGATACTGTAGAGCAAGGTAAGAAGGATGTAACTCGCTAATACGCTTAAGGACTCCTGAACGCTTTTCGACAATAATATCACGACCATCTATCTTGAGATCAGGTTCATCAACTATTAAAGCAGCAACTTCGGAACACGTAGGTAAATTGTAAGTCGTACCGTCCCGATCTCTCTGTAAGATTATCCGAAGCTTAAGGGAAACATTAGGATTTTCATGGAGATGGTCTCGTACCATCCTGTAAGTTTTTACCAACATATTTTGAGAATCTAACATGTTGGTAAGATACTTTATAAATTTAACATCAAGTTCCTTTGCCCTTAAAGATGATTTGCTTGTAGAATCACTGTAAGAAAATGATACATTTTTAATTACAGTTTTAAACAATGAAATGAAAAAAATAGCATTTTATGTTGTAACGTAATATTAAGATACGTAACAAAAAAAATACATACCCAAATAACAACTCTCTATTAGAAAGCTCATTCTCAGTATCATAGATATAAAGCTGTGAAAATTTTGGCTGGTCTCCGTGCTTAGGAAGAAGACTACCCATACTATGTGCATTCTGACCGCTGATTCTATAAACAAATGGAGCATTAACTTTGTTTATTTTAGTATCTACTTTTCCTCCCATTGAAGTAAAGGAAAACATAGAATTGTAACATCTTATGTTCTTTAAGAAAAACTTGCTTTCGTAATCTAAACAGCGAAAAAGCATCTGATAAGATGGATCAGAATCTTTATATTCAGGCAACTCAACTTTACCATATCCACAACATAAGCTATATGTTTGCTTTTGAAGTGTAATGCGACCCTTTCCACCTTCGGTTGGCCATAACTTTGCAAAGCATAAACCACACGTAAGAGATTGGTCACCATGGTCAAGGTAATCTGAACATTTAACACAAATGGAATAATTAAGTAGGTAAAATAAAATATGAAACAACAATGAATAACATTAATCAGTTACCTTTAGATACGTCTTCGGTTGCGTCTACCACAACCTCGTGAACATGATTTTCACCATCAGAATCAAGAGCAGCCATTGGTATGGGTTCTATTTCAATTGGTTTTTGAATAAGTCTACGCTTTCCAGAAGACATCTTTTTTAGCGAAGATAAATCCGAGGTCGGAGAGGTTGTGTTACGTTTATTCGTTATTTTGGGAGTAATAGAATAGCAGTCATTCAATGGTAAAGTCGATGAGCTTGCAATATTATCTGTAAAACAAAGAAAAAAGAAATTTCCGTTAAGTATATGAATTATACAATTAAAAATATATGTAACAATTTAATTATAAAATTTAGAGTTAATTACCAAAATCGTCCCTGAGGTTTGGGCAGGTTTGCCATTTTCGTCCAAAATGACAATTTTGTACCAAATTGCCCCCAACGTTTGTAACTTTTTGCCATTTTCATCCAAACCACTAACTTATTTTATTTTTTCTTTTAAGTTAAAAGATATTTGGATGAAACTGGCAAATATAAAACCATAGGGACGATTTTAGCAATTTACTCAAACTCTTTTAAATTTCTTTTATTTAATTAATTTTGTTACATATATAATAAAAAAGAAAATACATGCAATTTTTATATGAAAAAAATAATAGCTTTGTCACATAATTTTTATAAATTTTCATCCAACCACTAACTAAGTTAATTTTTCTATTAAGGCGAAGGATTTTTATAAACTAAGACATAAATTAATTTCTAATTTTTTATATAGATCAATTTTATAAAAATAACATCTACTTAAATCTCTAAATTTTATAAAACTAAAATGTTGGTGACCTTATTGAAAAAGGTCAAATTTAAATTTTTTTATTATATGCACCAAGTTTGTAATTCATCTTCTACTCTTTTAAATTTGCTCCTAAGGAAAAACAGAAGCCAGTGTCCCCCCCTATCAAACAACGCATCGTTACCAAACCTTAAAATTACCCATCAAATTATAATTATAATGCTATGAACCAAAAGTTTCTTTACTCAAGCCACTCAGAATAAGTATTAGTTAGTTACCCTCATAATCTTAATTAAATAAATATTTTATTTCTACTAACATATTTCCTAGGTGCTCAACACATTTAAAAAATATGTAATGTTTTACAATTTTTTTCTATCTCTACAACTGATAAATACTAAAAGTTGTAATCGATTGCTATGTGTTGCACACCAATGACATTTTCTCTTTATAAAACTGATTTATATAAAGAAGCTGTAAATTAATTTCTGTCTTAATTTATAAAATTTAAAACATCCTTCACCTTAACAGAAAAAATAAACTGAGTTAGTGATTTGGATGAAAATTTATAAAAATTATGTGACAAAACTATTAATTTTTTTTTTCTAAAAACTCCATGTATATTCTTTTTTATTATATATGTAACAAAAATAATTAAATAAAAGAAATTAAAAAGGGTTTGAGTAAATTGCCAAAATCGTCCCTGTGGTTTTATATTTGCCAGTTTCATCCAAATATACTCAACTTAACAGAAAAAATAAAATAAGTTAGTGGTTTGGATGAAAATGGCAAAAAGTTACAAACGTTGGGGGCAATTTGGTACAAAAGTGTCATTTTGGACGAAAATGGCAAACGTGCCCAAACCTCAGGGACGATTTTGGCAGTTAACTCTAAAATTTACCAGGAGATATACGATTAAAAAAAGACATAGCATTAGAAAAATGTGGTACACTTGGAACTTGTGAACGTATGTTTGTGATACACGAAGCTGGTGTTATGTTTTCTTTGTTTGCCCTCGTGGTACGTCGTGTTAATGTAGAAGAATCTTGCAAAACATTTGTCTTCCTATTCTGATTTGAAAATGCTCCAGATGAATAAGTCTCATTCCTTGAAGAATTAAAATTATTTCCTAATCCAAAAAAACACAAATATGATAATACAAATAAGTTTTTAAAAAATAATTTGTTGACATCTTTTATGTGTTAACAGCCAAACAAAATGTGAAACATCACGAAGTAGTCACATTTTGTTTTTGGTTTACAAACCTGATATTATTTTTTCTCTGTTTGCAAACCGTGTACGGTTGGGTGTTGTATAGTGATCTTGTAGTACATTTCCGTTCTTCTTCAAAGTAGAAGGTGTTACAATGGAAGATCTTACGTTAACGTAGGAATTTAAATGATTCCCTGATAAAATATAAACAATCATTATATCAAAAGAAATATAACTGAACTGAACTTATACAAACTAAATTAATAATGAAAAAATTCATAACATTATCTAACATAAAAGTAAACTTACTTATCGGTATAACAGTTGAAGATTGCGTAGGAAAAGTTCTGATTGACAAATTGGGAGTTAAATTCTCTTTGTTATTTAAATTCAATTGTGTTGATGATGAAGACGTTGAACCACCACTTCTAGAAATGAATTTTCTAGTAATCCTTGAACTCTTATTATCAAGGTATAGTTTTCTTAACTTGCGCATGTGTTTAGCCTCGACAGCTGTAATATTAAAATAGAAAAAGGAATAAAATTTTACATATGTAACAGTAAAGTTTAGAGAACATACAATAGTTATATTAAATACGTATATGCTTAGCAAAATGATAGAAAATTTACCTCTAACAAAATAATCCGGAAGTGCTGAGGTATATTTTGATTTTGATTTCTTATTATCAAGATACAGTTTTCTTAACCAACGTCTATACTTAGCTTCGTCAACTACAATGAAAAAAAAGTAAAGAGGTAATAAAAGGAGTAAATTTTTTTTGAAAATCAGACAAATATTAGTTTAAAGAAGTAGAAAGAAATATAGAATTTAGAACAATATTGAATCACCGTTCTTAATGCCGGACGACGGAGTTGTTAAACATAAAACGTTTTCGAAAAAAACAAATTCATTAATATTTACAATGTTTGAGATAAAAAAAACACTTACAATAATTAGCCAAGACAGGGTGTGGACGTTCTGAAGAAGATGAAGTAACTTGTTCCAACCTATTATGCATTTTCTAACCACCACAAAGAATTACAACAAAAACAAGTAACTTTACGATGAAAAACAAACATGTAAATAAATAAAATTATAACGAATTACATAAAAACTTACTGGAAATGTAAAGAGTGATGAAAAAAATTTCTTCCACTGTAGAAGAAAGTTAAGAATGCAAATTCAAATAACCTTTAAGATGTAAGAAAGTGTGTGAAGTATCTATCTATTATACTAAATGAATTCTCTTAGGCCACATGGGCTATTCTTAGCCAATCATTTTGATGATGTGGACAATGTCTTTGGCCAGAGAATTCAGACTGAGCGCCAATCCTTTTCCCTCACGCGTACTCTACAATCATTCCATTCTAAATATTAAACCCTAATTTCATAATTTCATTCCTTCATCTGGTTGTGTTATAAATTTGCAGGATTCATCGGAGCAATGATTTCTCTCTGGTTCTCTCTCTAAACGTCTCTTGCTGTTGGATCCCTTATTATGTTGATTTCTTGGGCTATAAAAGTTGTTGAAGCACCTAATACTGATATGGAGTTCTGGAAATCGATTGTACCTGGCCCATACCCACTTCAAAAATCCCTATATCTCAAGCATTCGAACTCTCATCCAGGTATGTTAATCATTGATATAGGTGTAGAATTGTCGAATCGTTTCTGATTTTGTCGTTCAATCCAACCACGTAAAAGTGATTCGATTTTCAAATGGTTTGCATGTCTAATTTACTAGGGTTTTTTGTTCTTAGATTCTTTTTTTGGTTATAAAGAACATGATGATTAATAATTTTATTTTTAATCATATTTGATGTGTAATTAGTCTTTGTTTTTTCCGTTTGAATGCAGATCTTTGATTTTAATGAATCTCATTCGGTTAGATTGTTTTAGGTTTAGATTTTGATAAATGGTTTTGAATTTGGGTGGAATTCATGAGGAATTGTGAAAATTGAATGCTTGAAAATGCTAATTTGATTTTGATTTTGCATTAATTTGGTTGTTACAGTAGTAGAAGTGTGGTTTACTCACTTTATTTGGGTGATTACTTTCAGTTGATTGTTTACCGAAAGTGCAAATATTAGGTTCATTTGTTGTTATTGTGTTATGTGTAAATATTGTTTTTTGTAGATAGATTGTTTTTGTTTTGCCTAAAGTGACCAAAAGTTTATGATATCAGAGCTGCATTTTTTAGTTTGTTTACCATAATTATCACTGAACAGATTTTATGTTATTTTAGTTGAAGTAACTGCTAGCATTGGACATTGATGGGTGGTTTTGATGACCACGATGATTTAACATCTTGAAAACGGCTCCAGGATGGGTTTTTTTTTTTTTTGTAGACGGAGCTGGTGTTGGTAAAGGCCGTACAATTACAATGCTGATTTGGGAGAATTGGCATCAAGGAAGGAGAAAAGCATTGTAAGTTGTGTATTGGTGGATGTGTATGCTTGATGTTGTATGATTGAGATATTAAGTATTCGGTTGTTTTTATTTTATAGGGTGTTCAAAAATATATTTTATTTCATTTGTGGTTTGAAATTTGATTAATCCCTATGTGGGTTTTAAAGTTCATTTATTTATTGAGTTTCATCAATGATGATCACTAGGTTTAGAGTTGAAGTTATAGGGCAATATAAGGTAGAGTGTTTTATTTTCATTAAGTTCATCTACATCTTAATTATGTCTGGTTTATTTAGCAGCTCTTAAACATTGAAGATGTGTAGATGTAAGTTTGTATCACTTTTTACTCCAAAAGACTATAACTAGACAATCTAGACCTCACATACAATTTTTTTGGCACACACTCTTCTACCAAATTCAAAATTGTGTGATTATAAGCACTCTACTACAGTCATAATTGGTGCACTTGAAGAAGTTAGGAAGAGAATATAGTGTGAGATAAGTAGTAGTAGTAGTTTATGGTATTTGGAAGAAAAAATAGTCAGCAACAGACACTAATTGAGAAACCGATGGTTTAGCTACGTTTTCTATAAGAAGTTTTAGGGTTCGGTTATGGTTATATGTGTAGAAAAAATCGAACCAAACCGCCATAAAACCAACCCTTTATATTTTTCTATATATATTGCGTTTGAGAAGTTTTGTTACAACTTTTTATAAATATTATACTATTTGCCCATTCACTGTTCACCCTCACTTTGTAACCTGATCATACATATAAATATTTTAAAACAATGACTATGTTGACTGCAAAAGTCAAAGTCATTTGTTGGTCTAAAGGGTTGATTTCTACATCAAAGCCTTCCAATTTTCTTTAATTATAGGTAACGAATATATATCCACATTAATAATTTGCAATGGAAAAATATTTTGGGCAAAAAAAGTATATGTAATTTGAACCCGAAACTGGATTATATTTTTTAGGCTGGGTGTGCCGTAATGTTTTGAATATTTTAACTAAATGCATTTCTATGTAGATTCTATATTCAAGAACTGACTCATTTTATTTTTATAGTAATCATATTTTTCCCTGTTTTTCGATAGGTAACAGACATGAGGTTGATAAATCAATTAAGTTTCCACTGGTAGTGAACACATGCCCCTTCTTAGACGCTGTTAGAACATGATGGGTGGCTCAATGGTGGATTATCTTCCATTTATGCAGATTTGGAAGGTTGTTCCCCTGTGAGCTACTTAGAATGATGGTACCGATAAGGTTCTTAAAACCAATGATATTTGACAATGATTTATCTGTGTGTTACCAACGAAAGTACAATTGACACCTTAATCATGTATGGGGTAACAACAACAACAATAATAATAATACCCTCTTTTTTATTGCATTGTATATTGTGACTGGTAAGATTCATATAGGTAGCAATAGAGGTTGGAGCTGTTGCTACCATGAGATTTGTGAAAGATAACATCAAAGCCCTAAGATTGGTCATGCTTTACACTGAATGCACAATTCTTGCAGGCAATCAAGCCTCAACATTGCCACTACAACGGGTCTCATGGGACCTTCCAATGTTAGCTCAACATAATCAATGGGAAAGTGGAATAAATGAAGAGAAAATCAATGTCAGCCTAAAGTTAGGAAAATTGTTGTACCTATCAAGAGATATGGTCCTTATCATCTAAAAAAATAACCAAAATGTTGGTGACAAGCATTGCACATTATATTTCAAATGCTTTTTATTGCATATTGTTGCTATGCACAGTTAGATATCCAGTTATTACATTGCGAATGAAGTTTATCGGGCGTTGAGGGGGCTATGATGACTAAACATGATTTGCCAGCTCATATTCTGTGACTTTGGAAGGGCAAAGGTTCTGGTAATTTTTTTTAATATATAGATTTCAATACACAAATACCATTCATCATTTGGTGAGCATTGATTATTTTTTTATTATTTCAGTTTTGACTTGATTCTTACTTGATCTAGATCTTGGTGGGTCTTTATGAATGGACTAAAGATGGTTTTCAAGATCCCAAAAGCAAGAACTGACTCATTTTATTTCAAATGCTTTTTATTGCATATTGTTGCTATGCACAGTTAGATATCCAGCTATTACATTACGAATGAAGTTTATCGGGCGTTGAGGGGGCTATGATGACTAAACGTGATTTGCCAGCTCATATTCTGTGACTTTGGAAGTGAAAAGGTTCTGGTAATTTAAAAAAAATATATATACAGATTTCAATACAAAAATATCATTCATCATTTGGTGAGCATTGATTTTTTTTATTATTTCAGTTTTGAGTTGATCATAGTTAATTGTATCTTATCGCATTTCAAACCAGACATGGAATGGCGGGAGGCAAAGCAAACGAAGTGTAAGTAACTATTAATTAAAATTCCTCTAGATGTGAGATTGTTTCTTTTGGTGTATGTTGACTTGGTAACTGGATTTCAACTACCCTTTTGCAGGGCTCTGAATCAGCTTCAACTTTTGGTGGAAGCAGATTGAAAAGGAGGACAAATAGGGCTACTTCCCAGCAACCCTTTAAGCTCAGAATAGAGGTTAGCATTTACAGTTGCTTATGAGACAGTGTTGGTTCTGGCTTGCAGTTTGTTTGAAACTGGAGGGTGTTCTTTTTGAAGACTAGCATTGTTCGTATTGCATTTACATGGTAAGATTTCAATATATATGTTTCTAATGTTGCACACTAAGTATTCAATATGAATAGACTTTAGTTAATGATATGTGTAGCAGTGTATTGATCTTTAATATAGAGTACAATATAATATAATTTTGGAATCAAAAGGTCTTTTATATAACTTAATTATTAAACAATGGCTCTTGGCTTCTTGATTTTCCTAGGGCGCTGTTCCTAGAAAAGAGCCTCGCCGTCACTGTCGAAACATCTCCTTTGCTGCACCGCCACTGGTCAATTTTACGTTGTCGTTTATGTTTATCTGAAAAAGGTGGCATAAATTTGGCCACCGGGAAAGCGACTTCTAGGTAAGACTTTTTTTATTTTTGCTGCTTCAGCTTTACCTTTTTTGCTATTATTCATCTTTGTTTCCGGCATTGCTTACCGAACAAGAATATTCAAAGGTAACATTCTAATACATTGTTTTTGATTAATTTTGGATTAGGCTTGCACGTTCTATGTGATTTGCATACATTATCAAGGGCTTGCACTTTCAACCTCTTAGAAATGGCTTCATTAATATAAATCTTTTGCCTTTCTTTTTTCAATCCTACCTGCTTATATTTTTTATATAATCTATAGTATTAACTATCCGTCACTACTGTGAAGCAAGCAACGCCATTATCACCTCTTCTACCCATCACCATTGCAAAAGTCCTCAGCCGCCACTACCTGGTGTAAACGTCATCTTAGGATATATCATATTCTCGCCATCGTCGCTAAGTCTCTACCTTACGTATAAGTAATTCGCGAGGGGGATTGTTTAGTTTGGAGAGGTTTATGAGAGGACGGAGAATAGGGCGTATAAGGTATTGGCGAGGGCGATTGTTATGTTTGCAGAGGTTTATGAGAGGATGAAGAATATGAAGCAAGAGAAGATGGTGAGGTTGGAGAAGCAGAGGATGGAATTTACTAAAGAGCTTGAGTTTCACAGGTTGAACATGTTTATGGAAACTCAGGTTGCGCTTGAAAAAAAATGAAAAATAAGAACAAGAGATCATCTGCTACAGGTTCCTTGGGTTCAGGTATATCATTTTTAAACTTAATCTTTTGGCTTATAATCCTATCTGTGTTATGAGTCAAACAATTGGGTCAAAACATATATGTTTTAGAAGTGATTTTTGTAAAGGATTTTAATGTAAATACGTGACAATCACATATATACTCCATGAGGTTGAGATGAAAGCTATAATATTATCTGTCAATTTTTTATTGTAATAATTTATGTTAAATTTTGAAATGTTAAACTAATGTATTTTTTTAAAACATTTTTGGATTTTGGGACATGTTTGATCCGGAGGGTTGTTCTCTTTGGCTTTACAATTAAAAGTACGATGCCGAGAACAGTCTCTTTTGTAACATTGAACAAGGTTGGTGGATTTCTACAAGCTATGGATCTTGCACACTTTATCCAGAATATCAAGATGCAACGTGTGTGATCAAGGAAAGAATGACGATGTCGGTTTGGAAAGGTCTAAAACAAAAATGATGATCTACATGGGCTTCAATGCCGGTAGACATTATATGCTTGTGTTAAGCCACCCGCGAAACTCGCGGGATCTTAGGCTAGTTTGTATTTATAAACATAAGCTATAAGTTATTTATGGAATTAATAATAAAGACTACTAAAATCAATTGCAATCAAATTAATGACCTGAAATATGGAAACAAACTTATATTTATTAGTTTCGAAAATTAAAGATAATGTGTGATCACTAAATTCGAATTGCTAAAATTACGATATTTCTAAAAATAATTTTATAAATGTAACTGAATAGTAAAAAATGACATAATTACGATATTTCTTAAAATAACTTTAGAAATGTAACTGAATAGTAAATAATATTTACCAACAACTGGTTAATGTTCAGTTCATGAAAAGTAATTAAGTAAGGTCAAAAGTAATATTTAATTTTTTATTTTGTTATTTTTATATTATCGCATGATTACATTACAAAAAAATAACTAATAAATGTAGTCTCATAAAATAAGGAATATAACCAAACATGATTTCCCAACCAAAAATATTATAGGATAACTCAAAATGTCATAATATATAGGCAAACCATAAAATGTCTTGAAACATCAAAAAGTCAAAACAACAAAACAAAATTCCAATAGTCAAATAACAAATAAATTGTTTTTTTTATTATAACGACCATTTGCCATATCTCCTTTATCAATTCTTGCTTACATCTTCGTCAAGATCATTCTTGTCAATACGCATGCGAGGCTTACTTGCTGATGACCCAAATCCCTCTTCAATCAAATAAACATCATCAAGGTTACGCTTCATATCAGAAGATGATTGCTTCAAGTCACCCACGTAATCCTTTGAAATAGGTGTGGTGTTATCCCCAGTGTAAGAATCAGCATCCTTAAAAAAATAAACAATTTATAATAACACAACTATTAAAAGTATATATAAGTTTACTTTTTAAATTATACCTTAGAGCATTCACCACCAGCAGTTTGGAACTCAGACTGAATCATACCAAAAGAATCAGAGACATCAAGCTGTAAAAAAATGGAAAGCAAAAGACAATTAGTTCAACATATTTTAAACGGTTTTGAAAGTACAAATATATATATTAATAAAACAATCACTTACTTGGTAATTTTAAATTTTTTGTTGAGCTTATCCAAGATGTTATCATCGGTGGTAACAACTGATATTCCATAATTCTCCACAGCATTGACAATATTAAAGTCTGTTACTTTGATCACGAAAGCACACTTTAGGTTAACCAACGTTTCAAATTCAACTAGATATTCTCTTGGAATCTCATTTGTCTTCAGTAACTATATTAAAAAAAATATAATGTGTGGTTAGAATAAATATATAAAAATTTAATTTAATTAAATATAAAGTAGTAGTAAATATAACCTCATCCTGAATTTCTATAAGTTCCTTTGCAGTTTTCCCAACAAACTTCAACGCCTCATGGTCAAACACTGTAAGTGTCACCGTACCGGTTGAATCTTGAACCCGAATAGGTATTTTAAACCTTTAAAATAGTATTTAAATAATTAACAAACATACACGAATACATAATATAAACGACCTACATTGTTGAATGAACCATAATTAGAATTATGAATAACAAACACTTTACCTGGACAACGGGAAAACTTATTTTCCATTACAATCCTTGTTAGAACATTGATACAACTTCTCATCTCTAACATCACTTGTTCCATCATCCTTATCATAGGTTTCAAACATTTGCTCAACTTTGGACTTGCAATAGTTACACCCATCATAATACCACATCTTATCTGAAATTATTATACGGTAGTTCCAACAACAACCACTTTCTTTGGCTGTTTATATAATAAAAGAAAAAAAATTCATTAAAATTTTGTAAAATTTTGAAATATAAAACATGAAATGTTAAGGAAAACCTCTATGATTGAGCCAAGATAAGTAATTGGTGAAAAAACATCGTTGTTTAAAAATTCATCTTCCACAGAACACATCATATATGACCCAGCATGGCTACTTGACTCAGTTGAAGCAGCAAGTTTTGAAAGAAACCTATAAAACAGTTTGAATAAACTCTAATGTTTAATTAAGAAAAAATACAACTAATACGTAAAGTTGATAAACTTTAAAAAATATAATTAAATAATAAGACTCACTTTTGCTTGAATGATAGCATCTCATCAAAATTGTCGTTAATGAAAAGTCGTGAACCATCAAAGTTATTAGAAATGCCCCATTTACCTATTTTTAGGAAAAAATAAAACAATAAATCAAAGATATATATAAAGTAAGAACATCTATATATATTGTATGATATAAATTTTGCTATGAGTAAAATACCTTTGTATGTCTTAACAGCACCAAAATGGACAACAACGACAACATGTGCTTCACGCTTTTCACTAACCATGTAAGAATACATGTCCTTAGCGTAATCATCCCAAAGAGTTAAATCGATCTGAAAATCTCTACAATAGAATATAAGAAAAAAATATAAGTTTAACAACATTTTGTAAAATTTAAAGCAAAATATGGAAAAAAAATAAACACAATTTATAAAATATATTACTCAAGATCTTGAAGCTTAAGATTGAGTCGTTTCCCTTTACTACCATCCTTTTTGTTAGTCTCCTCAATCTTATAACAAACAACAACATAACCAATGAAATCTAACAAAAAAATAAAAATAAAAATACATGTCAGCATATATAACAACATAAGAAAAACTATAAAAACCACAAACAAATAGTATTGTATATAAAGTTTGTAAATAAAAATTAACATACCTACTGTCGTACCCTCTTTTATCTTCTGTGAAAGAACATCATTAAAATCAACATAATTGAAAACGTACTGCGGACCTTCCCATTTACTGCACTTTTCCACAAACGTATGATAGTAAAAAGATAACTTCTGATTGTTAGGAACAATCTTGAACGATGCAATGTTCGCAGCAAGAGATGGCCGTTTTATGATAAGGCATTCATTAACATTAAGATGTCTCTCAAACTTTGAAAATAGCTTATGCAAGCAAGAAGCTTGAATCTTGGTACCCTGTGGGTAAATAAAGAATAACTTGCAAAGGATATGTTAAAATGCAATCAAAATCATTATAATTAAAACAAAAAGGATTTATGGTATTATAAATCTGTAAGAAACATAATGCAAATAAGAAAAAAAATTAAATCAATAATTTACCATTTCATCCATCAGTATCATATCAATACGATACGTCTCTCTTTCATTACCTCTCATCTTCTTTCTCCACAAACTAACAATTTTCACCTTGATAGTGTAGTTTGTACTAAGAGCATCGATATCGTTCGGCAAGGTGATGTGACCTTCATTTTCCATTGTAGCTACGTAGACAACAAATAAATTAATAGATTGTGGAAAAAAAAATTGACTTCAAAAGAAAACATAGTTCACCTATTCAATGAACGTTAACCAAAGAGATGTTTTTTTTGAAATTGAATAATGATTGAATAACAATTGATCTATTTATATAAAATTAAAAAACATAATATTTTTAGTAATATATTATGAATATTTCTAATCAAAATAAACCTCCTTTATAAAATTACAATAATTAAGGAAACTGTATAATTTATAATTAGATAAAACCAATTAACATAAATACAAATTTATAAAAACAGAAAGTGTATAATCATCCTCACTAATCATATTCATTAAAAAAATCGAGTTTACTTAACAAAATTAAATATTAATTACAATTATTATAATTTTATATATTTTACATATTTTCTATATATATATATATATAGAGAGAGATATATAAAATTAGATTCCGTATTACCTAAAAATGAATGTTGACCATATTTTTGTTTAATAATTGATAGATTCCATATTACCTAAAAATGAATGTAAATTAGTAGCATCTATCAATTTAAGTATCATACTTTAATATTATATAACAACATGATTTGAAATAACGTTTAACATATTTTTGTTTAATAATCGATATATTCCATATTACCTAAAAATAAATGTAAATTAGTAGACAAATCAATTTAAGTATCATACTTTAATATTATATAAAAACATGATTTGAAATAATGTTTAACATATTTTTGTTTAATAATCGATAGAAAAAATCACAAAATATATATATGTAAATCTACTATTACTGTTTCCTTTTTGGTTTGACATAGATGGAATTTTAGAAAAATATATTATGTAAATAAACTAATATAGATTTAAAAACATAATTGAAAATAAAAATAGATTAAATAAATCAATTAACATTATTTCAGTATCGGTTTGGAATAGGTGCAGAAATAGTATATGACATGTTAACTGCTACTTTATGAAGTTTAATTACCAGGTAAAAATCAACTTTAAAAAATAACAAATCAACAGTGAAAATACTCTTTTTAAGATAAAAAAATACATAGAACATAATTTTTGGTATCGTACAAATTACCAGGTAAAAATCAACTTTAAAAAATAACAAATCAACAGTGAAAATACTCTTTTTAAGATAAAAAAAATACATAGAACATAATTTTTGGTATCGTACAAATATATTTAGAGGTTCGGATGGTTGATTGTAGGAATCAATGTCATAACTAAAACAACTTTTTGATGTGGAAATAAAGAAGACAAATATTAAAAGGAATGTAATACCAAAATTGTGTTATGCATTCAAAACAACACTAATATATATTTGTCAGACTTTTCACAAGAGAGCTTTGTTTAAGTAACAACAGTTCAACCGATAACATATCCAACTATCCACCTTCAAGCATGTCAACAACAACTACAAACTACCAACATAACCGTCTAACCATACTTGACTAATACCCATCAAAGATCAAAAAACAAAAACAAACTACCACATAAACTATTTATCCCAAACCAAGCAAAAAAACCACAATTTTCAACAGTCACGCACGACCTCTTTTCTTTGTCATCTTGTGTAAAACTTTGGTCAACATCAAAAGCTGCGAAGACTTGACGTACTTAAAGAAAAGAGTGACGCCGAACCGGATGTGATTTGATTTCAAGAAAGATGACCACTTGGTAAAACCATACCTGTAACCATCACCAGACTTCTCGGCTCTTGTTTTCATATCAATTAGCTCACGCCTTAGGTTCTGGATACTAACGTCACACAAGTTGTCAACAGAAAGACAGAGATCACACGAAACATCAACAGGTAAACGCTGAGAAATGAACAGAACGGATTAATTATTAAACTTATTAAACAAAAAATTTGTAGACATTTAATAAATAAAAATGTTTATAACCATATGAGAACGTATACCAGTATGCTTTCAGCAACTTTGGTGAACTCTAAAAATGAATTGGTTTTCGACCTTTTGACTTTACGTTTAGGGTGAACATCAGCCAACGCAGTGGTGGATCTGCAAGTCTTACGCTTTGGTTTAACCTAAATATAAAAAATATATAAAATAAGTTTAATAGTTAAAAAGAACTATAATGATTTCATGAATAAATTATATTTAAAAACATTATACAATGTGTACTTACAGAAATGTTTTTAGCCGGCTTCATCATATCAATGTCAACACACTCATTCTTGCTATGAAAGTTTGAACGCGTATGATAGGCGATATTATCGAGATCCATATGAAGCTTGCTTTTGCCCTAAAACAAAATAATAACAATATGACAAAGTCAAAGAGATAATATGATACAAAATACAATTTACATATTTTAAAAAATATATTAAATTATGTTATTAGTTCATATAAACCTTTGGAGAAACAGTTTCATCAGCACAAAGAACCTTTGATATCCCTTTCGTGTCCACAGACAACTCGTGTACATGCAAATTATTTTTTGGTATCAAAAAATTATCAAGATCGATATCAGACTTGCTTTTGACCTAAAAGAAAAACAAAACAATATGATAAATTAAAACACATAATATGATAAAAAAAATCTATCGTACATATTGAAAACAAATATGAAATTATGTTATTAGTTCATATAAACCTTTGGAGAGACAGTTTCATCACCACAAACAACCTTTGACTTCCCCTTCGTGTCAAACCTCAAAAAAAAAAAGAATAACAAACAAATAAATATATCATGAAGTAATTAATATTAATAGAATCTATATCTATATAATATATAATCAAACTTATAAAAAATATTACATGACATTGAGAGGTAGCAGACGGAGTATTTTTCAAAGCATCCTTCTTTGTATTCCAACCATCCTTGAACTACATAAAATAAAATAGTAGCACAATTAAATAGTATACGTATCTAATAGATATAATAAGATCTGTTACTAATTTGAACTTATACACTTACCAGGTTCTTAGCATCTTCCATCTCAATTTGAGCAGCTATATGTCGATCAAAGTTAAAGTCACCAGTATCCTAAAAAATGACATTATAAAAAAAATAAGAATACAACATCATAAATATATAAAACTAAGAATACAACAATGTACTGGTTGTTAAAGTTTTTTAGTATATATTAAAAAAATAGTTACATACATTAAAAATAGACTCAAACTTTGGAAGTTGAAAGTCACCAACACTATCACCAGAAATACCTTCTTCAACATGACTTTCGTTAGTCTCATGCTTCTCCTTGTGTTTAGACTACATATAAAAATTCCAAATTTGTAAAAATGTTAAAATAAAGTTCAACTAATAAGATAGTATTAATAAATAATTGATAATAAATTATATAACACTAACCGCAGCCAATAAATCAAATCCTTCATCTCCATAAACATAATCGTCCAAAACAATAACTTCAACTTTCTTGAAATATATTTCAGTACCTGTTAAGTGATTAAAAATAGACAACTCGAAAGTTTTATATCCAACACTCGTAAACAACATAGTAGAGCGGGTATCTAACGAAAGATCGTCAATCAGCTTAGATAAACCATCAGTGAAGACACTTCTGTCAAGCCATCCCTCCATCTTAACATTCCAATACCTATTTCCAACATACAGAGTTACCTCTCCACCTTTAAACCTTTTCCAGTAAAAATCTTTCAAGAATTTGTCAGCCAGGAGCTGAAAATTATTTACAAAATAACATAAACAACCCGTATAAAACAATAAATTTTCTAAAACAGACTTATTATATTATACATATGACTTACAATAAAGGTATCATCAGGAGCAACCTTAGAGATGAAGGAGCTCTCGAAAACGCATGATTTAAAGACAGAAACATAGAATGTCGATGTTCCAATAGCCTTGACCAATAGATAATCATTCTTTTTGAGACCAGAATCTTTAACGAATTTGGTGAATCCATCACCTAAGACAAGTCCTGAAACCATTCTTTTAAGTATAATGACCCAGGATAAGTCATCATCAATAAGTTCAACACATTGACCATATGGAACTTTTCCTCCCCACAATAAGTTTGCAAAATCATACGGTATTTCCTATGAATCGAAACAAAAAAACATATAAGCTAAAATAACTTATTGTCTATTGATAAAATGAAAACCAAAGAAACATACCAAAAATATAGGATCATAGTCATCAATCAACTTTAAAAACGAAGGAGCGTTGTTTGTAGGATCCATAACTGCAAAGGAAATAAGGAATTTTTTTTAAAAAATATAACGGTATATTCTTTATAGAAACAATGTTTAATTATAGAAACCGAATTATTATTGAGAATAATGTGTTTATGGAAACAACCACATCTTTAGAAAGAAATTAAAGATATATTTAAATCTAAATAGAAAAACTCATAACTGACATAACTAAAAATATGAACTTCAAAAGATAATCACATAAAGTTTCAAAATTATGCCTAAACAGAAAATTTAATAAGAAATAAGAAAGAGTATACATAACAAAAAACAAACAATACCAACAACATTTAACTAACATGTTTTGGTAGACGAACATTCCGAGTCCGAATTTCACAAAAGATTGAGGATTCACCATGGGAAAATACAAACAATAAATCATTCAGAACATATATTACTAATTTAAAAAAAAATAGTGACACAAAATTTGATAAGAAATAAGAAAGAGTATACATCCAAAACCAAACAATACGAACAACATTTAACTAACCTGTTTTGGTAGACGGACATTCCAAGTACAAATTTCACAAAAGATTGACGGTTAACCATGGGAAAATAAAAACCATAAATCATTCAGAACATATATTACTAATTTAAACAAAAAATTACTTAACAGAAAGGATAAAATTAAATATTACAAACTTAAAAAGATAAAAAAAACTATAAAATTTAACTAACCTCTTTTGTTTGAGGAATTATCGAAGTCCGATTTTTATCACAGATTACGGATTCACATGAAAAATAAATTCAACAAAATTCAATAAGTGTCATAAATGGGGAAGACATGATAAACAACTAACTAAAACAACATACCTTTAATTTTTTTGATCGGATCTACAGAAATAAGAACAAAGAAAACGTTATTAGCAATCGAAACAATCTTTATAAAATCAACTTTTTATACAATCGAATAACATAAATAACAACATACCTTTAATTTTTTTGATCGGATCTACGGAAATCAGAAAGAAAAAATGGTTTTTAGCAATCGAAACGATCTTTATAAAATCAACTTTGAATAAAATCGAATAACATAAATAACGCAGATCTTGGTTCGATTTGATACATTTACCTTTTGATGTTGATAAAATCTTGAAGATCCAAAGATATGAACGATTGTAGAAGAAAGAGAAGAGAGAGAAGGGGAGAGCTCGGTAGGTATGATTTGGGTCACAATAATTGACCTAACTTATATGATCCGAATAACATAAGAAGGTGTATTTGGAAACCATTAACCCGACCCAACTCCATTCGGATCCCGCGTCCCTTAGTCAATTTAGAATTTTGTTTTATGCTTTCCCTCCCAAACTCACAAAACACCTCAACCATAGGTTGCCACATCATCAAAAAGCTCCAAAATCAAATGCCACATGGCCTAAATCCATCTCATTTATATATATATATATATATATATATATATAGATTCAATTAAGATTCACAAATTTCAAGTTATGGTTTATTTATGTCCTATATCTCATACACATTAAATTCCTAGCATAAATTTTGTTGAACACATCTATACACACAAAGTCCATTTAGTTCTCCACTCTACCATTTTTCACATATAATTGTTTATACATTAACACCACATAACACATTCAGTCTACATTGTTTTATTTCCAAACTATGAATTAGCAACATTTTGTTGCTTTATGTAGTTGTAATATATGTATTGGGAGTTTAAAAAAAAATTGAATTTTTCACTTATAATCCATAGGGTTCTTTATTTTTGCAATTTAACACCTTTGACTTTTTTAGTTTTAACCCAAAGCTTTTCAATCTTTCAATTTAACTGTGACAACCGGTAGTTTACGCCCTTAATTACGTGATTAACAGGCGATTTACGCGACAATAAATACTGTTTACGACGCAAATTAACTTAATTAGGCCCTAAGTAAGCTTAGGAACGCCTATTCGGTTCTACAGTACGCGTATGACGGTCTGCGGGAAATCTGCGGAATATTAAACGACAACGAACTGAAACCGTACAAAATTTTGGCAACGCTGACAAATATTAAATTTTTACGATATATTTTGGCTTAGTAATTTAATTTTTATATCCATAGTCGGAACCGGATCGAAAAACGAATTTAAAACAACAACGACGCAATTTTACGCGGTTATTACCATAACTGACAACAAACGCGCAAACATCGACTATCGACCCTAAATTTTCTCGTTTAATACTAAAATTTTATTCTATGACGTTCCGACACTTTCCGGGTTTTGAAAACGGGTTCGTAGGATTTGACGGGCCACTAGACACACGAGATTTGGGCTTGTGGGCCTTGGGCCCAAGCCCAAAACCCACAATACTAACCTGCTTATAAATAGGACCTTAGCTCACTTTTAGTTCTCATTCCACAAAAACCAAACACAGACTTTAAGTCTGTCTTTCCCCTCTCTCGATCTATACATATTCAAACAACACACACACCCGTTCTCTCTCTCTCCGGTGAACAGTTCCGGCCGATGATGACCTGCGACGACGGCGGAGATAGTGGCGGCGCCGCCGCCTGCGGCGGTGGTGGTGCCATTTTCTCGGAAACCATTTCTTTTGATCCGACACCCCCTTGTCTGTTTTCGTCTCCGGTGAGACCATCTGCGGATCCGGCTCATGGCAGTGTGGGTTCCAGCAACTCACCCAAACCTTCTTCATCTTTTATACCCACCCCCTGCTTTCTATTCAGTCACCGGAGAAACCACGGACCGCCGGTCATTTCGTTTATCAGACGTTCTGTTCCGTCGATAAACCGACACCCACAACCACCACATCACAAACAACCTGTAGGATCGTTTACACGACCAAAACGAGTCGTTCAGAAGAGTTCTTGTCAATACGAGAGGCGAAAATTAACGTATCGACTTTGAAACAGCATGATATACACTCTAATTGTCTTTTTGATTGATATAACAACTTTTACATGCAGTAGAGACTTCAGCAGCACTTCGGCTCTGGAATCGGAAAGTTCTATCAATGAAATGAACAGGACCACTATATATAGACTCACCATTCCGTACGAAATGGGCGAGACCTATTTCATGCAAAATGGACAATGTCCATTTCGTGCGAAATGCCCTTGTTTCATTTCGTGCGAAATGGTTACAATCACACGTTTCTCGTATTTCGTGCCCTGATCTTTCTAATCTAATACAAGACTCGATACAAGACGAAGTCGACAGACATATGCACCAACAGACTCCCCCTTGGATGTTGACGAAGTCTTCGGTGTCGAGTCTTCGGTATGTCACATCTTCAGTCTTGATTAGTCTTTGTGATATTCCAAAGTATCTGACAGTGTAAAGCATCCTTCAATCTTTTCGCTTTTTCTCCAGGATTTCAACCTGGCTTTCAACCATTCAAGCTTCCCCTTGAATGTTGATCCGGGATCGTATTCTGACTTAGCTCTTGTTCTAGGATCATGACCTGGCTCTCATTCAGCTCAGGTTTAAACATGGGGGCCTGCATAAATCTCTACTTAACAATAAGATTCTCAATAAACAAGATTTAACAAATTTAGAATTCCTGATTAACCACTTGTATCTGAATCATTCAAATTTGACATTTTTAGTAATTTTGAAACCATTTAATCATTTCAAAATCTTTTCTCATTTCAAACAGATTCCCCTTCACCTGTTGTCCATCATGTTTAGCACTTGGAATTTTGAAAATCAGCACTCCAACATCAGTTGTCGAATTTTTTTTTTATCTTTCAACTATTTATGCTAAAACACAATATTTTTGGATTTTTTGTTTTTAATGAAATGCAGTAAAGAAATATTTACAAACAATCTTTTTGTGAGTTTGTGTAAGAGGATCATATCAGTTTATGAGACAAATCACTAACACCGTTAAGCTTTAAACATTTTAAGTTCTAAACGATTCACTTAGATTGTTAGTATACTGATCCACTTAAATTTTCACACAAAGTTAAACTGTATCGAGATACGGGATTAATGTTTTAAGCACTTAAACTTATTCGCGTGTCCCACCTCAGAATATACTCCTGTATCCAGACTCCTATATTCAGTCTTACAGGTGAATGTACACTAGTAATATCTGTAAAGGGTTAAATGCGAGACCATGAGAGCTCAGGCTATTGGTTCCGCAAAATCAGAGAGATGATGGTTCGACTTTATGGTGGGTTCCCTTTAGAGAATCTTTTTTACAACAACCCATGATTAGCATTTTTCAATGTTTCATCATTTTTATGCTGAGGGTGGGCTTTAAGATTAAAGCAATGCAAAGTATTATACGAGGACTAGGCTATTGCTCCCGCAAAATCAGAAGTCTAGATATAATACCCCAGATATCACCACGCACAAAGACCTAGTATGTCAGAAATAGAAAGCCCTTCAAATAAGATTTCGGGGGTTACCCATATATCCGAGAGATGTTCCCCACGAGATAAGTAAGTAAGATATTTAGATTTATATCTTGAAAACAATCTACTGAATGTATAAAAACCTACTGGCATATCCTCAGTGAGACCGTTTAACACATTTGACTTTCCAATTCTTTAGCGTGCTGTGATAGTCTACTGATGTACTATCATTTCCTCTTTTTTCAACAAAACTCATTTTCGAATTTTCAATGTTTTTGGATTTTTTAGATTTTATCATGTTTTTGGATTTTTCAAATTTTCGAAATTTCTAAAAATTTTTACTCCCCCTAAAATCAAAAATATGTTTCAATTTTTTATTTTCTGGGAAAATTTGAAAACAAACTATACAAACAAACTGACAACAGATTTTCAAGCTTCAATTCGCCATCCACTTGGCATAAACAATCAGAACTCCCCCTGACAACAAACAATTTTCCCATTATGATTTCAAAACACTTAAGTTTGTTTTAATCAAACTGGTTTTTCCAGAAAATTAGTTTTGTTGATTTTCACAAACCACTTGTAGGTTAGGGGCTTAATTCATCACATTGTTTTCTCAACCATTTGTATGAAAGTTAAATCAAGTCCAACTTAATGACCTTGATTAACCACTAATAAGTGAAAACCGCTTTTTCAACCACTTGTAGGTTCACTTACCAACCATATTATATGTAAAATGAAATATGACAATTTTCAAGAAAAACTACCACTTGTAGGTCGAAATATCACAAATGTGAATTTCTCAAGAAAGATGCTGATTCCTGCTCCATAATTACCAACTTGGAAGCTCCGGCAAGTCAGGTATTCATTCATCGAAGAATATCGACACCCAAGCCTGACCAGCCTTAGGTGTGATTTTCTCATCTTCACTATCATTTTCAACAGGCTTATGAACTTTCTTTTTGGAAGCATAGAGCTCTTTCACTCCTTTGGCCCTACCATCGACCATCTTTCCAAAAATATGTTTCACTTTCCCATTGAAAGCCTTTTTAACATCAAATTCTTTCTTTTCAGAATAGAATTGATTTGAAATCTCAACTTTACCAACTTTTTGTTTAAAATTATCAGCCCGCAATGGTGGAAAGTTTACGTCATCCATTGGCGGCACTGATTTCTCATTTTTTAGATCAATTAGTGGCTCCTCTGATTTTGTGGAATCAGATTCATCGCCAGAAGATAACTCTTCTGATTTTGATGAATCAGAATCATCGCGAGATTTTACATCTGCTTTTTTTAACAACCCACTTGCAGTTGTCAAGTTTTGTCTTTCTTTTGTAAAATCTCTTTGAACATTCACCAACTTCATATGTTGAATTATCAAAAATCTTGAATTTTCCAGTTGGTGGTTCAGTTTTCTCAACAACTTTTTCTTTTGGTTTCAAAGAAACTTCCTGTTTTGTGTTGGTTGCCTTTGAACAGTATCGGGAAATGTGACCAACTTCATAGCATTGATAACAGGCTCGAGTTTCCTTCTTCTAAACATCTTTCTTCATTCCTTCTTGCTTCTTTGCAAGAAATTCTCTGTTTGTTTGTTTGTTTTCTGAAGGAATTCTCTTTGTCTTCTTCAGATGATGCTCCTGAAACAAAAATAGTTTTTGATTTATCAATTTTACAATTTTTATGGTTTTCTGGTGGAATAAAACCTAATCCCTTCTTTTTGAAATTACCGTTATGGTTTGGTTTCTTTTGATACCCAGACACAGAACTGTAACATTTTTTCTTGTTTAACCTTTGTTGAGTTCTTGAGGTGTAAGGTCTAGGTTTTTCAGCAAGATTTACATTTTTTATTTCAGAAATATTAATTTCTGTTAGTTTGAAAAGCTTTTTTTATCATTTCGATTTTAACACCTCTTATTGGAAATTCTTCATCAGAAAATAATTTGTCAGAATCATTTAAAGTATATGCTACTTTGAATGTCTCGTCATTCAAATTATTTTTTGATAGAAGAAATTCTTTATTGTAAACCCGTTTGTCCTTTTTGGCTTTCGGACTTGGAGTATCAGGCTTTGGATCTGACGTTGACTCCTCGGTTTCATCTTTATCTAACACATGATCCACTACTTTCTTCATTAATTGAGATTGTTGATCAGTGTCAGATGCAGTGAACGTGACATCTATATTGTCTGGCAATCCATGAGAAGTTGGTTCAGACTCCCACTTCAAATTTGTTGCCTTATTGACTCTTTAAGAATTTGGATTTCTTGAGGAATAATTTTCTTCAAGTGGGGGTGGACACCTGGTATAATCAACACTTTGTTTCTTACCAGTCTTTTTCCCTTCGGTTGTCTCTTCAGCAAATGCCTCCATGCCTTCAACTGTTGGATAAATCCTGTCAATAACATAAGAAGGATGTGAATAACTTTTCAATAAACGATCAACCCTCTCAGTTTCAATTCTTTGAGATTCAAGCTTCTGTTCTAGTTCAGCACATTTTTCAATGCACTGATTCAGAACTTTTTGTTTTGTCATAAAAGCTCCTCTTAGTGTTTTCATGGCAATGGTTTGTTCTTCACTTGACTTAGTGTACCGATTCATTGATTTATTCAACACATCATAGGACTCTTGCAGTCTATTCATGTTGTGAATCAGTTTGTTGTTGTGCCTTCTCACTGTGTCACAATTTTCACATCTTATAGGCATTTTTCCAACAATTTCTTCTTTCTCACTCTTCGCAGCTGGAATTTCTTCAACCTGTTTCTTCATCTCAGATTTTCTTTGTCCTTCAGCTGTAGCTACCTTTTCCTTCTTTGCAACTTTTCTGTCCTCAATCTCCTCATTATCACCTGCAAAACACAAATTATTTTCTTTAGATAAAAATTTTCTTTGATAATATTCCAGTTTTTTAATTTCCTCTTCATCATCACTTTCTTCATCAGACGAGTGATCAAACACTGGTGCTTTTTCAACAACTTCTACTTTTACAGCTGATTCTTCTTCCTTCTTTTTCGGAATGTCCTGCAGAGATTGATAGTAATAATACGCTTCTAATTCCTCTTCAGTAGTTGAATCCTCATAGATTTCGGTGATAAAAGCGTTATAATATGGATCATCTTTAGGAATATATTTATCCTAAGAAAAACCTTCTGGGAGTGTAACACCTCGAAAATTCGTGTTCAATGAAATAACGACACGTGTCATGTAAGACAAAAAAGTGTTATAAACCCGGATATAATTAAAGATGTATGACAAGATTTAAAAGTGTCGTCATGTTAATTTTACACCTCTGAACGACCTCATTATGAATCCCAAGACTAATAAACATCTAGTATATAGTCAAATTCGGTGATTTCTAGCAATAACTGATTCATAATTGAAATGGTGGACTCCTACGAAGAAAAAAAAGCACGGTAAACCTTGTTTAACGGCACTTTCTTATGGATTCAAGGAAACATGGCAAAGTGGTAGGGTTCATAACTGTTCAAGACCCATAATAAGAGGCCCCATACTGTTAAAACATATCCCAAATTCGAAATACACGAGTTTCCCCTTTGAATGCTTGAAAGGCCAAACTTTTCACTTTCTGCCAAGGGCTTACGGACCGTAAGCCCACCCCTTACGGTCCGTAAGGGGTCCCCAGCGAGCAGAAATGTGGTTGTTGTCTGTTATAAGCTTGTAACCGACTTAAATTCGATTTTCCTCATATTTGGACGACCCCTACATTACTTTTAGACCCTAGGAACACTTGTTGTTGATCTGGATTACCCCATAGACTTAGTTGTCACCATCTTTGAGGATCAAGAACACTATATAAAGGGCCAAAGTTGCAACCATTTGATCACTCACTTCTTCTGCAATTCTGGAGCTTCTTGGAGCTTAAGAGCAGACCCTAAGCCTTCCTAATCGTGCATAGGACTTCAGTAAGTATGCTTAACCTTTCTTAGTTGAGTTTTTACTTAGTTTTAGCTTAAAAGTCAAACCGTCGTAATTAACGGTTGACTTAGCGATTAATCACTAATGGCCCAGTGATTAGTCGAATTGAAAGTAGTTATAAGTTGGTAATTATGTGGGCAATAAACCCTTAAAAGGGCACCCTCTGATTCCCAATCTAACTAGGTCAAATGTCGGGTCAAACTTGTTATTAAAAAGTCAACAGGATGCTTAATTTCAAATTAATACATAATTTGCAATGTAGAACCCATACAACCTATTTGATCACTAATATAACTTGGTAATTAATGTAAGAACATGTCTAAACATGTTCAACCCGACAATTTTCTGTTTAGACCCGGTTCGGAACCGAAAGTCGCAAAACTTTGACTTTTGCTTTGACTTCAGTTCTGACCCAATTTAGTATAATTTGGAAATGCATTAGAGCTTCCTTAGGACCAGGTTACATGCTAGTATAATCCTCTGTGATTATACACCTTGGTTCATTAGTTAACCAATTAATATGCATGATTCCGTTAATTGCCTATATGTTGACCATTATGCCCTTTTCACCATAAAACGTGATTTTTGAAAATATAAAAGAGTAGAAACCTTAATTACTGATTTATAAACTTGAACCCAAAATTTGACTTCAGTTTGAGGTGTAGATTGAGAGTTATGCTCATTAGCGTAATTAGAAAGCTTTTTAGCGATTAAACGACATAATTAACATATAGCCTATTTAAACCTACTTTTTGATATCAAACTTCTTACCCACTGATATAATATATTATTTCAGGATTTTTTTAAGATTTTTAATTAATTTTAGGCTGAGCATAACTTAGAGTTATAAGCTTGAGTCGGTAATTGTCGGTTTTGCCCTTTTGGGCTATAAAATGAGTTTTACATATCTTTTTGACCCCAAACCTTTTCCTACTGATTTTATATGATAAATACATTATTTTAAACCTTCTGGATTAATAAAAATATCAGTTTTCTATAAAGAACCCGGAAACGGCTTCTAATCGCCTTATTAAGCGTTTTTAACGCATAGTATGTACTAAAACTATTTTAAACATACAAAGGTTGATACCTACTGATATGTTAGGTAAATTATAATATTTTAATAGTAAGCAAAGGTTGTTTAACTCAGACTTCAGTTTTGAGCCTTTCGGCTTGTGTGAAATTACCAAAATGTCCCTACGGTGCATAGTTTGGTTATAATTGATAAATTTCACATATATACTTTACCCTACTGTTATAACTTATTAAGTTGAGTATTTTTTCTGATTACAGCAGACCTGTAACTCAGGTTAATACTTAAACTCTTTTATAACCTTGTAAATGACCAAACTACCCCTACGGGGCATAGTTTGTGTTCAAATTCGTTTCGGGCATAATAAAAGACATCTTACTGATGTCACAACATATTTGAGGCATATTAACTTAGGAAACCTGTATATGGCTCTTACGCTTACCCGTTACGCTTATTACGCATTCGGTTCGGTTTATGTAACAAGTTAACATAAATTAGCCGAAACGGGTCAAACCTTATCGGTTTTATCTCAAAATCCAGAATGTATATGAAATACCCATATTAAGCAAGTGGTCTAAATCACATTCTATTCCGGTCTTCGCTTAATCGTGCGTACGAATCGTATCTTTAAAACTAACTGGTCTAAGCTTAAGCTTAACTAAAGACCCGTTAGGATTCTAATAGGTTATTATAAACCTTCGTTGCAGAATAGGAGGACCAGTAAAAGCTACTTGCATTTGCTTATTGTGATTATTACTTTGCTCAGGTAAATACTTTTAACTTATTTTCCCTTATACGGGCTTGGGGTACGGTATATAAAATACCGCTTGTTCGGGCATTAAATCTTCTATCGTATGGTGGTTAATTGATATTTCATCGGCCCGTTTAAATTGTTTTGTTTGCTTAAAGCCTTTGGGGGGCTAATGACCATGTCCCGGATATCCTTGGCATCATTTTACGAAATGGCCACGACCTAAGCGCGGGGTGTAGGCGTACACTCGTCAGTGCATAAATAAATAATGTGGTGTGTCTATTGATCTTTAACCCGGCACGATCCGGGCTACTGAACGCATAAGGAACATGTAATTCTTTTACAAGTTTATATATTTAAATAATTATCCCAAGTTATAAAATGTTTGTGCCATGTGCATCCAAATCAATTTTTAATCATTTTTAAAATGAGTCAGTTGATTGTATTTACCAGTGTAAACTGACGTATTTTCCCAAAAATATTAAGTGCAGGTACTACTCGTAATTGGCTGGATATCTCCTTAGCATCAAAAGAGTCTCGCAAGCTTAAGATACCTAAAGTCTGTTGAACTACTGTTTCCTATTTATTTTGATCCTTCTGTGGATAAACTTTCAACTGTTTGTGATACACGATATTACAATTATATTCAGTTGAAATATATCTTTCATTTGCTTCCGCTGTGCATTTAAATATTGTGTTGTTTGACTATTATGTTGCCAACCACGTCACGATACTCCCCACCGGGCCCACCGGCGACACGTGGAATACGGGGTGTGACAGGTTGGTATCAGAGCCAACATTGAGTGAATTAAACACTGGCTTTTTGTGTTTAATCTCAATGACACATTAGCACATTCCTTGACCTTCTGAGTCTAGACTTAACATAGGAATATTCTCAATCCTCATCTGGAAATTTTGCTTCCAATTTTTTTTTTATATATTGGATACGTCGCCAAGCGAAGAAGCCGTAATAGGAATTCTCCACACCCGGAGCCTTGAATTGCTGACCTTCGTACAGCGGCTAGGATGAAACGTGCAACCAAGAAGAAAGCATTCAGAAATAAAATGAAGAAGAAACTCCTTTTGCTGAAGATCGTTTCCTTAAAAGTCCTTATAACAATATTTATCTTTTAGTCCCTTCGAGGACCACAATATTCCTTGCAAGTCCCGTTTAGGGCAACCTTGAACTTTTTTAATTTTATAGTGGAATGACTAAATATTCATCCTAATCAGGAAATATGAAATAAATAAAAAATAACATTCCTTTTATAAGATCTACCATTATAATAAAATTGCAAAATCTAAAAAGGACAAGACCTAGCCTCGTGTCATTATTAAGACCCGGCCAAGATGGCAGTTCCTCAATTTAGGTTCAGATCCTTATTAACATCCTGAGTAAGGATTGTTCTGTGTTTATTATTAAAAAGGAATCTTAAAGGTAAACCTAGCCTATATGACGAGGCCAAGATGGTAGGATCTATTCAAGAGATTCATATCCTTGTTAACATCTGTAACATATTAACTTTTCTGGCAGACGTGGTTCGACAAAGTCACATAAATCATCCTTATACTAGATCCTCCCGAAATCCTTTCTTATTTTGTGATTTAAACATCCATTAGGGATATAATACCTACGGGCTATAATTAACATCCTCTGAGACTAAAGACAGTCGTAGCCTACAACTCCCTGTCAAGAAAAGGCGTGAACACGTTCAAGCCTAAATACCTTGATTCTACAAAATCATGGTTTATAATTTAAAGTTGCCCTTGTGACTTGACTTTTTGTGGTATAGTTATATTTTAATTCAATCCAGGATAATTATAAGAAAAATCCTGAATAAAAAAAAATAAATATCATTCCTTTCCTGCCAATGTAAATATTAAAAGAGAATCTTAAAATGTTTGACCTAGCTTGAATGTCATTGAAGACCTAGCTAAGATGGTAAAACCTGTTTAAAAAGAGATTCAGATCCTTGTTAACATCTGAAAATGTGTTAACACTCCCGACAACAGTGATGCGATAAAATCACACTTGTCATCCTTATATTAGGAATTTTCCAAATCCCTTATTTAGCGTAAATGATCAATAGGAATCATGACTAGTAAACGTCGAACATGATGTACGCATCAAAACATCCATTTGGGATGTATACCTACGGGAAAATGTGTATACATGAAAAGATAGTTTTTATTTCATAAATTCTTGTCAAGACAATGAACTATGAAATTTTCCGATCCAAAGGAATCATCGATTATGTTTAGATTTTTCCCTAGTGACAAGGCCCTGTGCCATTAAGAGTCCTTGGGAACAAGCTCTTGTGCTATATAAACTGTCAGTACGACATTGACAGTCGTGATTTATGTCCCCTGTCTAATAAATATGAAGGATTATATTATGTTTACACGCCAAGGATGGTTTATTTAAAAACCTAGGCAGAAAATAATCAATTAACTTAAATACTATCTTTTGGCCTATATGGTTTATTTACACCATAGCTATTTAATCAACAAACTCGACAATTCACCATATAATTAAATCAATTATTACTACTTGGTTTGTAGCCTTCAAAGCTTCACCATGGTTGACTCCTCTGAAGCTCACAATCATCCAGTTAATCAGAATGATGATACAAGACTGAATTTAACGGGCGCCGAGTTACAGGCTATGTTAGATACAGCTGTAAACAAGGCCGTGAACCGAGCGTTAAGGGATCATAAGCGAAAGTACGATAATACCCCGAATAAAGGTTACAAAAAGGGTAGGACCAGTTCGAGCTATAACCAGTCCAAGCCAAAGAAGGCAAAACCCGAATGTGGAACCTGCGGGAAGAAGCACTTTGGAAAATGTTTCTATGATCAGACCAGGGGATGTGTCATCTGTAAGGAGATGGATCACAAGACCCATGAATGCAAGGACCTGAAGAACAACCAGCGGTCAGGTGAAAAGACCAAATGCAAAACCATTAGGAAATACCACCTCGGGAAATGCAGATTTGAATCTCAGCCTTCACCATGTGGAATCTGCAAGTCCAAGGGGCATAAGACCTTGGACTGCAAGAAGATGGAGGACGCAACCTGCCATGGTTGCAATGAAATAGGGCACATCAAAACTAATTGCCCTAATAAAACTAAGAAGTCTGGCGAGGCTAAGAAGACCAAAACCGGAAACTCTCAAATGGATACTCAAGAGGCTATCCAGGATGACAAGGTCACAACGGGTGCTTTCTATATCAATAACGCTCATGTTAGAGTATTATTTGATTCAGGTTCAGATAAGTCTTCCGTAGACAATATATTTTGTAAATCATTAAATCTGCCTGTTAAAACTCTAAGCGTTAAGTATAAAGTAAAATTGACCAATAGTACCTCAGAGACTGCTTCAACAATATTAGATGGATGTTTTATATCCATTAGGAATCATTCTTTTCTGCTGTCCTTGGAATGGATTAGTTGTCTGGTAACCAAGCCCATATTGTGGATGATAAGAAGCAAGTAGTTATCAAGACTCCCTATGGTGAGCCTTTGACCGTTCCAGGAGGTAATGAATATGGAGTGCCTAAGCACTTGCTGAATTTGGTATTTAATACCAAAGCTTCGAGTATGGAAACCTCATAAGGGACAAACAACAGTCGCGATGCAAGAAATGTGACAAATGTTAAAAGTGCGTCCAATGTGAACCCCAATGTTAATGGAGTTAGCCTCCAAAACTGTAATTAACGCAGCTATTAGAAAGACTATAAGAAAAATTTCTGAAAAAGGATCAAGAAGCCAAATGCTGCTCGCTTTAAAACACATGTCATTGTCCATGAGAAGAGCCATAGTCATACTTCAAATGCGAAGAATAACCTAAACCAAATCATATGTGGCAAGAAGCCCCTTTCCTTTTAGAATGTACTTAAAAGTACTTTGCCTCTTAGAAGTCAAGAGACTTCAATAGTAAAAAGGGGCCATCGATTTCAGGAAATTGATGGATGAAGTAGAAACCATTAGGTATATCAGCGGCTATGCTGGAAGGGACATGGTAAGGTATACATCACAGTCATTCGATGGCAATACCCTAAATTAGTGAGGACATTAATGAAATCCTCAAGAAAGATCATCTTATACATTGTGGGATGGTCCAAGTTTTAAGGACCTTATTAGAAAAACCTAGTATCCGTTTCGTGAAAAGGGAAAAGACGGAATAAGAATTTTCTGACTCTCACCATAAAAGTTCTAGACTTTTGACAGTATAACACAATTTTTTTGCTGAGACAGCGCTCTATTCCATTTACCCAAGACCTAAGCTTAATGCAATAATTGTTGGGGGTTAGCATCGGAAATAAGAGGGCACATTAAGGTTTCAAGGCCTGCTTATTATAAATCCATTATGGATCAACCTCAGCTACTCACGTTCTATAGATTAAGAAATAATCAGTCAAAGCTGAGACTGCCCTAAAGTTATCTAAGATTTTACAGCTAAGTTTAGAAGGATTAAGAATGGAGGCGTTTAACCCTCCTGTTGAATGATTAGAGGCAGCTCACATTAGGAATGTCACCAGATAAATCCTTATTTGTGATTTTATTGCTAGAAATTTCATGTGGTTTCTGGTGCTGTTAAGTCTCTCATAAGACCATAAACTTAGCAAACTTTTAGAAAATTTTCCTGTAAGAACCCCAGATGTTAAACCTTCAGTCGTAGAAATTTTAGAAGTATCCTTTCTCTAAAAGGAAGTGCGATAGTGTACATAGTAGATATCTCTTTAATCTCTATCGATTGTGAAAACCAGATGGTATGATAAAAGCACCGTGTGAGGATTTGTGTATCTTAATATGTCCCATAGATTGCTTCCATGCCTGATCAGTATGGAGGTTTAATGCATGGAACCACAAAGATGCCCCGATGGTCATATGGTACTAAAGTCAACTAATGGTATTCAAAGAAGATATCCAGAATGGAATTGTCCAAGTAAATGCTTCCGGTTAAGGAAATTCGTGGAATTGTAACATACAGGTGTCACTTATTTGACACAAGCATTGATGGATGAATTGGAGTCTGAGATTTGGAAAATCTCTGTAATCTCCTTATACCTAAGTATCTTCTTATAAGTTTTCCCTGCTTACCTCCTGAGAGGCAGGTAGAGTTAAGATTAACATCCCACTGTGGGCTGGAGTATTGTGAAAACTCCATGTTGATTATGGAACAATCGAAACCCTGATTAAGTAGGTTTTAAGACATAGGCTCATATAGCCTGACTCAATATTCTGAGGGTTTTATGTTATTGAATAAGAAAGACGGTTCATATTGCTTATGTATTAATTACCGCAACCCTAATTAGGCAACGATTGAGAATCACCATCAGCTGCCCAGGATCATCAATTTGTTCGACTAACTGTAAGGATTAGCTACTCCTTAAGATTAGTTTTGAGCAATGGTTGGAATAACCATCTCACTTTAAGATAAGCTTTTCCATAATAGTTTCTATATAAGTATCAAGGTGGCTCCTTTGGAGACCTTGTATAAATGAAATATCAAAACATCCGTTGGATGGACGAGACTTTGGGAAGTGCACTTATAAGGATTTGAAGGTTGCATTGGAAACAACGAATAAGATTCATACAAATCCCTAATCATCTGTAAGTTGCCAGTATTCGGTAGAAAATCAAGAATTAATGAAAGTAGCAAACCTCATAAGATCTTGTTAAAGAATAAGGCTCAACAAAAGATATCACCCAGGAAGGGTGTGCCAATTTGTTAAATAATCAGGCTAGTTAAGCTCTGAATATATAGAATCATTCGAAGGAAATCGAATGTATCAAGATCAAATAACTTATGAGCTAAGACCTATATAAGGAGCTCAGTGGTATTCACAATGTATTCCACATCTGCAATCTGAAGAAATGCCTAGCTGATGAATCGCTAGTCATACCACATACAGATGTGCATATAGATGAGAGCTTGAAATTTGTGGAAAAACCATTGTCGATCGAGGATCGACAGGTTAAAAAGCTTCGAAGGAAGCATGTGCCTATTGTAAAGGTAAAATGGGATGCACGTAGAGGTCCCGAGTACACGTGGGAGGTTGAGTCCACAATGAAAGAAAAATACCCTCATTTATTTCAGTAAATCTCGAGGTCGAGATTTCTTTTAAGGGGGTGAGGATGTAACACCCCGAAAATTCGTGTTCAATGAAATAACGACACGTGTCATGTAAGACAAAAAGTGTCATAAACCCGGATATAATTAAAGATGTATGACATGATTTAAAAGTGTCGTCATGTTAATTTTACACCTCTGAACGACCTCATTATGAATCCCAAGACTAATAAACATCTAGTATATATTCAAATTCGGTGATTTCTAGCAATAACTGATTCATAATTGAAATGGTGGACTCCTACGAAGAAAAAAAAAAGCACGGTAAACCTTCTTTAACGGCACTTTCTTATGGATTCAAGGAAACATGGCAAAGTGGTAGGGTTCATAACTGTTCAAGACCCATAATAAGAGGCCCCATACTGTTAAAACATGTCCCAAATTCGAAATACACGAGTTGCCCCTTCGAATACTTGAAAGGCCAAACTTTTCACTTTCTGCCAAGGGCTTACGGACCGTAAGCCCACCCCTTACGGTCCGTAAGGGGTCCCCAGCGAGCAGAAATGTGGCTGTTGTCTGTTATAAGCTTGTAACCGACTTAAATTCAATTTTGCTCATATTTGGACGACCCCTACATTACTTTTAGACCCTAGGAACACTTGTTGTTGATCTGGAACACCCCATAGACTTAGTTGTCACCATCTTTGAGTATCAAGAACACTATATAAAGGGCCAAAGTTGCAACCATTTGATCACTCACTTCTTCTGCAATTCTGGAGCTTCTTGGAGCTTAAGAGTAGACCCTAAGCCTTCCTAATTGTGCATAGGACTTCAGTAAGTATGCTTAACCTTTCTTAGTTGAGTTTTTACTTAGTTTTAGCTTAAAAGTCAAACCGTTGTAATTAATGGTTGATTTAGCGATTAATCACTAATGGTCTAGTGATTAGTCGAATTGAAAGTAGTTATAAGTTGGTAATTATGTGGGCAATAAACCCTTAAAAGGGCACCCTCGGATTCCCACTCTAACTAGGTCAAATGTCGGGTCAAACTTGTTATTAAAAAGTCAACATGATGCTTAGTTTCAAATTAATACATAATTAGCAATGTAGAACCCATACAACCTATTTGATCATTAATATAACTTGGTAATTAATGTAAGAACATGTCTAAACATGTTAAACCCGACAATTTTCTGTTTAGACCCGGTTCGGAACCTAAAGTCAAAAAACTTTGACTTTTGCTTTGACTTCAGTTCTGACCCAATTTAGTATGACTTAAAAATGCCTTAGAGCTTCCTTAGGACCAGGTTACATGCTAGTATAACCCTCTGTGATTATACACCTTGGTTCATTAGTTAACCAATTAATATGCATGATTCCGTTAATTGCCTATATGTTGACCATTATGCCCTTTTCTCCATAAAACGTGATTTTTGAAAATATAAAAGAGTAGAAACCTTAATTACTGATTTATAAACTTGCACCCAAAATTTGACATCAGTTTGAGGTGTAGATTGAGAGTTATGCTCATTAGCGTAATTAGAAAGCTTTTTAGCGATTAAACGACATAATTAGCATATATCCTATTTAAACCTACTTTTTGATATCAAACTTCTTACCCACTGATATAATATATTATTTCGGGATTTTTGAAGATTTTTAATTAATTTTAGGCTGAGCATAACTTAGAGTTATAAGCTTGAGTCGGTAATTGTCGGTTTTGCCCTTTTGGGCTATAAAATGAGTTTTACATATCTTTTTGACCCCAAACCTTTTGCTACTGATTTTATATGATAAATACATTATTTTAAACCTTCTGGAATAATAAAAATATCAGTTTTCTATAAAGAACCCTGAAACGGCTTCTAATCGCCTTATTAAGCGTTTTTAACGCATAGTATGTACTAAAACTATTTTAAACATACAAAGGTTGATACCTACTGATATGTTAGGTAAATTATAATATTTTAACAGTAAGAAAAGGTTGTTTAACTCAGACTTCAGTTTTGAGCCTTTCGGCTTGTGTGAAATTACCAAAATGCCCCTACGGTGCATAGTTTGGTTATAATTGATAAATTTCACATATATACTTTACCCTACTGTTATAACTTATTAAATTGAGTATTTTTGCTGATTACAGCAGACCTGTAACTCAGGTTAATACTTAAACTCTTTTATAACCTTGTAAATGACCAAACTACCCCTACGGGGCATAGTTTGTATTTGAGTAAATTTCAAAGTTCGTCCTTTTGTATGTCTAATATATCAAAGTATGTCCTTTGTCTTTAATAACCTCAGAAAACATCCTTAATGTTTGCAAATCCTTACATGTTACGTCATTTAGTCCTAATCCAGTTACTTTTCATGGTTAAATTTGACTAAGTCAGCCCCACATAAGGGTATTTTGGTCATTTTATCACAAATATTAAAAGAAATATTAAAAAATTATATATATATATATATATATATACATACAGCTCTCTCTCTCTCTCACAACACACATCAGCTCTCTCTCTCTCTCACACATAAACACCTCTCTCTCTCTCTCAACACACACCAGCTCTCTCTCTCTCTCTAATCGCCAGACCACTACCGCCGGACTGACAACCACCGCCATACACCTCACCATCCCCCAACTTCCTACTACTCCGCCTCGAACCTGGCTCGTTCGTCTCCCAAACCACACACGCTGTCTATCGATGAATTTCCGGACTGTCTACCGATTTCTGACGTCACCTGGTGCGAATCGAAAGCGGAAAACACGAGATCCGGTGAGTCGGTTACGGCGGTTACTCGAAGTTTGGGGCAAAACACGCCTTTCGTCTAAGAACGAGGGTTTGGGGCAAACAATACAACCAAGAAATGAGGCAGCGGAGGGAAGGTTTCTGAAGGGTGGTCGCCGCCCTACGCCGCCGATGACTTTCGATTTGCCCCCAAATCGACAACCCTTTTCTCTGTGTGTGTGTATATACAACGGATTTATCCTCTTTGTTCTGATTCTTTACAGATCTGAGCCTCTTTTATACTCTTTATTGTTGGGTTTTTGGTTCATGTGTGTAGTTGGGTTTTGTTGGAGTAAAGTTGTTTTGTATTTACAGAAATGGGGGAGATGGAGGTGGGTCTTGAATTTCATGGAGTGTATGAGAAAGACTTATCTTGATTTGGGTTTTTGATTTTGTGTGTGGTTTTGTTTAGATATGAATTGGCTTTTGATTTGGGTTTTTGATTTTGTGTGTGGTTTTGATTCTGCGTTCAAAGAGAGAGAGGGAGAGAGAGGAAGATCTGAATTTTTTATAATTTTTTTAGTATTTAGGGTAAAATGACCAATATACCCTCATGTGCTTCTCACATGACCTAACTTAACTGGGAAAACAAACAAGGTTTAGGGTAAAGGACATAACTTGATTGGTTTTTCAAACATTAAGGATGTTTTCTGAGGTTATTAAAGACAAAGGACATACTTTGATATATTAGACATACATAAAGGACGAACTTTGAAATTTACTCTTTGTATTTAAATTCGTTTCGGGCATAATAAAAGACATCTTACTGATGTCACAACATATTTGAGGCATATTAACTTAGGAAACCTGTATATGGCTCTTACGCTTACCCGTTACGCTTATTACGCGTTCGGTTCGGTTTATGTAACTAGTTTACATAAATTAGCCGAAACGGGTCAAACCTTATCGGTTTTATCTCAAAATCTAGAATGTATATGAAATACCCATATTAAGCAAGTCTTCAAACTTGTCGGGTCTAAATCACATTCTATTCCGGTCTTCGCTTAATCGTGCGTACGAACCGTATCTTTAAAACTAACCGGTCTAAGCTTAAGCTTAACTAAAGACCCGTTAGGATTCTAATAGGTTATTATCAACCTTCGTTCCAGAATAGGAGGACCAGTAAAAGCTACTTGCATTTGCTTATTGTGATTATTACTTTGCTCAGGTAAATACTTTTAACTTATTTTCCCTTATACGGGCTTGGGGTACGGTATATAAAATACCGCTTGGTCGGGCATTAAATCTTCCATCGTATGGTGGTTAGTTTATATTTGATCGACCCGTTTAAATTGTTTTGTTTGCTTAAAGCCTTTGGGGGGTTAATGATCATGTCCTGGATATCCTTGGCATCATTTTACGAAATGGCCACGACCTAAGCGCGGGGTGTAGGCGTACACTCGTCAGTGCATAAATAAATAATGTGGTGTGTCTATTGATCTTTAACCCGGCACGATCCGGGCTACTGAACACATAAGGAACATGTAATTCTTTTACAAGTTTATATATTTAAATAATTATCCCAAGTTATAAAATGTTTGTGCCATGTGCATCCAAATCAATTTTTAATCATTTTTAAAATGAGTCAGTTGATTGTATTTACCAGTGTAAACTGACGTATTTTCCCAAAAAGATTAAGTGCAGGTACTACTCGTAATTGGCTGGATATCTCCTTAGCATCAAAAGAGTCTCGCAAGCTTAAGATGCCTAAAGTCTGTTGAACTACTGTTTCCTATTTATTTTGATCCTTCTGTGGATAAACTTTCAACTGTTTGTGATACACGATATTACAATTATATTCAGTTGAAATATATCTTTCATTTGCTTCCGCTGTGCATTTAAATATTGTGTTGTTTGACTATTATGTTGCCAACCACGTCACGAGACTCCCCACCGGGCCCACCGGCGACACGTGGAATACGGGGTGTGACAGGGAGCTTCTCATCATCTAGATGAACTAGCAGAGCTCTCTTTTGTTTTTCTTCAATCTTTCCTGCATGTGAGGTTTCTGGCATCTGTTGTCGATGTGGCTGGTGGTAAATCGCTTTTCGGTGATAATCATTGTTTCCGAAAGGATTTTGAACTCCACTTGCTTCGCGGTTCGTGCATTCCCTTTTGAAGTGCCCTTTTTCCCTGCAACGAAAACAAGTGACTTTCGATTTATCAAAACCTAAAGTTGAAGTTCTAGCATCACGGAAATCATCTCTTCTCGTGATCTGTTTAAATTTCTCAGGTCTCCTTAACACACTTGCCAAACACCATTTTATATCCATCAATTCCATCTCCTCAGAATCTTTCTGATCGTAATCCTCTTTGGTCAGCATTGGATTACCGATTCTGCCTGCTACCAAACTCTCATAACTTTCTAAAACAATCACTAGCAAAGACATGTGACGTTTCGCAACCTCTTTCGAGAAATTTTGACCATTTTGCAGATTCAATGCAATGTTACACTTTAGAACTTGGCCATTATTGCTGAATGAGCTTTGCGGCTTTGTTTCTAAAAAATCTGGATCATAAGATGGATATGAAGAGTATCCCTTGTTATTTGATCCTTGAGGCGATCCTCCTGAAGAACTGTTTGTAGCAAAAGCAGTTTCAATCTTTGGTGATCCATTGTTTTTGTCAAATAAACCTCCTTTGAAGTACAATCCAATATCCTGCTCACCGTTTGGACTTTTCATCTTTTCCATCTTTTTCTGCTCCATCTCTTGAGCTTCAATTTTTTCGATAAACTTGCCAAGTGAAAGATCCGGAAATTCATCATTATTCTTCAATATCATAAGATACGTGCCCCACACATCTTGCGGCAACGCAACAGCAAGTTTTTCAACCCATTCCTCTCTATCCTTCTTGATATTCAACCGTTTCATGTTCACCACCAAATTACAATATCGTTCAATTATCATTTTGGTGCTCTCGGTTTTCAATCCTCTAAACAAATCAAATTCTTTCTTCAGCAAAGATTTCTTGTTTTTTATCATATCATGACTTCCAACAAACTTTGATTTCAATGCTTTCCAGATTGAATGTGCAGTACCATTATGTTGTAACAAGATCAAGATATCTTCTTTAATCGCTTGTTGCAAGATACTCAACATCATTTTCTCACTTTTATATTTCTTTTTCTCATCATCTTTCAAATCTTTAATACTCACAAGTTCACCATACTCATCAATCGGTCTCACATACCTCTCCTCAACACATTCCCAAGCATCAAGATGATTAGCTTGTACCCAGTTTTCAAACCGTTATTCCCAACCACTAAATTCCTCGATGTTCATGAGCTTAGGCGGTTTTTACATGGTGCCATCTCGTTTTCTAAGTTTGCATTCTGAGCTATAGTGATCGGGGTAGCAAATGCATTGTAAAACTCGTTATCCATGTTTTCAATATCAAAAGTTTCACAAAATCAGATTTTCAAACGAAATGACACTCTTCAAGAAAAATGGACTGCTTCAAGCGAAATGGACCCTTCACACGATATAACCCCTTCACACGAAATGAAACTTTCACACGAAACGAACCTCTTGATGCGAAATGGATGATTTCGTGCGAAATGGAGATGTTTTCACACGAAATGATATTTTGGTGCGAAATGGGGACCAATTATGCCAATCCGTGCGAAATGAAACCTGTAATGACCAATACGTGAGAAATGGAAATGCTTTCACACGAAATGAGCTATTTCGTACGAAATGATGTCTCAATAGTTCATTTCGTGCGAAATGAAATGCTGATGTCACACTATCGGCCGGAATTATGTCAAATTGACCAAGTTTAAGGTTGAATATAGATCTGATTCTTTCAAGGCTTTGTTAAAACAGTGTTTCGCTTATAATGTGAGAAAATCAAGCCATTTTAACCGTGAAATCTTGTTAATTTTGAAAAAGAAGGTGTAGAATTCAGAAATTATGGTGAAATCAAGCTGATTTGGTAAGAACTCTTCCTCCTGAGCTCTGATACCACTTGTAGGATCGTTTACACGACCAAAATGAGTCGTTCAGAAGAGTTCTTATCAATACGAGAGGCGGAAACTAATGTATCAACTTTGAAACAACATGATATATGTTGGTGCATTCATCTGTCGACTTTGTCTTATATCGAGTCTCAGTTTCATTGCGGGTTTGATCAAGACATGATGTCATCTTACGCATTGATGACATCATGAATATGACATCATCATTTCAACAAATGTGCATGAAACAGAATTATGTCATGTTAACTTGAAAGTCAATTATGTGAGATTCGCTTGAAGACAAATTATTTTGTAAGTTTCGCTTGAAAGTCAGCATGTGGAGTTCGCTTGAGAGGTCCGCTTGAAGCGGTTATGTGTATTTCAAGCGAATCCATGAGTCCTATAAATAGGCTTGTGTTTATTTCATTTGTAACGATTTTCAGATTCCATACCGAGGTGCTGCCGGTGTGAAGACTGATTGTAATTGCTATTATATCAATCAAATCAGTGTTTAAAGTGATAACCAAGCTGTTTCAAAGTCAGTTTCTTATTTTCCGCATCTGAAACTGATAAAATCTCTTCTGAATGACTCGTTTGGGTCACAATTTGATCCTACAAGTGGTATCAGAGCTCAGGAGGAAGAGATCTTGCCAAAACAGCCTGTTTTCTTCACTTTTTCTGATTTCTACACCATTCTTTTTCAAAATTAAAAATTTTTTACGGTTAAAATCGGCTCAAATTCACACATATTATGCGCAATCATGTATTAACAAATCCTGGAAAGTTTCAGCGTTAAATTCGACTTAAAACTGGTTAAAATCATACTTTCGCTTGAAAAGTTGTTCGAAATGCTGATGTCATCGACCTTTCGCTTGAATTTACATGGTGCTCTCGCTTGAAATCAACCTTTCGCTTGAATCTATATGGTGCTCTCGCTTGAAATGACCTTTCCCTTGAAACGACACACCGCTTGAAACAACGTTTCGCTTGAAAAGTGCATCGTGTTAAGTGAATCATTAAACAAGGTGTCAGTAAGTTGGAAAAGGAAATCACATGTTTGTGCCAGTTTGAATGTGATTCTCATTCAAGTTTTTTGTCGGAGTGTTACATTCATCGAGCCCACTATATTTGAGGTCCAATCAAATTAAGTTGAGTAATAGAAATTGGCATGTGATCTGATTAAAAGTTGTCGGCCAGACTAATATTCAAACATTTGCATGTGATTAGACTTAGTGTGTGTCCAAATGAATTAAAAAAAACAGTGTCTCAGTCCAATCAGTTTGTTGCATACTTAAAATTGTCGAGTTAGTGGATTTGTAGGCCCAATGAAATTAAGTTGGGAATTGTCGGCCATCAACTCACATGTGCATGTAAAGAGTGATATTGATTGTTGACCATTGTCTAGAAAATATCAATTCAATTGACAATTATCAGTACATGTGTTGAACAAGTTCTCGGCCCAAGTTTCATTATCATCGGCCCAATCAGTGAAGGCCCAATCATTAAACAGTTATCATTTGCGGCCCATTCAAAAAGTTTTTAAAGATTAACGGTTTTGTCTGCTTTGGCATGTGAGGATCAATTATTTTTGCATGTGTTGAATTCATTTCGTTTGAAAGCTGAGTTTCTGAAATTGTTTACCGAAAACATGGATTTTGAAGAATTATTGGCGTATATGAATTATGAATCTCAGCAGTATATTCCGATAAAGCAAGAAGGAGAAACAGTCTCAGCAAAAGAAGTTGTTGAAAAAGTTCCAGTTTTTTATTATTCGTCTGATGAAGAGAGTGACAAGTATGAAGAAGAAATCCAAAGACTTGAAAATCTTAAACAACAACTTCCATCTGATCAACGTAGTGGAAAGTTATTTTATGCCGATAAAATTGAAAAATTGAAAGAAAAACAAGATGCAAAAAGAAAGAATCAAAAGGCAGTTATTGTTAAAGAAGAGATCAGAGCTGAGAAAGAAGTAAAAGCAGTAACAACAGAAAAGCAAATCAAACCTAGTGTGAAAAGGCAGGTTGAACAAATTCCAGCTGTCAAGATTGAGAAAGAAGAATCTGAAAAACCTGTATCTGTGAATCCTGAACCAGTATTAAAGAAAAAGGTTGAAGAAGATGCACCTATCTTTGATCATTCATCAGAAAAAGAGAGTAAGGATGAAAGTGTTCATGAGGAAAAGAAACAGGTTGAAAATATTTCAGCTTTAAAGGTTGAGACAAAAGCTGATGATAAACAGATTCTTGTTTTGCTGAAAAATTGTGAGAAGTTGACATCTAAAAATGACAAACTCTTGAAGGAGGTTGAGAGTTTGTCATTAGAAAACAAAAATATTAAAAAATCAGAAAATGTTTTGAAAAATCAAATACAACATTTAGAAAATGAAAAAGTAAAAATTGAGAAAGATTTTCAAAGTCAAATAAAAATTTTAGAAGATGAGAGAGATTTGTTTGGTAAAAACAATCTTGAAAAACAAATTGCAATCAATTCTCATCTTGAAAAGATTATTTGACTTGAAAAGGAAGCAGAGTGTGCTCAAAAGAAAATCAAGGAATGGGAAGAAAAGTTGAAGGTGTTTGTGAATACTTCAACTATTCCCTGTTCAAAACCTATTAATTCAATTCCAATAAGTGACGATGTCACAAACTATGATAAAGTTATAGTTGAAGATTGCGATGAGAAATCTGATGATGAAAATGAAAAAATGAAGAAAAAGAATTTATTTTTGAAGTTAAAAGAAAAGTTTCAAGAAACTGTTCCACAATCAACTGAAAAGGGAGAATGCTCTAAGCAAAAACCTTTGAAGAAGAAAGTGGAACAAAAACAAAAAGAGAAAATTTTGAAAAATGTTCAAAAAGAAAATAAAAGTTCATCAGATCAATCATCCAATCGCAATAAAAAATTACAAAAAGTAAAAAATGAAAATTCAAAAATTGTTGGTAATGAGTGGTGCAGGTCGGACCACAGAGCTCAAAAGCCAAATCCAGCAAATAAGAGGAGGAAAGATTATCACCAAGCCAAACAGTGCTTTAATCTAAATGTTTGGACTAAAAATGGTGATTGGTACGATAACAGAGTGTGTTACAGATGCGGTTATCAAGGACACATTGTTGTTAACTGCCAGAGTTGGAGGTTTGAGTCAAGGAGATGCTTTAACTGCAACATCATTGGCCATATTGCTAGAGATTGCTCAATGAGATCAATGAGAAGATCGAGGGCTGAATCTCAGAAGCAGGTGAAGAAACCAGTCAATGTCAAGCTCAAGGAACAGAAGGTTCAAGAACCTAAAGTTCAAGAAAAGAAAGTGAAGCTTTCTCAGGGGAAAAAGACAGACTGAGGAAGAAGAGGAAGAAGGCCAAAGAGTATCTGGAGAAGATTTTGTCCTCGGATACAACTGGTAAAACAGATAAAAGTTCTGATAAATCGTCTTGCTCTCCAAAGAATGACAAGTCAAACAAGATGAATTCATCAGATACAAATCTGAGGACGAAAGAGGGAAAGAAGAAAAAGAAAGTTATTGGCAATGAATCTGTTTCTTCAGAAACAAAGGAGCCAAGTGTTGGCGATGAATCTGGCTCATCAAAGTCAGACAAGCCACATTCAGGCAATGATTCTGGTTCGACAAAGCCAGAGGAGCCAGTTGTTGAGGTAAAAATTGAGAATTCTGGTCTAACAATGGATGATGCAAATTTTCCACCATTGTTAAACAAGAATTCAAAATCACCCAAGGACCGTCAGGCTTGGGTGAATCTGTTTAAATGAAAAGCCTGACTTGCCGGAGTTCCCAGGTTGGTAAGCGTGGAACATGAATCGGCATATTTCTTGAGAAATTCACGAAAGTGATTTCGATTTAAAAGTCTCAGGGACACTAAATTGTACTTGATTTTCTACAAGTGATGCTTGTGGATTGATCATACAAATGTTAGTTTTTACAAGTGGTTGAAAGAACAAGGTGATGAAACCCCATGTTTGAGAAATGACTTACAAAACAAATTTTCCGGAAAAACCATTTTGATTAAAACAAACTTAAGTGTTTTGAAATCACCATGGGAAAATGTTTTGTTGTCAGGGGGAGTTCTGATTGTTTATGCCAAGTGGATGGCGAATTGAAGCGATTCGATATTGGTTGTCACTTTATTGTACAGTTGTTATTACTAAGTGGGTCAAGAGCTCATTTGTTTTCAAATTTCCTAAAATGTGTTTGCATTTTAGGGGGAGTAAAATTTTAGAAAATCCAAAAACATTTGAAAATTTGAAAAAGACAAAAACATTGAAAAATACAAAAATGAGTTTTTGTTGTAAAAAGAGGAAATGATAGTAGATCAGTTAGACTATCACAGCATGCTAAAGAAATGGAAAGTCAAAATGTGATAAACGATCTCACTAAAGATGTGACGGTAGGCTCAGCTAGATTAGTAGATTTGCGATATCGATACAAACATAAATGAAAAAGCCTAGTTCTAGTGGGAAACATGGTCAAAAGCATAGTACTTAGTTTTATCCTTCTTAATTGTGTGCCTACTCAGTAATCGCTGATTGTCGAAAGACATAAAACTGGTTAAGTTTGTGAACTTTCACAACTTTGCTGAAAAGTCACTGTGATTGTGCATTTCATTTTGCAAAGATTTAAACTTGTTTTATTTCTTTATTTTGTTTAAGCATTGGACATCCTCTGCGTATACGTGAGTATCGACCTGGATGTTATTGCCTAAACGGTCTGCTTTATTTTCTTTGGTGTTTCGTTTAAGCTTTGGATCACCTCTGCGTATACGGAAGTATCGACCTGGTGGTTAAAGCCTAAACAATTTCAACTTGTTTTATTTTTCTTATTTTGTTTAAACATTGGACTTTCTCTGTGTATACGGAAGTATCGACCTGATTGTTAATGTTTAAACATTCTGCTTTGTTTTTGCACAAATCACAGTTGATAAAAGTTTAAAGGCATTATTTGAGTCAGTGTATTGCATGATGAGGGGATATGCTGAGATCGTGGGGTCCATAAGAATTTAGTGCAAAATTAATATACCTTAATGTATCGGTAAGCATTTCGAAAGTTGTTAGATTGAGTTTAAGTGGACAACAATATCATTAATCTACGTGAACCGTTTAGAACTAAAAATGTTTAAAGCTTAACGGTGCTAGTGATTTGTCTTAAAAACTGATATGATCCTCTTACACAAACTCACAAAAATATTGTATGTAAATATTTCTTCTCTGCATTTCATTACATTCAAAAATCCAAAAAGATTTTAGTGTGTTTTAGCATAAATTTTGAAAAATACAATAAGATTTTCGACAATTGATGTTGGAGAGCTGATATTCAAAATTTTAAGTGCTGAACATGATGAACAGGGTTGAATTGAAAATTTTTGAATTAAGAAAGAAGTTGAGATTAGTTAATCAGGGTCATTAATTTGAACTTGGTGTAACTATTTCTAGCAAGTTTTTCTTATTGATTTAAGTAAAAACTTATGTTTTGGTGAGAAGTGTGCAGGAGATGTGCAGTTTCTAAGAGATAGAGAGCCAGGTTCCAATACCTGAGGAATGTGTGATTTCAACATGCCAGACTGCGATCCCAGGATATCGAAAGGGGGAGTCTGAAGACATCTGAGTAGAAATTGTTCGTGGGGAGTCTGCTAGAGAGAGAAGGATTTAATGTGAGATATTTCAGAGAGCGTTCAGACTGATAAAGACTGAAGATTGAGAAGACTCGACACTTAAGACTCGTCAACATCTGAGGGGGAGTCTGTTGGTGCATTCATCTGTCGACTTCGTCTTATATCGAGTCTCAGTTTCATTGCGGGTTTGATCAAGACATGATGTTATCTTACGCATTGATGACATCATGAATATGACATCATCAGTTCAACAAATGTGCATGAAACAGAATTATGTCATGTTAACTTGAAAGTCAATTATGTGAGATTCGCTTGAAGACAAATTATTTTGTAAGTTTCTCTTGAAAGTCAGCATGTGGAGTTCGCTTGAGAGGTCCACTTGAAGCGGTTATGTGTATTTCAAGCGAATCCATGAGTCCTATAAATAGGCTTGTGTTTATTTCATTTGTAACGATTTTCAGATTCCATACCGAGGTGCTGCCGGTGTGAAGACTGATTGTAATTGCTATTATATCAATCAAATCAGTGTTTAAAGTGATAACCAAGCTGTTTTAAAGTCAGTTTCTTATTTTGCGCATCTGAAACTGATAAAATCTCTTCTGAACGACTTGTTTGGGTCACAATTCGATCCTACAATATACACTCTAATTGTCTTTTTGATTGATATAACAGCTTTTCCATGCAGTAGACACTTCAGCAGCACTTCGGCTCTGGAATCGGAAAGTTCTATCAATGAAATGAACAGGACCACTATATATAGACTCACCATTCCGTACGAAATGGGCAAGACCTATTTCGTGCGAAATGGACAATGTCCATTTCGTGCGAAATGCCCTTGTTTCATTTCATGCGAAATGGTTACAATCACACGTTTCTCGTATTTCGTGCCCTGATCTTTCTAATCTAATACAAGACTCGATACAAGACAAAGTCGACATACATATGCACCAACACAACCCCCCTTCGATTGACGGCCGGCCACCACTGTGGTGGTGGTGCACGGTGGTGCTTCCGACGAGACAGAACGATCGAGAAGAGAGAGAGAGAGAGAGATCGGAGACTCAGTCCGTTGGTCCTTGTCTCGGTCCGGCGGTTCTTGCTTCGGTCCGTCGAGTTTCACGACGATGCTGTGACGATGGCGATGATATCTTCGATAAAGTTAATCACCAGTCATCCCTTTTTATTTTTACTATTGATGATGATGAACAGTGGATTGGTTATGTTGGCTCGTTTATGTCAGGATTGGTTCAGATTTGAGATTCAGCTTCGGTACAAGTTCGATGCGGCTCGGGTTCGGTGTTCGGGTTAATGTTTGGTTCAACTCGGTTTGAGTCGGTCAAACCGAGTCAACTCAGTCAACAAATGGGTTCGGGTCAACTGGTCAGCTCATTGTTCGGGTCAAGCGGCTTGGTCAGACGGTCCGGTTTGGTTGACTCGGTTAAACCGAGTCAACTCGGTCAAACCTGGTCAACTCGATCAGCCCGGTTGACTCGGTCAACACAGTCAACGTCTCGACGCCAAGATTTGGTAAAGACTTTAAGGCGCGATTCTTTCGTTAATACCATTGTTTTAATACTTACGTCACAAACGAGCTCGAACTGTTTTGAATCGATTATAGTTTACGTTTTGAAATGTTTAGCAAATTTGATATATTGGGTGAATATTGATTGAATTTTTAAAAATAACGATAACTTGTGTTGTCGGGGGCGTCCAAAAACAGAGGAAACTTTGCCCGTTTTTCGAGAAAATTAGAAACCAAAACGCGTTTTATTATAATACGAAACCTAGCGGATCTGAGAGACTTCTATAAAGTACAAAAAACAAGCATAAAATTATTTTCGACGACACTTTACAACTAACGAGAACGACGGGTCGGAAATTATTTACAACAAATAAATATAGTTATTATATTTATTTCTAAACTTCGACAATTCTTTTATAAAAATAAATATAGATTGTATATTTATTTCAATTATCAAATAACTTGGATTTCTCATATAAATAAATATAATTATATATTTATTTCAAATATCAAACAATACGACTTCATTTTATAAAAATAAATATAGTTTTTATATTTATTTCAAAATACCAACCAACACGAATTCGCTTTATAAAATAAATATAGTTTATATATTTATTTCAAATATCGTAACACACGAATTATCTTATAAAATAAATATAACTTTTATATTTATTTCAAAAGCCTAAACGGCATACGATATATAAAACGATTTTGTTATATATTCTTCATTACCAACACGTGCGACTTCACGAGACGACTAACACGATTACAACAATATATTTTTATATAAATATTTATATATTTCAAAACTTTTCGAGAACTAAGTATTCCAAGACTTAGTAATCTTGTCGACAATAAATGAAACTTAACGAATATAACTTAATCGGTTTCATTAAGTTAACAGCAAACCGTCGAATTGTTTGGTCAACAATTCGGTAGAGCTCGGTGACATGTAGTTTAGTTACCGCTTTTGTTTAGAAACTTATAGATATTCCGTGATTAGGGATATTATAGAATGCACGCTAGCGAGTCACGTTTTGGAAACGACATCACGAAGTCGTATTTAGCTAGCTTTGCACATGGAAATCTAGGTGAGTTCATAACTCCACCTTTTTACAGTTTTACATTTTTATAAATGTTTTCGGGGTGGAAAGACATGCTCGATTTGCAAAGCATACAATGTTTTCAATAATCATAAACTACGTATTTCTAAACCATTTCACAGACAAGCTTTAACTATCACAAATTGTTGTAAATTTTTAATAAACACAATTGGTTTACGAAAAGCTTATGTTCTATACCGGTTTTTCAAACAAGCGTATTTTTTTTCGAAATGTGCATACACACGTATTCTAGTTTTCTAAACTACGGGAAAAATACAAGTACAAAAGGGTATGTTAAACTAAGGAATGACACAACAGATCATGTCACGAATAGGATAACATAAGCACCATTAATCAGTCACATACCAAGACCGCGGAACAAAAGGTTAGATCTAATGGGTTTCAGACAGCTACACTCTTGGCCACACTTTTACCAAGAGTGCTTTTGTTTCTCTAGTCGTGAATCGACAAGTAAAAACGTCTATGGTTTGGATGCTTCCTATGTCGTTACATATGTTAGTGGCCTCGCGAACCATTAGCGATCTAGTATTCTTTACATTTATAGAACTCGGTTTCAGATACGTCTTTACAAATTACATACCATGTTTTATACAAATTCAAAGCATAGGATCATGCATGCATGTAGTCAATGTCAGGGAGGACATTGACGGTTACGTAAAATTTTCAAATACAAGAGTTTACAAATACATGATTTTACGAACATAATGCGTTACAAATACGAAGTTATACAAATACAAAGTTTCCACATAACATGCCAAAGAAAATGATTTTAAATTCGTTTTCTCAACATTATTTCAAAAACCGGTTATTCAAAAAGATTTGTTTAAAAATCTTTTCCAAAACAAACTATGAACTCGCTCAACTTTATGTTGATTTTTCGCATGTTTCTTTCTCAGGTTGCATTTCAAAGTTAAGGCACGGTTGGAATAGGAGAACCATGAAGAGTCGAGTACTTAGTGGGCGTTCGTTTTCTAGAAGTCTTAGCTTATTTGCTTCCGCTGTGCAATGAAGATACCGATCCAGTCACGCCAAGCTCTGATATTTCGGGGTGTGGCATTAACCATAACACTTTTTTATTTTCAACTTTGGTCCCCCATACTTTTCATCTTTCGCAAGTTTTTCGTTTTACGTTTCGTTCAAAATTTTGCGAGTCAACACGCAGCAACGTGCGTGTGGGGTTCAACGCTTTTTCGTCTATTTTTTCCCGTTGAGTTCAATCAGCTATGTCGAAACACATGTTTTCATATGGTTAATACATCACATAACGTTTTGATTAATCCATTCGATGTTTGCGATGTACCGCGCCGCAACGCGCGCAGGTCTTATTGCTAGTTAATGCAAAAAATGATCAAAATCAACATTTGACCAATGATCAATTGTTGTTTTCCTTTGGTTAAATATAGATTGCATCTCTTAATTAAAGTTGCATTAACTAAGCTGAGTTGATACACTATCATACTCAGGCCCTACTCGATTATAGAACATGAATCTAACCTTGAAACTCGAGCTCGATTAACGAATTGTCCTTTTGAGCTTTTGATTACACTCAATTATCAATATTCAAACACAACATTAGTCAAAGTTGGTACTAGTTTTATAGAAATAGTAACACATTCAATCTACGTTGTTTTATTTTATAGAAATAGTAACACATTCAATCTACATTGTTTTATTTTATAGAAATAGCAATAAACTTAACCGAATTTAAGTATAGAAGCTTATTCAAACCTCCTTTATATTATAATCAATGTTTTTAGGACCGGACCGGAGGTCGACCTGGTCGCCTTACGTGGTCAAAGGTCGGATCGGTCCGACCGGATTTAAGACCCGGATCACATCATAAATTATATAAAAATATAAATTAAAAGTTATACACAAAATAGTGAAAAAAAAGTAAAAGGTAAAAAGAAAATCAAATAGCCATAGCTACAGTTTTATAACAATCTAAATTATTATTATTATTATTATTATTATTAATTTTATATTTTAGACTAAATGAATAAATTGAATATCCATGGGCCTGAATTGGGGGATCCAGATTCATTTACCCTAACTATAAAACCCCATCGATACTCTCATGATCATCATCACTAGATCTACTTCACTCACTTTTCTCGAGTTTTTCGAACATCAGTTGCTCTCAATTCAGGTCAGTTCGATCTCTATTTTCCCCTAATTCACCATCATTCATCGATCCAATTTTCAATTTCATTAATCAAATTTCATCCGATTTCAATAATTTTTCAATTTATACTTTGCACGATCAAAATCTGACTTTTGATACTTAATTTTTCGTCAATTTCGTATATGCATGTGTTTGTGGTAATTTTCAATTTATACCGGAAGCCGACCCGACCCACAGTGCTGTGAACCGCCGGGTACCGGCCCAACTACCGACCCTTTGTTGAAACGACCCAAAACAGAGAACCGGCCCGCTGCAGTCTCCGGTTCCCGGTCGGCCGGCCCGGTTTTAAAAACGTTGATTATAATAGACACTTTGGTGTTTGTTTTGCATAAAGTATGTGCATCCTAGTATTTACCAACTAGAATTTACCTAAAAGGCACTTCTAACACATTAGTGTTATATAATAAGTCAAACATTTATTCAATCTTTTACACATAAAATAAGAGTTTTCAACAATTAGAATCATACTTATCCTATTATAGGAAATTAAATGTATAGCTCACTTTAGAAGGCAACATGTACTCAACTTGACAATATAAGTTCTCTGTTAGATATTTTAGTGTAACGGGGATTGATTTGGTGATCAAAGCGAATAATAATACACATCAAGCAAGTTAGGAGGTGTGGGAGTGCACGCTTGTTTGAGTTATTATAATTCGAAGTGTATGGGCGGAGCCCGTACTCTACGAAGGTTCCAAGGGGGCAGCGCCCCGTAGGTGAGGGTCCGGGGGCAGCGCCCCTGAGAGCAGGGTCCAAGGGGCGGCAGCCCCTGGCGGGGTCCAGGGGAGAGCCCCTGACTGGGGTCGAGTTGCATTAGAAAATTTTTATTTTCATTAAATTTCCTTAGTGAAACTGCATCAGAAAAATTTGTTTTCTGAAATTTGTCACATTTTCGAAATGATAAAAAATGGCAGTTTTTTGGCCATTTTTGTCTAAAAATAGAGATAACTGCCATTAGGCAGTTACATCCAAAAAAACCCAAATTTTGTAGACAGTCTTGGTTGCATTCTTCCCGGTTCATACAATTTTCATAGACAAACATACACAGGTTCTTTTTCTCGAAAAATCAGAGTTGTATCCGATTGAATTATTCGGGTGAACCACCGAAATAATTTGATCTGAGAGTGACATCACGCCTCTCTGATCATCCGGCAATCTGAAAATTCCCCAACAAAGATCAAATTAATTTATGTGAAGATGGTAAGCGGATTGTTAAAGGATATGACAAGCAAGTTTGACAAACTGGAGAAGTTCGAAGGGCAGGACTTCCAAAGATGGCAGAAGAAGATCCGGTGTATTTCCAATTAACTGGAATAATACACCATACCACAGCTCCTTACACACCGGAACAAAATGGTGTGGCTAAAAGGAAGAATAGGACTCAAAAAGAAATGGTCAATACCATGTTGTCCTATTCGGGCCTAAGTGAGGGCTTTTTGGGTGAGGCTATGTTGACAGCCTGCTATTTGCTAAATAGGGTTCCAAATAAAAGGAACAAGACCACCCCTTTTGAGATTTGGTATAAAAAACCACCTGAGCTGCATAAGCTGAGAGTTTGGGGTTGTAGAGTCGTGGTGTGGCTCACTGATCCTAAGATAAGGAACATAGGGGAAAGAGGTATAGACTACATTTTCATTGGGTATGCGGAGCATTAATTTGCTCACAGGTTCTATGTTATAGAACCAAATGACTACGTGTCAGTGCATATAGTAATTGAGGCAAGAACTGCAGAGTATGATGAGAATAGATTCTCTTCAATACCTAGGCCTAGAGACATGGTTCCAAGCTCTAGTAACTCTCACGTGGCTGATCAAGTGATTGATACTCCTCCGGAACCTAGGAGGAGTGGTAGAGCAAGAAAAGCTAAATCATTTGGTGATGATTTTCAGCTATATTTGGTTGAAGGATCTAGAGATGAAATTAAAATTCAATATCAATATTGTTTCAATATTGAGGAAGATCCTAAAACCTATAGTGAAGCCATGGCATCTAGGGATGTAGCTTTCTGGAAAGAAGCAATAAATGATGAGATGGACTCTATTATGCAGAATAACACTTGGAAACTGTCTGATCTACCCCCTGGGTGTAAACCACTTGGTTGTAAATGGATCTTCAAGAAGAAGATGAAAGTAGATGACTTAATTGATAAGTTTAAAGCCCGATTGGTTATCCAAGGCTTTAGACAAAGGGAAGGAATTGACTACTTTGATACATATGCTCCTGTAGCAAGAATATCTACTATTAGATTGTTGGTTGCCTTAGCTGCAATACACAATCTTGTAATTCACCAAATGGATGTGAAAACCGCTTTCCTGAATGGTGATTTGGATGAGGAGATATATATGAAACAACCAGAGGGTTTTGTTATGCCTGGCAATGAGCATAAGGTGTGTAAGCTAGTTATGTGTAAGCTAGTTAAGTCATTATATGGCTTAAAGCAAGCACCGAAACATTGGCATCAAAAGTTTGATGATGTGGTTTTCTCTAATGGTTTTGTATTAAACCAAGCATAAAAGTGTGTATATAGCAAATTTGATGATTCCAGGAAAGGAGTCATAATTTGTCTATATGTAGATGACATGTTGATCTTCGGTACTGACCAAGATCAAGTTGATAAAACAAAAAAAAAATTCATCTTGCTTTGACATGAAAGACATGGGGGAGGCGGAAGTGATCCTTGGTATAAGGATCAAACGGGAGAATAATGGCATATCTATCTCTCAATCTCATTATATTGAGAAGATATTGAAAAAGTTTAATTTTCATGATAGTTCTCCGGTTAGCACTCCAATGGATCCTGCTTAGCTCTCACCTAATGAAGGTGTAGCTGTAAGCCAACTTGAATATTCAAGGGCCATTGGATCTCTCATGTACGCCATGATTAGCACTATACCGGATATAGCTCATGCTGTTGGAAAGCTTAGTAGGTATACTAGCAATCCAGGTGCAAGTCATTGGTAAGCGATGAATCGAGTATTTAGGTACTTGAAAAGAAACATGAAATATGGTTTGACTTATTCTGGATTTCCTTCGGTTTTAGAAGGTTATTCGGATGCAAGCTGGATTAACAATAAGGAAGATCATTCTTCCACAAGTGGATGGACTTTTCTGCTTGGAGGAGGTGTCATATCTTGGGCATCTAAGAAACAGACTTGCATAACTAATTCAACAATGGAGTCTGAGTTTGTAGCATTAGCTGCAGCTGGCAAAGAAGCTGAGTGGCTAAGAAACTTAATTTATGAGATTCCATTGTGGCCTAAACCTATATTACCAATATCCATTAGATGTGATAGTGCTGCTACCTTGTCTAAGACCTATAGCCAAGTGTATAATGGGAAGTCTAGACACTTAGGTGTTAGACACAACACGATTCGTGAGCTCATCATGCATGGGGTGATATCGGTGGAGTTTGTGAGAACTCAACAGAATTTAGCCGACCACTTAACCAAAGAGTTATGTAGAGATCTTGTGCACAAGGCGACTGTAGGGATTGGATTAAAGTCCACCTGAGATTTCTCGTGTTAAGATACCAAATTCCCACCTAATATAATGTTAGGTGCTGAATTCAATGTGGAAAGCTTAACATCTAGAAATTGGAACACATTAGTAGCATCATCCCAAGGTATGTGTTCAAACCTGCAAGTTAAAGGGGGTTGAAGGTTTTCTTCTTAATAGTTCTTTGAAAAATTGCATATGCAGGTGCAAGAATAAAGAGCTACCTATATAAGCATGAAGTTTAGCCGCCTCAAGAAGCTAGGACTTGGCTTTGATATGTTCATTGAAGGATGGGACACATGCTAGTAAAAATAGTGTCAGGAAAGAACATTAGAGTATATAAACTTGTGTGTATATTATCTTCATGTATTCACTGAATAGAAAGCGTTCAATCCTTAGCGACACCCCTATATTCGAATACTTGGAATGTGGAAATTCAATCGTCGCGATATTTATGCATAAGTATGATTGTTGTGAATTTGTTTAAGTTAATCAAGGATTACGCTAAAATGGGGGAGGAATGTTAGATATTTTAGTATAATCGGGGATTGACTTGGTGATCAAATCGAATAATAATACACATCAAGCAAGTTAGGAGGTGCGGGAGTGCACGCTTGTTTGAGTTATTATAATTCGAAGTGTACGGGCAGAGCCCGTACTCTACGGGGGTTCCAAGGGGGCAGCAACCCTGGGAACAGGGTCCAAGGCGCAGAGCCCCTGGCTGGGGTCGAGCTGCATCAGAAAATTTTTATTTTCATTAAATTGCCTTAATGAAACTGCATCAGAAAATTTTTATTTTCTGAAATTTGTCACATTTTCGAAATGATAAAAAATGGCAGTTTTTTTTTTGGCAATTTTTGTCTGAAAATAGAGATAACTGCCATTAGGCAATTACATCCCAAAAAACTCAAATTTCGTAGACAGTTTTGGTTGCATTCTTCCTGGTTCATACAAATTTCACAGACGTACTGGTTCTTTTTCTCGAAAAATCAGAGTTGTATCCGATTAAATTATTCGGGTGAACCACCGAAATAATTTGATCTGAGAGTGACATCACGCCTCTCTGATCATCCGACAATCTGAAAATTCCCCAACAAGTTCTCTAATTACTAACCCTTCTCCAAGGAAGGTTCCCGTCTGAATTCCACTCAAACTTAGTTAGTGTGTTTCTTTGCATATATTCAGCAATTGGTCAATTTGATACTTCTTATGACAAATTCAACACTAAATGGTTTAATTCAACCATGGACATTCATTTGACTAATTTCAAATACCTAACGGTGGATTTGAGACTTTTAATCATAATTTGAACCCAAAATTGCGTTATTATTATAAAATTTACCATATCAAGTTTGAGCTTTTCAATTTTTTTTTCAAAATTCTAAAAACATCTAAGAAACTATAATTCATCTTTTAAAATCAACTATAGCAAATTCTCCTAATCAATTGAATAAATTACATTTCTGAGTGTAGAATGTGAAACTTTATGTAACACCCTTACCAATATTTAACGGTTTTTATTAAATTATAGACTTAAAATGTGCACTTACGATTACACATTCATATGACAATACGGATTTATTAAAACTTTTACAAGTTTAATAAATATTAAAATATAATATACATGAGTTCGTCATTTGAAACAACGAAGTAAAAATGTGCGGAAGCTTATTTCTTGATCGTGTTCGGTTCTTCATTGAGGTTGATATTCATCTGGGAACCCTTGGCCTTTACCTATGATTAAAACTAACTTAAAATTTAGTTTTGATAGTCAAATAACAAGTTTAAACAAGTCCGAAATTTAGAACAAACAAAATAAAATTTTTGCCAGCTCTGTAGTCTGTCGCGGGCCCGAGAAAGACTTGGTTTAATCCTTCGCGGGCCGCCACAGGCTGTGGCGGGGCGCGACCGCCCTTATGTTCTCCGTCGCGGGGTGCGACGGCCTCTTTTTCACAGAAGGTTTTGATTATTTAAGCTGCAAATGCCCAGCTCCGAATTTTAACAATTTTTTAACTTTAAAAGTTCATAACTTTCAATCTAGATGTCCGTTTTACGCGATTCTTTTTCCTGCACGTTCGTAATTTTATTCTCTATCTCATGGAGTAAAAACCCGACATCTGAATTCAAAAATTTTAGATTTCAAGCTCTCGGCTTGAAATTCGATTATAACACTTTTTGACCCGTTCATGATTTTATCAAACAAACTTGTTTATTACCTTTAAAATACCATGGACATCATGTTATATTAGTTTACTAATATTCAAGGTTCAAATTACGTGTTTCTTATGCAATCTTAACCCGTTTTGCATATATACTCATTTTGACCCGTTAAGGGTATTTAACACTTTTAAGCTTAAATCACGCTTCTTCTTAATCTATATCATATCACCACCTTTAGTTATCAACTTGCCTTCCACCACATTATAATTGTGGTGGATCAGTGTGGCAAACCGTTTATTTCGAGTTTTTACCACTCGGTTGTCATTTTTGCGGAAAAATACGCATTTCAAATCATTGGACACTAACGTTTCGTATCATCCATTTTATACTTATCCTAAGGAATCAATTGGTCATAATGCTTATTTCTAAACTACTTTTAAAGGCCGTTTTCCCGATTTATCCATCACAGGCGTTTTGGTCAATTTTAGTCCCTCTTTTTACGACGAAGAACTTCCACTAATTATTTGACTAAAATACCATTTTTAACTACAAATCTAATTATGGGTACCTGGCTCGGGTCATAGCAATGTCCCGTTTACATTCCTTTTGCTTTAAATCTTTCTAGTTAAAGCAACGCAAACATACGTTATTTCCTGTGATCACAAAACTCAACAAGCGATCATCAATTTATATTGTTAAATGATTTTACCAATGTCATTTGACCAGTTTATTCCGAATGACCATTTTCCATTATGAGATGATATCTAGTTACCATCTCGCCCTTTTTACCCATTTCGATTTACATCATAACGTAATGTTTCAAAATCTCTTATTAGTTCATCGTTACATGACTAATTTACCAATTTACCCTTTTTGCCATTGTTTATGGTTTCTCACCATTTTCACTTGTTCCGACTCATTTTATTTACGTCGGAACATTAGAATTCTATTACTATTTTTTCTTTATTCATTTTCAATACACACAACTGATGTATACTATAAAAAAAAGTGTAAGCTCTTACTTACCTTGCATCCAAAACACGCTTTTCCTTCACACTTGATTCGTTTGACCCGCTTCCTTTCCAAGCCTCCACCTAGCTTGTCAAGCGTCAAACTATCATCATAATTCATAAGACGGTTAGATTAGTCATCATTAGTTATGACTATTCCATCTTATGGATTTTACATCAAAATTTACCATTTGATTTCTTTTTGGTCAGTTTGACTTTTAAAGGTCAATCTGCCTATTTGCATAAGTGATTATATTATGGAACTCGACAATTCATTTAAGCACTTTGTCAAGTATCCGATAGGCATTATTCTTACGCCATCGTTTTAACTACTTTTCAAGTCTGAATTCATGCTATTTGTTAAGCAACAACTAAAGGTTTCTATCTACATGTAAAACCCGTTTCATCGTAGCATTAGGCATTCATCCGAACATCTAATAAAATCAAGTTCTACATATTAATTAATAGACATCATGATTCCAAACACCTATTTATATGAACAAAATCACTAATTTCACCATAATATACAAAACCCATTTCAAGTCACATATGAGCATTCTCTCGAACTAATAAATTATTCAAGTATTTTGTGACAACTCGTATTTCCTAACTTATCTATGTGCTTAATGTAACGTACATGAACACTTTGTGATTATGTGAACTTGATAATTAATGAAACGATAATTGTTTATGTGTAATGTATGTATGTATCGAATGAACCGATTACACAACACAAGCCCCTTCGGGCCATACTTTGGGCTCGGCCCATAACTCTTATATGTCGCATAACAATTAGTTGATAGGGTATACCCCTCATATTTTGCAAATCACCTTACACACAAAAACCCTAGCTCTCTTTCTTTTCTCTTGAACCCGACGGCTGTACCCCAAGATCGTGAAGCCTCTTCGATTTCATCTGATGTTCGGTTAGTAGGTTCCTCCTTGTTATACGTGATCTTTTGAATATATGTTAGTATATAATGATTTCTTTGATTTTGATTGGACCGATTTAATACTCTTTCACATGATGGTTGGAATCTAAATTGTTTGAATCAAATCTCTTTGTCTTACATGTCTAGTGGTACCGAATATTGACTAGGTTACTGATCACATTGGTATTTGATGACTAAGGGGATTAATGGTTTGCATGTTACTACTAGATATTTATGCTTTGATAAGTGGGATGGGATGAATATAAAATTCATATAATCATAATCGATTTCTAGGATAATAATATGTACTGTATGGTCGGCCATGTATATTGAAATTGCATTAATTTGGAATTTGTAGACACTCATGCACATGGCTCGAATTGGTATTGGCCCAATGAGGATCTTGTAGTGTCAGATTACTCATGTGATGTTTATCATTTGCAATTAAATGTTGTTATCGAGGGGTGTGCACAAAGACTAGGATTCATGTGTGATAATGATTATGTTTATGATGATGAAACCGAGAACTGATCATATGACCGTTGACTATTTAGTATGAGTTGATAATGGAGGTCCAATGAGAAACTTGGTTATGCATTTTTGTCCAATCAAAATAGTGTCACCTCACATACTTATTTACATCAAATATTAGTGCATGTCATCATGTTGTTAATTGGTCCAATCACCTCTTGAGGTGATTAAAAGTTGTCAGCCATTGAAGTGATGAAGTAATGATGATAAGCATATTGTTTTGAATTGTATGATAGGATGAATTAATTTGTGTAACTGTTTGATTGTTGACTACATTGAATATGGAAACAATATAACTAAATAGCATGATATTCGGAATTTAAAACCACTCGCACAAGACTCCGGATCACACAAGGAGTCCAGTCGTACAAGGCACATCCAGTCGCACAAGGTCTGCCGGATCGCACATGCCGCATGTGTTTAACGGTTGGGCCTTCAAGCCCAAAATGGGTCGCACAAGACACATGAACCGTACAAGATAATTTGTTGTTTGTTGTGATTGGGCCGCACAAGCTGGTTATTTGTTTTTAATTGTTGGGCCGTAGACATGGGGGGGTAATAGAACTGGTCACACAAGATGGATTGATTGTTTATATGTTGGGCCGAGTGCTATTGGGCTTATTTAAATCGCACAAGTTGAATGTGTTGTTTGACTGTTAAAATGCTACCATGATCTATACGTGCTTGAAACCTGTTAGTTATGCGTAAACCTATGTGCATTACTTGAGTCAAAACCTGACTTGTATGGTAACCCTGTTAGGACGTGGTTGACCACTCATAGTTCAAGAAACCCTTTTGTGTATCTGCCGAGCAAACCAAGGTGAGTTCACACTTCGTTACAAAGCATGGGATTCCCAGGGGTTGGGAATGGGTTAAGGAATAGGGATTCCTCGTCCTGTTGAGACGTAATCAGGAACATAGATTCCTCGTCCTGTTGAGACGTAATCAGGAACATAGATTCCTCGTCCAGTATGAGACGGATTTAACTATACTAGACTAGAACTCTATCAACGAAGTCCCTCCATTTTATATCGACTTAATCGCCGAGGCCAATGGCGAACGGGTCATTAGTTAAATAGCGCTATTAGGTTTAACAAACCTCACACCGTGCCGCAGAGGACGGGCGTGGACTAATGGACTATGGCACGTCAGTGATGATAGACACAGACGTTAGGGCACTTAAACATGACGAACGTTAGTAGTCGATATGGTAACGAGTCTGGTGAATTAAACATGGGGTAGCCCCCACGGCCATAGAGCCGGGCTGGAATAGCCAACGTAAGAATGGGTAACTAATAAACGTTTTTCGAACTATGGGGTAACCCCCACGGCTGGATAGCTGGTAAAGAGCAAACTGTGTTTTCGGAATAACTATAAACTGGACAACCAAACGTGAACTCACTCAACTAGTTGTTGACTCGTTACTACATGCTTTGCAGGTCTATAGGTACTTAGCTGGAGCTTGCACAGGGAAGAGTCGTTGTGGGACATGGACGGCTGTGTGCCATGTTAAACCTTTGGATATCTAAACTTATGTTTTGGTTTTAAACATTATGCTTCCGCTCGTAACTTAAACTATGATTGTTTTAGACATTAATTATGTTGGTTGGACTTTTACAATCAATTACTTGCTTGTTCAATATGATTAGTGGTTTGATCCTGGTCAGTCACGCCTCCAAGCGGTGATACTCCGCGTGTGGATTTTTGGGGGTGTGACAGATTTTGCTCCAACTATCAAATATGATGATTCTAAACACATGCATATCATCATCTTTACTATTTAGTCAAAACCCACTTGGCTCATACTTGATTAATTGACTAATCACTAGTTTATGTCACAATTCTACAAGTTTGCATCTAGGGTTTGTTCCTAGAAATAGATTCAACCCAATATCACTCATATATACAACATTCATCACAGAAATTTCGATTTTGGTATTCATCATAAATTCCAAAACATCACCATTTACAAAATTTGACATACCTTGTGATCTCCTAGCTTAGGTGATCACGGATTTAGTTAAAGGCCAATTCTTAGCCTGATTTCCCCTTTGATTTTGAGCAATTTTGATGGGTTTAGGGTTTAAAAGGAACTCTTTCTTGTCTCTGTGTTTTTGGTCGACCAAAACACACACAAAGTGTGTGTTTTTGTTCAAACTTGACCATTTTAGTCCCTCAAATTTCATATTTATAAAAGAAGGTTAACTTAGTCAAGTTTTCTTTATTATTCTAAAAACACATAACTAACTAGGTTAATATTCCTAATTACCTAGTGGGTTCGGGGAAGTCATAACCCGTTTCATTTTAAGTCCCGTTAACTCGGGCTTCTTATAAACTTTGTTTTCTCAAACCGTTTATTCTTATTTTTTTATTGATATAGGATTATTTATTTAAATCTTAATATTTACCGGGTTAATCTTACCGCTAACGGTATTTTACCCGTTCATTATTTTTTACGTGGTTTGATTACCAAACCCGTTTTCGGGGTGTTACAAGTCCACCCCCTTAAAGAGGTTCCGTCCCCAAAACCTTATTTGCGTAGTTCATTGGTTTCAACCAAACGGACATAGTTTCATTTTTAAAGCATTCATTCTTTTTTTTGGTCAATATTTATCATTCGTATTGACATGTATGTCTTTCATGTGTAACTCCTTACGAACCGTAACTTTCATCTTATATTTCTTATCTTTGTCACCTATTTGACCGAGTTGTCACTTGACCACTCAGTCGCGTCAGTCTGTTAACATGTTTATTCCGCGCTTGTCTTATATTAACAAGCGCTTTGTATTTGTCATGACATTTTCTTGACTTTGAATAGTTTTACCGGCTAGACTAATTAGTCGCTGTCACTTCATACCCCATCACCCGGGTATACTATTTTGCCATCTCCGGCCTTATATGCGTATAAGATTTTCTAAACCACCTCATACTACTTATGTTTGTTAAAACGTTGCTTTTGACTAAAACTAATTTTTTAGTATACATTTTCTCTTTGTCTTACGTCCTTTTCTCATGTCTAGGAATTTTCGTTCTAAGTTTATTCCTGACTGTTATTATTTTTACATGAAGAATTGTAACCAGTTTTTCATGCTTTACCCAAGTGACCCGTAGGTTCTCTTACTTAGCCCCGTAGGCTATTTCTTTAGATTTCCACCTCTTTAAAGTGAGACTCCAACAGTTTGTTTGTTTCTATTTGTGACCCAAGGGTCTTTTTGGTCTCGTAGACCTCATCACCACTTATTATCCTGAGGGTTATGACGATCCCGTAAATAATCTTTTACTCATGTTGTTCTAAAATTATACTTTTAGTGTCAACGCACCCTTTTTAAGTTTAGAAGTCGTTCATCTTCATTCTTGAATTCTATGGACCTTGTCCATAGTCTAAGGCTACATTCGCTTCCATTTTAAACTAATATTCCGACTCCATGACTTCTTATGTCATTTACACGTCGGTTTGTTTTCCCCTTATTGTTATCCGGTTTATTCCTATATTTATTTACAACCCATTACCCGAGTTCTTTTATCTTAATATTTCACGCTTTTATTTATTCTGTTCGTGCTTACTTACGTTAGCAAACGTTATTCTTTATTTAACTCGTTTGACTTGTTCATGTGAAATTTCATTACTTATGAATGTCAAACGTCATCCTTTATTCCACCCGTTCAACTTTCAAACAGTTGAATGAAATTTTCAAAATTTATGTTTGCAAAATCTTGTCGTCTTTTAGTCATAACTCTCATTCCGAGTCTTGTGACTTTCAATCCGCGTTCCCATCTCTTGGTTTACGCATTCACTCAAAACCCTACCCATCCATCGGGTATCTCTACCGAATTCATCATCAAGCAACCATTATCATATCGTTTTAGACGTCATTTTAATTTATTTGGTCGTCTTAGCGAAATCCATCGCTTTTATTTAGTCAGGTCCTTTATTCTTTATTTAATTCGTTTGACTTGTCCGTGTGAATTTCATCACTTGTGACAGTCAAACTCTTTATCTTAGCATTCCTATTTTTCAGTCTGTATTTTCATTTATTTTGATCCTTGTCCCTTCTCTCGGGCTCGTTATTCTAACGTAATACGCTTCCGTCATCCGACTTGCGTTTACGTTTATTATCAAACATCTTGCCTATTTGATTCATTTGGGTACCTTTTTAGTTCGCCCCATTCACCCCGTCCTTACTACATCGGGTGTAAATGTGTCTATTGTAAAAAGTTTATGATATCACGTGTTCACTACTTACTTGGCCAGAGTAAGCGATCAACACCTAGTATACGTGACCTTTTTATAATTTTCACATTACACCCCATGTAAGTAACGCCTCTATTCTTTCTATATTATTGATTTATACTGGCAAAACTTTATTCAATGGCTATTTAACAATTTTTAGTTTTACCCGTTTCATTCTTGAACATATACAATGTTTTCCTTTTTATCGAACTATTATGTAATCACGCTCGTTAATGTGATCACTACTTTTCTCAATAGCATTATATTGAGAGTTTTCCACTTGGATAATTACCCCCGTCTAAGTTTCCATATGAACTAATCCTATTATTTCTTTGTTATTCATCATCGCGAATAACACATGTTTCTATTAAACTTCTCTTGGAAACATCATCCTGAATAGATGTCCTATTAAGGTTTTTCAAGTTTTATCATATATATGCAACCGCCATTCCTTACGTGTTTGTTGCATATTACTACTTGTGCGATTAAATTTAAAAGCGTACACCTGGTAATGCTTGCCCTAACAGGCTTTCCATTCCATTAACCTTGTTTGCATTCATCACGCGGTTTAAGTCCTTATTGAGCATGCTCTGCTTGTCATACTTTGGACCATTGCTTCGTCAGATCCGAAATTTGTTAAACTCCCGCTATCTTCAGATGCGAGTGTCCTTCAACTACAACATTTATAAATGTTAGTAATTTCGACATTAATGAATGCCCGTATTATAATACAAGGCTTTTACACTATACGTGTCAACACACGTACTTTTGTTGACTATATCTATTCTTCATCGATTTGTTTGGTGTAACGTGTATTACACGATAACCCTGTGTGTTGTTCACAACACTTTAATCATACTAAACCATTAATATACATGAACTTACCGGATTTGCGATCAAACCTCGAACCGAACACATTTATCAACAACCTTGAGCTCTGATTACCAACTTGTAACACCCTTACCAATATTTAATGGTTTTTTTTAAATTATAGACTTAAAATGTGCATTTACGATTACACATTCATATGACAATACGGGTTTATTAAAACTTTTACAAGTTTAATAAATATTACAATATAATATACATGAGTTCGTCATTTGAAATAACGAAGTAAAAATGTGCGGAAGCTTATTTCTTGATCGTGTTCGGTTCTTCGTTGAGGTTGATCTTGATCAGGGAACCCTTGGCCTTTACCTATGATCAAAACCAACTTAAAAGTTAGTTTTGATAGTCAAATAACAAGTTTAAACAAGTCCAAAATTCAGAACAAACAAAATAAATTTTTTTGCCAGCTCTGTAGTCTGTCGCGGGCCGCGATAGACTTGGAATCCTTCGCGGGCCGCTACAGGCTATGGCGGGGGGCGACCGCCCTTACGTTCTCCGTCGCGGGGCGCGACGACCTCTTTTTCACAGAAGGTTTTGATTATTTAAGCTGCAAATGCCCAGCTCCGAATTTTAACAAATTTCTAACTTTAAAACTTCATAACTCTCAATCTAGATGTCCGTTTTACACGATTTTTTTTCCTACGAGTTCGTAATTTAATTCTCCATCTCATGGAGTAAAAACCCGACATCTGAATTCACAAAATTTTAGATTTCAAGCTCTTGGCTTGAAATTAGATTATAACACTTTTTGACCCGTTCGTGATTTTATCAAACAAACTTGTTTATTACCTTTAAAATACCATGGACATCATGTTATATTAGTTCACTAATATTCAAGGTTCAAATTACGGGTTTCTTATGCAATCTTAACCCGTTTTGCATATATATTCATTTAGACCCGTTAAGGGTATTTAACACTTTTAAGCTTAAATCACGCTTCTTCTTAATCTATATCCTATCACAACCTTTAGTTATCAACTTGCCTTCCACCCCATTATAATTGTGGGGGATCAGTGTGGCAAACCGTTTATTCCGAGTTTTTACCACTCGGTTGTCATTTTGGCAGAAAAATACCCATTTCAATTCATTGGACACTAACGTTTCGTATCATCCATTTTATACATATCCTAAGGAATCAATTGATCATAGTGCTTATTTCTAAACAAATTTTAAAGGTCGTTTGCCCGATTTACCCATCATGGGCGTTTTGATCAATTTTAGTCCCTCTTTTTACGACAAATAACTTCCACTAATTATTTGACCAAAATACCATTTTTAACTAAAAATCTAATTATGCGTACCTGGCTCGGGTCATAGCATTGTCCCGTTTACATACCTTTTGCTTTAAATCTCTCTAGTTAAAGCAACGCAAACATATGTTATTTCCAGTGATCACAAAACTCAACAAGCGATCATCAATTTATATTGTCAAATGATTTTACCAATGTCATTTGACCCGTTTAGTCCGAATGACCATTTTCCATTATGAGATGATATCTAGTTACCATCTCGCCCTTTTTACCCATTCCGATTTACATCATAACGTAATGTTTCAAAATCTCTTATTAGTTCATCGTTACATGACTAATTTACCAATTTACCCTTTTTGCCATTGTTTATGGTTTCTCACCATTTTCACTTGTTCTGACTCATATTATTTACGTCGGAACATTATAATTCTATTACTAATTTTTCTTTATTCATTTTCAATACACACAACTGATGTATACTATAAAAAAGGTGTAAGCTCTTATTTACCTTACATCTGAAACATGCTTTTCCTTCACACTTGATTTGTATGACCCGCTTCCTTTCCAAGCCTCCACCTAGCTTGTCAAGCGTCAAAATATCATCCTAATTCGTAAGACAGTTAGATTAGTCATCATTAATTATGACTATTCCATCTTACGGATTTTACATCCAAATTTACCATTTGATTTCATTTTGGTCAGTTTGACTTTTAAAGGTCAAACTGCCTATTAGCAGAAGTGATTATATTATGAAACTCGACAATTCATTTAAGCACTTTGTCAAATATCCGATAGACATTATTCTTACGCCATCGTTTTAACTACTTTTCAAGTCTAAATTCATGCTATTATTAACACCAATTTAACTTAGCTCTCGATTATCAAAGCTAATTATTCATTTGTTAAGCAACAACTAAAGGTTTCTATCTACATGTAAAACCCGTTTCATCATAGCATTAGACATTCATCCGAACATCTAATAAAATCAAGTTCTACATATTAATTAGTAGACATCATGATTCCAAACACATATTTATATGAACAAAATCACTAATTTCATCATAACATACAAAACCCATTTCAAGTCACATATGAGCATTCACTCGAACTTATAAATTGTTCAAGTATTTTGCTCCAACTATCAAATATAAACGATTCTAAGGACATGCATATCATCATCTTTACTATTTAGTCAAAACCCACTTGGCTCATACTTGATTAATTGACTAATCACTAGTTTATGGCACAATTCTACAAGTTTGCATCTAGGGTTTGTTCCTATACATAGATTCAACCCAATATCACTCATATATACAACATTCATCACAGAAATTTTGATTTTGGTGTTCATCATAAATTCCAGAACATCACCAAATTACAAAATTTGACATACCTTGTGATCTCCTAGCTTAGGTGATCATGAATTTAGTTAAAGCCCCAATTCTTAGCTTGATTTCCCCTTTGATTTTGAGCAACTTTGATGGGTTTAGGGTTTGAAAGGAACTCCTTCTTTTCTCTGTGTTTTTGAGCCAATAGTTCGTTATTAATAATTTCACTTTCAAACTTGACCATTTTAGTCCCTCAAATTTCATATTTATAAAAGAAGGTTAACTTAGTCAAGTTTCCTTTATTATTCTAAAAACACATAATTAACTAGGTTAATATTCCTAGTTACCTATTGGGTTCGGGGAAGTCATAACCCGTTTCATTTTAAGTCCCGTTAACTCGGACTTCTTATAAACCTTGTTTTCTCAAACCGTTTATTATTCTTTTTTTATTAATATAGGATTATTTATTTAAATCTTAATATTTACCGGGTTAATCTTACCACTAACGGTATTTTACCCGTTCATTATTTTTAACATGGTTTGATTACCAAACCCGTTTTCGGGGTGTTACAAATCTACCCCCTTAAAGAGGTTTCATCCCCGAAACCTTATTTGCGTAGTTCATTGGTTTCAACCAAATGGACTTAGTTTCATTTTTAAAGTATTCATTCTTTTTTTGGTCAATATTTATCATTCGTATTGACATGTATGTCTTTCATGTGTAACTCCTTACCAACCGTAACTTTCATCTTATATTTCTCATCTTTGTCACTTATTTGATCGACTTGTCACTTGACCACTCAGTCGCGTCAGTCTGTTAACATGTTTACTTTGCGCTTGTCTTATATTAACAAGCGCTTTGTATTTGTCATGAAATTTTCTTGACTTTGAATAATTTTACCGGCTAGACTAATTAGTCGCCGCCACTTCATACCCCGTCACCCGGGTATGCTATTTTGCCATCTCCGACCTTATGTGCGTTTGATTATTTTTAACATGGTTTGATTACCAAACCCGTTTTCGGGGTGTTACACTTTAAAAACATCATTTTGGTAGTTAAGCTTTGGATTACGACATAAATTAGTTATTTTTTTGTTATAATCTTTTTTCATCAATTAATGATGGTGATAACACAAATTAAAAAAAATTGGCTCAAGATTAAAATCCACCTAGAACACATATAATCCTATTTGTGATTACGCTACCATATCCCTATTCGTGTAGTCTAACATGCCATAAACAATATATACGATGTTTAAACTATGGATGCCATAATTATTGTCACATTTGACATCCCATACCAACCAATATTCTGTGCTTTGCCAATAGGGAACTCGTGAATTTTGTTTTTGTTTGCTCAAGTAGAGACTTCCACGACGTCACACCTCGTGGATTACTCAATGTCAAGCACTATTTTCTTCGGTGTTCTTCTTTCATTCACAACCAATATTCCCAAAACATATCAGTGAGATTTGAGGTTAGGAAACTTCTTATATCTCAGTATCTTTCTTGTTGAATAAACATAATGATATGATTTGCCTAATGTATCACAAAAACTCCCTTGAGAATCATCATCCTTGGTGAGGCTTGCTACACTATCATATACATATCAAAACATAAGTTCCTTTGATATCATTTGCATTGTCTGATACCTCATATCAACTAATATTGTCTAATTTTTCACAAAAGCTCACAAATTTGTTTTTTTTCTTACTAGTGTAAAGATTTCCCACGAGTTCATCCATCATCCAAGTGAAATATGATTAATTGTGGAGTTCTCTTCTCATCCACATCCAATGTGCAAAAAATCTTTGGTGGTATTTGAGGCATATCTAATATAATGGACCCAACATCTATCCATTAATGACTTGTGTAGGATGTGCATCTGGTGTTATAAACATTAGGAAAATCGCACATCGTTCTTTCTCTCCATGGAAGAGATAATAAGACATAATGAATTTCCCACTTCAAATATTACCAGCGTGTTTTGGGTGTAGGTATTGGTTGTGGATGAGAGAGAAACTCCATAGTTAAGAATATTTCACTTGAGTTCATTAATAAAATAAATTTATGAGCTCCTCTAACAAAGTGACTAATACTTGTTGGTACGAAGGATCATATGTTACAAATGGTATTAAAGCACTCTTCTATTATCTAAGAAGGCAGGGCAAACATCTTCAAGGATGATGGGTATTTAAGTGTGTTTGTGACACCTTAGAATAATCCTACAAATGGTACGAAAAAACTAATATAGGATAATGAGTCCATATGGGGGTAGTAGCACCATAGGAAAATCACACATCTACTATGAGAAGAAGACATGTTGTGTTTGATCATGGATGAGAGAACTCAAATGTTTAGAATGTCTGAGTGGGAGTAATTCATGATGGTTACCTATATACTTGAGCAACCAAAATCATACAACTCCTAGAGGGAAAAGCCGATAATGCTGGTTGGTATTGTGTATTAGATGTTGCAATTGATATCAAGTTCCAGAAGTTTGGATTTTAGTAAAAAACCCACCAACACTCAAATCACTAAATTCTTAAACTAATAACATAATAGAAGCGATTAACTGTAACAACTTTAAAAGGTTAGATACTATAAACACAATCAACTTTCTGCGAACTCTCACTAGGTTCATATATTTGCTCACAACCTTCAAAATAAAGGAATTCAATCGATTAAAAAACTTACCAAGATAATCACAAGTGACTCTAATCACCGAAGGAGTGTATGAGTAAGCTTGATCACCACTTTGAAACTAAAATTCGAAGTGGATTCATTTCTTCTTTTCTTGACTTTGTTTGCAACTTATGAACATATACACTTAAACATCCTTCTCATGTTTATCTGATGCAATTTCTATAGCAATACAGTGATAATCAGAATTCCCAAACTGGAGCAGGACCAATATTATTGATAACAAAACAAAAACCAATCAACTGTCGTCCACTACTGAGACTAGAATATGAACTAACCTAGATCCCTGAAAATAGGAAACAACCCAAAGAAATAGAACTGCAGGAAACAAAGTTTAAACATAGAGATAATGCTGAAAATAAATTAAATAAATTTCTTTTAATTGGCGTCTAGCTGGGTAGTCGACATGGGTCGTACCAGGTTACGGGTCGGGCTCCTGTTATGGGGTCAGGTCCGGTTGCATCATTCTCCCCTCTTCGAAAAGACTCGACCTCGAGTCAAAAGGGTCATCATCGTCAGGTACAAACCGCGATAAATCAACAACATTGAACGTGGCAGAGACATTGTAATGACCTAGTAGATCAATTTTATAAGCATTATCATTGATGCGTTCAAGTACTTTAAACGGGCCGTCAGCAAGGGGCTGCAATTTTTCCAAAACGACCACCTGGAAAACGATCCTTGCTTAAATGAGTCCACACAAGATCACCGACATTAAAACCACCTTCTTTCGATGCACATTCGCCCGATGTTGATATACTATATTATTATTTTCAATATGTACCCGCACCTGTTTATGAATTTCTTTGATTTGAGTAGAGCGCTCCTCCCCATCAGCGCTAAAATGGCTTGTAGCAGGTAGTGGAGCAAGATCCAGTGGAGTGAAAGGATTTCTACCTTAGACAACCAAGAAAGGGGACATGCCTGTTGACCGGTGCGAAGAACGATTTTATGCAAACTCTGCTTGGGGTAGAACCGTATCCCACTGTCGGGGGTGGGTATCAACAAGGCTACGGAGGAGAGTTCTAAGACTACGGTTGGTGAGTTCTGTTTGTACATCACTTTGAGGGTGATGAGCACTGCTGAAGTTTAATTTAGAACCTAAACGCCTTCATAGTGTCCTCCAAAAATGACCCATAAATTTGACGTCCCGATCGGATGTTAATGATTTAGGCACACCATGTAGTCGAACGATCTCAGCAAAATAAAGGCGGGCCACTTGACTTGCATCATAAGTCTTGGCACATGGAATGAAATGAGCTATCTTAGAAAAACGATTAACCACCACCATGATAGAATCCTTGTGCTGTTTTGTCTTAGGAAGACCCACAACAAAATCGAGACTAACATCTTCCCATGGACCTTCCGGTATAGGTAAAGGAGTGAAAAGACCCGCATGTGCGTGATGTGTTTTAGCAACATGGAAAATACGATAACGGTCCACAATCCAATTAACATCAGCACACATTTTTGGCCAAAAAAAATGTTCTTGAACAAGTTTGAGAGTCTTGTCTTGTCTTGTCCAAAGTGTCCCGCTAAACCTCCCTGGTGGCTTTCCAGAATAATAGCATTTCTCAAGGAACAATGAGGGACACATAATTGAGACCCCCGGAATAAAAACCCATCCTAGATGGTGTAGTCCCTCGAAGGACCAACGCGGCAGAGTCTGGATCAGCAGGATAAAGGCCTTGAAAGAGTTCAAACCCCTGAACCTGAATTTGTAGAGAAGGCAGAAGAGATCAACGCCTACTCAAGGTGTCTGCCACAGTGTTTTGAGCACCAGCTTTGTGTTTGATGACGAACAAAAAATCTTGTAAATATTCGACCCATTTAGCATGGCGTGGATTAAGTTTGTGTTGACCATTAATAAACCTTAGAGCTTGGTGATTAGAGAACAACACGAACTCTCCCGGTAATATATAGCGACGCCAATACTCTAAACTCCAGATGATTGCGTAAAACTCTTTATCATACGTACTGTACTTCTATTTTGCATCGCTGAGTTTTTCACGAAAGAAAGCAACTGGTCGGTTTTCTTGGCTCAAGACACCACCGATTCCCAACCCCGAAGCATCACATTCAACTTGAAAAGCCACATGAAAGTTGGGTAAAACGAGTATAGGGGCTTGGGTGACCACTTTTTTCAACTCCTCAAACGCTTTATTAGCTGCTTTGGATCAAGTAAAATTACTCTCTTTTAAGCAATCAGTAATGGGAGCCACAATGGAGCTAAAATTTTGAATAAAGCTACAATAAAAAGAGGCCAGACCATGAAAGCTTCAAACCTCGTGGATCAAGGTAGGTGTCGGCCATGACAGAATCGCCTTAATCTTGGATTCGTCCATCCGTATGCCCTGTTTTGAAATAAGATAACCTAAGAAGAGGACCTCCTGCGATAAGAATTTGCAATTCTTGCCATTAGCATAAAGCTTTTGCTCTCGAAGGACGGTAAACACTTGTTGGAGGTGTTGGAGGTGCTGGGGGATGTCGTGACTAAATACCAAGATGTCATCAAAATAAACTACAACACATTTACCAATAAGTGGCTTAAAAATATGATTCATCAAGCGCATGAACGTACTCGGGGCCTTCGAGAGACCGAAGGGCATAACCATCCACTCATAAAGACTGTCCCTTGTTTTAAACGTGGTCTTTCATTCATCTCCTGGGCGCATACGAATTTGTTGGTATCAACTACGGAGATATATCTTAGAGAAAACTGAAGCCCCATGTAGTTGATAAAGTAAGTCTTCAAATCGGGGTATGGGGAATGGTACTTTATTGTAATTTTGTTGACGGGACGACTATCAACACACATGCGGTAGGCGCCTCCGGGTTTTGGAACTAGTAAAGCTGGAATAGCTCAAGGGCTCATGCTTTCTCTGATGAGTCCTTTATCCAACAACTCGATGACTTGGCCGTGGAGTTCTTGAAACTCTTTTGGATTCATGCGATAAGCAGGTTTATTAGGAATAACTGAACCGGGGACAAGGTCAATACAATGCTGGATTTCACGCATTAGGGGTAAGCCAGCAGAAATGTCTTCTGGAAACACATCTTGGAACTCTTTCAGTAGGGGGCGGACCTCAAGGGGAATTTCTTCGGCTGTAACATTTTGCTCAACAATTACAAGGGCACGGATAAAAGGTGGGGTACTGATTCCGGTGAAATCTATAAAGGCAGATTCGGGGTAGTAATCTATATATAGTTTTTTTTATACATGTGGTATATTTAGAATCCTATTTTTATGGGGTAGTAATCTAATATACTTTTTTTATGCATGTGGTATTTAGAATCCTACTTTTATGGGGTAGTCTCAATTCTCTTTTTCCGCCTAAATAAATATTTATCATGGACAGTCAATTATTGATAATCTTAAATTTAAAAATTTGTAAAAGAGATTTTGATGATAAGGACAAGGATAATGGATAACCATATATTATCTATATTAATTAGATCTATATTAATTAGAAGTCCTCATGAACGACAGACATTTTTAATCTATTTTATTACAATTGTGATAAAACAAGGAAGAAATAGAGAAACTGATTCAATCTCTTCATTCATCTAACATATACATTGTATATATAAACTAGTACAATAGAAACCCTAAAAGGCTAAAGCCCATAAACATTGGGTTGGGCCATAAAATGGATGCATTCATAACACTCCCCCTCAGACATTTTATATTATACACTATCTATATTATACTATTGGAAGATATTGGCTCGGTTCTTCAGGACCGATATTAACTGACCTTTCAGGATCAGTTATACTGCCTCATTAAAACCTTAGTAAGAAAACCCAATGGGACAAAGCTCAGTTAAGAAAAAAAAAGGCATGTATATTACTCCCCCTCAATTATATATATAACTCTTAGTAGGTGGAATCCAATCTTAAGTAATAACCGCTTGACTTGATCTTTGATGTCGTCTTCTTTTCTTAGGCTTCTTTTGATTCAGGTTGCGTTTTAAATAGTACAATTCGGCTTCTTCTGATTCAGCTTGCATTGTCTTCAAATTGTACAATTCGGCTTCCTTTAATTAACTCAAGTCTTCACCTGTCTTGAGTGTGTTGAAACCATTGACTTCCATTAGTAACATATTTAGATTGAGATTGAGTTTTGTGGGGGTCTAATATATATCCTTCATTATCATAATCTGATAGTTAGGACTCCATATTTTCTCATGAAAAATATCATGTCTTTAATCCCATATCATTTAACACGCTTTGTAATTATGCCTCGTTAAAAACCTTGCTAGGAAAACCCAGTGGGATAAAACCGTAGCTAAGGGAAAAAGAGTGCACTGCGCATTATACATAATTAACAACATGCTCCAAGATGATGTTAAGGTACTTCAGTACTTATAAGATAAACTGATGCTACTAGATCAGTTATGTTGCTTCATCAAAAACCTGACTAAGAAAATCTGATAGAAAAAAAACTTAGTAAAGGGAAAAAGAGTGTAACATATTAGATTAGAACTACAATCTTGCATATACATCTATCAAGAACGCAATATCATGTTTCGTCTTGTTTGCTAGATACATCAATGTTCCAATAGCAATTAAGTATGGTACTTCCAGACCAGTTATTTATCCATCCTCTTCCTAGGGACGATAAAAATCATTTCCATATGTCAAGCAATTCGACAATCATTAACATACTCAACAAATGAATTTTATCCATATAACATCTTTTGGATGTAGTCTAATGGATGAGCAAAAATATTACATATATACTCGAACTACAGGGGTCGAGAATAACTACACTGTGTAAAGGTCTTTCAAAATTTTCCCTCTTTAGTTTGATAGTTCCTCTCGATGATGTTTACATCATCACTGTAAACTGCGATTATAGTGAACATTAAGAGTGAATCTTGATAAATAGATATAGCTCATTTTATCAAACGTATACTCAGTTTTTTCCAGAGTATTAACTTAAGTCAATATACATCATACGACTAGTTTTCTTAGAGATTTATAAAACACACATGGGAGTATGTTTTATAATGCTTCGGGCATTCTTAATCCTTTAGGGATTTTTATATAGATGTCCCTTTCAGTTATCCGGTAGAAGTATGCGGTGACGACATCTATAATCTATAAGTTTTGTCTGAAGTCATTCGGAAACTGTGAGGCCGCTAAAACATCTAAGGTTATCACATCCACTACAAGGGTATGCGTTTCCTCATAATCAACTACTGGGATTCGGGGAAAAACCTTTATGTTACAAGGCATGCCTTACATCCCAAAAACTCATTCTTTACGTTTATTTTTATATAAAGACACCCATTTATAACCTACTGGTTTGACGTCTATGGGCGTTCGAACTGCAGGTTCGAAAACGTTTAGTTTGTCGAGCAAATTTAATTCAACCATTAAGTCGTTAAGCCATTTTGGCTATTTCTGTGTGTGCACTTTTACACAGTTTCATGTTTGTAACCTTTTTCATCGATTACATTTATTTCTATAGCATATGCAAATATATCATTTCACACGTGTTTCATTACGGTTCCATATTGTACTATTTTGTCCGTAAGTCATTGAGATCTCATACTTGTTTGATAATTGAGTTTCTTCTGGAACTCCATTATCCTCTTCTAGGGCTTCGTTAATATCTTCTAGGATTTCGTTAATCTCTTTTAGGATTTTATCAGCAACCTCTTTTAAGATTTTGTATGCAACCTCTTCTGGGATTACACCAACTGCGTTGCCTTGATCTTTTCGTATTTGTGGGATTTATATATTGGAACCGAGTTTACTTCTGACTTTTTCTAATACGGTAATCATTTTGTGATTACTTAAATTTGAGCAGGTGAGTTAAGTCCTGGTATATGTGACCTTGTCACTCTGTTTGTGTTTGTGAATGCATCTCGTATTTCATTTGCTATTATTTGCAAATTCACGCTCCTCTGGACTTCAGATTTATATTGACTACTTCAGGGGCTAAATTCGATAATGATGATGCATTTTCTTGTGTTGCCAGTCTTTCATTTTCTTGTCTCCCCCTATGACTGGGAATATTGTGTACATATCCCATTTCACATCTTATGGTAGTGCTATTGGTACATAGGCTGCACAACCTAGTATAAAGAATGGAAACTTGGTTCGCTTCAGGAGACCAGTGATAATGGGGAGTATTTGTGATAAGCAGTTGGTTTTGAATTGATTTTATAGTCATTAACAGACGGATTCTGTCTCGACTACGCATGCCACTCACTATACTTCATATTGTCCCAACAATGGTCCCTACAACCGCGTTGTCAAAAAGCAGCGTTAAACCATGTTAAAGACCAATGTTCCATAGTGTTGATCTATGCCACATATGGGTAGCTGAAAACTCACATGTAACCATGTATGAATGCCTCAGTTCAGACATCCGTATATCATGTCGTATAGTGAACATGTATTTTTCTAGAAGCTTCTGGTTACTCACAATTTTTTTTACTGTGTGTTTTTTTTTCTTGCAACATATTTTTAGTTGGTAAACCTTTGGTTTTATAATATGATCTTCTGGCTATATTGACATATGCAATTTTGGAGATATTCAATATCATTTTTCTTTGTCATCATTCCAATGTGATGACCGTGTATTCGAACATATTTGAAAACATAGTAACTTTCTTCAGGATATACTAGAATATGAGGCATATTTGAAAACTTAGTAACTTTCTTCAGGAAAAATGTTGATGCTCTTCCGGAGCATTTGATATGCTACTAACAGTGAAATAGTATCAATAATTGTCATTGCTAGAGACAACTAATAATAATATTTCTTTAGTGTTGTCGTATACCGGACATGTGTCACCCATATTTGTGGTAGCTAAATGGGTGTTTATTTTCCCGTTTTAACGAACCTCCCCCTTAGCGACTGACTTACATTTTGTATGTTTGACTCATTGATGTCCGATTTGATCATGATCTTCCACGCATATGGCCACTACTGGGGTTGAATAACTATTTTTTCTCCTTCATTAGCATATTTTTTTTACCACACTCTCTTCAGGGAATGAATAGTACCGCTTAATCAACTTGTATAGTATTTAAGTATGAACTTTCAATTTTGCTATGCGGTTTAGAAGATGTGATATGACTTTCTAGTATTATGAGAAAAAACATTCTCTATATTGTTTCGAGAGAGCATGTGATTTGGGAGACGTAAAAGAAAATGTCTTATTGAACATGTTGTTTTCTCCACATTTTCAATTCTGTTTTTTTTAAGGATCTGAATTGTACTCGTTAAAAAAAATTCGGTCACAAGTATAGAAAACTTACATTGACCGTTTGAAGGATGACCAACTTCTAGTGGTCACGCATGTTTTTGAGGTTCTCAATGGTAAGAGATTCTCTTTTCAGATATTTATAAAGTCGGTAACGGAGAAAGATTCATGGCTTTAACTCTTGCTTGTAGACAAGTTTCATTCTCATCAAAGATTGTTTCTTCTAGGCTACTAGCTAGACATTAGCATCTTAGAAGCTAGGGGAGGTAGTAGTCCGAAGGAGTCAAGTGCGACAAACTCAAGTTCGGAAATGTGCATTTGTATAAATTTGATAGAAATTCAAGTTCGAAAATGTGCATTTCTTCCCATTTTGTGGTTGTCTGTCTTTTAAATATTTTGAATACTTATAATCATTGGTAGATTGACCACATCAAGTCATTTGGGATACATATAACTGGGTACACTAATAAACATCTTCATATGTAGAAGTGTATGGGCATAAGAGTTGCGGGCTCAACTTATGTACTATTGTCACATATAATATGCAAGAGTTTTGTACATTTTATGTTTAATAACGTATACTAAAATGCTTAACAACATCTCAATCTACCTTTAATTCTATTATATTAAAATAAAGACAAAACTCATACATGGGTAACTAGTCATCAAACAACTACATATATGGCCCTTACAATTTATATCCTAAAGCTAAATTTCAAGAAAGTAAGTGTTTATGATTTGGTTCTGGTCATCACAAATATAAAACTTTCGAGGTACATATCCTATTTTAATAAAACGCAACTTAATCATACAAATAATCTTTAAAAAAAATAACTTTATATGGCATCATGCGTAGGCTATAGATGTATTATAAATGAATGGTGGTATAACCAACCAACACAATATCCAAAACCCAGCTTTAAAGCAAATTATTAGCTTACATGAGATTTCTCCAGCATAGCCTATGTTATCTTTAAAATAGAGGGATAGAAAACTCTTGAAAGAAAATGGATGTTCAATAAAAGAAATTTGAAATTTAATATATAATTAAATTATAAGAATTTAATTAATGATAGTATTAATTTATGGTTATGCCATGTTAATTAATTATTAACGATATAAAAACAAAGAGATGTATGCAGTTACGAATTATCTCATGGGATCACTTTGTTGACTTGACTTTTTATTAATGATAGTATTAACTGATAAATGAATACCTTTTTCATGATCGTAACCGCCAGTCCTATTTTCCCGTTCGTAACCGGTTTTCTCCAGCGGAAGCCATGGGAACCGATTTATTGTTAATGATGATGACAACCGTGATTTCCGACCATCGAAACCAACCTCCAAAATTCTAACGAATAGTTAGCAAAAATGAAAATCATGAATGGACTTGTACCTTCTTATGACTGCACAGAAAACACAGGTGTGGCGAGAGTCAGGCAGCAACCCCGACGATCGATGTCAGCGATTGGCATCAGGCGGTTGTTGTGCATAATTACATAAACACATACGTTTTTGCCGTTTGGCGAGTGGATTCGGGATATTCTATGACACTCAGTTGTCGTATACGGCTCTTGATCGATATATAATTCTGAGTCGTTTTTATTTATACGCACATCAATCCAGCATTCATGAATTCTGCCACCGTCGAGTTCTCAAATACGGCGATCATGTTTCCGAATGCGACCATTGACGTGGTTCGGTGGCCATGGTCATCGTTCGCGGCGACAAAAAAAGCAACACAGGAGCCGGTTGTTCAATAATTTGCTTGGTAGTTTTTTGTATTTCACTTTGTACATTCACTTCCTATCTCCCTCAAATGAAAAGATGGTTCGGGTTGGGTTATTGAAAAACATGACAAATCAGAGGGGTGGAAAGATAAAGAAAATGAACGGAAATTCGGTTACAAAATTAAGGAATTTGGAGAGCGATGTGCTGATAACATGTGATAAAACAAGGGAGAAATAGAGAAACTGGTTCAATCTCTTCATTCATCTAACATATACATTGTATATATAAACTAGTACAATAGAAACCCTAAAAGGCTAAAGCCCATAAACATTGGGTTGGGCCATAAAATGGATGCATTCATAACAACAATTTTGTTATTATTATATTTATTATTAGTATATTATTATAACTAATTATTATAATAACTATTTTTTATCATGTACTATAAAAAATATATTAACGTTTTTATTGTTTAACGGCAAGGAATAACGTTCCAACCACCGTAACACCAGGCGCTGTGGCCAAGGTCGACTACTCGACCACCGCCAGTCGCTTGGCTCTCCCAAGATATGCGGAAACCCGACCTCCACCCACCCGAAGGCACGGTGGTGGAATAATCGGTAAAACCTCGCTTCCCATCCAGGTCGAACCGTCGCCACCTATATTCGCTTTTCACCTGGATGCCGCAGAAAATAATGTAGAAATGATTTCTTCATATGTTTTTTTTAAGTTTTAAAGTGTTAAATATGTCTTTACATAACAAAAAAAAAAAACACACACACACAATAAATTATAATAACCATGTGAATTATAAACCATAACATATCAATTCAATTAAAAAAAATATTCAAGCATGAATTATTGTTCATTTTCACCAGGTATTTTCTAAAAACACAAAATAACTATACGAGTAAATTAACAACTTTATACGGGTAAATTAACAATTTTAATGTTAGAAAAAAAAGAACCCACCATCAACTAGGGGTGTTCAATAAATTCTGGATCCGAAATATGTATTTAAAAATTGGATAATCCGAATTTTCGAATTTTCGAATTTGGATTCGGATATAGATTTCTAAAAACTTTGGATTATCAGATTATTCGATATCCAAAACCTAAAAAACGTATTAAATATATATCTTATAAATGTTTATATTTTGTTTTCAATGCTGAAAATTTAGAAAATCGAATATAGGTATAGGTTTAGTTTTAATCTATGCACAAAATTATTTTTTTAATTTTTTAAAAATTCGGATATCCGTTTAAATATCTGAATTCGTGTCCAAAGTTTTAGATATTCAAAAACCAGATCGGATATTCGAAATTTCGAATACAAATTTGGATATTAATATTCACTATCCGAAATTTTCGGATATCCAAAAATCGGATATCCGAAAATCAAAGAATTCAATCTTGAACACCCCTACCACCAACATATGTTGATATTAACTTGGTTTCACTGAATAAGTTATAACCGATGTTATGCCAACATTTTTTTATTAAATCTTTAGATATATATTAATAGCCAAGTGCAAATTTCATAAATAGTATATTAGTAATGACAATTTATGCTAGTGAGGCGTTGCCTGGTAGAGGGAAAACCTTCTACATGTTTAGATTAGAGGAGGTCGTGTGTTTAATATTTGCGGAGTGTAATATTTAACCGTTAAAAAAATAATCATAATTTATACTAAATGCTTGTAGTCTAATGGATATCAAAGTATTGTATTAATGTGCTTTCCCAAGTAATGAGGGTTAAATATCATTAAGACAAGTGATCTAGATTTTTGTGGTATATATAGTTTGCTCTTAGAAAAAAGTAATCATAGTTTGTGTTTCATATATCGGGGTATGTATAGTTTGCTCTTAGAAAAAAAGTAAGTAATCATAGTTTGTGTTTCATATTGTAAAAAACACGATATCAAGAACAACAAATATCTTATAAAATAACCAAGTAGATACAGAAGTCTTCAAGCAAAATAAAGAGCAAAAATGGTACAAACCACCGTTTAAACAGAGCATAAACTAGGCAGATCATCAACTATATGATCTGCACAATGTATTGATCAAACCAAGACCAAGAAACTCTCGAACAGACAAAGGGGCAAAACCCTAAAAGATGAATGTTCTAGAGAGAAAAGAAGACTGTAGAGATGTGGGAGATTGCTTGTGTATACAGCCAGGATCCCAAGGCAGGGATACATACATGGAGGATTCCCTTGTACGCGAGCCCTAAGCCATCCAAAGCAGCCCAAACTTTATAGGCAGCCCAACTTTATAAGTAGCCCAAATACCTCAAAACATAAAACAAAGAAGAGGAAATATATATAGATATTGAATTGAATAAAATATATTTATTTATATATTTCACCCCCCCCCCCCCCTCAATTCAATATTTGAAACAATCAAACATGTTAAGAAGAGAACAAACCTTTTCATAAGGACCCATAGACAATCCTTTTGTAAGAATATCAGCCACCTGATCCTCAGATTTAATACCCAAAGTTTGAATAACGCCTTTAGAGATTTTTTCTCTTAAGAAAAAAAAAAGATCTATCTCAAAATGTTTTGTGCGTTCATGAAACACAGGATTGGCTGCTATGGAGATAACAGCCGTGTTATCACAAAACAACTGAACATGCAGATTAACATCAACCTTTAATTCTTTTAATAAATTTGAAATTTACATAACCTCACATGTTGTAGCACACATTGACCGATATTCTGCTTCAGTAGAAAATCTTGAAACGGTGGACTGCTTTTTACTTTTCCATGACACAAGATTATTACCTAAAAAAACACAAAACCCAGTAATAGACTTTCGAGACCCTAAACATTTAGCCCGGTCTGAGTCAGAAAAAGCCTTCATACTCAAAGAGTCCCTTTTTTAAACAAAATTCCCTTTCCAAAGCACCTTTTATGTACCTTAACAACCTTAATGCAATTTTAAAATGAGATTGAGTAGGCGAATGCATAAACTGACTAAGATAACGCACATAATATGCAATATTTGGTCGAGTGAGAAAGGTAAATCAACTTTCCAACAAGTTTTTGATAAACACTTACGTTGGTTAATGGTTGATTATCCTTTTCACATATATGAGTCAAAACATGATTTGCCTCTATAGGACAACTGACTGGTTGTAAACCAGTCATACCAAATTCAACAAGTAAATCTAAACAATATTTGCTTTGAGTTAAACATAAACCAGCGGTATTTCTAACAACTTCAAGACCCAAAAAATATTGCAACTTTCCCAAGTCTTTTATTGAAAACTAAGTAAAAGTTTGATTTCATCAACTTGTTCTGAACAACTATCATTTATAATAATATCATCCACATAGACAAGAAGAATAATAAAACCAGAATCTTTTGTCATAACAAGCAAGGAATGATCACACTTACTTTGTTCAAAACCAAGATTAAGAAGGACATAAATAAGTTTTTCATTCCACATCCTAGGAGCTTGTTTTAAGCCATAAACAAACTTTTTTAATCTACAAACTTTAGACCCGACAGATTGATCATAACCATCAGGCAAACACATATAAACCTCTTCATTAAGCTTACCATAAAGAAAAGCATTATTAATGTTAAGTTGGAATATTTCCCAGTTAAAGTGGACAACCATGGACAAAACACATCTAATAATGACCATTTTTACAACAGGTGAAAAAGTATCAAAGAAATCAATGCCTTCCTTTTGACTGAACCCTTTAGTAACAAGTCTAGCCTTATATATCTCTATATTACCATTTGATTTATACTTTATCTTATAAACCCACTTACACCCAATATCTTTCCTATTAGGTGGTAAGTCTACAATTTCCTAAGTGTTATTTTTATGTAAAGCTTCTAGTTCTAAGTTCATAGCATCAACCCAATTACTATCATTTTTTGCTTCAAAATAGTTTTTAGGTTCACAACTTTTATTTAGGACAGAAGCAAAACACAAACCTTTAGGAGACAAGTTAGCATAATTTAAGACCCTTTCTAGACCATATTTAACTTTCCCATCAACCACATAATCATCAAGTTTAGATGGAAATTTAATGTTTCTAGAAGACCTCCTAAGAGCAGTGCTAGTTTGATTCTCAAATCCTCCCTCAGAATTATTATTGTTTTCATATTCAGTATCATGCTCAACCCTATCTGGTCCTGATTCTTCATTACTAGGTTGTTGATTATCAACCATCCCTAAAGTAACATTTAAATCCGTCCCAGACTGCTCAGACCCATGACCTGATGAAGTACTTGTTTGAATATTCTCATCATTGAGAGTTGGGTCAAAGTTAGGGCTTTGAGTATAGTTTAAATCAGATAAATCAAATAAATTTAAAGTATTAACTTCAGAAGAAGTATCAAGATCAAAAGAGATTTTCTTTTCTTTAAAAGGAAATACGGTTTCATAAAACCTGACATCCCTAAAATAAAACATCATTTTTTGATCAAGACTCCAAAGTTTATACCCCTCTTTTCATTTGAATATCCAATCAAAACACATTTTTCAGCATGTATGTTAAACTTATCAGAATTATTTAACACAGTGCTGAAACAAAGGCACCCTATAACCCTAAGTTGACTTAACACAGGAGCAAAACCAAACACTAAGTCATATGGAGACTTCCCATTTAAAACCAATGAAGGGGTCCTGTTAATTAGATAAGTAGTAGTTAGAACGCATTCAGACCAAAACTTAAGTGGAAAACCACCTTGAAAAAGTAAAGCTCTAGTCACATTCAACAGGTGCCTATGTTTTCTTTCAACTACCCCATTTTGATGTGGCGTATGAACGCATGAAGTTTGATGTATAATACCATTTTCATAACAAAAATTATTCATTTGTTTATTTGTGAATTCAGTACCCTTGTCACTCCTTTAACTGTTTTACTAAACTGAGTTTTGAGCATATTATGAAAACCTTTAATATTGTAAAGACTTCATCTTTTGAATTCATGAGAAATACCAACACAACCCTAGTAAAATCATCTACAACAGTAAGGAAGTATTTAAAACCATCCCTACTTTGAACCATATAGGGATCCCAAACATCAAGATGAACAAGATCACCCAACAACTTAGATTTATGGTCACTTAAGGGAAAAGGCTCCCTATGCTGTTTAGCTCTATGACAAGTTTCACAAGGGTCTAATTTTGTACTAGTTTTAATATTCAGTTCATTTTTTAAAACATGCAGAACAAGTTCAGCATGATGTCCTAACCTAGCATGCCAAAGATTAACATCACAACTAGCATTACACACCTTATTTGAAACAGAAGAACTACCACAGAAGTATAGACCATCAAACTGATTACCAGTCACCTGGACTTTCTTTGTTTGAGAATCCTGAATATAGCAATTATGTTCATCGAAGGAAATAATAGGCTTACAATATCTAGCAAGTTTATGAACAGAGATTAAGTTGACACGGTAATTAGGCACAACAAACACATCATAAAGAATGACCTTGTCACTTAATTTAATATCACAAATTTTAGTTACCAAGGCACTAGTGCCATTAGGGTGTTAAACTTTAATATTAAATTCAGTGACATCCTTTTGATTAGTAAGACAATCATCAGTTATTACCATATGTTGGTTAGCCCTAGAATCAATTATCCATCATACCTTTTTTCCATTTTCAACAAAGTTTGAAAAATAGTAGACAAGTTTAAAATCACAAGTAGGTTTGGATAAAACCTTAATAAAACTATTCAGACAAATTGAATTTCCACATATACCAGCAAAACTACTACCCTGAGAATCACCCTTAGGTTTATCATTCAAGAGACTAAGCAGCTGGGCTATCTGATCGTTTGTTAGAGAACTCACAACAGAAAAGGTATCAGTAGTAACATTATTACTAACCCTGTTACCATTGTTCCCACCAGGTTTTGATTTCATCCAAGACGGATAGCCAACAAGTTCAAAATACTTCTCAATAGTATGACCAGTCTTATTGCAATGCGAACATTTGAGATTAGGGTTAGGAGTTTTTACACCTTTTTTCTTTGATTCAAAAGTTTGATTAGCCTTAACAGAAAAACCAACATCACTATTAGGGGTTTTATCAGTAAAGTTTTTAGAATGTAGATGAGAGTCTTCTCTAGAGATAACTGAAAAGGCATCCTTCACAGAAGGAAGAGTTTCTCTAGTTAACAAATTTGTTCTCACAGACTGATATGAACTATCGAGACCCATTAAGAACTGCATCAGCTTTATAAGATGATTAAAATCATTAAGCTGTTTAGATGAATCACAAGAACAGGCAGGTAAAGCAAGTAATTGGTCTAATTGCTTCGACATACAATTCAACTTATGATAATATTCTGAGACATGCATGTCATTTTGACTAAAAGAGTTGATCTTTTGATAGAGATTAAACACAACAGATCTATCTATCTTATCATAAGTCACCTTTAAATCTCTCCATACATCAGAAGCAATTTTAGAATAAACCAGACCAAGATACTATTCCTCAGACACAGAGTTAAGATCCAAGTAAGAACAATAGAGTTGCATCTATCCCACTGCCTACCCAAAACCTCATCAGTTTTAAACCTAAGACAAGTACCATCAATAAACCCTAGCTTTTTCTTAATCTATAAGACAAGATACATGGCATTGGACCAAATCCTATAATTCTCTGACCCTTTAAGTTTTACGCTAACTATAGACAAATTGGCAGAGTCACTAGGGTGAAGGAACAATGGATCATCAGCATCAATCTTGCCAACCAGGGTAGCACTAGAGGATGTCATCGTATCAGTAGAAATCACAGTATCATCACCAGGCATAGTAGATAAAACAGATTAAACAGAATAGCACAAATAGAGTAAATAGAATAATTAAAAAAAACACAAGTAAGGCAGACAGAACCAGTCAAGAAACAATCAAGACACTAAACAACCACTAATAACACAAAACCAGTGAAGCCTGAACAACGGTCCGATCAAAGGTTCGTCACTCAAAGGTGACTCCGCAGACAATATTCAGGGTGCTTTGACACATAAATGGAACAGAACAAATGCAACAGAGTGGATCCTCTTTGTATCCCAATAATCAAACCTGTCTTGCTAAACCCGGTATCAAAATGCCTAGACTCACTGACTCAGTGATGCAAAAAAAAGGATAAAATTAAAAACAAAAAGACAGAGATAGAGATAGAACAATCTCACAGTGGGTGCGTATAACTCCAGTAACCAGACTTGTAACCTTCACTTAGGGTTACAAGTCTGATTATAAGCTAAGAATACCAATGAAAGTTCTGTTAGTTTGCCTTGTAAAAGAGACCAATGAGAACCCCTTCAATAGACACGTGGAAACCCTAGATTAGGGTTTCAATCTTCTAAGATGCACGAGCACCAAAAATGATCAACTGGATTTGAGAAAGAACCCCCAAACACAGCTTCACGAACACCACAGACACAACGAGGACAAACCAGAGTCGACAGAATCAAAGAACCACCAAGACTCCTCGGATTCCCTTGAATCGCACACAGATCTGCGATTGATATACTTCACGGAAGCAGCAGTGGAAGATGAATCACCCAAGAGCCACTTATGGCTCTGATACCATGTAAAAAACACGATATCAAGAACAACAAATCTCTTATAAAATAACCAAGTAGATACAGAAGTCTTCAAGCAAAACAAAGAGCAAAAATGGTACAAACCACCGTTTAAACATAGCATAAACCAGGCATATCATCAACTGTATGATCTGCACAGTGTATTGGTCAAACCAAGACCAAGAAACTCTCGAACAGACATAGGGGCAAAACCTTAAAAGATGAATGTTCTAGGGAGAAAAGAAGACTACAGAGATGTGGGAGATTGCTTGTGTATACTGCCAGGATCCCAAGGCAAGGATAAATACACGGAGGATTCCCTTGTACGCGAGCCCTAAGCCATTGAAAGCAGCCCAAACTTTATAGGCAGCTCAACTTTATAAGCAGCCCAAATACCTCAAAACAAAACATAAAACAAAGAAGAGAAAATATATATAGATATTGAATTGAATAATGTAACACCCCAAAAATATAAATATTTCATTATTAATTCTACGTCGGTAAAGAACAAGATAAAGTAACTAGGAGTAAATAACCTAGTTAAATTTTAAGTCTTGTAAAAATAAGGGAAAACTTAGTTAAGTAACCCTTTATAAAAACTTAGATAAAGTTAAGGGACCAAAGTTGAACAAGTGCAAAGTAATATTATTAAAACAAAAATTTTACACCAAAACACACACCTTGTGTGTGTTCTGGTCACGTACAACACAGAGCCAGGAGAGACTCCCCAAAGCTCAAACCCTAATCATCAAAATTGATCAAATTGAGAGACCAAATCGAGTCCAAGTTGATATCCAAGCATGAATTACTGATCATCTCAGTTAAGTGATCATAAGGTATGTCAAAATTTACAATTTGGTTTCATCTCAACTTCTTGATGATTTGTGAAATCGAAATCTGAACTTGCATGATTGATGTTCGGATGAAATTAGTGATGAAAACATGTCTAGGAGTAAACCCTAGTCAAATACTTGTTGAATTGATGTTCATAATTGTGAAATTCATGGTCACCCATCTAAGCATAAAATGGGTTTTGTAGAAATACAAAGAACACTAAGAATTTGATTCTTAAACGAGTGTTGTTGACTTACATGAAGTGAATCTAGATGTTATTATGCATACTAGATATAATGAACTTGCAAAAAAAAAGTTGTTTAATTCGGGCTAAATAGTTAGTTATGAACTTGATAATGGGTTTTATAAAATGATGCCCATAAGGTGTTTGTTAAAATGCCTAAGAGAAAACTAAACGTTGAAATTCGGAACAAAACGCATATTTGAATGATGTTGTGAATTATGCGTTATATGACATGAATAGAGTTCTAAACGAACCGTTGATTGAACTCTATAGGCAATGGAATCGAGTCTTCAAGCGAACAAGCCGGAGCAGACACACGCTTGAAGGGAACGCTTTAAAGGTACGCGACTTGACGCCTCTTTACATTTATGTAGACAAGCTTAGTCGTAGATATGTTTAATGTTGTTATAGCAAAAACAGTTGCGTTTGGTGAGTCTATGAACTGATGGAATTCACTCGACAAACCAAACGGGTCAAAATAAGTAGTTGATTATATACGTTTATTGATAATATTGTTTAATTAGTCTTGTTTGGAATGTAATAAAGTGATGTAACTCACTAGATAAAGAATGGGTTAAAATAATGGTCGAAATGTTAGTGTTCGAAGTGACTTAAATGTCACTCGTTAAATTGAGTTATAAAAGCGTAAACCATGGAATGGAGGTGATACGCTAAGGTTGACAAGCCCGGGAATGGGTAATTATGGTTAGAAATCAATAACGATGAATTATGGAAGTACGTAACTATTAGTTTTGTCAATTGTACTAAAATGTTTAGTTATAGCTTGGTAGTAATTTCTTAGTGTGATAAAAGTGTTTAATGTATCATTGACATGGTTGTAAAAGTCCCGCCTAGGCTCCGAGTAGTCCCCGAGTACTCGCTACAAGGTAGGTTGCCGAGGCACGAGTACTCTTCTCCCGGGCCAATTACTCCCCGAGTAATATCCGCCTAAGCCGAGTACTTCCCGAGTACTCCCGAATCCGAATAGGGAGCGCCTAGCGACTTTTGCAACCATGATCATTGAAGTGAAAAAGTTCACTCGATAGATCAAACGGGTCAATTTTGAATAATTAGTGTATGATGGTAAGCCATAGAAGTGATGAAGTTCACTTGGCAAAACAAACAGGTCAAAACTATGTTTTAAAACGATGATGTATGTAGAGATTTGAAAGTCACATAATATGTTAGTGATAAGGCGCGTATCTCCATGTAATGGATACATTAAGTTGATTCGAAGAACCCTTAATGTTGGGTCAAATAGCTAGAACGTTGTACTTGTAAAATTTGCATCAAGTGGTATGCTCGAACTATTGAAAATGAGCATGAATTTTATTACGTGTGTAAAGCCATAGAATGGTATGAAACGCCAAAGTTGACAAGCCTGGGGAATGGGTAATTAAGTCTAGAAATCAAAAGAATGAACGATGAAGAATATGCCATATGACAAACGGGTCGAATAATTGAAATATGTATTTATGAACAATTCGTTAATAAATCAGGTTTCGGTGTGTGAAATTTGAATGATTAGATCCGTATTTTTATTACGGACGCGTAGGAAAATAATCGACTAAAACGGACAAGCAGGTAAAAAGTTATGCTAGTTTAAAGTTTGGATTTTAAGAAAAATTCGGAGCTGGGCAGAAATGCGGGGATTAAACCTGCAGCCGCTGGAAAACGGGTTCCTCCGCGGCACGCGCCAGGGTACCTTAGCTCTGGCGCGACACGCAAGAGCGCTCGCGGGGCGCGAAGGATTCAAAGGAGTCTGTCGCGTGGCGTGACAGACCAAGAATCGAAATTTTATTTATGTTTTCATTTGTATGATACTAGAACCTATTTATATACACTTTATTGTTGTCAAAACTAACGTTTGTTGTGGTTTTGACCTTAGGTGATATTAGTCTCATTTCGGATACCGATCAAGCAAGGAATCAAGAACCGAACACAAACTTTTGAAGCTTCCGTGCTAATTTAATCTTGTTTTAGATGATGTTTATTTTGTAAACACTAAATATATGTGGAATGTTTTAAACTAGTCACTTGGTAAATTTTAGAACAACTTAACTATGTAATCTTAGTTTTATAACTAATCTATATATAATAAAAAACAAAGTGAATGAATAGTGATTTATTATTAAATTAAAATTAGAATTAGAATTAGAATTAAATTAGAATTATTTAAAATTAGAATGGAACAGTGATTTATTATTAAATTAAAATTAGAATTAGATTAGAATTATTTAAAATTAGAATGGAATGAATAGTAACATCATTAAGGTAGTGTTTGGTATGCAGGAATGAGAGGTGGAATGGAATGAGTGATTACGAGGGAATGAAGAAAAAAGTATTTGATTGGTCAATGGAATGAAATCACCCATTCCAAAAGGCATTCCGTTCCCTCAAAATCATTCATTCCACCTCCTATGTTTTTTTCCATTCCATCCCCTCTTGCACCATTCATCAACAACACCATAACCCACGACCTTCGCCACAACCCACCACCACCACCCACCACCGACGCCATCGCCGCCACCCGCCACCACCTCACCCCTACAGCCACCGCCGCCGCCGCCACCGTTATCACCCACAGCTGCGACCAACCGCCAACGCCACTCGCCGCCGCCGCACACCACCATCGTCGATGCCACCACCAACCGTTGTCGCCGCCACCAACCGCCACCTTTGCTGCCACCCACCACCAACGGCCACCTTGTAGCCACCACCACTCGTCGTCACCGCCGCACCGCCACTCGCCGCCACCACCACCACCCATCGCCGCCGCCGACACCCACCACCGCCACCTATAACCACCCACAATCACTACCACCGACCACCACCACCACTCACCGCTAATTTTATTACTCCGTTTTTCTTGCCTACCGAACAATACACAATAATAATTCATTCCATTCACATGGTAACAAAACAAGACATGAAATGGTAATGATCCATTGCATTCCCTCGTCCATTCCATTCATTCGTCCATTCCATTACCCAGAGATGAGCAAATGGTATCGGGTATAGGTACCGGTCTCAAATTTACCAAACCGGTGTATTTTAGGTACCGGTTCTACACAGGTATTCACCGGTTTTTACCCTCAAATATCGGTGTCATACCAGTACCGATCGGTACCGAACCGTACCATACTAGGTATATTCGGTACCGGTACCCACTTTTGGGGATTTCGATAACGGTATTTTCGGTACCGGTTGATACCGAACTCATCAAATCATGTAGCAACGCAAGTAATTGCACCGTTTAGATTACTTTTCATACATACGGTAAGTAAACTGTATTTCGTTTGAATGAGGTTTTATATACACAACAACTTATTTTGCTTTCTTTTTTGTCTTTTTCTGTAATAAATGAATTTTAACGTGTAAAATTAACTTGGATATTTAGAATATTGATGAGCAAATCATATCAACTCCTGTAAACGAACCGGTATCGTATCGGTACCAAATTTACTATACCAAATCATTTTCGGTACCACTTTGGTACCCACCTTTTGGTGTTTTCAGAATCGTTACTTTCGGTTCGACACCGGTCTAGCACCATACCTGTATTTATTGATTTTTACCTTCAAATACCATACCGTATTGTACCGAGCATTTTCGGTGCCGGTACCTAATTTCGATGATTTTCCGGATCGGTACTTTCGCTGCCGTTACCGATACCGAGCTCATCCATATTTTAACGTGTTAGCACCGTAATAACTGAACTGAAAACAACCGAATTTCCAACGTGTAGGGCGTGTGGGTCCTATTATTATATATTAGGTTATTTAATATCTCTTTTTTATGACGGAGTGACTATCCTTACCACGTCATTTTATTTATGTTTTGATATTCGGTATCTGTTTGCCGTTGCTGACACGTCTTTTGTAGTTATTGGGTCCCGCCGCAACGCGCGAGCGGAAAATAACTAGTTTATGTAATTACGCATTTTGGTTTGAAAATGCGTATTTTATAAAAAAAAAATAGAAGGCTACTAAGAAGATGCATTTCAACCTTCTAATTCTATCTTAAAAAAAAAAAAAAAAGATGTGCACGCCTTTTGATTTCTTGTTTAAATTTTTTTTTTTTTTGTTGTTTAAATAATGAGATGGGTATTACAAGTAAAATATATTTATTTCTATACTTCAACACATATAATTACAACTCGTCGTTAAATTGCTAAACTATTTTTTTATTCATCAAACAATAACATTATATGTCAGCTTTGTTAATTATATTTTACATTCGACTTTCTAAATTATAAAATTAATAGTGTTGTAATTTGTTATTGTACAATAATATACGAATAAATAAATATTAGATTCCCGAACTGGATAAAAAGGCCAGGAGATTTAAAAAAAAAGTTGGATATATTTAGTGACATCGAAATGACTTTAAGATTTAATCAGTTTGAGCTGTTATATGCCATTTCATGATATCGTTTGATATAAATGAGCTGTTATATGCCATTTCATGATATCTTTCGATATAAAATATTAAAATAATTTCTACAACAATGTTACATCTGTTCTGGTCAACAATGTTACATTTGTTCTGGTTAGACCAAAAATAATAATCGTGGTCCAAGATGTTAGATGTGATAACCCAATGTATAGCAAGCATCAAGGTGGTCCTTTTATAAAGTCCATTATACATCTTTCATGGAAAGGTAAGTAGAAATCATCTGGCAGATAAGAAGCCACATATCCATTTATTCGTCAGTTTCTTTTTCGAACGGAAACACTTTTGAAATAAAAAAATAATAATAATTAGCAAGGCACTAGAATCATATAAAACGAGAAATATTGAAACTTACAAAGGAAAATTAGTCAAATTTTAATTTTAATTTTAAATCTATTGTTATCGCATGCTTGTGAATAGTTAGCTTACCACGTGGCGGTTTGTAATTTGCTCTTTTTTTCATTTAACGGATTATGTTATTATATATATCCATATTTTACCCATTCTTTTGGTGTTTAGCCGTTTGGTAAAGTGGTTTGTATATGGTTGTTTCACGTAAATGGCAGTGGTTCAACTCTTGCTTGCTTTTTTTATTTATTTATTAAAATTACATGAATAATACCATTCAAGAGATTGGATTTTCCCCTGTTTTTTAACACATAAAAACATGTTAGACTGATAATTTGCCTTCCGATGTTGGCTTGTTGAAACTATAGGTCAACTAGAATCACACATTTTCAAAAAAAAACTAGAATCACACATGTAATTACTACCGGTTGTTAGTGTGGGGTTAGCCCACTTAATAGAGGCTTAGGTCTGTTTGTTTACCTCTTAATAGGGCTCTTAATGGTTCAGACCTCTTACTGGTTCAGCATTCAATGGTTCAGACTGTTTGTTTCGCGAGCAAATATCTGAATGGTTCAGCCATTTGCATCTGAATGGTTAAGCACTATACTGAGTCTGAGTGGTTAATACCTCTAATCTGAATTGGTAAGACATTTGCCTATGAACAGTTAAACATTATACTGGGTCTTAATGGTTCAGACCTCTTACTGGTTCAGCATTTAATGGTTCAGACATTTTACTGATTCAGCACTTAACCATTCAGATGTTGCCAAACAGCCCCTTATGCTTTTTAAAGGAGAGGTCTCGGGTTTAATTTTGTGCAAGGGTAAATAATATAGAATTATCGGTGTAATAGAGTACGAGTAAATGTTGACATTCAAAAAAATTAATAAATAAAATAACACGAGTTTATTCATCCATTTTAATTACAACTAGATTACCACCCACAGCTATACGACGAAGGATTCGTTAGTCATATATCATATTAGATTAAAGGAAAATGTTTCTTATATAACTGTGCGCCTGTGTGTAAAACATAGAAAAAAATAACTAAGTTGATCTCTGACCCGCACATTACGACAAGCCTATCGGACGGGGATTAATAGATGTGCTGTGACGGGCCTTTTAAACGGAAAAAAAATATATGAAAAAACGTTAAACCCTACACGCACGTTGCGGCGTATTCATTCGGAAAATTTCGAACGAAACGTTAAACGGAAAACTTGCGAAAGATGAAAAGTATAGGAACCAAGGTTGAAAGTAAAAAAGTGTAGGGTTAAAAGTAAAACGATAAATGAGTTAAATTGCAAAAGCTGAAAAGCTTTGGGTTAAAAGTAAAAAATCAAAAGGGTTAAATTGCAAATGATGAAAACTTTTGAATTAGAAGTGGAAAATCAAATTAATCAAATGGGTTAAGTTACCAAAGATTGAAATTTTAGACTTAAATTGACAAAGATTGAAACTTTGGAGTTAGAAAGGAAAAATCAATTTTTTTTTTAAATTTCCCAAAACAAGAGGTACAACAACCATAACACAAATATGGTGCTTATTTATAGTTTTACAATATTAATATTAATTAATTCAGATACGTTGAAGGGCATATGCACTTGTTAAAATTTATGCGTCATTTATACAAGAATAAAATGTCTGGATAGTCCCTGTGGTTTGGTGAAATTTCACCTATAGTCCTCATCTTTTTTAAAATTACAGCTATAGTCCCCAAATTTTGTGTAACACCCCAAAACCCAAACGTTTAACTCACTAATATGATTTCACGGAATATGAAATAAAATATGATATATATGTTATTTAACTTGGTTACAAATACAAGTTAGATAATTGTAATAAAGTTTTGTGACTAAACAATTACCACTCTAAACTACAAGGGCTAAATATGGGTAAATTGGAAGATATTTTCATTAGGTGATGGAGGTAAAGGGGAAGCCCATTTTGGGCAGACACTTATGTCGACACACACACACATGTGTGTGTGTTCTTGTGAATCAAAAGAAGAAGAAAAAGAAGATGGTTTGAGAAATTGCATGGAAAATCCGTAAATTCCAAGGTGTTCATCACTTTATAAACATCATGTAAGTATCAAATTCACCTCTTGAACCTTCTTAGTTGAAAGTTTTGGTGGGTTTTGATGAATCAACCCCGATTGGGTAAATTGGAGGTGTTTAGTGGTTGGGTTTGAGTATGAATGCAATAATTTAGTGTCAATTATGATCTAATCTTCTCAATTAAGAGTTTTAATGAAAGAACCCATGTTCAAGAACTTGGGGGTTTTGATGGTTTATGATTTAGTATGAATGAGTAGGAAGAACTAGAGATTTTGTCATGTTAATGTCTATATGTGAATGATACTTTATGATTAGTAGGAAGTATTTGATGAATGATACATGAAGTTGGAAGATCATGCATAAATTAGTTGTAAATTGTGCATTAAAAGGTGTACGCACACCAAGTGTTTGATGAAATGCTTAAGTGACAATTAAATGTGGAATTATATGCAAGTTGCGAGTAAATAAGTTTAGAAAGTGATAATGAAGTAGTTGTTAGCTAACTAATATGTGAAGTGTGTTTTAGATGGAGTTCATGTGGAAATTTGAATGATTATTATGATATGGTAGAAGCATGTATTAGGAGTTTGTACTCTATGCTTGAAGATACGGTACACCCCATGCGTGTAGTTGATATGATGATACGAATACATGAGGATAAGCCGAAAGTTTGTATGATGAACTGTTGAGTTTTGAAGGTCAACTACGCATAAGAAGCATGATTTGGTTTGTTGTCATAAAGGTAAAATTATAGGAAGTTGTATGGTACATGTTATGTTAATATGCGTTATTTGTGATTACATGATGAATTTCATGAGTTTGAAAGGATATGAATTGGATTATATGTCATATGCTTGTTAGTTGTGACTAAAGAAAGTCAAATGTGAAATATGCGATTATTATGATCGTTAACATGTACAATTGTGTATGCTAATGTGAATGTGATTCGGTGACATGAAAGTATAGGAATCATGTCGAGAAGGACTCAAGCATGAAAGGCTAACGGGTCAAAAGGATGCAAGATAACGGACATGAACTCGGACGCACGAGGTAAGTGATTTCCGTAATCACTTCTTAGTTGTTTACGTAAAGTTATGTGCTAGTTAATTAAGTATGATAATTGAGGACAAATAAAGATGGTTCGTATGAAATTGATGATTTTCGCTAAGTAGATGTAATGGGTCAAAATGTGGTTTTATTACTATACCGGAAGGGTTGCATAAGTAATGAATACGGTGCTATAACCGGGTATGGGTAGAATGGTACATAAGCACGCTAATCAATAATTAGAGGCGCGAATTAATAGTATGAATACCCGGTTGTGAGTTATGGTTAATGGACAAGCAAGTTAGCAAGTTGAAATTGTTTTAACCAAGTTTGTTTTTGTATAAATGAATGAAATGAATAAGCTTAATGCATACCGGGTATCGGGTGCATAAATCCCAAGTACGAAACCCCGGATAATGTAAAAGTATCATGGTTATAAGGTTCGTGTAAGTTTTGGGCTAAAACGAATGCAATGTTTGATGAAAACATGAACGGGTCGAATAATCGTATATGAATAATAAGCCGATAGCGTGTAAGTTAAGAATTTTCTTAATCCGAATGTGGGATTTTAAGTTCATAAGATAGAATGTGAATTTACAAGCATGTAGGAAGAAACGGGAGGTTAAACGGGTAAACGGTTCAAAAGTTATGCGCGTTTTAGTACGAACGTACGACGAAACGGAACTGCAGAAAAGCCCCTTTTCTAGAGGGCGTCGCCGACGGGTCCCCACCCCGTCGCCGACGGGCTCCCAAAACCACAAAACCGGCCGACGGCCTAATTAACTGGATACGGGGAAATTGGTTTACGGGCGTTTTAAGAGGGCGTCGCCGACGGGTCCCCACCCCGTCGCCGACGGGTTGTCTAGCCCTCTTCTCCGTTTTCCTTGTTTTGCACTTCCGAATGATCCGTAACGCATCCCGGTACATCGTTTTTCGACCTGATGATTTGTAAAGCTCCCGAAAAGCCCTTATACTCCATCAAACCTGCATAAACGCAAATCTAATTAAAAGTAGGCCATTCAAGATTAAGACTCATATGAAAACATAAAGTTATATGATTACGAGCACCGGTTTTAATCACGCATCAATCCTTAGATGTTTATGGGCTATAAATCAAAGTTTAAGTCCCATGTAAATAACGTATGAGTATGTAAGAGGTATGCAAGATGTGGTACGTGTATGTAGATGCGTATTTATGTATATATGAAGATATGTATGATGGTATGTATGTATGTAAAGATGTAGGAAAGGTATGTACCTATGCAGATGTGCATGTATGTATGTATAAAGTTATGTTCGAGTGTATGCATGTATGTAATGATGTAGGAAAGGTATGTACGAATGTAGATGTGTATGTATGTATGTATGTATAAAGATATGTACAAGTGTATGCATGTATGTAATGATGTAGGAAAGGTTTGTACGTATGTAGATGTGTATGTATGTATGTATAAAGATATGTATGAGCGTATGCATGTATGTAAAGATGTAGGAAAGGTACGTATGTATGAAGATGTGTATGTATATATGTATAAAGACATGTATGAGTGTATGCACGTATTGAATGTTGTAGGAAGGATGTGTACGTATGTAGGTGTGTATGTATGTATGTATGTAAGTAAGTATGTATGCATGATTTAGACATGTTGAGGGTTGACGTTATTAATGGTGTACCTTGAGAATGAAAAGTAATGCAGGCACATTATTGAAGCCTCACCAGGAAATGGATACGCAGATGAAATGCTTAAAGTTTGAAAGATGACGAAATGTGAAGTGTACGCAAATGAATCTTGTTTATATAATGTGTGCTAATGTTATGAATGTATGTGGTGAGTGCAGCTTGTACGGATAACGGGCGATTATCACAAGGATTAGAGATCGAAGACCGAGTCACAAGATAGATTGTACGGGAATATTTGAGTATATACTAGTATAGTAGTAAACAGGACTTATGCTTTATCTTTGTAAAAGATACATATTAAAACGAACTTTCATGTAAGTTAAGACGTTTGTAATAGAAGAAATTTTATGGCACGATTTTCCGCTGCGACTTTTTGTCAATTACGAATACGGGTCTTACATTTTGTAGACTCATTTATCAGATAGTCTCTAACGTGGATGGGGTTAGTTTTATAAGTTAAGTGTGTGTAAACACAAAAAAAAAATCCTTACTATTATACATAAAAAATACAATCTTATCATATTTTTTAGTGGGACCAACCCACCACCATCATCTTCCGCCTCCACTATGGGGTTTCTCAGTTCTCTCTCTCTCCCCCACACTCACCACTCACCGCCCACCTACAACCACCGGCTGAAACAATCAACCTTAACCATCATCTTTGTATCTCTTCATCTACCACAACCACTTCCTTGTTTCGAGTTCTAAGTCCTAATTGCACCATAGAATCCTTAACGTAGACAAGTCCTAAACCCTAATGGCATCTCCATCGTCGTTATTCTTCTTCAGCAAGAGATGCTGCCCCCACTGCCTATCATCGTTGTCTGTATCTCGTTCTTCTTCAACAACACACCACCCCTTCATTTTCCACAAAACTCCAGAGAGAGAAAGAGTTAGAGAGAATCCGCGGATGGAGGGGAGTCATAAAGAGAGAGAGAGGGGGAGAGAGATAGGAGAGTGGAATGAAGGAGAGGGAGCCGAGTGGCCTCCCCATTTGCGATGACGGCCACGGACGATGGTTATGATGTTGGTCACTTTAGTGACGACAATAGATGTCACGACCCCCGACCCCACCCTGGGCGGGTTTCGTGGGCAGATACAGAAATGGTATCGCTGTTTATTAAATCCGCAGCGAAAAATTTCGTCAGGACCGCAGTTAGGAAAATTTCAGAGTTGTAAAATACCAAAGTTTTAATATTAATCAAATGGAATGAAACCCATATTACAATAAAATATTTTCATCGGGAAACACTATTTTCACAAAACTGATTTTTCTTTTCTTTTCTTTTATTCTGGTAACATAGCCACTTTATTTAAGCCTTCAGTGCTTCATGGTATATTCCTTGACTTTCACAATAAGTTACCTGAAACTTGTTTAAAACAATTTTATAAGCGAATAATAATGGTGAGTTCATTCATTTATATAAAAAGACACAACATTGTAATTTACAGCTTTAAGAGTTTTTACATTTGTTTATATCTTTCAATTACCCACAGTACTTGTCACTCGCCCATTTTGGTGACTGTGGCCATATCACTATTGGCTAACCCTTTGTCCGATAGTAAAGATTACCAAGTAATGTATACAAAACCCCACATACCGACTGTAATTTCATAATACAAAGACTTGATCACTGTAAATATAACTAGAAAACATTTAGGATTTTGAAAGCATTTAATAAAAGAATGACTCACTTTGTAGAATTAGGGTTTTTAGTTATTACCTCCTGATTTAAGTCTTGGGTTCCTAAAAAAACACAGAATGCGACACGTATTAGTGTATTAACCCAATTTAACTTTAACGATAATCACGAGATCAAAACCTTAACGTAGTTAACAAAGTATAGTCTTATTTAAGCAACACTTTGACATCCGTTGATTTGTTTTAGATCGATCAGACAGGTATCGTACCAGTGATCGGGGTTAGCACACTTTCTATGGAACAGAGTTCAAGGTTTTAGGGTTTCGGGATTTAAAATGATAGAACTAGAGTCTGAGAGAAAATAAAACTGAGCAGATTGAAATGTCCAATTCTTGTTTGATTTGTAGATGAAATTAATGGTCGTCGCTCCACGCGACTAACTTCACTATCATCGTCGCGTCGCGCGGCGGTGTGACGTAGCTGCCACGTGGCAACACTTGCCTTCTGGCGAAAAAGGACGCACCGCGTCATGCGAAGGTCTTCAGAGTCTTCATCGCGTCACGCGACGATGACCAAATCCTTGTTTTTCTTGTTTTTCGTGCTGGTTTTCGTCGTACGTGTTCCGATTATCGGTTATGAATTGTTATGGGGCCTCTTTGAGGGTTTTTACATCCTCTTCACCTTGATTTAAATCTCATCCTCGAGATTCACTGGAATAAGTAGGGATACTTTCGCTTCATTTCTGATTCTAGTTCCCATGTATATTCTAGCCCTCTTTTAGAATCCCATTTCACTTTGACCAGAATCAATATTTTATGCTTGAGATTCTTGACCTTCCTATCTTCAATTTGTAGAGGCTTTTCAAGGAATTTCAGTTTCTCATTTACCTCTATGTCTTGAAGAGGTATTACAAGAGATTCACCAACTAAGCATTTCTGTAAGTTGCATACATGAAACACATCATGTATACTTGCCATTTCTTCTGGTAGCTGTAGCTGATAAGCTATTGGTCTAATTCTATTAATAACCTTAAATGGTCCAACATATCTCGGGCTTAGCTTTTCTTTCTTACCAAATCTGAATATCCCTTTCCAAGGAGAAACTTTAACAACATTTTATCTCCAACTTGAAATTTCAGTGGCCTGTGTCGATTATCTGCATAACTCTTTTGGCGATCTTGTGGGCTATTTTCAGTCTTCCCTTGACTTGAATTATCTTGTTGGTTGTTTCTTGTACAATCTCAGGACCTGATAATTGCTTTTCTCATATTTCTGCCCAACATATCGGAGATCGACATTTTCGTCCATAGAGTGCTTCAAAGGGGGCAACATTGATGCTTGTATGATAACTATTGTTATAGAAGAATTCTATTAATGGAAAATGATCATCCCAACTTCCCTCAAAGTCTATCACACAGTCTCTTCACATGTCTTCCAATGTTTGGATTGTCCTTTCACTTTGTCCATCGGTTTGAGGATAATAAGTTGTACTTAAGTTTAGTCGGGTCCCCATGGCTCTTTGGAAACTTTCCCAAAAGTGAGAGGTAAAATGACTATCTCTATCAGATACAATGGATAACGGAACTCCATGTAACGAGACTATTTCGTCCACATATACTTTAGCTAAATGCTCCATAATGAAGGTTTCCTTCATTACAAGAAATGTGCAGATTTAGTTAAGCGACCTACAATCACCCAGATTGTGTTGTTACCTATTCTTGTTTTGGGTAATTTGGTAACAAAATCCATAGTTATCAATTCCCATTTCCAAACTGGTATCTCAAATTGCTGAAGTAAACCTGAGGGTTTCTGATGCTTAGCTTTAACTTGTGAACAAGTTAAACACTTAGGAACATAGCTTGTTATGTCCTTCTTCATTCATATCCACCAGAAATTCTTCCTTAGGTCTTGATACATTTTGTTACTTCCAGGATGTATTGCATAGTTGGATTTATGAGCTTCTTCTAGAATTCGGTTTCCAAAGTTTCCTTGGAATGGTACCCAAATTATTTTCTTATGGAATTTCGAAATTCTATCTGTTCCTTTTTCTAATTCCTTTATCATTCTTTATAATCCTTCAGCATCATCCTTGATTGCTGCTTCCTGAGTATCTTTCAATTGTTCCATCAAGTCTATTGGTAGATTCAATCTGAGAGCGCGTACTCTTCTCGGCTTCTCATGGTACTTACGACTTAAGGCATCAGCTACCACATTAGCTTTACCTTTGTGATATTGGATATCACAATCATAGTCACTTAAAACTTCCATCCAACGTCTTTGCCTCATGTTTAATTCTTTTTGCCCAAAAATATATCTTAAACTTTTATGATCCGTAAAGATGGTAAACTAACTACCATACAAATAATGTCTCCAAATTTTGAGGGCAAAAATTATTGCTCCTAACTCTAAATCATGTGTTGTGTAGTTTTCTTCATGCTTCTTCAATTGTCTAGAGGAATAAGCAATAACTTTCGTACGTTGCATCAGTACGCATCCAAACCTGATTTTGATGCATCGCAATATGCTATAAAGTCTTCGGTTCGTTCTTGCAAAGCAAGTATCAGTGCGTTAGTTAATTTTTGCTTCAAGATTACGAAAGCTTCCTCCTGCTTTGGTGCCCATTCGAACTTAACTGATTTACATGTTAACTTAGTTAATGGAATGGCTATTCTAGAAAAATCTTGAATAAAGCGTCTATAGTATCCTGCCAGTCCTAGAAAACTTCTGATTTCTGTTGGTAAATTAGGGACTTCCCATTTGGTAATTGCCTCGATCTTTGTGGGATACACATGAATTCCTTCATGATTAATCAAATGTCCAAGAAACTGCACTTCTTGTAACCAGAATTCACATTTTAAGAATTTAGCATAAATCTTTTCTTTTCTCAATAGTGTTAAAAGTACATGTAGATTCTTAGCGTGCTCTTCTTCACTTTTGGAATAAATAAGTATATCGTCTATGAAGACAATTACAAATTTATCTAGGTATGGTTTACATATTCTATTCATCATGTCCATAAATGTAGCTGGGGCATTCGTTAAACCAAAAATCATGGTTGTACACTCATAATGTCCATATCTTATTCTGAAAGCAGTTTTAGGAATGTCTTATTCTTGTAATTTCAGTTGATGCTAACCAGATCGTAAATCTATCTTTGAGAAAAATCGAGCTCTTTGAAGTTGATCGAATAGATCATCAATTTTGTAACAACCCGCTTTTTGGAAAGTCAAAGTCAAAGGAAGAAAAGATTGCTAATGCAATCTGTCACTCCTTGCTTAACTATTGATTGTACGTTAACGACTTGTAATCGAATCTTTTTATTTATTTGCTTTAGTTGTATTATGTGGAGTATCTATTAATAATCAAGGTTTAATCGCATGTTTATCGCTAATCGACCTATCGCTAATCGCTATCGTATTCGCAACTCGAAGTATGTGTTCTGGATATTGCTTTACGTGTGTGTGCTATTATGTGTTACTTGTGCATGTTATGTTTATGTTGAGGTGTTTTATCGCAACCGCAATCTCAATTCTATCGCCTCGCAATCTAATCGCAAACGCTAAACGCAAGTTATTTATAGTGATTGTATGTTAGATATAGTAGTTAGGTTATTTGTGTGACTATTGGGTAATACTATCGCATCGCTCACTCGAATTGCATCGCAATGCTCAACACGCTAATCGAAACGACAAAACTCAACACGCAGGACACCTGGATCGAATGGCCAACCGATCGAGTGGCCATCTGATCGAACCGCCATCCGATTGGTGGCCAATCAGACACTAGTGCACTTTCCCTTTTTGGAAACCCTATAAATACCCTCCTGTCACATCATTTGTAATGTGACAGCCCACTCACTCGACCAGCTCGCTCCAGCCCATCTTTCTCTCAATTTCTGGCGATTCTTGTAAGTTTTCAACTCAAATCTTGTGCTTCTACACGCACTTCTTCATCTTTTTCACCTTTGAATCTTAACTTTTAACCGTGAAATCAACGGATTTGAGGTGCTCTAACTTGATGTCATTATGAAGTTCTTATGAACTTCAAGATTTGGCTTCATTCCACCAAGAACAACTCAGATATGAAGTATTTCCACATGATTTCACAATGATTTTGCATAGATCTAAACATTTTCAAAGTGGAAAGGATTGAAAGATGGTTTTCCAACTTTCTTTCAACTCTTTTACATTCAATGCACTCAAAACCGGTAGAACCGGAGCTCATTCTGATATTCTACTCTTTCTTAGTGATGAGTTGGTTCAAGATCTGGTTACTATCAAGGAGACAACCGATTTCGGGTTAAACAAGAACAACCGTCACAAACCAGTAAACTGATCGGATTTGGGTGATTCCTGTTTGATCGGACGACTTGGGACTTGACGAGGTTTTGTTGTTTAGTACGTTGTTAAACCGTCTCGAACAAACCGCAAACTTTCAAAATAAACAAGTTCAAAACGATCAGATGCGTTGGGACAGATTGTCGTCCGATCGGATTGCCATCCGATCGGATTGCACTTGAGGTTCAACACTTAAACAATTTTCGATATGTTCAATGCATAAGTTAGTTCCAACGGATTGCCATCCGATCGGATTGCTATCAGATCGAGTGACTGTCCTGCTGTGAACTTGTTCTCAACTGAGAAGCCTCGCCAATCGGATCGCTATCCGATCGAACGACCAATCGATCGAATGACCTGAAAGGTAGAGATACTTCTCTATTTTCAAAATGCTACAACGAAAACTTCAAGGCCATCATACACAAACACATCCTTACCAAACGAATGTCAATCTGACCGAATGGCCATCCGATCGGATGACCATCCGAACGGATTGATATCCGATCGAGTGACCATCCGATCGGATTGCCATCCGATCGGATTACCGTTCGACACTTGGTCACTTTTCACCGTTTTACGCATCGCTCTTCGCTTATGCTACCGTTAACTGTTCAGGCTAATCACTCTAGCGCTCCCTTCAATCCATTTTCATCGCTGTGAGTATACTCGATCCCCTTTTGCTTTACGCACTTTTGGGTGTTACATACGTTACTTATTCTAAATCACAATCAATCACACAATGCAAACACTATTTATACGTTGACCGTTATTGCATGTTACTTGTTACTCGATGAATGCTTGTACGTTATGTTAACACAGTGATTGTTGCCTGACGCCTTAGCAACGATAGTACTATTTATTTGGACTCAGCACCTGTCGTGGACAGGGGTCGTTAAGGTTACCTCTCACATGCCACAGTGGTGATATGTGTTGCGCATTCTACAACTCCCAGTCTAGTATGTGCATATTTCATTGTCGATAACCTACTAGCTTCGCATTATACATGTTACATGCTGGTTATGGGTAAACAATTTCGAACTCTACTATTACTATTAAACTTGTATGCTCACCTTTACTGTGTGTATTGACCTCTATTTTAACGTATGTAACAGGTGCTTAGGATGTATGCTTGCTGTTGATGAAATCGAGCTAGGAGAGAGTCCAGAAACAAACAAACAATTTAGTTATTTGAATCTGAGTTGTCGGGACATGTTATTTATCTTGAGATATCGATGTCTGTAATAATTAACTTACTGGATGGGTTATGGTACGGGACATAATATTAACTATCCGGTAACGTAGTTGTTATGGAATTTCTCTTGACAATCTGTTTCGCTCAGTGCCATGCCCCAATGTTTCCGTCATCGGTTGGGGTGTGACAAATTCTTGGTAACGGGTACCGATTCATAATTGTGACCTTATTTAATTCTCTATAGTCAATACACATGCTCATCGATTCATCTTTCTTCTTGACGAATAACATAGGTGCTCCCCAAGGCAATGAGTTGGGTTATATGAAACCTTTCTCTAATAATTCGTCCTGTTGCTTTTTCAGTTCCAGCATTTCCATTGGTGCTAAACGATAAGGTGTTTTGGCAATTGGTGCAGTTCTTGGAATTAGGTGAATTCTGAATTCGACATCCCGATCAGGTGGTAGTCCAGGTAAATCTTATGGGAAAACATCAGAAAAATCTGATACTGCCGAAATGTCCTTTAATACTTTTCCTTTAGTGTTAATGATCATAGAGATCATATACACCATTCCTTTTTTCATGCGTAACTTGCGGCTTTCATCAAAGAGATGAATTTTGTTGGTTTCGTTGGCTTGTCTCCCTGGATTGTGATCCTTTCTCCTGTTGGCGTAAAAAATCTTTAGAATTTTGATCACATAAGATTCGCGCATGATTGGCCCCTAGCCAATCCATTCCTAATACGACATCGAATCAGGCTAGACTCATTGGTAGTACGCTAGCCGTGAACTGATGTTCTAATAATTCTATCTTTCCTTTCTGAAGTACTTCGCGTATGTTGATAGAGTTTCCGTCTGCCGTCTCTACCGTACAAACTTAGCTAAGCTTGGTTAATGATCGATCAAGCAATTGACAGAATGTAGTATTTATAAACTTTTATTTCCACCAGAGTCAAATAATACTTTACCATAGATTTCATGAACGAGAAACGTACCGACGATTACGTCGGGAACCATTGTTGCTTCTTGTGTGGTTAGTATAAAAGCTCGTGCGTTCTTCTTGGGTCCTTCGGTTGCCTTTGTCTTGTTGTCAGGTGTTTTTGCTAATTTCGGGCAATTTGGTTGGATGTGGTGGGTTTCTCCGCAGTTGAAACAAACGCTTGATTTTCTTCTACAATGTTCTTCTTTATGTCCAGGTGCTTTGCAAAAGTTGCAGTACCAAGCACATATCCGGAATGCTTCTTTTTTCAAATCATATAGAAAGGCAATGAAGATGACTAACCTGCTCCTCTCCTCCTGTAGTTATTACCAGAATGTAGTTCTTGAGTAATTTTTTGAGCTAAATCTTTTTTCTGGTTTTCTTCAGGCGTGCGTATCAGTCCTTCTATCAGAGTATTAGCTAGTTCAATCGTCTCTTCAATAGTCTAAGGTCTAGCTTCCTTGACCATGTCTCGAATTTCACTGACTAATCCCCAAATATAATGAGAAATTAATACCGGTTCTGGTGAAGCCAAGGCTGGTAGTATCCCTGCATATTCGAAGTATTTGGTAGTAAACTCATGACAATTTACACCAATCATCTTATGGTTTAAGAACTTATAAGCTATATATTCCTTTTCATGAGGAGGACATAATTTCCTTTCAGAAATTTCCTTAAATTCTTTCCATTCCATAGCATAAACCATGTCACTTCCTTTTGACTGAAGAATAGTATTCAACAGTGGCGGAACTAGGAAAAATATTCAGGGGTATCCCAAGTTTTTTTACCTGGACCCATCCCTGAGAATTCCAGGACCCCAAAAAGGCCATGTGCAGCTAGTGAAAATAGACCCTTAAATTTTCTTTTACTTACACTCATCCCTGAGAATTCGGAGCCCTTAGGGGCCATGTGCGGCTAGTGTGTGTATATATAATTACAAGGTTACAGACCCGTATTGTGAAACTATTTCTAAAATGCAGAATTTTTAATCAACCTTTTTTAATCTATACTTTATTAGCCACTCTCTAATAAAGTGTGAGAATGAAATTATTTTAATTATAGGATCTAAATAAAATTTTATTTTTACTTTCTAAAGCATATGTTAATTATCATTTTTGTATTAACGGGTGTACCACAAACATGAGAACGTTATCAAATATCTTTTTATAAAACTTCAATTGTTATTTAGAAGTTTTATAAAGAATATTTAGTTTGTAATACAAGGAACACACTTACAAATATATAGGGGAATGGATGTAATGCTCTAATATCTTTATCTTTAATTTCATACAATTGGAGTTTAAAAACTGTTTTATTCATATATCCCTAAAATAGTATAGATAAAATATTCATATTTTCCTTATGTTTATATAATATTTCTTTACATTTAAAAATTTGAAAAGAACTATTTATATTTTCCTTATATTATTGTCACCGTTAAAAAAACAAAGTGCGTGATTTTGTGAAAATTGTGATTTTTGAGTTGTGTGTGCATTGTCATTTTCAAGTAAGTTTTGTGCAGGTAAAATGGTAAATAAATAAAGTGAAAAAAAATAGAAAAGTAAGTGTTACAAATAAGTTAAATAACTAAATAAGTATTTAACTAAATGATTGAATATTATTCAAAGTTTGACTTCTGACATTAAAACTAGTGCTTACTTCTTTTTTGTCCCCCATGCTCCTATTATATTATATTATATTGAAATAACTGGTCATCTTCTTCCTTCATTTACATGGTGTCCCGCTGCAAGTTCCATGTACCGGAAAATTTTGTTTTCCGGGTAAAATTTCATTTCATCTAATATTCACCTACACTCAGGGGTATCCTAACATATGCTTAGAGGTATCCCTGATAAATAAAACAGAGATTTAGAAAAAAAAAATTACACTCCGCCAAAAAGATTGAGGGGTATCCCGGGCTACTCCTCACTACCACATAGGTCCGCCCCTGGTATTCAACCATTCTAATGCTTCATCTTTGAAAAGATTAGAAGCATACATCACCTTATCTTTTTCGGCACATTAACTAATTTTTAGAACGGCTTTAGTCTTTTCTAGCCAACGTAGTGCTGCAATAGCTCCTTCATTACCAGAGAATTCGATTGGCTTGCAAGACAAGAAATCTTTGTAAGAACATCCGTGGGTTATGTCCTTCTTTCGTTTAGGAAATAGAGCTTTGACAAGAATATCATTATTTCCATTGACACTTTGGCTAGGTTCAATGTGATTATGTTTACTGCATATAGTCTTACTATTGGTTATAGAATTCTTAATAGCTTCAATGATTAGGGGCATTGCATCAGCTATTCCTTGAGCTACTATATTTTCTATAGCACATTTATTCAAAGGATTTTCGTGACTAGCATGAATTTCTTGATTATGTGGTACTTCATTTGACATCTGAACCGCAAACATTTCCAGATATTAATAGCACAGAATAATTATAATCAAATAAATACACCAAGCATGATTTGTCAAAATCGTCGAACACTGCGACTTTTACCTTTTTTATATATATTATATTTCTAATACATACATACCATAATTATACATATTAGTATATTTTAGTTTAGTTATTTTTTTACAAAAGTACAAGGAAATACACACACACACACACACACACATATATACATATTAGGCTGGGTCGACTTCAAAAGTGGAACTCCCTCTCGTCATATTTCCAAACGAGGTTTTATCCTATTGAGCGGATTTGATTGCTTGCAGTCATTAGTTCCTCTCCACAGTGTCTTAGTTCAGACACGTTTTCAGGGCTCATGGCTGGTTTAGCGTTTGGTAGGTAAGATGGAAATTGTGGGATTTGTGGATAGGGTCTTTGCATTAAGTTTTGAAATGCCTAATCATTTGTCCACCATTGCTCCATTGGATCTTGGATTGGTTGTTGTGGTATAGGTGCATGGATCCTAGGAATTTCTTCTGGGTTGAATGTGTTGGACCGTTCTTTGACCCGAAAAGTCAGTCAGAGTAGCTCATTCTCACATATAAAGGCGGAATCAGAATATGTAAGATTACAACAGCAGATCCTTTCAATTCCTATCTTTTTATTGCTTTCTTGATGAAATTTTGACAGAGTTTCGTTCCACAAGCACACACATACACCTCTTTTTACACTAATGAACCACTCACCTATTTATAGAGTTTCTGGTCCACTCATACGACATGCCGTATAAGCGGTCCAGAACACTTGACAAATAAGCGAACCAGATATTGACATATGAGCGGTCCAGACTTAAGACAATGACACATAAGCGAACCAGACCCTATTTCACACAATATTTACATTTTGACCTCCTGTTGATCAATATTGACTTCAGGCTTTTTGTAGACGCAGTCAACAGACATTCTGTGCATCAACAGACTCCCCCTTGGATGTTGACGTAGTCTTTTAGCATCTTCAGATCCGTAGTCTTCAGTCTTAGTCTTTTCACCAACTCTGTCCATCTTCACAAGCATTCTTCACAGGTTTCAGCATCACCTTGCTCTAACTTCAACTTCCCAATAACTGTTGATCCAGACTCCCCCTTTCACAGACTCCCCTTCTCAGTATGCTGGGATCTTGAGATATCTGGTTCAAGCTTTGACAATTAGCTTCCATGGGAATAATGAAATTCAAAACCTGTTACCCTGCACATCCTCTACCTCAACATAAGTTTCACAAATTTATAACAATTGAATTTAATACACTTACTGGTAGAAATCATTTATTCAACAAACATACTGGTTACATCAAGTTCAAATGAATGACCCTGATTAACTAAGCACACAATCTTTCAAAACATTTGTATATAACATTCAAAGTTTTCAACATATTCTCCCAACCCTCTAGTTCATCAAGTTTAGCACTTGGAATTTTGAATATCAGCTTTTCAACATCAGTTGTCGAAAATCTTTTTGAATTTTTGTTTTAAAGAAATGCAGTAAACAAATATGTACAAACAATATTTTTGTGAGTTTGTGTAAGAGGATCATATCAGTTTATGAGACCAATCACAAGCACCGTTAAGCTTTAGACATTTTAAGTTCTAAACGATTCACATAGATTGACGATATGGTTGTCCTCTTAAACTCAATCTAAAAACTTTCGAAATGCTTACCGATACGTTAAAGTATATTAAGATAGCACTAAAATTCTTATGGACCCCACGATCTCAGCATATCCCCTCATCATGTAATACACTAACTCAAGTAATGCCTTTAAACTTTTATCAACTGTGATTTGTGCGAAAAACAAAGCAGAATGTTTAAACATTAACAATCAGGTCGATACTTCCGTATACGCAGAGAAAGTCCAATGTTTAAACAAAATAAGAAAAATAAAACAAGTTGAAGTTGTTTAGACTTTAACCACCAGGTCGATACTCCCGTATACGCAGAGGTGATCCAAAGCTTAAACGAAACACCAAAGAAAATAAAGCAGAACGTTTAGGCAACAACATCCAGGTCGATACTCACGTATACGCAGAGGATGTCCGATGCTTAAACAAAATAAAGAAATAAAACAAGTTTAAATCTTTGCAAAATAAAATGCACAATCACAGCGACTTTTCAGCAAAGTTGTGAAAGTTCACAAACTTAACCAGTTTTATGTCTTTCGACAATCAGCGATTACTGAGTAGGTACACAGTCAAGAAGGACAAAACCAAGTACTATGCTTTTGACCATGTTTCCCACTAGAACTAGGCTTTTTCATTTATGTTTGTATCGTTATCGCAAATCTACTAGTCTAGCTGAGCCTACCGTCACATCTTTAGTGAGACCGCTTATCACATTTGACATTACAATTCTTTAGCATGCTGTGATAGTTCACTGATTTTCTATCATTTCCTCTTGTTTAACACAAAACTCATTTTTGTTTTTTTTTTTCAATGTTTTTGACATTTTCAAATTTTCTAATTTTTTTAAAATTTTTCTCCCCCTAAAATCAAAATATGTTTCAATTTTGATTTTCTGAGAAAATTTGAAACAAACTGTACAAATAAAATGACAAACTGATATCAAATCGCTTCAATTCGCCATTCACTCGGCATAAACAATCAGAACTCCCCCTGACAACAAACTATTTTCCCATTTAGATTTCAAAACACTTAAGTTTGTTTTAATCAAATGGTTTTTCCGAAAAATTAGTTTTGTTTGTCTTTTTACAAACTCGGGGTTTCATCACCTTGTTCTATTTCAACCATTTTAAAGAATTGACAATTAAGACCCTTGTCAACAACAAACACTAGTAGAAAATCAAGTACAACTTAATGTCCCTGATTTACCACTTGTAAAACGAAATATCACAGTTACCATCCTGTGAATTTCTCAAGAATGATGCCGATACCTGCTTCACGCTTACCAACCTGGAAGCTCCGGCAAGTCAGGTTTTTCTATTTGAATAGATTCACCCAAGCCTGACCAGCCTTGGGTGATTTTGAATTCTTGTTCAACAATGATGGAAAATTTGCATAATCCATTGTTAAACCTGAATTCTCAGATTTTACCTCAACACTAGGCTCCTCTGGCTTTGATGAACCAGAATCATTGCCTGATGGTGGCTTGTCTGGCTTTAACACATCAGATTCATCGCCGACCATTTTCTTCTTCTTCTTTCGTCCTCAGATTTGTATCTGATAAATTCGTCTTGCTTGACTTTGCAATCAAGTTAGTTGATTCATCAGAACTCTTATTCAATCTGTCCGGTGAACCCGAAGACAAAATTTTCTCGAGATACTCTCTCGCCTTCTTCCTTTTCTTTCGCAGTCTGTCTTTCTGCCCCTGTGAAAGTTTAACTTTCTTTTCTTGAATTGTCTGATCCTGAACTTTAGGTTTTAGAACCTTCTGTTCATAGGGCTTGACGTTGACTGGCTTCTTTGCCATTCTTTGAGATTCAACCCTCGATCTTCCCATTGATCTCCTTGGGCAATCTTTGGCAATATGTCCTCTGATTTGACAATTATAGCATCTTCTTGTTTCATAATTCCAATTCTGGCAGTTAACAGCAATGTGTCCTCTCACACCACATGTGTAGCACACTCTGTTATCGTACCATTCACCACTTTCACACCATATGCTTAGATCATAACATTGTGTGGCTTTGTGGTAATCATCACTCTTCTTGAAAACTTGTTTTGGCTTTGAAGCACTGTGGTCAAACCTGCACCACTTATTACCAACATTTTGTGAGTATTTATTTTCAGATTTTTGTGATTTTTCAAAATGATTGGATGATTTATCTGATGAGCTTTTATTTTCAATTTTAGAATTTTTCAAATTTTTAACTTTTTGTTTCTGTTCTACACTCTTCTTAACAGGTTTTTGTTTAGAACATTCACCTGTTTCAGTAGATTGCAAAACAGTATTTTTAAATTTTTCTTGTAAATCTAAAAATATTTTTCTTTTCTTTTCTTTTTCATCATCGGATATTTCATCACAATCTTCAATTTTGACTTTGTCAAAATTTGTGACATTATCACTTATTGGAACAGAATTGATCGGTTTTGGACAAACATGTGACGTAGAATTCACAAAACCTTTCAATTTATTCTCAAGCTCTTTGATTTTAATCCGAGCTTTTTTAGCTTCTTTTTCAAGCTGAATGATTTTAGCAAGATGAGAATTGATTTCAATTTGTTTTTCAAGATTATCTTTACCAAAAATATCTCTCTCATCTTCTAAAATCTTTATTTGATTTTTCAAATCTGTTTCTTTTTCTTTAAAATTTGTATTTTCTAATGACAAACTCTCAACATTCTTCAAAAGTTTGTCATTTTCAGATCTCAGTTTTTCACAGTTCAAGCGCAACTCCAGAATCTGTTCATCATCAGATTTCTTCTCGTCTTTCAAAGCTTTGTTTTCCAATGTCAAATTCTCCACATCTTTCAAGAGATTGACATTTTCTGCTTCGGATTTTTCGCATTTCAAGCATTTTCCATTCATCTTTCCATCATCAACTTCTTTCTTTGTTTCCATCTTGTATGTTCCTGCACAGAAAATTTTAACAAAATCAAGAGGATTCATATTTTCATCAATATAACAACCCCTCTTAATATCGTATCTCATAACATTTTTTGCTGCAAGACACACAGTGATTCGTTTTCTCATTTCAATGATCACATCCAAATCTATCTTTCCTAAATCCTCGTTTATTTCATCTATCAACTTCTTCTTTTTCTTTTCATTTTCATAATTGTGTGTTTTAATTTTATCGATGAATTCTCTTAGACTCAAATTTGAAAATCTATAATCCTTTTTCAGGTTAGTCAAGAATTCATTCCATTCAGCCGGTAATACATCTGCAAATTTTGATATCTGTTCAGCATCTGACATTCTTATCTCATTCGCTTTTAAATTTGCAAGTAATTGATCATACCGGGTTACCAACTCATTCAACGGTTCATGTTTCTTGCAACAAAAATTTTCAAGTCTATTAACCCAAACATGCTTATTCCCATTTTCTCTCGCGTTAAACCAAAATCTACTATACCAATCATTCAATCTTTCAAGATTATCATTTTCCTTTTCGTCAAACATTTTAACCACACTTTCTTCGTTAAATGACATGATTCAAAATTTTTTTTTATTAGTACAAAGTCCACAATGTTTCAACTTCTAGGTATTTGCACCTTGTAAATCTCCTCGAATCACCTGCAATCAAAACAAATACACAATCAGTTTAAAACGAACTGAATATGTAAACGTGCGTGTTTGTGAAATCAATCTAAGACTCGTTGTCGAAGATTCGCGGATTTGTTTCAATGTTGATGACGTGAGAACACTTAATGAATGAACCTGAACAAAAACAATTCACAAGATACGGACAAAAGATGAACCAATCTGTGCAAGTGACAGATAAGCGGACCAAAGAAGTTCAGATAAGCGAACCAGAAAGTGTACTAATGAGCGAACCAGACAATGTCTGTTCGAGCGGACCAGACTTGTTCGTTCGAGCGGACCAGACTTGTTCGTTCGAGCGAACCAGCAGATGTCCGGATGAGTGGACCAGATTTTGCCCGTTCGAGCGGACCAGATAATGTATGTAACAGCGGACCAGAAAAGCGAACCAAGAACTCGCGATGACCGAAAAAGCGGACCACAATTTTTAACCGATTTTTAGTCTGAATTACAATCTGATACTTTCAAGGAATGATCTACACTGAATTCCGATCACAATGATATGATTATTGTTCAATTTCGACCGTTAATTCGTTCCAGATCTGAAGATGAAGTTTCTGTACGAAAACTGAACGAATTTTTGATAAAATTGATTGATTTTTGCTGTGTTTTAAGGTCTGATACTGTTAAGGATTGATTAACAACTAGTTTCGCTCAATATACTTGAACTTCAGATCATTCTGTCCGATGAAACTTGTTGAAACCGAAAAATAAAAGAGAAATATGAGTAGAAATGAGATAATGGAATCGAATCAGCTGATGTAGTATGAACTTCTCGTCCTGAAGCTCTGATACCACTTGTTGGACCGTTCTTTGACCCGAAAAGTCAGTCAGAGTAGCTCATTCTCACATATAAAGGCGGAATCAGAATATGTAAGATTACAACAGCAGATCCTTTCAATTCCTATCTTTTTATTGCTTTCTTGATGAAATTTTGACAGAGTTTCGTTCCACAAGCACACACATACACCTCTTTTTACACTAATGAACCACTCACCTATTTATAGAGTTTCTGGTCCACTCATACGACATGCCGTATAAGCGGTCCAGAACACTTGACAAATAAGCGAACCAGATATTGACATATGAGCGGTCCAGACTTAAGACAATGACACATAAGTGAACCAGACCCTATTTCACACAATATTTACATTTTGACCTCCTGTTGATCAATATTGACTTCAGGCTTTTTGTAGACGCAGTCAACAGACATTCTGTGCATCAACAGAATGGCATTTGTTCTGAATTGTTTGGTATTAGTTCAAGATAAAAAGGTATGGGTTCTGGATTAAACGGAATGGGTTCTACTATTTGGTCTGGGTTGAATGGTAACATTGGTTATGGGTTAACAAGTAGGTTTAGGTTTATTTCTTCGGCTATAGGTTGAAATATATCACATTTTACTAATCTACGATAGAGTTCCTCCCACAGTGGTTTGGTTACAGGGATTTGAGTTGTTCCCTCGGTTAAGGTTATGGTAGCTACTGTTTTTTTCTTTTTCTTTCTATTTTCTCTTTTCTCTTTGTTAAACCATTCTCTCTTCTTAGGGGATAAAGGTTCAGTAGGTTGAACTTGAAAAACTATGTGTTCATCTTTATCTCCCTCATAACCAGACTGACTTCCGGATTGTCCTTCATCAATTCCCAGATCGGGAATATTTTGGAAAGCTTCAGACACTTCTTTATCGCTCATACTGTTGGCTCAAAAAATTTGTTAAAAACAATGAATTCCAAAAATCATATATATATATATGTGTGTGTGTGTGTATTCACAAAAATAACAAATAGGTTATTTTATATTAAATTTCTAACTTTATTGTTTAAGTTTAGGTATTAAAATAATACCTAAATGGCTTAAACCAGTGGCTCTGATACCACCTTCTGTCACGACCCCCGACCCCACCCTAGGCGGGTGCCGTGGGCAGATACAGTAGGGGTATCGATGTTTATTAGATTTGCAACGGAGAATTTCATCAGGATCGTAGTTAGAAAATTTTCAGAGTTGTAAAACACCAAATTTTTAATATTAAACAGAGGAATGAAACCCATATTACAATAAAATATTTTCATCGGGAAACACTATTTTCACAAAACCCATTTTCTTTTCTTTTATTCTGGTAACATAGCCTCTTTATTTAAGCCTTCAGTGCTTCATGGCATATTCCTTGACTTTCATAGTAAGTTACCTGAAACGCATTTTAAAGCATTTTTAGCAGCACAAAATACTAGTGAGTTCATTCATTTGTATAAAAAAGACACATCATTGTAATTTACAAAATTAATAATTTTATACATTTGTTTAAATTTTTCAATTATCCACAGTACTTGTTACTCGCCCATTTCGGTAACTGTGGTCATATCACTATTGGCTAACCCTTTGTCCAGTAGTAAAGATTATCAAGTAATGTATACAAAACCTCACATACCTGCTGTAATTTCATAATACAAAGACTTAATCACTGTAAATATAACTGTAAAACATTTAGAGTTTTGAAAGCATTTAATAAAATAGAACGACTCACTTTGCAGAATTAGGTTTTTTAGTTATTGCCTCCCGGTTTAAGTCTTGGGTTCCTAAAAAAGCACACAATGCGACACGTAATAATGTATTAACTAATTCAACTTTAACGATTATCACGAGATCAAAACCTTAACGTAGTTAACAAAGTATAGCCTTATTCAGGCAGCACTTTGACATCCGTTGATTTGTTTAGATCGATCGGACAGGTATCGTACCAGTGATCGAGGTTAACACACTTTATACGGAGGAGAGTTTCGAGGTTTTCGGGATTTAAAATGATAGAACTAGAGAGCGACAAAGTGAAAATAAAACTGAGCAGATTGAAATGTCCAATTCTCGTTCTATTTATAGCTAAAATTCAGGGTTTTCGCATCACGCGACCAACTTCACTATAAACGTCGCATCGCGCTGCGGTGTGGTCTAGGGCTTAGGTGGCATGGGTCACCATGTAGGCTTGCCACGTAGTTGCCATGTGGCAAGACTTGTCTTCTGGCGTAAAGGACGCGCCACGTCGCACGAAGGTCTTCAGAGTCTTCGTCGCGTCACAAGAAAGTCTTCAGAGTCTTCATCGCGTCACACGACGATGACCAAATCCTGGTTTTTCTTGTTTTCCATGCTGGTTTTCGCCGTACGTGTGCGGGTTATCGGTTATGAATTGTTACGGGGCCTCTTTGACGGTTGTTACAACAGAAGTGTGGGACGGTTGTTTTGATGGTAGTGTCGTTGAGTTGTTCTGTCGGCAACGATAGGTGCGGATTTCGGTGATAGCTGTAGGGCTGAAGGTAAGGTTGGTGATGTCGACAGTGAAGGTAGATCGTGATAAGGGTTCAGGTGGTTGGAATGGATATGATGACGACGTTGGCTAACCGTAGGGTTCTGGCAACAGCGGAGGCCAGCAAGAGTATCTTCTGACAATGAAGGTAAAAACTGATGCACCAAACACTCTTTTCTGTTTATATGACCTTAAAGCTTGCATTTAAAAATTGATTCTAGATGCCTTGGAATTTGATGAAGATTAACAGTGGTGGTAGAATGTGATAGTGGTGGTTGCCGGAAGTCCAGAACTCCACCACCATAAGCACTCCACTCTGAGTTGTAGGTTAATTATGAGATATTTGTAGATTGCAGGTTTTTGATATCAAGTTTTCACAGGTTTCGATGGAGTTGGTGATCAATGTCGTAAGGTCGATCATAAATATATTTAAAAAGTGTCCACGAGAAACTAGTCGACAGTGTTAAAGTTCATTGCTTTTAGTAGTTTCTATTTGAGTTATTTTGAAAATGAATTGATTATTGTGGTTGTAAACAGTTGTGAGAAAATGACCAATCTCTGGTGTCACACCCCGATATTTACTGCTCAGCCCGGTGGGGAGTATCGTGATGTAAGATTGGTATCGTCATGGTCAAACATACACTGATTAGCACAGCGGAAGTCTTTGGAATATAAAATATTATTACAACTCAATTGTCTGAAAATACCAAAGTAATAAATAATACAGACGAGCTTGTAATAATAATCCACAGGCGGATCATTAAATACAAAGAAGTTTATCAGACTATGGCTTATGCGAAGGAGTTGCAAATTCCTCGTCTAACAAATCCGAGCAGCTTCCAGCCTATTTATGTATTTGTACCTGTCACTTATTCTTTTGAAAATAAGTCAGTTTTCACCTGTAAATACAATCAACCGACACATTTTAAAATCATTTTCAAAAAATTGATTTAGGTGCACAAGGCACGAAAAATCTTTTATAACTTGGGACACACTATATTTCATGTTATTAGTTTTACATAACTTGACATTACATATAGGGCCCAGAAACTATGCCGGTTCATGATTAACCGACACACCCCTTGTTCCCTTATTGGAAACCCATATTGCGTATAATATTATTTAATAAACCATATCGCATCTGTCAGGTGTATGCCTACACCCCGTGCTTAGGTCGTGGCCATTTGTAATTAAATGAGTCAAGGATATCCAGGACACGGTCATATTAATCCCCAATGTTTAGGTCAACCAATACAAATTAAAACATGTTATTTGAATTTCCCGACACATTGGTCTTCGAATCCCATACCCGACCATGCGGTAATCATTTTACCGTATCCTAGGCCCGTATAAGAGAAAATAGGTTAAGAGTATTTACCTGAGCTAGCACTCGTCTTATAATGCAAGATTTATAACAGCTCAGCCGTATTCAATTAAGTAAGCGTAGGTACAATTTACCGGAAGGCTCTAGTCTGGAATAATGGTATAAATAAGCAATTAGAATGCTAACGGGTCTTATGTAAGTCATAGACTTAGACCGGCTAGCTTAAAGTATCAAAAACGGTACGATACGCTTGATTAAGCGATGACTGGTATAGAATGTAGTTTAAACCCAACAAGTACTAATACTTGTATAATATGGATAAACTATTAACATTCTAGAGTTTGAGATAAAAACGATAAGGTTAAACCCGTTTCGGTGAACTTACATAAACTAGTTACGAAAGTCTAACCATGCGCGTATAAGCGATAACGAGTAACCGGATGAGTCATGAACAATTTCCATATGCCAATATACTTTAAACAAGTTATAATATTAGTAGGATATCAACTTGTATGCCCGATAAGGTTTTAAAATCAAACTATGCCTCAAAAAGGGCGTTTTGGTCATTTAGCGATGTATAAACGGAACTTGCGTATAACCTGATGTTACGACCATAAAATTTACGTGAAAACACTTTATTTATGATATAATATCAGTAGGATATCAAACATATGCGTGTTTTATAGTTTAAGACCAAACTATGGTCCGTAGGGGCATTTTGGCAATTTCACACATAGTTTTGAATGCTAATTTGGTAATCTGAGTTTATATCATGTACCTACTGTAAAAATATTTAAAATGATTTATAAAACCAATAGGTAACAAGTCTTGGTTGGTAGTTATGGTTTAAAACCATACTAAACGCCAAAACGTCGTTAAAGTCGTTAAATAACGATGTTTAAGGAAAACTGATGTTATGACCAGGTCTATATGATCCAAATATGTTAATTAATATAACATATCAGTAGTAAAAAGGTTTTGTATGAAAATTATGCTTTTAAACCATTTTAGGTGCAAAAAGGGCATTATCGTCATTTAAGGACATAATTCAAGAACGTTTGCGTAAACTCAGTTTGTAAACTGAATGAACATCCCAAATTATCCTAATTATGATATTACATCAGTAGGCAATAAGTTTGGTATGAAAAATTATGCTTAAAACCGATCTATGCGCCTAAAGAGCATTTTGGTCAATTTAAAGCATAAATTACGACATTACATGCAAACTCAGTTTATGATCAGGTTCGTAATATCAAAATATGTTAAACATGTTAACATATAAGTACTTAAGTTGTTTGCAAGCTTATTGGTGTCTAAAACCTTATTTTTGCTAAAAAGGGCATAATAGTCAAAGTACGGCATATTAACGGAACATGAGCAAAAACTCAGATTTTTAGTATGATACGATCATAACGGAACCTAAAATTTGTAGCAAACTAATCTAATTCGGTTCATAATCGAAAGTCAACATAGAAGTCAAACTTCGCGACTTTCGGTTGCGAACCGACCCTAAAAACTGGAATTGACGAGCCGAACATCTTTACACATGTTCTAATAATTATTACTAAGTTGTTTAAATGATAAAACATATTTTAGAACAATTCTAAACTCATATCGCAATTATTTCAAAAACTGACCCGTTGACTTTTTAAAACAATATTATGTTGACTCGTTAATTGACCAATCAAACGTGATTCTTAGGAGGTGCCCTTTTGAGGGATTAACACCTACCTAATTACGATCACGTAGCCATGTTCGTTGCGAACAATGGCTTGACCATTAAGGTCTAAACCGAAAGTCAAAGCGTTTATCGAAAACGCTTGACTTTTCGGCTTTAAAAGCCTAAAAACTGAATAAGCCACGAAAGGAACACTTACAAGTGGTCCTAGGGGCTGAATAAAACTCAGAGGATGCTCCCAATTGTTCAGGAACTTCTAGAGAAGAGTTATAGGAAGAAATGAAGATTTGGTGCAGGTTGTTCAAATGGATTCAAGGCCTATTTATAGTATTTGGGAAGTGCTAGGATGATTACAAGTGTTATGGAACTTCTTAGGATGATAACAAGTGTCATAACAACTGTCTAAAATCAGCGTACAACCCTTAGAATCGAAATAAACCAGTTAAATCTATTTGAGTGGGCTGCAAGTCAGATTTTGAAGTTTGGCAGTTTTAGTCCCTGCACATGTTTTGTCGTGTTTTGGCACTTCTACACCCGTTAACCCCATTTTTAAGCTCCATAAGGAAGTTAAAGTATATTTAACTTGAATTATTCAAAAAAATGTCATGGATGTCAGTTCGTTCGGTTGTACGGTTGCGTTTTTCGCTTAATTACGACGAACGCTTTAACGAATGCGAAAACGATCCAAATTTCGCAACGAATAATATTTTTGGATTCATATCACTAAAATATAATATTTTAATGATTACAAAATTTTTGGATGTGCGTATATGGTCTGAATGCAGAATATACGTGAATTGGCATACTTTCGCAGTTTTGAAGCTTTTAGTCCTTTAACTCGCAAATGTGCATATTTTATCATTTTATGGCACAAAACCCCAATTGGCCAACATTCGGCATTCCCGAGAGTATGATCAAATATCATGAAGCTCTCGGTTCGTTAAAAGGTCATTCAGATGTAAGAATTAACATGTTGACGCTTTTAACCCCTTTAATTCGCAAACTTGCACGTTTTATCGTTTAATGGCATCAAATCCCTATATAGCTAATATTAGGCATTCCCGAGAGTATGATTGAACATCATAAAGCTCCTGGTTTGTTAAAAGGCCAGTCAGAGGTAAGAATTAACATGTTGACGCTTTTAACCCTTCGTCGCGCAAACTTTCAAACAATTACGCAAACGACTCCTCTCGTCCAACAAGTGGCTTATTTGAGAATACGGACACCGTATAAGGTCACTCAAAGGCTTAGTTTTAGTATGTTGACACTTTTAGTCCCTCCATATTCATAGTTTTCGATTTTGGCAAAATTAGTCCCTCTTAGCCAACTTTTGGCACAATTAAGATTAGGGAAACGTGTCAATACATTATTGGACACGATTTTACGAGGTGTTACATCTGGGTTTTTGGGTGTGAAGAGAATCAGGTAACCTAATTACTATCAATTGGAAATCACATAGACCTGATTTGTTAACCTACTTGTTTTGATAAATAACTAATAGATAATATATTTGATTGCAATGATCCACTGTTGAAACTGAAAGATTGATGCAATTAAATAGTAACCTAGTTAATTGCCAATCCTATATTTCACAAACACAAACAAATTCAATGGTTAAAGGTTAAAGAACAATGACAACTTAGAATCTAATCCCAATTGTTGATGACAAAACCAAATAACTGATGAAAAAATGTGTATGTGATAATCTAACAACCGTTTAATATAAAAAATAAACATAAAGATAGACTAACCGAATGATTAGTTAAATCCCAATCCAATAGTATCTTGAGACAAGTTAACCCACTTCCTAACACAAACCCTAGTCTCAAAGATGATCACTGGTGGTTTAGATGCTCATGTTCTTGATTTGATCTTCAATCTTGATAGGGAATTGCATGATTGATGTTTGGATTAAGGTTGGGAACTCCAAAAATCGTCCTCGGGAAGTGGAAAATGTCTAGGGTTGATGATCTTTGCGTTTTGGGAATTTTTAACCTTAAATAGGGTAGAAAAACATGAAATTCGCGAGTCACGTCTGGGTTTAGCGCCTAGTGGCGCCATATTGTGATTTTCCTTTGTTGTGCGCTGAAATCAGCGCCTAGTGGCGTCGATTGCTACTAAACTTTCCATTTTTCATGTTTTGATATTCCAACTTGTGTGTATGCTTCCAATACTCCATGATGCTTCCCGAAAACCTTCCATCAAGTTCCAAAATCCATCGTTTAAGATCCCGGTACCTACAAGTCAAAACCAACTCAAAGTAAACCGTTTTCATACACATAATCATGTAAAACCTCATAGTTAAACCCTTTAAAACACGGTTAAATACCCTCACATCAGGTGGTAGCTTGAATTCTCGCTGGACTGACAAAGTAGGATGGGGTGATAACGATATGGAAGGTCGGGATGGGGTCAAGTGTTTGTAATTAAATAAAAGGTGGTGTCCACTTTATTTATCAAATGTTTATTTATTAGTTTTTTTAATATAAAGGGTGTTTTTGTAATTTCATACCCACTTAATTGAGAAAACTAACACCCATCCGCGTTAGGGACTATCCGAGAAACGAGTGTGCAAAAGTTAGAGACTATAGCTGTAATTTTAGAAAGGTAGGGACTATAAGTTAAATTTCACCAAACAACAAAGAACTATCTGGATATTTTTCTCTTTATACATTATACATTATTATTATGTTATTTTTATTACTATCCATTTCTCAAAACGACTCATGTAATAAAAACCCTAGAGTCATATATATTATTTTCATTAGAAGGGCTCAAGAGTTTGTAAGCAAGTTAATATATTTTAGCCAACTATAGATGCATTTTATAATTGATTAAGTTTTTACGGTTTTTATTTTTATCAAGAGTTTGTAAGCAAGTTAATACACTTTAGCCAACTATACATGCATTTTATAATTAATTAGGTTTTTACAGATTTTATCATTTGTTACTTACGTATCTATTGCCAACATAACATGAAGTGAAGGATATTCACATTTTCAACAATTATTTTTAACAACAATTTATGCGTAGCCACTATGGTTGCACGGGGTGAAGGGGTGGGGGTTAATATGCTTTTAGTTTTATAGGTTCGCTAAAACTCAGCGGTCCTCGTAAAATTTTGATTTCGCCCCCTAACACTTTTGAAACCGACACATAAGAAAAACCAGAATTAAATATTAAAAAATAAAAAAATATGAATTTAAATAAACAGATATATAATTATAAAACAAGGTTTGACACTAATATAAACAAGCTTTGAGCCCAATCCAAAACGATTTAGCCTAAACCTTGAACAAGCCCTTCACTCCTTAAGCTTTAAACAAGCTTTAACCCAAAAAAGGCCCAAACTTGTTAAAATAATAATAAAAAAAAACAAAACCAAAAACAACAGCAGCAACAACATTACAAAAACATAAAAAAAAAAAAAAAACAAACAAACAAACAAAGCTCCGAATCGTTTTAACCTAATAACATCTGAGTTACTTGTTTGTATGAGAAATTTGAGTCCATGTGATAATTGATGGGCTTGACATTCCAAAAATAAAAAGACTAGTAGAGATGTATCCATACGATTTTGATTAAAATGATTTGCCAACTTGGATGGTTTATCAAGTCTTATACAATTAATGGTTTCAATAAAGAAACACCTATAATTTACATTGATGTATTGTTTATAAACCTTGCTCTCGTATTATCCATCGCAATACGTGGAGTCCGACTTGCGTAATAAGATAAGTGATGAGAATTTAAACGAAAATTGTATTTGTTATATTGAGAAAAACTTGCTTAGGAAAGCCTCTAGACGATCGATCCTATGGATATATTTCAAAAACTGAAAAGCGGTAGGGAATGACTTTAGATGTATTTGTATTTTCATTATACATTTGTAATGACGTTTAACGTGTTTTGGTTGATGATATGAATTTTGGTTTGAATGTTTGATTATCTTTTTTTTTTCTTCATATGACCGGACCGGATCTGACCAAGTATGGACCAGAAAAACTTATTAAATAGCGATAACTATACAACCCTTAATTTTTTTAACCCCCTATAAAAAATATTATGAATTCGTTACTATTATATACCATCTAACATTACATTTATAAGAATTTAAACACCCAATACTTTCCGAAAAATTAACATATCACTAGATCAATGAGTCATCAACAACTAACAACTAATTAGAGAATTCAAAATTACTTGAAAAAAGTACTAACAATTAATGTCCCTAGCTTTCTACAATGGCTAAAAAGACAAAATTGATGGGCAAGAGTTTACAAATTGATGCGTGGGGACCAAAACATATGCATACATCCACGCTGCTTATTTCATCTGGGACCTAACAATTACAAATAATCGAATTTAAGAATAAACAAAAAACCATGGCTGCTTATGCTAGAATCAAGTGAACTAGCGAACCAAATAAGGTTAGAACACTCATATCAAGTTGTCTTGTCATTGCTAAATCAAGAATTTTGTTGCCGGATCTCATGGTAAGAGAGTGCGTTGAATAAGGATCTGGGATTAGGTTGTTGGGAGGGCAGTGATTGTTGTCGACAATAGTTTATAGGTTGTCAAGAAGGAGAAGCGCTTAGAGCGGATGAATGGACCATAATCGAGGTTGTCTTCGAGCATGACCATTAAAGATCAAAATATAAGAGTGTTAAATGGATTGTGTCTTTCACACCAACGCGACAACACACTATGATAAAAAAAAACGCGTTCATTTATTTGTCATACCAACAATGCATACATCAATTCATTTAAAAACACATATTTCTTCTCGGATCTATTAAAAAAAAATTTATGAGTTAAATGTCATTTTAGTCCATGTGGTTTGGCCCATTTTGAGAGTTTAGTCCAAATCTTAAACTTTTTAAATCTGAGTCCCTGTGGTTTCACTTTTATTGTCATTTTAGTCCAAAATTCAAAACCTCCCTTTTTTAACCGTTGAAAACTAGTTGTTTTGTCTTTTTGTGAAGGGGCATTTTTGTCCATCTCAGGTTTTATTATAACATATCAATAATTAATAAACTAAATTAAATATATTTATTTCCTTTTATACCCTAATATTAAAATACATTTACAGATCTCATCTTTATTGTCATCCTCCCCCAAAATCATCACCCCCTCCCAATCATCTTCCCCTAAAGAGGAGCCACCGTCTTGCCAAGACCTGTGACAGGGGTGTATTTACACTAACCGAGGGACTGCAAGATGATAGGGGTGTATGCAGCCACCGTGACAGTCGTGAATCGGAGCTCCGCCTGAAACACGTCGGCTCCGAACAACGGACCCGAGTTTCGAACCAAGAACCACCACCATCTCCCCGTCGTACCCGATCTTCAACCTGCTGCCATCACTTCATCGCCGTCAATATCATCACCGGAAACCACAACCCCAACCTGTAACAAAACGTCGGTCAGAGAATGAGGAAAAACAAACGAATAAGTAAATAAAACACGAGACGAGGAAGCTCACCGGAGACACCACCGCTGCCGGAAAAATTCCTGCAAATGGCATGCCGCCCGTCGTTCTCTTTCCATCTCCCTCTTGCTTCTCTCTCTCTCTCTCTCTCACCATCGATTCTCGTTTGTTCGCCGCCGCACACGGTGGCTCCTCTTTGGGGGAAGATGATTTGGGGGGGGGGGGTGATGATTTGGGGGAGGATGACAAATGATCTTTAAATGTATTTTAATATTAGGGTATAAAAGGAATTAAATTAATTTAGTTTATTAATTATTAATATGTTATAATAAACCCTGAGATGGACAAAAATTGTTACGCCAAAAAATTTTCTTTTAAATTATTTAAATAATGACATACTTTATCTAACGAAATTTGGGCATGACCCGTTCGTACTACGAGCGGTCCCCTGTTTTTCACATTCAAAATTTATGTATAACACGACACCTATTAAAAGTTATAATATATGTCATGGCCCCCGTCCCGGTTTTACCCGTTTCAGGAGCCGCGGGACAGAAACCCGTGGTAAATATTACGTTGGTAGCGGAATTTTCAACAGGATCTTTTAAAAAAATTGAAATGCCCAATTATTTTATTTCATAATTTGGGGATAACACCCATAATTTACAATAAAGGTGATTTCTCACGGAAATCCCCTGTTTTACAAAAACATGTTTCTTTATTTTATTGAGCCACTTCTTCGAGCTTGTAGTGCTACGCGACACTTTTTCCTTGATCACAATAGATCACCTGAAACATGTTTTAAAAAGGTTTTATCAGCAGGGAAATACTGGCGAGTCATTCAAGTTGCACAAAACGACACATTGTTATAATATACAGTATTAAGGGTGATTATATTGTTTCTATCAACCAATTACCCTAAATCGGTATTTGTCACTCGACTGTATCTATGACTATGGTCAGATCACCCATTGGCTAACTCGTTGTCCAATGGTGACGGGTATTAAGTAATGTATACAAAACCCCACATATCGGCAGAAACTGAAGATTACAAAGACTTAATCCCTGTAATTATAACTTTGAAAATAAATAGGGTTTTGGAAACAATTTGATAAAAAGAGAATGACTCACATTGCAGATTTAGACGGGCAACGCTTAGCCTACTGATTTTAGCCTGGTTAACCTAATTCAAATAACAATGCACACAAAAACTAGGCCAGTAACTTAATACAACTTTTACGACAACTCACGAGATCGAAACCCTCACGACGAATGACAAAGTATAGCCCAATTATGGGCAGCACTTAAACATCCATCGGACCGGTCTCAATAGATCGGACATTAAATCGTAGCAGTGATCAAGTTATTACCCTGTTATCGCGGCAGAATTTCGTGCTGTGTGTGTGTTTTGAAGTAAACAGACAATATCTTAATGTACGAAACGAGTTTTTTACATCGAACCAACGCCAAACTTCAAGCGCCAAAGCCCTCTATTTATACTGGAAAATCGGCTCCCTCGCATGGCGCGAGAGCCTGTCGCGTGGCGCGACGGCACCACTTCTAGCATAGGGTAGCCTCGTGTCTTCCTAGCTTGGGTGAGTCGACCGTTTGACGAAATTCAATTCCTATCGTAAACTGTAAGGATAATACTAATTAGGGAATACCTCCCCCCCCTTGAGTTTTAGGGGCCCTGATCCTGATTCCAACTGTTCTGAAAATTTTAGGGGTCATGCAGTATCACTTGGGGGTCTCAATTAGGGTTTTCTATTAAACATAATAACATAAAAAATAGTAATTTTAATGAGAGTTGTTACATCCTCCCCACCTTAATAAAAATCTCGTCCTCGAGATTTACTGGAATAAGTAGGGATATTTTCGCTTCATTTCTGATTCTAGCTCCCAAGTGTACTCTGGTCCTCTCTTTGAATCCCACTTGACTTTGACCAATACTTGTCTTTTGTGTTTGAGAAAATTGACCTTTCTGTCTTCTATCTGCAGTGGCTTCTCAACAAATTTTAATTTTTCATTTACCTCTACATCTTGAAGATGTACTACCAGGGATTCGTCAGATAGATATTTTTTGAGATTGGATACATGAAATACATCATGTACCCCGGCTAACTCTTCTGGTAGTTGTAAGCGATAGGCGACTGGTCCTACTCGCTGGATTATTGGGAATGGTCCTACGTACCTTGGACTTAACTTTCCCTTTTTACCGAACCGAACTACTCCTTTCCAAGGAGAAACCAATAAGAGTACCTTGTCTCCAACTTGAAATTCTAGCGGCTTGCGTCGATTGTCTGCATAACTCTTCTGGCGATCTCGAGCCGTCTTCAGTCTTTCCTTGATTTGAGTGATCTTGTAGGTGGTTTCTTGTACAATTTCAGGACCTGATAATTGGCTTTCTCCAATTTCTGCCCAACAGACCGGAGTTCTGCACTTTCGTCCATATAGTGCTTCGAATGGGGCAGCTTCAATGCTTGCATGATAACTATTATTATAGGAGAATTCAATTAAGGGTAGGTGGTCATCCCAGTTTCCACCAAAATCTATCACACATGCTCTGAGCATGTCTTCCAGGGTTTGGATCGTCCTTTCACTTTGTCCATCTGTTTGAGGATGGTAAGCTGTACCTAAATTTAATCGCGTCCCCATGGCTTCCTGGAAACTAGTCCAGAAATGGGAAGTGAAACGACTGTCCCTATCCGATACAATAGAGAGTGGGACTCCATGTAAGGATACTACTTCGTCTACGTATAATTTTGCTAACCTTTCCATGCTAAAGGTTTCTTTCATGGGTAGAAAATGAGCTGATTTGGTTAATTGATCCACAATTACCCAAATCGCATCATTACCTTTTCTAGTTTTGGGCAACTTAGTAACAAAATCCATGGTTATTAGTTCCCACTTCCAAACAGGCATTTCTAATTGTTGAAGTAACCCTGAAGGTTTCTGGTGTTCTGCCTTAACTTGTGAACAAGTTAGACATTTAGATACATATCTAGCTATGTCCTTTTTCATTCCTATCCACCAGAAATTATTTCTTAAATCTTGGTACATCTTATTATTTCCCGGGTGCATGGTATACCTAGATTTATGAGCTTCTTCCAAAATTTTATTTCTTAACTCTCCCTGCTTAGGTACCCAAATCCTCTTCTTGTGGAATCTCCAAATTCCATCAGCTCCTTGCTCTAATTCCTTTATTCTTCCTTTCATTCCTTCAGCATCATCCTTGATTGCTGTGGCTTGCATATTTTTCAGTTGTTCCATTAAGTCTAATTGTAAACTTAATCTAAGAGAACGAACTCGCTTTGCTTTTCATGATACTTACGACTTAAAGCATCTGCAACTACATTTGCTTTTCCTTCGTGATATTGAATATCACGGTCGTAGTCACTTAGAATTTCCATCCATCTTCTTTGCCTCATGTTCAATTCTTTTTGCCCAAATATGTATCTTAAGCTTTTATGATCTGTATAGACTGTAAACTTACTTCCATACAGATAGAGTCTCCAAATCTTAAGGGCAAAAATTATCGATCCTAATTCTAAGTCATGCGTCATATAATTTTCCTCGTGCTTTTTCAATTGCCTTGAGGCATACGCAATTACCTTTTTGCGTTGCATTAGCACACATCCTAATCCTAGCTTAGAAGCATCACAATAAACTTCAAAATCTTCCGTTCCTTCTGGTAAGGCAAGGATTGGGGTATTTGTTAACCTTTGATTTAAAATCCTAAAAGCTTCCTTTTGTCTAGGTCCCCATTCAAACTTAATTGTTTTACAGGTTAGCTTAGTTAATGGCACAACTATCTTAGAAAAATCCTTAATGAATCGTCTATAGTATCCAGCTAATCCTAGGAAACTTCTAACTTCCTGTAGCTGATTGCGGGACCTTCCATTTGGTGATCGCTTCTATCTTGGAGGGATCTACGTGAATACCTTCGTGATTCACCATGTGTCCTAAAAATTGCACCTCCTGTAGCCAAAATTCACACTTCGAGAATTTGGCGTAAAGCTTCTTCTTTCTTAATAAAGTTACGAGTGCATGCAGGTGCTGACAATGTTCGTCCTGACTTTTGGAATAAATAAGTATATCGTCGATAAAGACAATTACAAATTTATCCAAATACGGTTTACAGATTCTATTCATCATGTCCATAAATGCTGCAAGAGCATTTGTTAATCTAAAGGGCATAACTGTAAACTCGTAGTGACCATACCTAGTTCTGAAAGCAGTTTTAGGTATGTCTTCTTGTTGTACCTTCAACTGATGATATCCAGAGCGTAAATCTATCTTAGAAAAATATCTAGCTCCTTGAAGTTGATCGAAAAGATCATCAATCCTAGGCAATGGGTATCGATTCTTAATTGTAACCTTATTCAGTTCCCTATAATCGATACACATTCGCATCGAACCATCCTTCTTCTTTACGAACAACACTGGTGCTCCCCAAGGGGATGAACTAGGTTGTATGAATCCTTTACTTAGCAACTCATCTAATTGCTTTTTCAGTTCTAGCATTTCAGTGGGTGCTAACTGATAAGGTGCCTTGGCTATTGGTGTAGTTCCAGGAATCAAATGAATTCTAAATTCTACCTCCCTATCTGGTGGTAATCCTGGTAGTTCTTCTGGAAATACATCCGGGTATTCTGATACTACATGAATTTTCTTAAGTTCCTTACCCTTAGTGCTAATGATTACCGAAATCATATACACTATTCCTTGCTTTCGTTCATAACCAGCAACTTTCATTACTGAAATGAACATAATTGGTTTACGCGGTTTATCCCCTGTAATCACCACTAATTCTCCTGTGGGTGTATGAATTTCTATGGAATTTTTATCACAGAGAATTCGAGCATGGTTGGATACTAACCAATCCATTCCTAACACGACATCGAATCCAGCTAAATTCATGGGTAATAGGTTTGCAGAAAATTTATGACCTGAAAGTTCTATATTTTCTTTTTGCAAAACCGTATCTATGTTAACAGAGTTCCCGTCTGCCGTTTCTACTATAAAAACTTGCCTAAGTTTGGTTAAGGGTAGCTTAAGAGCTTGGCAGAATGAAGTATTTATAAAACTTTGGTTTGCACCAGAGTATAATAATACTTTCGCATAAACATTGTGTACCAGAAACGTACCAGCTATTACGTCAGGAATCAGTTAAGCTTCCTGCGTGGTCAATTTGAAGGCTCTTGCGTTTTTCTTATTAGTTCCTTCAGCAGTTTTGACCTTGTTGTCTGCTGGTTTGACCAATTTAGGGCATTCTGGTCTAAAATGCCCAGCTTCTCCACAGTTGTAGCAGATCTTTATTTTCCTTCTGCAATCTTCTTCACGATGTCCTATTGCTTTGCAGAAGTTGCAGGGTTCATTACATTTCCCAAAATGTTTCTTTTTACAGTTCCTGCAGAACGGCGGAGTGGAAGATTGCCCAGTTCCTCTTTTCTTGAAATTGCTATTATTACCCACACGAAATCCTTGGGTAATTTTCTAAGTGTGACACCTGTGTCACTTCAACCATCAAACAAATACCAAGCCAATGAAATATTGTATTTCATACTTGGGATCTGTATAAATATGTGTATCTTTTGCACATATCGACCCTTGTTCGATTTCAAGCTCTAAATCGCTTTCTGGAAGGTTATACGCGCACTGATGCGTAAATATAACCAGTTGAATGCAACGAACACTCCGGAATAGTCAAATATACTTAACATACCTTAAATAACCTTTACATAACTTAGAAATAAGTTTTGAAGGCTATGGTATGGCAAAAACAAGTTAATTCGCTTACAGGGACTAAACTTGACAAACTGCGAAAGTATGCCAATTTGAACTGTAACGAACATTCCGGAACATGACCATAAGTTAAACATACCATAAATATCCTTTACATAGCTTAGAAATAGGCTTTGAGGGGTTCGGTATGCTAAAATAAACTTTTGGGGTCATTCAGGGACTAAAAGCGTCAAAAAGTGCACAAGTTTGCATTTTCGCGCATAACTTACGTTCTGAATACATCCGGACATCCAAAAATTTATGTAAGCACTAAAATATTTTATTCTAGTGTTTTGCATAAGAAAAATCCATTCGTCACGCCATTTGGATCATTTTTCGCGCTTATGCGCATTCCGTCGTAATTAACCGAACAACGTAACCGTACGGCTAAACGAACCGACACCCGAGATATTTTTGAACACATTTTAAGTTTCCTATACTTTAACTTCATTTTAGAGCTTTGAAATGGGGTTAACGGGGCTTAAACGTGTCAAAAAAACGCATCGAAAACCAAGTTTTGAGGTTGTAGGGACTGAAACTGTAAATCTGCCAAACTAGGTCCTTAAGTAGGGGCCAGATGCAGCAAAACGTTTTTTTTCAGCTTTTAACAGCCCTTAACACTCTCCAAAGGCCAAGTGCCAAGTGTCAAACTCTTATGGTGGATGGCAAATGAGTTACCACAACTTTCCAACAAGTGTACGGCTTAGATCGTGCCCCCTTTTCCAAGAAATGATCCTAACGGTGAACCGAAAACTATAAATACCCACCTCCACCCTTCACTTTTCCTCACAAGAATATGATCTTATGTGCTCTAAGTTGAAACCTTTGTTTCATACCTGAGCTATTTTGATCTAGATTAGCATTCGGGGACCCTTTGTAAGTGTTCCTTCGTTCTTTTATTGCTTTTCGAGTCCGAAAGTCAAACTTTGTTTGACTTTCTGCGTTGACCAGTTTATGGTCAATGCGAAGTTTGTTTGAACTTCGCAACGTGATTGTAATCACGATGGTTATAGTCCCTTGTGACTATGCCTAATGATTACCACGTTGTCTAGGGTCGTAAGGGTAAGCGATCTAATAAATCGCTTATACCTTCGAACCCGACCCATTTGGTCGATCATTAGGATCCGACCAAACACATTAGGTGACCATAGTATATAGGGAATAACCTTCCAAGGTTATACCTTATGGTCACGACGTTTAGTTAGTTGTATGATATGTAGTTTATATGCCTTAGGTAAATTACCAAAATACCCCTTTGATGCCAAAATTCATTTTAAACATATGTAACATAACTTTTGACATCTAAACTGATTTGAAAACAATATTAGACATGTTAAGGCATATATTACTTGTCATAGGACTAGTTAGGCGGTCCGAACGCGTTTCACGCGAACGACGCGTTAAAGTAGCATAAGCTACCTAAACGGGTCGTAAAGGGTCACAAACACTTAGGTTAAGTTTCGTTTTAGTATGTGGGCTTTGTTAAACCATATTACACGAGTCTCCATACTCGTTTGGTTTACAAACCCTCATTCTATCCGATCCTCCGATATTAGGTCCGGTTTATTAACATAGTTACCTATATTAGGTGCCATTTGATTCCGTGATCTCTAGCATTGCTTGGTGGTTATCTTAGGACTTCTGAGCAATCTCAAGTGAGTACATAGACCCCTCTTTTACTGTTTTCCAAACGTTTTGGGGTGGAACACATGTGCCTAACTTGTTACTTTCATGCTTTCCATGCTTTCACATCATATACCTGCTATGTTCGTTAGTACATTATAGTACATGATTTCATTACATTTCATGCTATGTATGCCCATTGTGTGCGTACTTAGTACATCGTTTTACATTACATGCTATGTATGCCTATTGTGTGCGTACTTAGTACATCGTTTTACAATTACATGCTATGTATGCCCATTGTGTGCGTACTTAGTACATCGTTTTACATTACATTTCATGCTATGTATGCCCATTGTGTGCGTACTTAGTACATTGTTTTACATTACATTTCATGCTATGTATGTCCATTGTGTGCATACTTAGTACATTGTTTTACATTACTTTTCATGCTATGTATGCCCATTGTGTGCGTACTTAGTACAGTTGTTTTCATCACATGCTTACATTTTGTTATGACATTTGGGTTGTTTACAATGGAACAATACATTCATTAACATTAGCTACGCCGTTCGTTAGTAGGTAGTGGTACCATAGGAATTGACAACTCCCGTTCCGGACATCCTAGGTTGGTTTGGATGAAAGGAATGACCGAATTCGATATACATAACTTAGATAAACCTTTAATTTGTTTAAGGGTTTATCGCCACAGTCTCAAGGCTTGGATGTATGCATTTTCACAATACCGCATAAATGTTTGTATCAGTAAAGCATGCATTTGTTCCACAAAACATAACTTTGATTTAAACCATGTTTTACTTCAATACCTTGTTTTTGTGCATTTTACATATGGTTTAGTTGATATATTTCACGTACCATACATGACATTTTTGGATACACATTACATGATTTACATTAGACATAAACATTTTGACATTGATATACACAATTCATGATTTACATTAAACACAGACTTTTGATATGGTTTACACAATAACAGTTTGACATTTGATTATACATAAACAATTTACATTGGTGGTTTGGTTTGAGTAAGTGATTTAAGTAACGAGGCGTGTGTAATATGATACAAGCATGGTGGATACGCCGCTGGTACTTCCTATATATAAGTGATTGTATGGTATTACATATCGTAGCGTTATTTGAATCATTTCAATTTGGACATATAACATTTTATACAAATAACATACTTTTCACAAGATATTAATTTACAAACAACTTATTTTATACAAACTCATTTTACATGGTTTTTCATTTAACCATACATTATTCTCTTATTTATACATATCATCTGATCTTATCGTTTTTCATATGATTTACAAGACAAAGCAAATTACAAGGTTCATGACTAAACATTTTCTCAAATATAAGTCATGAATTATGTTTTCACAAAACCTATGTATCTCACAGGCATTTTTATGATGACGTACCTATTTTCACATGTGTTTTCAGGAGATGATCCATAGGACTTATCAAGATATACTTAGGCGGACCTGTGCCTTAGTGACTTAAAACGAGACAAGAACTAGTTAATTTATGTTATGTACTCTTTGGTTCTTGTTTAAAACAATGTAAACTTTCATGTTTGATTAATAAAACGAAACTTCGATTTCCATGGTTGTGAAACATTAATTCTGTTACAACACTCCCCGACGTTTCCGCCACGTTTTGTATGTTCTACGTGGTCGGGGTGTGACAGAAAAGATGGTATCAGAGCCAATGGTTATAGGGAATTAGGTTATTAGTAATGCTTTGACCTAGTCTATAACCTTTCTAGGACCCCTAACGCGAGTTTACTTGCGTTTAGTCATAAAACAATACCGTCACCTATCCTTAGGGGACGACCACAACAAGAACATAAATTTCAAAACCGCTTTGAAAACTAATCATCTGTTCTAGGATGATTGATTACTATGTTTTGAACCCTCTATTGTAAGGTTTTGAACCCTCTGTTATATGGTTTTGAACCCCTTTGAGTTTTCAAAATCTCGTCAAGGTTTTGGGTTTTAAATAATGTGAACACGTGCAAACTGGAAGGGTGAATGCCTGTATTCTGGGTTTTCTGTCTAGGCAAGCACTTCGTATATATCTCATCAGACGCGAGACCAGTTGTGCTTACCTGGGAATTCTTGGGATGAGTGTCCACTTATAGGCGAGCATGTCTTCGCGATACATTATTTTTGACCTATTTACTTTGATTAATCACCGGGGTCGTTTGTTGCTTTTTAGTAACAAACAAATGACCACTATCCTTGCTTTCATCAGATTTGTTTCATCTTATTCTTCTCGTCTAATTCTCTCACTCGTTTCCTTTCATGTTTCCTCTTTTAGAATGACTCCTCGACGCGAAAACCAGATAGCGACTGCCGAACTGGCAGAAATTATTGCACGGCAAATGGCTGCTCAATTCCCAAACCTCTTTGCTCAATGGAACCAAGCCAACAACAACAACAATGGTCCATGCAATTTCAAGAGTTTTAACTTGGCTAAACCACTCAAGTTTAGTGGTTCTGAGGGAGCGATTGGGCTTCTTCAATGGTTCGAGAGCATTGAGAATACTTTCCGCCACGTGCAGTGTCCTGACAATCGCAAGGTCGAGTTTTCTTCGAGTGTGTTCCAGAAGAGGGCCCTTACGTGGTGGAACGGGGTTATGAGAGATCATGGGGCAGAAGTTGCTCTAGCACAGACATGGGCTGAACTTAGAGCTCTTATGATGAGGGAGTTTTGTCCTCGTCATGAACTGCGAGCATTGGAAAGAGAGTTTGATGGTTTGAAGCAAGATAGCGGTGAGCATCGAGCCTACACGGACCGTTATGAGGAGTTAAGTCTGTTATGCCCAAACATGGTCACGCCGTTGGATAAAGCAATCGAAAAGTACATTGATGGCCTCCCTGACTTAGTTCAGGACATTATTACTGGTAGTAACCCCACTACGGTTAGGCAGACCATTGAGCTATCTGCAACCTTGACTGAATCTCAGATCAGGAAACGTAAACTTTTTCGAAAGGGTGACAAGAAGCCAATCGAGGAATCAAAGACCATGGATGAACAGACTGGATCCCCTAAGCAGTCAAAGAAGCGAAAGGCTTCTCAGAACTTCGCCATGGTTACTCACAATGATCAAGCCGTCCCCAACCAACCAGCTCAACCCCCTGCTAGGAAGCCATATAATGGAACTTCACCCTTGTGCAACCAATGTAAACTTCATCATCATGTTAATGTGAAGTGCCGCGAATGCCAAATTTATGGACGTAAAGGTCATACAGCAAAAGTTTGCCGAGCTGAAGTTGCACCAAATCAAGCTGACAACAATCCTGCTCAAGCTCGCTTTCCACCAGGTTCTTGCTACAATTGTGGCGAGATGGGTCATTTCCGAAGAAATTGCCCAAAGCTTGCTAATGCTAATCCAGCGCAGGGATGAGCATCTGACCGACTAGAAGACAACACCCTTAGAAATAATCATGTTTTATGTATTATTTTCTTTTGTTGTCAAGGTCCATGAAACAGTTGTTATCATTGTTTATAAATAAATCTTTTATTTACATTTCAATGTATTTATGAGGTTGTATGTATAAACAACATATCCCTTACAATACCGATAATCAAGGAATCGTATTCCTTGAAAAGCAAACTACCCCCAAATAATTTTTTTCTATTTTATGATCTCTTGCGTTTTCCACGAAAATCCTAAGTACCCGTTTCTTCCAAGGAAACGAAGTACAAGGCGCAAGTTACAACACTGGACGAATACCGAAAGTACCACTATAAATCCTTAATAGGGTACCTAAGGGTATTTCCGTAAATCCTAAAATTGTTATGTTCCTTAATTCGAATATTACGTTTCTTTGAGAACAAAAATCGAATATTTGGGAGATCTTCCTATCTTTTCAGATAGATCCCAGAGGACATTGTAGCCCATCGACTGGTTTCCATATCCATTCTCAATCGATAACAAATTAATAACCAAGATAAACAACTATGTGATTATGTGCTTATGTGTCCCTTTTTATGTTTTTGTGTGATCCAAGTTTTGCTATCCAAATCCTCGTAGAACCTTTCGTATCTTCATATGAGAGATTCGTTGTAGGATACCCAAATGTACTACATAAAATCCTTAATGGACTACTACGTTGTAGTAAGTCCCTTGGATTATAAAGTACTACTCCATAATTAGACCCCTTGAGTGGTCTAGTTAAACAGATTGATCCAAAAATCTTGTTAGGAACATCATGTGATGATATAGCTGAAAGGACTCCTTGGTGGCCTAATTAATAAGATCATCTGTCGATCTAATTAAAAGGACCCCATGGTAGTCCAGTCACACTCATCACAGGTTTGATTTTCCTCCCCTAAACATTACAAGACAAACTGTGCGGACTATGCAAGGAATTACGTAATTATGGATGCATACATAATTATGGAATTCAGTGCACAGAAACCACAGCGAGTTTTGTCATGTGTCTAGAGTTGATTCGTTCATTTTTGTTTCTGAAGAAATTGTGGAAAATGACTCATTCCGTTCCTGAAGAAATCATGGAAAATGACTCATTCCGTTCATTTTCGTTCCTGAAGAAATCATGGAAAATGACTCATTCCGTTCATTTTCGTTTCTGAAGAAATTGTGGAAAATGACTCATTCCGTTCATTTTCGTTTCTGAAGAAATTGTGGAAAATGACTCATTCCGTTCATTTTCGTTCCTGAAGAAATCATGGAAAATGACTCATTCCGTTCATTTTCGTTTTTGAAGAAATTGTGGAAAATGACTCATTCCGTTCATTTTCATTCCTGAAGAAATTGTGGAAAATGACTCATTCCGTTCATTTTCATTCCTGAAGAAATCGTGGAAAATGACTCATTCCGTTCATTTTCATTCCTGAAGAAATTGTGGAAAATGACTCATTCCGTTCATTTTCGTTTCTGGAGGAATTTTGGAAAATGACTCGTTCCGTTCATTTTCGTTTCTGAAGGATACCCATTAAGGAAAATAACTCATCCCGTGTATTTTTCGTTTCTGAAAATTTTCCATCGAAGGAAATGAATATCCCTGATTCTTCCTTCATTTCCATTTCTGAAAATGTTCATTAAAGAGGAATATCAGGATATGCCTTATCCTTGATGGTTATTTAACACAAAGTCACAGACATGCTCCTACAAATAAATTTCGGGACGAAATTTCCTAAAGTAGGGGAGACTGTGACACCTGTGTCACTTCAACCATCAAACAAATACCAAGCCAATGAAATATTGTATTTCATACTTGGGATCTGTATAAATATGTGTATCTTTTGCACATATCGACCCTTGTTCGATTTCAAGCTCTAAATCGCTTTCTGGAAGGTTATACGCGCACTGATGCGTAAATATAACCACTTTAATGCAACGAACACTCCAGAATAGTCAAATAAACTTAACATACCTTAAATAACCTTTACATAACTTAGAAATAAGTTTTGAAGGCTTTGGTATGGCAAAAACAAGTTAATTCGCTTACAGGGACTAAACTTGACAAACTGCGAAAGTATGCCAATTTGAACTGTAACGAACATTCCGGAACATGACCATAAGTTAAACATACCATAAATATCCTTTACATAGCTTAGAAATAGGCTTTGAGGGGTTCGGTATGCTAAAATAAACTTTTGGGGTCATTCAGGGACTAAAAGCGTCAAAAAGTGCACAAGTTTGCATTTTCGCGCATAACTTACGTTCTGAATACATCCGGACATCCAAAAATTTATGTAAGCACTAAAATAATTTATTTTAGTGTTTGGCATAAGAAAACTCCATTCGTCACGCCATTTGGATCATTTTTCGCGCTTATGCGCATTCCGTCGTAATTAACCGAACAACGTAACCGTACGGCTAAACGAACCGACACCCGAGATATTTTTGAACACATTTTAAGTTTCCTATACTTTAACTTCATTATAGAGCTTTGAAATGGGGTTAACGGGGCTTAAACGTGTCAAAAAAACGCATCGAAAACCAAGTTTTGAGGTTGCAGGGACTGAAACTGTAAATCTGCCAAACTAGGTCCTTAAGTAGGGGCCAGATGCAGCAAAACATTTTTTTTCAGCTTTTAACAGCCCTTAACACTCTCCAAAGGCCAAGTGCCAAGTGTCAAACTCTTATGGTGGATGGCAAATGAGTTACCACAACTTTCCAACAAGTGTACGGCTTAGATCGTGCCCCCTTTTCCAAGAAATGATCCTAACGGTGAACCGAAAACTATAAATACCCACCTCCACCCTTCACTTTTCCTCACAAGAATCTGATCTTATGTGCTCTAAGTTGAAACCTTTGTTTCATACCTGAGCTATTTTGATCTAGATTAGCATTCGGGGACCCTTTGTAAGTGTTCCTTCGTTTTTTATTGCTTTTCGAGTCCGAAAGTCAAACTTTGTTTGACTTTCTGCGTTGACCAGTTTATGGTCAATGCGAAGTTCGTTTGAACTTCGCAACGTGATTGTAATCACGATGGTTATAGTCCCTTGTGACTATGCCTAATGATTACCACGTTGTCTAGGGTCGTAAGGGTAAGCGTTCTAATAAATCGCTTATACCTTCGAACCCGACCCATTTGGTCGATCATTAGGATCCGACCAAACACATTAGGTGACCATAGTATATAGGGAATAACCTTCCAAGGTTATACCTTATGGTCACGACGTTTAGTTAGTTGTATGATAGGTAGTTTATATGCCTTAGGTAAATTACCAAAATACCCCTTTGATGCCAAAATTCATTTTAAACATATGTAACATAACTTTTGACATCTAAACTGATTTGACAACAATATTAGACATGTTAAGGCATATATTACTTGTCATAGGACTAGTTAGGCGGTCCGAACGCGTTTCACGCGAACGACGCGTTAAAGTAGCATAAGCTACCTAAACGGGTCGTAAAGGGTCACAAACACTTAGGTTAAGTTTCGTTTTAGTATGTGGGCTTTGTTAAACCATATTACACGAGTCTCCATACTCGTTTGGTTTACGAACCCTCATTCTATCCGATCCTCCGATATTAGGTCCGGTTTATTAACATAGTTACCTATATTAGGTGCCATTTGATTCCGTGATCTCTAGCATTGCTTGGTGGTTATCTTAGGACTTCTAAGCAATCTCAAGTGAGTACATAGACCCCGCTTTTACTGTTTTCCAAACGTTTTGGGGTGGAACACATGTGCCTAACTTGTTACTTTCATGCTTTCCATGCTTTCACATCATATACCTGCTATGTTCGTTAGTACATTATAGTACATGATTTCATTACATTTCATGCTATGTATGCCCATTGTGTGTGTACTTAGTACATCGTTTTACATTACATGCTATGTATGCCCATTGTGTGCGTACTTAGTACATCGTTTTACAATTACATGCTATGTATGCCCATTGTGTGCGTACTTAGTACATCGTTTTACATTACATTTCATGCTATGTATGCCCGTTGTGTGCATACTTAGTACATTGTTTTACATTACATTTCATGCTATGTATGTCCATTGTGTGCATACTTAGTACATTGTTTTACATTACTTTTCATGCTATGTATGCCCATTGTGTGCGTACTTAGTACAGTTGTTTTCATCACATGCTTACATTTTGTTATGACATTTGGGTTGTTTACAATGGAACAATACATTCATTAACATTAGCTACGCCGTTCGTTAGTAGGTAGTGGTACCATAGGAATTGACAACTCCCGTTCCGGACATCCTAGGTTGGTTTGGATGAAAGGAATGACCGAATTCGATATACATAACTTAGATAAACCTTTAATTTGTTTAAGGGTTTATCGCCACAGTCTCAAGGCTTGGATGTATGCATTTTCACAATACCGCATAAATGTTTGTATCAGTAAAGCATGCATTTGTTCCACAAAACATAACTTTGATTTAAACCATGTTTTACTTCAATACCTTGTTTTTGTGCATTTTACATATGGTTTAGTTGATATATTTCACGTACCATACATGACATTTTTGGATACACATTACATGATTTACATTAGACATAAACATTTTGACATTGATATACACAATTCATGATTTACATTAAACACAGACTTTTGATATGGTTTACACAATAACAGTTTGACATTTGATTATACATAAACAATTTACATTGGTGGTTTGGTTTGAGTAAGTGATTTAAGTAACGAGGCGTGTGTAATATGATACAAGCATGGTGGATACGCTGCTGGTACTTCCTATATATAAGTGATTGTATGGTATTACATATCGTAGCGTTATTTGAATCATTTCAATTTGGACATATAACATTTTATACAAATAACATACTTTTCACAAGACATTAATTTACAAACAACTTATTTTATACAAACTCATTTTACATGGTTATTCATTTAACCATACATTATTCTCTTATTTATACATATCATCTGATCTTATCGTTTTTCATATGATTTACAAGACAAAGCAAATTACAAGGTTCATGACTAAACATTTTCTCAAATATAAGTCATGAATTATGTTTTCACAAAACCTATGTATCTCACAGGCATTTTTATGCTGACGTACCTATTTTCACATGTGTTTTCAGGAGATGATGCATAGGACTTATCAAGACATACTTAGGCGGACCTGTGCCTTAGTGACTTAAAACGAGACAAGAACTAGTTAATTTATGTTATGTACTCTTTGGTTCTTGTTTAAAACAATGTAAACTTTCATGTTTGATTAATAAAACGAAACTTCGATTTCCTTGGTTGTGAAACATTAATTCTGTTACAATACTCCCCGACGTTTCTGCCACGTTTTGTATGTTCTACGTGGTCGGGGTGTGACACTAAGCCAATTCCTTCTTCCTATTTTCTTCTCGCGTACGCACCAGTCCGTCAGTCAGAGTGTTGGCCAATTCTACCGCATCATCGATTGTGCGGGGTCTCGCAGCTTTGACAATATCATGGATCTCGCTAATTAAACCCCAAATGTAGCGAGAAATAAGTACCGGTTCTGGCGAAGCCAGAGAAGGCACAATTCGAGCATATTCGAAAAACTTCGAAGTATACACTCGGCAATCCACATCCACCATTCGGTGGCTCAGGAATTTATTTTCCATTTGTTCTTTTTCATATTCGGGGCATAATTTCCTTTCCACCAGACGCTTAAATTCTTCCCAACTCATGGCGTAGGCCATGTCACTTCCCTTAGCTTGTAATACCGTATTTCACCATTCTAATGCTTCTTCCTTGAAAAGGTGAGAAGCATACATGACTTTATCCTCCTTGGCACATTTACTTATTTTAATTACTGCCTCGGTTTTCTCTAACCAACGTAGTGCAACAGTCGCCCCTTCATTGCCTGCAAATTGAACAGGTTTACAGGCAAGAAATTCCTTGTAAGTGCAACCAGGCGTTGCAGCTTTCATTCTTTTAAGGAATGGGGCTTGCATCCCATCATTATCATTATTATTAATGTTGCCGCCTCCATTTACGCTATTACTGAAGTTGTCTTCATGAGTACGTTTGCTAGGAATAATTGGTTGAGGTTCAACTGGATTTCGGGCAGCAGCAAGAATTGCTGGAATAGCATTTGCTATTCCCTGGTGTAACACCTCGTAAATTTATGTCCAATAATGTATCGACACGTGTCATGAGCTTTAAACGTGTAAAAGGTCACATATGAAGGACTAAAGTTGACAAACAAAGAAAGTATGTGAATATAAGGGTTCAAAATGTCAACAATGGATCATCATCATCATCATCATACTCAGTAAATCCCACCAATAGCAAAGCAAAGGTAGGGTCTGAGGAGGGTAAGATGTAGACAGCCTTACCTCTACCCCCGTAGGAATAGAGAGGCTGCTTCCAGTGAGACCCCCGGCTCGATAGTAGTTTTGCATCAAGCCTTGGACATAAGGCACATAACACTCAGCAATCGGGACAAAGACCGATTAGTGCATGTACCCTTTTGTCTTTCAGCTATCAACGCCACCACATGATGCATGATTAACCGTCCTCAGCTTTTAACGTTATTTTCACAAAATTAGTAAAATAACGTTAAAATTAGTGCACTTTCACTTTTGCCCCCCGATGACCCACACATATATACATTATATGCGTCAAAATGTCAACAATGGATAAATATACTATACAATAACCCTACACGATGTTTATACCCTTAAATGAATGAATCATGGATCATACGAAGCTAATTGTGAAAGAAAGTGAGAAATTACAAACTACAGGGGTTAAATGTGTCAACATGTTTAAAGTATACCTCTGAGTGACCTTTTCGCAAACCCGAAGCTTTGTAACGGTTAATTATACTCACTAGAATAAGTGATAAAAATTTCACAAGGTTTCGATAAAGTATGAGAAAGTTATGACAATATTCGTATACGAGGGGTTAAAAGCGTCAACATTGAATTCTAGGGCCTTATGGGTGAACACAAGGTTAACTGAGGACTTAACGGTGTTTGGTTATGTCAAGGAGCCCTTAAAAGTCAGGTTAGAGGGCCAAAAGTGCAAGAAAAATGCTTAAAACCACGTTTGAAAGGACCAGGGGCTGAATTGTAAATAGCTGAAACTTGTTTGGCTGGTTCTGGAAGGCCAGGCGGCCCGCGTAAGACTACCTAAAGGTCTACGCGGCCCGTGTGAGTGTGCCAGCATCAGAAAATTCACACAGGTGTCTCTCCAGGCCTGTTAACCGACTTTGAATGCTTGTTTTGCATACCAGGGGCCGCCCCAATGGTATTCCATGCATAGGGGGCACTTGTCTTGATCTGGAAACATCAGTAGACTACCTTGGCATGATCCTATGTGATTTAAATTGCTATATAGGAACCCACTTGTTGCAACTCTTGTGCACACTTACTTGAATCTCTCACAACTTCACTTCTGGAGGATTTTGGAGCTCAAGCACCCTCCCTAGGAGTCACTAGTCGTGCTTAGGACTATTATAAGTGTCCTTAATCTTCCTTAATTCAGTTTAGCTTAGTTAAATAGCCTAAAGTCAAACCGTCTTAATTAAGGTTTGACTTCGAGATTAATTTAAATGTGTCCAGTCAAATCTCGAATTGAAAGTACCTATGAGTTGGTAATTATGTGGGTAATAAACCCTTAAAAGGGCACCCTCTGATTCCCACTCTAACTAGGTCAAATGTCGGGTCAAAGTTAATCTTAAAAAGTCAACAGAAAGCTTATTTTCAAATTAATGCATAATTAGCAATGTAGGAGTCATGCAACCTGTTTTATCATTAATATAACTTGGTAATTAATGTAAGAACATGTCTAAACATGTTCAACCCGACAATTTTCAGTTTAGGCTTGGTTCGGAACCGAAAGTCGCATAATTTGACTTTTGCTTTGACTTTCAGTTTTGACCCAATGTAGCATGTTTTAGAAATGCCTTAGAGCCTTATTTGGACCAGGTTTCATGTTAGTATAACCCTCTGTGATTATACAACTTGGTTCAATAGTTATCCGATTCATATGCATGTTTCCGTTAAATGCTTAAATGTTGACTATTATGCCCATATGACCTTAAAGTGTGATTTTTGAAAATGTAAAAGAATAGAAACCTTAGTTACTGGTTATTAGACTTGTCCCTAAATTTTGACATCAGTTTGAGGTCTAGATTAGGAGTTATGCTCATTAGCGTAAATGAAAAGCTTTTTATTAATTAAACGGCATAATTAGCATATAGCCTATCTAAACCCAATTTTTAATACCAAAATTTTTACCTACTGATATAAAATAATATTTTGGCATTTTTGAAGATTTTTATTTAATTTTAGGCTGAGCATAACATAGAGTTCTAAGCTTGATTCGGTAATTGCCGGTTTTGCCCTTTTGGGCTATAAAATGAGTTTTACAAATTATTTTGATACCAAACCTTTTTCTACTGATCTAATATGATAAATAAAACATTTTGAGCCTTCTGGAATAATAAAAATATCAGCTTTCCTTTAAAAACCCGGAAATAGCTCAAAATCGCCTTTTTAAGCATTTTTAACGCATAGTATATATCAAAACTATTTTAAACATATAAGGTTTGATGCCTACTGATATTTTCAGTAAATTTTTATATTTTAACAGTAAGCAAAAGTTTTAAACTCAGATTTCCAGTTTTGACCTTTTAGGCTTAAGTGAAATTACCAAAATGCCCCTTCGGTGCATAGTTTAGTTATAAAAGATAAATTTCACATATTTACAATACCCTACTGTTATGACTTATAAAAATAAATATTTTTACTAATTATATCAGACTTATAACTCAAATTAATATTTAAACTCTTTTATAACCTTTAAAATGACAAAAATACCCATACGGCGTAAATTGAGTTTAAATCCGTTTTGGGCATAATAGAAGATATCTTACTGATGTCACAACATATTTAAGGCATATTAACTTAGGAAACCTGTATGTGACTCTTATGGTTACCCGTTATGCCTCTTTCGCGTTCGGTTCGGTTTATGTAACTAGTTTGCATAAATTGACCGAAACGGGTCAAACCTCATCATTCTTGTCTCAAAATCCAGAATGTGTTTAGTTTACCCTTGCTACACAAGTATACAAGCTTGTTGGGTCTAAACCACATTCTAATCCGGTTCTCGCTTAATCATGCGTTTTGAACCGTATCCTCTTTTAAAACTAACTGGTCTAAGCATAGGCTTAATTAAGACCCGTTAGGAATCTAATAGGTTATTAAAAACCTTCGTTCCAGGTTTAGGAGCCCAGTAAAAGCTATCTGTACTTGCTTGGTGGTATACGGCTGGGATAAATTGTATAAATTTGCTCAGGTAAATACTTTTAACTTATTTTCCCTTATACGGGCTTGGGGTACGGTATATAAAATACCGCTTGGTCGGGCATTGAATCTTTAATCGTATGATGGTTAATTTATTGAAATGACCCGTTTAAATTGTTTTGTTTGCTTAAAGCCTTTGGGGGGTTAATAACCATGTCCCGGATATCCTTGGCATCATTTTAAGAAATGGCCACGACCTAAGCACGGGGTGTAGGCGTACACCCGACAGTGCATATATAAATAATAAGGTATAACCGCCGGTTTCGGGAATAACTCGCCGCGGGACTATATCATGTGGTGTGTCTATTAATCTTTAACCCGGTGTCAATCCGGACTACTGAACGTATAAGAATCATGTAATTCTTTTACAAGTTTATATATAAATAATTATCCCAAGTTTTGTGCCATGTGCATTCAAATCAATTTTCTTAAACATTTTCAAAATGAGTCAGTTAAATTGTATTTACCAGTGTAAACTGACGTATTTTCCCAAAAAGGCTAAGTGCAGGTACTAATCAGAATAGGCTGGCCTCTCCTAGCATCAAATAAAAGTCACGCAAGCTTAGATGCCTTAAAGTCTGTTGAACTACGTTTTCTGTTTATTTGATCCGCCTGTGGATCCGTTTCAACTACGTTGTGATACTTAATATTACAATTTTATTCAGTTGAAATAAATCTATCTTTTGCTTCCGCTGTGCATTTAAAATTGTGTTGTTTGACTATGATGATATCAACTACGTCACGATATTCCCCACCGGGCCCACCGGTAATACGTGGAAATATCGGGGTGTGACAGGTTGGTATCAGAGCCAACACTGAGTGAATTAAACACTAGCCTTTTGTGTTTAATCTCAGTTACACAGTTGCACATTCCTAAATTTTTGAGTCTAGACAAAGAACTTAGGACAAATCCCGATTTGTTTTATTTAGTCTTTTATATATATCCTTTGTTGTTATTTTTGTTTATGTTGACAGGTTCAATCATGCCACCAAGATTCAACAGGGGAAGAGGAAAGACACCAATCACAGGCCACGACCATGAGGCAGGGCCCTCACACAGACGAACCCCACCAGCCTCGATGAGTACGAGTCCTCAGGAGCATTGGAGGACGTATATAGAGCCAGCGAGGCGATCCGTCTCGCTAAGTTCGTCACCATCCTATCACCATTCCTACGGGCCTCATTCTAAAATTGAGCCCCATAACCCACAGCCATCTTTCATCCCTCTCCAGGGATCCAGCCCTCACTATTCCTTCGACGACCTGACACCTGTCTTCCAAAGCCGGTTCAACCCGGCAAACTACATGGAAGAACTAGTGGGTTTTAATCCACTAGGACCTGAAGACCACTTCTCGGGTGACCATGCGATGGACATGGACGAGGACACCGATCCCGCAGAACCACCATCCGGAACCCCTAACCATCCCATCGAAATTTCAGATGGGTCACCTTTTGTGGGATCACTTTATAATGGTCCCGATAGCTATGCGGAGAGGTTCAGACAGATCGACTGGGTGTTTACTCCCAGTTACCACAACTCTCCGCAGCAGCAGTAGGATCCCTTCGAGGATTCTCGTTTTGTCGCGGCCACTTTGCCACCACCACCAGCTCAGCAACAGCCTCCGGAGCCACCGAGGCGAAGAAGATCGAACGCACGGATGTCCGTGCGAGGAGGAGTGCGTATCAGCACCCCTCAACCTTCAAGTGGCAGCCGCTACCCGCCGCTCCATGAAGACCCGCAGATGGGTGGACCTTCAAACCCCGTCTCGGAAGTAAACTCTGCGCCTGTCGCGCCACCACCGTTGGGTTTTGGAGACCCAATTCTTACATACGCCGGCTCAGCGGCGTATAATCCCTTTGAGCAGCCGGTCCACACCAACTACAACTATGCAGAGGCCGACCCTTACCTGGTAGCAGCGGCAAACTACAATGCCCATCATCCGGAAGGATCCTTTGGGGTCCCATATCAAGCCGGATACCCACACTATGGATACCCACCTTATGGGTATCATCAACCGCCACCTCCTCAACCTTCGCTATATCAGCAACCCCCGCAACAACCAGTGATGTCGCCACCACAGCATCAAGAGATTCTTCAAAGGATTAATGAGGTGCGGCAGGAAGTGCGGGAAGACCGTAGGCAAAACCGAGGAATGTTCAAGAGTCTGGTAAACTTAATTAAAGGAAAAAGCAAAAATGATCATTAAATCCTTTATTTGTTTGTCTGTTTTAGTGTTGTAATCATGTCCCTGCGTGGACATTTGTTTCTGTATTCCGCCCCTGCGTGGGCATGTTTTCTCTGTTTAACCCCTGCGTGGGTATGTAAGGTTGTTTCGCCCCTGCTCGGGCATGTTATTTCTTGTAGAAGTCCCGTTTAGGGAAAACTTATACTTGTTTAAATTTTTATAGTGGAATGGTTGAATTTAAATTTTCATTTTTGATTAAATTATATGCATAAATATAATATGTGAAATAAATGAAAATATAACATTCCTCTTATGAGACCTACCATTATAATAAAATAATAAAAAACTAAAAAGGGACAAAACCTAGCCATGTGTCATTATAAGACAGGGCCAAGATGGTAATTCCTCAATTTAGATTCAGGTCCTTATTAACACCTCAATTTAGGATTGTTCTGCGTTAAATATTAAAAAGAATCTTAAAGGTAAAACCTAGTCTATATGTCGTTGCAGACATGACCAAGATGGAAAAACCTATTCAAAAGGTTCCAATCCTTGTTAATATCTGAAAACATGTTAACACTCTTGACAAAATGTGTTTCGATAAAATCGCACAAGTCATCCTTATATTGGATTCTCCCAAATACTTTAAATTAATTAAAACATCCATTATGGATATAATACCTACGGGATATACTCATTGTCATATAATACAAAAGACAGTCATGGTCTTCGACCTCCTGTTAAGAATAGGTAATGAATTATAATTAAAACCTCAATACCATGACCCTATAAGATCATGATTGAAGATTTAAAACTGTCCTTAGGACTAGGCCTTTTTTTGCCATTAATATACTTTAATTATAACTAAGGACTTATATAATGAAAATCCTGAAAAATTTTATGCTTAATTAAACAAAATGGTTTCTTAAATACCATGATTAATAAATCATATGGAATGATAAAACTGTTATAGACCTCTGAATGAATTAAAATCATTATTTTAGGTAGCAATCAAGCTACATGGCCGGGTCAGACGAAGCCAACAGTCACCCCAGAGAAAATCATGACACCTCCAGGGTCAACGTAGCAAGAACAGAATTACAAGCGTTAATAGATAATGCTGTTACGCGAGCTTTGGATAGACAGTTCAATGAATCCAGTGTTACCCATGTAAGGACCCAATCTGTACCACATATGAAGCCACCCTCAAGAACTCATACTGCTCACAAAAGTGATTCTCATCACTCAACAAACCAGAGGAGTGTTCCATCTAAGAGAGTTGTGTTAAATCAAGAACCACGTGCTAAAGGTTGCACCTATAAATACTTTGTCTCCTGCAAACCCAGGGATTTTACTGGGGAAAAGGGAGCAGTTGATTACATGTCATGGTTAGACGAGATGGACACTGTGGTGGATATCAGTGGTTGCTCTAATAAGGATGTGGTAAAGTTTGTATCTCAGTCATTCAAAGGCGAGGCACTAGCCTGGTGGAGGTCTTTGATCCAAGCCACAGGGAAAATCCCATTGTACAATCTATCTTGGGAGCAGTTTGTGACATTGATTAAGGAGAATTACTGCCCTCAGCATGAGGTTGAAAAGATTGAAGCTGATTTCTTGTCTTTGGTTATGAAAAACCTAGATTGTCAAGCCTACCTTACAAGCTTCAACACTATGTCAAGACTAGTTCCGTATCTGGTAACTCCGGAACCCAAGAGGATAGCTCGTTTCATTGGGGGTTTGGCCCCAGAAATCAAGGCCAGTGTGAAGGCCTCCATACCAGCTACTTTTCGGTCTGCAGCTGATATATCATTGTCCCTTACTTTGGACGTGGTCAGGCAGAGATCGCTAAGAAACACAGATGCTGAGAAGAGAAAGCGTGAGGATAACAACTCACGACGTTCAGACAAGAAGCGTAAGGGAAACAATGACCACAAGAAGAGTTCTGGAACGAAAAAGGATGGTCATCAGTCGGGTGATAAGCCCAAGTGTAAAGTCTGTAAGAAGCACCATTTCGGGAGGTGCAGATACGATTCAAAATCCCAATCGCAGCCAAGGCCTTGTGGGATTTGTAAATCTTCTGAGCACAAGACATTGGACTGTAAGAAAATCAAGGATGCGACGTGCTATAGCTGCAATGAAAAAGGGCATATCAAATCCAACTGCCCAAAGTTTGCAAAGAAAGCTGAGGAAGGGAAAAAGACCAATGCTAGGGTCTTCCAGATGAACGCACAGGAGGCGATCCAGAATGATAATGTCATAACAGGTACCTTCCTTATTAATGATGTTTTTGCAAGGGTGTTATTTGATTATGGAGCAGATAAGTCATTTGTTGATGATAATTTTTGTAAGTTGTTAAACCTACCTGTTAGAACCCTAAGTATAAAATATGAGGTGGAATTAGCCGATGGCACCATAGAAACCGCATCAACCGTGTTAGACGGATGTTTCATATCCATTAGGAACCACTCTTTTCCATTGTCCTTACTTCCTTTGAAGTTAGCTGGTTTCGACATAGTAATAGGCATGGATTGGCTATCCCATAACCAAGCCCAGATCGTGTGTGACAAGAAGCAAGTGGTGATCAAGACTCCGTATGGTGAGCCACTTACCATACAGGGAGATACTAAGTATGGACTACCTAAGCAAGTGTCTATGCTTAAGGCTTCAAGGTGTATGAAAAAGGGTTGTGTCATCTACATGGCACAAGTGACTATTGATGAGCCGAAGCCTAAGATTGAGGATATCCCCATCATTTCTGAATATCCCGAAGTATTCCCTGAAGAACTACCTAGTTTGCCACCAGATAGGCAAGTAGAATTCAGAATTGACATTATTCCAGGAGCAGCACCTGTTGCAAGGGCACCTTACAGGTTGGCACCAACAGAGATGAAAGAGTTGAGGACTCAGTTAGATGAATTGTTGGCAAAAGGTTTCATTCGTCCTAGTTCGTCTCCTTGGGGAGCACCAATCCTGTTTGTGAAAAAGAAGGATGGGTCGATGCGTCTATGCATCGATTATCGTGAGCCTAATAAGGTCACTATCAAGAATAGATATCCATTACCCAGGATCGATGATCTGTTCGATCAACTTCAAGGGGCGAGTTACTTCTCCAAGATCGATTTGAGGTCAGGCAACTGATGTGCGTGAAGTGTGTTATGGTTTTAATGTTTATTTTAAGCCCTTTTACACTTTCTTTAGCCAAGTTTTAAATTTATAAAACACGATATTTACTAACACTAAACACACATATGGGCAAGTGCACCCATCGTGAGCGTAGTATAGTGTTGGTAAGATACCAAGGTCGTCCAAGGACACAAGAGCTTTTAGTACCGGTTTATCCTCAACGTCTAATCAAATCAAAAAGTTTAGAAAAATGGTTTTAAACTAAGAAAAATAAAAACTAACTAAAATGCTGAAAATAAAAATAAAAGAAAAAACAGATAGACAAGATGAATCACTTGGTTCCGACTCGTGTATAGTGTAACCTTTGATTATTTCCGCACTTTTGCACTAATTTAAGAGATTATCTTAGTTATTGTAGTAGGCCCCTCTTTTGGAGGTGACGTTACCCTCAACCCAGTAGTTTGAGTCAGCAAGGATACAATCCTAAAGGGTCGGATTAAAATTATGGTAGGCCCCTCTTTTGGAGGTGACGTTACCCTCGACTAAGTAGTCTGAGTCAGCAGGGATACAGTCCTAAATAGCCGGGTTATAGTATTAATAGTAGTTAACTTATGAGGGGATCAAAGAGTTTGGACCCCCGCTATCCAATACCGTTAAGTATTGAAGGAGGTCCTACTAAATTTGACCCAGGTCCATTGCAGGACCTCTAAACGCTGAACAATGGCAAGACTCTTACCAAACCGTTCCCTTAACCCCCGACCAGGTAGCCAACATACCTCCATATAGACCGTGGAGATATGAATGGTGAAAATCTTTTATTTTATATAGACAGTAAAATAATGTCAAGACACCACGGACAAACGATAAGGAAGAATCACCTTCAACAAAAGAAACTAGTTATTAAAGTCATTAATACAAAACCAAGTAAAAAGTGCGAAAAGATTAGAAATAAAAAGTATTACACTAGACACTTTGTCTTCACCAAGTGATGTAAGAGACTTAGGCAAACATGGCCTTGATTGTCAAGAACTCTTACGATCAATCTTGGATCCCGAGACGACTCAAACACTCTATGATGGACAATGGATGATGGTGGTGGATGATGGTGTTATGGTGGCGGTGGGTGGTGGGTAAAGTGTGAGAGAGGTGGTGTGCCAAGGGATGGTTTGAGCTTGAGCCAAGCACTCCTATTTATAGGCTGAACAGAAGCTCGGGCACGGCCCCGTGTCCAGTGGGCACGGCCCCGTGTCCACATCCTCTCTTTCTTCATTTAATGCAGCTTGTCTTTATTAGTTGACCACGGCCTCGTGTCTGCAGAGCACGACCCCGTGTGCAGAAGAATCTTTGTACTATGAAGATTTGCCTAGATTGTGCGAATCTTATAGTTGACCACGGCCCCGTGTCCGCTAAGCATGGCCCCGTGGTGGGCAATAGAAGCTTCTACCACTTTGTCTTTTCTGCTGACACTTGGGCACGCCCCCGTGCTGGCTGAGCACAGGGCGTGTTCAGTCTTCTGTCTTCTTGTTTTGCTTAGGAAGATGCTGTCGTGGGGTCGGGCATGTCACGTTTGTTCCTTTTCTTGTATTTATGTTAGATTTTGCTGTCTTTTTGCTTCTTTTGTTAATTTGAGCTCATTTAATCCTGAAAATACAAAAGGAAGACAAAAGCACACTTTTTCCAACATTAGTACTAAAAAAGGGTTAGTTTTATGCCACAATTGATGTAATTTATATGTTGCATTTTGCACACATCAAATACCCCCACACTTGAATCTTTGCTTGTCCTCAAGCAAAACTCTTTATAATGTGGCTTTACACACCCAAATGGAATGGGTAGAGAAGAAGGTTTTTGGGCTTGTCATAGAGTGTCGGGATTTCCAAGATTCTTTATTTAGTTTTATTTTTATTTATTTACAATCCTATTCGTCATGATTTATTTAAAACTTTTCATAAGATAAATTACTTATTAGGGCATAACATGCCTTTTTAAAATTCTATTTATATACAAGTTCACATACCTCACGGGGATCACTCAACACTCGGCCGAAAATGTATTTTTGTGGATCTCTCGAGAGCGGCATGGAACTTACTCCAACCATAGGCTTGCCAAGCAATCAATCCTCCTCCTTTTTAACTATGTACCTTTGTAAATATCAAGAGGACTTTTTGGGTGAAGGGTTAGGCTTGGGTTAAAGGTAGGTGGTTGGGTTAGTGGTTAGTGGTTAGTAGAAAAAGGGCGAAAAGCGTAACAAGCGTCGGTTTTCGTAAGACTTTCTATTTTTGTAACTTTTATTTTGATGAAGCTATTATTCAAACAAAGTTATTTTTGATAAACTTGTTTGTTTATTTTCTTTTGCTTCATAATCAACATTTTTTTTTGAAAGGTCATACGAAAAACCGAGATAGTTACTAAAACAAAGGGTTAAAAATGAAAAAGGTTTTGGTAGGTAAAAGGGTGTTTGGTTTGGGTTATGAAATGAAAAGGTTTAGGCTCAAAGGGGCTAACTAGGGGGATTTTGGGTAGGTGGTAAAAAAAAAAAAATAATGGTGTAGAAATAAAAAGGGTTAGTCCTAATGCCTCCATCATTTACTTACTTGGGTTTTAGTTGGTAAGGACCGGGAATGTATCGTCATGGCAAGTTCTAGAGTCGTAAGAACCAAGCGGCTATTCACATAAGAAACGAAAAATGAGCATTTAGTTTAATGATATGTAATTGTATGCTCAATAAAGGCTCAAAACTCACTTTTGTGGGAATGAGTTTTTATGTGATCAAGTATATATAATTAAATTTTAACTAAGCTTATCATGCCTTTTCATAATTTTCTTATGTTGGTTCTTTTTATCACGACGCTATCGGTTGTAAATTCGTAAAAATATAACCTTTTTAGAACTTGAAATTCCCGAATTAAACCTATAAAAGTAAAAAAAAAAAAAAAATTTTTGAAAAAAAAATTTGGGGTGATTAGCGGTTCCAATAGAGTTTTGTGTAAGGCTTGTATTTAGGACTTGCAAGATTCAAGGTTTTAGCATCCCCCCACACTTAAATTACACATTGTCCTCAATGTGTCCCAAAAATAAGTTTTTAGGTTGATTGAATGTGTAAAAAGGTGTGAAAAAGCAAAAGTTTTGTGTTACTGGGCGTTGAACACGGCCCCGTGTTGTCCGGGCACGACCCCGTGTTCAAGTGCCAGTAACAAAATCAAATCAAGAGAAACAGAAGCCTAGACACGGGGGCGTGTTGGTTGAGCACGACCCGTGTCCAGGTTACCTGAACTGGTCCGTGTTGGGCGGACACGGCCCGTGCCGAACCTACTGTAAATGAAGAAATTTTGTCGGATGGTCCTCTTTTCCTGCATGGGGTGCTGGTTCAAGTTTCCCTTGTATCCTTTGCCATCTTAAGTGTGTTTTATTCATTTCAACACCATCCAAACACCAAATTAACTAAAACCATCATTCATTAAGTCATAGAGAGAAATACATAATAGTCCTAAAAATTAAAATACTAGATAGTTAGGTCAAAGAGACACAAGAAATCTAAACCAAGAAGTTCTAGCCTACTACTTATTCTATTAGCAAAATTTCTGAAAAGGTAAATCTTTCGGTTAAATGTGGCTTGACAAACTTCTTTCTCCGGGCATGGGTTCCTCACACGTCGGCGAGCCATTCTTCGATCTCCCTAGGGAGAAGAAAAGCGGGCTCATTAGCATTGGTTTGAGGAGGTGCAACTTCCACCGGGATTTCTTGGAGTTCTTCAAGAGGAGGTTCCGCCGGGATGTCGTCCCAACCGGTAGGATTGTGGATTCCAAGTGCTAGGTTCCAATCCTCTTGAGGGAGGATTGGTTCCATGGGAGGTGTTACAAGAATGTTTAACCTCTGGTGCAAGAGGTTTATTTCTTGAAAACTGTTTTCCAAGCCCACCGAGAGATAATTTATACGGTCTATGAGGACCTCCTCTACCGAAGTCATCTCGTCAAGGGCTTCACGTAGCGCCATTATGTATCGTACGAGAGTTGCTTCAATCGATGGCCTCCTTTCCCTTCGATTGTTCCTGGAGTGCGCAGAAGAGGTTCCACTGTTTTGGCTAGACATTCTACGAAAACAAACCAAAAAACAGTTTGTTTTAATGAAACAGTACCACGGACACGGCCCCGTGCTCAATGAGCACGGCCCCGTGTTCAACTTTCTGCAGTTTTTTAGAACAAGGAATTTTGGAGTTTCAAATTATTTCCCCAACTTATGAAGCATTTTTGAACAAAAATAACTTAAAACAATGTTGTGTAACTTATTTTTAACAAGATTCCTTGAACAAAAACTCAACAATCATCACAATGAAGCTTGAAATCAAGCTTCAATGGAGGTGTTGTTGCAAGAAAGGTGAAGAAGAAGGTAATGGATAAAAGAGGAAAGGACAAGATGTTTGTTAGAACCTTCTTTTAGAACATACCTAGGATGGTAAGTTAGAAAATCCTTTCAAATCTCTGTCCCTGGATGGTCCAAATGTGCAGGATTCTTGGCTGCATTTATAGAAAATGACAGCATGCTGGACACGGCCCCGTGGCGGCTGGACACGGCCCCGTGTGCAGGCAAGACCCTGACACATTTTGTCCGTATTCTGACAAAAGTCAGAAGGGAATCTTTCGGTGGACACGGGGGCGTGTTGACCTGGGCACGGCCCCGTGTCGGAAGGCTGTTTTATGAAGTGTGTCTGTTTTTAAGGAACTTTTCCGGATCGGGTGGTTCCTTACTGGATGGAACAACCCCAAAGTGCCTAAGATACCTTAATTGTTCTAGACTAAGACGAGAACGCAAGAGGTTGTCGGTGAGGGTGATTCCTATGCTATATGTAGGTGGACAAGTCCAACCCTTTTCCGGGCTCTCGTTAAAGAAGGTGTATGTCGAATCGCTCAGGTCTATGTATGCATCGAACGAAGTCGATGGGGAGTCCTTCACGGCACAATCGACACAGGGACGACTATCGCTCAAGTCCTCACTAGAGTTAGAAGTATCGTCGGAAACAACGAAGTTGTTTGAATGCGGTTCCAACCCTTCTTCTTGGCTATTGTCTTGGAAAAGATCATTGAAATCTTTCCTAAGTTCTTTTAACCAATTAAGAATTAGATCTTCTAGTTGAAATAATTCATCGAGAAGCATTTCTCCTAGAAAATCTGGTTGGGAGCATTCAAGGGAGAGATAGGGATTATTTTTACTTTCGCCCCTCTTAAGGATACAAGGAAACGATGGGTCTATATAGTGGGGCTTATAATTTAGAAAATAACATTCTAATTCCTTATGGTTACCACCACATAATTGACACCACGTAGTACCATAAGAGTGCCGAAAGTAAAAAGTATCAGTATCACTCATGTTTGTGTCAGAAATTACCAACCGTCGGGATCTTACGGTTCTGTTTTCAGTAACTGAAACTTGGGCACGGGGGCGTGTTGAGTGGGCACGGCCCCGTGTTCAGCTACTGTCTGACTTAAAACAGGATTGCCAGTTCCTATGATTGGGCACGGGGCGTGTTCAGTGGGCACGGCCCGTGCTGAGTTCTGCAGAAGCTGAAAAACTAAGAAAAATCCTAAAAAATTGAAAAATAAGAAAAAAAAAACGATTAGGCCGTTGATTCCTAACTTTCTTAAAATCCTTGTGTCCCCGGCAACGGCGCTAAAAACTTGATGTGCGTGAAGTGTGTTATGGTTTTAATGTTTATTTTAAGCCCTTTTACACTTTCTTTAGCCAAGTTTTAAATTTATAAAACACGATATTTACTAACACTAAACACACATATGGGCAAGTGCACCCATCGTGAGCGTAGTATAGTGTTGGTAAGATACCGAGGTCGTCCAAGGACATAAGAGCTTTTAGTACCGGTTTATCCTCAACGTCTAATCAAATCAAAAAGTTTAGAAAAATGGTTTTAAACTAAGAAAAATAAAAACTAACTAAAATGCTGAAAATAAAAATAAAAGAAAAAACAGATAGACAAGATGAATCACTTAGTTCCGACTCGTGTATAGTGTAATCTTTGATTATTTCCGCACTTTTGCACTTATTTAAGAGATTATCTTAGTTATTGTAGTAGGCCCCTCTTTTGGAGGTGACGTTACCCTCAACCCAGTAGTTTGAGTCAGCAAGGATACAATCCTAAAGGGTCGGATTATTGAAAGATAATTAATTAAGTTATTAATGCAAATTATGGTAGGCCCCTCTTTTGGAGGTGACGTTACCCTCGACTAAGTAGTCTGAGTCAGCAGGGATACAGTCCTAAATAGCCGGGTTATAGTATTAATAGTAGTTAACTTATGAGGGGATCAAAGAGTTTGGACCCCCGCTATCCAATACCGTTAAGTATTGAAGGAGGTCCTACTAAATTTGACCCAGGTCCATTGCAGGACCTCTAAACGCTGAACAATGGCAAGACTCTTACCAAACCGTTCCCTTAACCCCCGACCAGGTAGCCAACATACCTCCATATAGACCGTGGAGATATGAATGGTGAAAATCTTTTATTTTATATAGACAGTAAAATAATGTCAAGACACCACGGACAAACGATAAGGAAGAATCACCTTCAACATAAGAAACTAGTTATTAAAGTCATTAATACAAAACCAAGTAAAAAGTGCTAAAAGATTAGAAATAAAAAGTATTACACTAGACACTTTGTCTTCACCAAGTGATGTAAGAGACTTAGGCAAACATGGCCTTGATTGTCAAGAACTCTTACGATCAATCTTGGATCCCGAGACGACTCACACACTCTATGATGGACAATGGATGATGGTGGTGGATGATGGTGTTATGGTGGTGGTGGGTGGTGGGTGAAGTGTGAGAGAAGTGGTGTGCCAAGGGATGGTTTGAGCTTGAGCCAAGCACTCCTATTTATAGGCTGAACAGAAGCTCGGGCACGACCCCGTGTCCAGTGGGCATGGCCCCGTGTCCACATCCTCTCTTTCTTCATTTAATGCAGCTTGTCTTTATTAGTTGACCACGCCCCCGTGTCTGCTGAGCACGACCCCATGTGCAGAAGAATCTTTGTACTATGAAGATTTGCCTGGATTGTGCGAATCTTATAGTTGACCACGGCCCCATGTTCGCTGAGCACGGCCCTGTGGTGGGCAATAGAAGCTTCTACCACTTTGTCTTTTCTGCTGACACTTGGGCACGCCCCCGTGTTGGCTGAGCACGGGGCGTGTTCAGTCTTCTGTCTTCTTGTTTTGCTTAGAAAGATGCTGTCGTGGGGTCGGGCATGTCACGTTTGTTCCTTTTCTTGTATTTATGTTAGATTTTGCTGTCTTTTTGCTTCTTTTGTTAATTTGAGCTCATTTAATCCTGAAAATACAAAAGGAAGAAAAAAGCACACTTTTTCCAACATTAGTACTAAAAAAGGGTTAGTTTTATGCCACAATTGATGTAATTTATATGTTGCATTTTGCACACATCACTACCATCAACTGAAGGTTAAAGATGAAGATGTACACAAGACTACATTTAGGACTCGTTATGGTCATTACGAGTTCTTAGTGATGCCTTTTGGGCTCACTAATGCACCAGCAGCATTCAGGGATCTCATGAACCGTGTCTGCAAGCCATACTTGGACAAATTTGTTATCGTCTTCATTGACGACATTCTGATTTATTCAAGGAATCAGGCCGACCACGAGAAACACCTTCGTTCTATTCTTTCACTACTTCAACAAGAGAAGCTTTACGCCAAATTTTCAAAGTGTGAATTTTGGCTTCGCGAAGTCCAGTTTCTTGGACATGTAGTTAGTGAGCGTGGTATCCAGGTGGATCCCGCTAAAGTTGAAGCTGTCATGAATTGGCAAGAGCCAAAGACGCCTACTGAGATTCGTAGCTTTCTAGGTTTAGTAGGATACTACAGGTGATTTATTGAAAACTTCTCAAGGATTGCAGCACCCCTAACTTCATTAAGTAGCAAGAATCTTTCGATATTTTGAAGCAGAAGTTGAGCAACGCTCTAGTACTGACGTTGCCAGATGGAATTGATGAATTTGCAGTTTATTGTGATGCATCGCACACAGGTATGGGATGTGTGCTTATGCAGAAAGGCAAAGTTATTGCCTACGCTTCTCGACAATTGAAAGTGCATGAGAATAATTACACCACCCATGACTTGGAGTTGGGTGCCGTTGAATTTGTACTAAAACTATGGAGACATTACTTGTATGGAACCAAGTGTGTGATCTATTCGGATCACAAGAGCCTTCAACATCTGTTCAATCAGAAGGATTTGAACATGAGGCAGCGACGTTGGATGGAAACCTTGAATGATTATGACTGTGAGATAAGATACCATCCAGGCAAGGCAAATGTGGTTGCCGATGCCTTAAGTAGAAAGGAAAGGGTGAAGCCCATAAGAATCAATGCCAAGAGCATTGAATTAAAGAATAGTTTGAATGAAAGAGTGTTAGCTGCATAGAAAGAAGCTGTACTAGAAGCTAAGTTTCCGGATGAGAAGCTAGGAGTAACTGCTGAACAGTTATCCTATGGCAAAGACGGAATCCTGAGATTAAATGGACGAATATGGGTTCCAATTTATGGAGGACTTAGGGATGTGATCCTCTAGGAAGCCCACAGTTCTAAGTACTCCGTTCATCCTGGGGCTGATAAGATGTACCAGGATCTGAAGGCAAATTTTTGGTGGATAGGCTTAAAGAAGTCTATAGCTACCTATGTAGCCAAATGTTTGACATGCGCACAAGTCAAAGCTGAACACCAAAAGCCGTCAGGTTTACTACAACAGCCTGAACTTCCCACCTGGAAGTGGGAAATGGTGACAATGGATTTTATCACCAAGTTACCCAAGACAAAGAAAGGAAATGATACTATTTGGGTGATAGTGGATAGACTGACTAAGTCAGCTCACTTCCTACCTATTAAGGAAACACATGTGACAACTGGCACAAACCGGTAATTTCCGTACACTTCAATTATTATTTAATGTCTGCAATTATGTGCTTAATTGTCAGCAATGTCTGAACACATACTAAACAAGTGAATTCATGCACGTTGTATACTACAAAATATTGCTTTATGCATTAACAAGTGCGTCGCGTCAGAAATACTAGTAAACTCACCGGTAAGACACATTGTGTCAACAGAACTGCAGAAAGCAGTCAGACATTAGAATTGAGGCCTAGGTGTAGGTCCAACGACAAGAATATATTAAAACCCAAGAGTACACACAAGGGTTAAGATATAGACACTCCGAAAGATAATATACGCACTAAAAACACCCGAAACGCACTTTAAGTGCATAATTTTAATAAATTCAGCTTAAATCAGCTTTTAACAACATAAATATTATGCAGAATTCATGTTTAACATCCAGAATATTTCCCTAAGTGTCGGAAATCGAAAGTATTACAAAAGGGCACTTAAAAGACACTAAAAGGTGCAATTTAGCACTTTAACGAACCGGTATATGACTGAACAACCGGATAATACCCGGAACACCAAAATAATGCTAGAAGCATTGTTTTTATTTTTCTAAGCTAGTTAGGGTCCCCAAACACCCTAACACACCTTATTTTATACTACACACAATAACACACTAATTAAACATTTCAAACTTAACTAAAGTGTAACTAGATCATCACAACCCAACCCCATACCTCCCCACCTTCGACGGTTACAAGGTGTGGGACACCCCCACACTTGTTTTGAATATTAAATTGTTGATTGTTGGTAGATTAGAAGCATATTGTATGTTGGACAATCTTAAGATTTGGTTTATAAATAAACCCATGAGTTCACCATCTTCTTTCATCACCATCAACATTTCACCCTCTTCTCTTCCTCTTTCTCTTGTGATCGGCCGAACCCACATCACCACCATACACCCACCATCAAGTCTTGTTCAAGCATTTTTCATACACACAAAGGTGCAAGAGGTCCAACAACTAAGCTTGGTGCACTCGGAAGCTCAAGAACCGCTCTAGTTTTCTTTTATCCACCACTTTTACGCCTTGTTTCTTCCCTAGCCTTGTGCTAGTAGTAAGTGCTCTAAAACTTCATCTTGTTCTTGATTTTGGTGGTTAATAGATGATAGAAATTTTAAATGATGAAAACTCTAATGAACATAAGCTAGGTCTTGAACATAAAGTGATAAATGGTGGATAAAGAGAAGATATATGGGTAAATCATGTGAATCTTGTGTAATTATGATTATTTGATGATGTTTGTTAGGAGAAGTAGGATGGAGCATCATCTAGACATACTAGTTCATGTTTAAGAACATGAACTAGCAAGATGTAAATGCTAGAAATATGAAGGATGATGAAACCATCCACCCATGAACTTGAAACTTGAATAAATATAATTTTTCTTGGAAAATAAGGTTACAAGCTTGTAGATCTAAAGATCTACAAGTGGTTTTTCGGAAGAACCAAGTGGAAAATACTAGATTGTTAAAAACTTGGATCTTGTATGAACTAAAATCATTTTTAGCAAGTAAACAAGTGTATAAAAACTTGTGTAAAAAAAAATCCCACAAGGAAATATTTTTGAAAAATAAGACTAGAAGATGTGAAATTGCACTTCCTTTAAAAATAAAGTTTAAAAGGAACTAAACTTATTTTTAAAGATAACAAGACATACTAAACATGTTAGTAACTTACTACATATTTTTACAAACTTTCAAGTTCATAAGTTTGTGGTATATGCTTGTTTTGACAAGTTTGGTAAATAAAGATTGTGTTGTTGATATTGTTGTTGATTTTAAAAGAAAATAAACACATGTTTTGAAAACATGGGAAACCTCCATTTTTAGGGGAAACTCTATCGAAATTTTTATAAATTTTGACACTTAGAAAAATATAAGTTTTTGAGAAACTTATCCCCTAAAAATGTATCTAAAAATATTACCAAGGTTTCCCTAATTTTTGGTGATAAGAAATGATGATTTCTTCAAGATTAAAATTTATATTAAGTATGTATATTTTTTAGAAAAAAATATATATACTATTTGATCACCAAACTTTGTGCTAAGTGTATGTAGTATGTGTTATACGTGCTAGCGTATTAGGACTTGAAAATACACTAAATACTCTTGAGAAATAAACACAAAAATACACATACAAGATACATAATTCGGGTGCAAAATAAAAGATACTTATATTTATTTTTGAGAAAATAATATAAGTAAGATGCATAGTTAAAAATATAAATTATTTTTAACACATGAACGAATGCACAAAAGATAGTGACTGTACTTGTGCGACACAAGTCTAGTGACTAACGTTAAGAAAACACGTATAGGTCACGACGCTAATTAAGCAAATCCGGTGAAGTTACGACGCAAGGAACGCAAAGTTGTGAGTTCATGCTCCCCCTTTTCTGTATCTGTTTTCAGTTTTATAACTTCGGGGGTGAAATACATGTACAAATGTTACAATGTTTATAAATGGTATGATACAAGATTATAAGAAGCACGCTTGGTGAGAACGAGTACCGAGCATGATGCGTTTTGAGAAATGATACGAGAAATCGTGTCACGAATAAGGTACCATAAGCACCACTAATCAACAATATACCTAGACCGCAGAACAAAAGGTTAGATCTAACGGGTGCTGGACAGCCACACTCTTGGTGAGGACGAGTACCGAGTAGTGCTTTTGTGTCTCAGAATATGCCAACTAGATAAATGCCTAAGGTTTGGTGACTTCCTATGTGGTGTCACATGTTAATGGCCTTGCAACCCATTAACAATCCTGGTACTTACAGGAATACTTTATTTACATAAGATTCATACCATACTAAAACCTGATTATACTTGAGTACGTGGGGTACACAAGTAAACTTGAATTATACATGAGTACGTGGTGTACACATGAAAATTTGATTTATATATGAAAACTTGATTTATACATGACACAAACTATGTTTTCATACAAAGTATACAAACATGAAATACAAAAACTGCATGAATTCACACCAACATTATGTTGACGTTTTTCCAAAACTCACATGTATTTCAGGTAATTAGAAGTGGATGTGCGCGCGGTCTTGCTTATGCTCTTGGATGTCGTCTATGTTTACGTTTAAATAAAGTTGTAAACTTTCAAGACAATGTTTTATGCTATCTCGTGATGTAAACACTAAACTTATGTTTTCAAATTATGGTATTTGATGTTATTTTTACGAGCATGTAGCATGTTTACCTTTTGTATGAAATGAGAACCTTTCATGATCACACCTCGTGCTTCCGTTGCAGAAAGGGGTGTGACAGATTGGTATCACAGCTGCGATTGTAGTGAACCGGGATTCCTTCTCGAGTCTAGTCTACAATCTCTAGGATCCTTTCACGAAAACAAATTTTCAAAGCGTTTTCATTGCATAAAACGTCCCGCGACATCCACTACCTGAAACTATTTACATGAGTCAAGAAAAGACACTACGAGACTTAGGGTGCACAGAAGTAGCACTTGTCTTTAACTGAGAAATTACTTGCGATTATGTGTGATAATTGATATTTACACATGCTAGAAGTAGAATGTCACAAGTATACGTGACTTTACCTGAAAGCGATGGCCTATCTGAAGGAAGAAATACGAGGATGAAACGAACTGTGCGGACTGCGCAAGGAGTTACGTAATTATGGATGCATACATAATTATGGAATTCAGTGCACAGAAACCACAGCAAGTCTTGTCACGTGTAGATCCCCTCAGTGCAAGCCTACTAAGTACTCTGCTAGAGTAATAATTGTTTGATGTCACTTATGTGGTATATACCTGTGAATATATATGCTACTACTGTCTAGTATGACGATATCAAACAAATGTTTAACCCTGTTGTGTTATGTTCTATCAAAACATGGCACCCATGAAAGCTGTGAATGCTCGAAATGATGATCAACCTCCTCCTCCCCCACTGCCAAGAACTGCTGAAGAGCTGAACGCTCTACTGGAAGAAAGGATCTCCGCTGCTATCGCCCAATACGAGGCGAACCGTACTCAAGACAGTGGAGGACCAAGCAATGCTAGACGCAACGAGCATGGAGATTCGTCTGGAGGAAACGCAGCTCAAGGCTGCACTTTCAAGCAGTTTCTCGACTGCAAGCCGATGAACTACTACGGCACAGGAGGTGCAGTAGCATTTGTACGCTGGACAGAGAAGACTTAAGCTACTATCCGCATGAGCAAGTGTACCGCGGATCAGCAAGTCACTTTTGCTACTGGGTTATTTGTCGATGAAGCTCTGACTTGGTGGAACTTGCAGGCCCAAACCTTGGGCGATGATGCCGCTTATGGCCTAACTTGGGATGAACTGAAGGAAAGAATAAGAGAGAAGTACTGCTCTCGTGTTGAACTCCAATGACTAGAAATGGAGTTCTGGCACTTGACCATGGAAGGTGCTGACATTAATGGTTATACTCGAAGGTTCCACGATCTGTCTAGAGTGCTTCCCTACATGGTGACTCCCGAATTTAAGCGCGTTGAATGCTACATTTGGGGACTGGCCCCAGAGTTTCGCGGCATGCTAACTTTAGCCAAACCCCAAACAATCACTGAGGCTGTAACTCTGGCTGTCAGCCTTACTGAAGATTGTGTTCGTATGAAGAAACTATCGCTGACCCCAACAGAAAAGACCAAAACGCATGCTGAGTTGTCCGGCGACAAGAAAAGGAAACATGCAAACTTGAATCAAGCAACTCGCAACAACAAGGGTTTCAGCAAGAAGCGCGACACTAACCCGCCTCAGGAGACGAAAACCCTTGCAACCAAAGGATACCAAGGCACCATGCCTAAATGCCAAAAATGTAAGTTTCATCACGAAGGAGCATGTCGCATTCCAAGGTGCGACAAATGTGGTAGGTTGGGTCATCAAGCAGAAGACTGTTGGGGAAAAGGAAAGACTGGAATGGAAATGGTGCGGGTAACAAGAATGGTAACGGGAAGGGGCAGAACCAAGGATGCTACAGTTGTGGAAGCAATGATCATTTCATAAAAGACTGCCCAAAGGGAAACAACGCTCAAGCTCGAGCATTTGTGATTGGAGCAAAGAACGCACGCGAGGACCCTAACGTGGTCACCGGTACGTTTCTCATTAACAATCACTTTGCATCCATATTATTTGACACTGGCGCCGATTATAGCTTCATGTCTGTGGAATTTAAACGCATGCTTGGAATAGAATCTAGTAGATTAGAAATTCCTTATTCCATAGAACTAGCCAATGGTAAACTTATTGAATCAGGCGAAGTTGTTAGAGGCTGCACACTAGAACTTGGTGAACGAAATTTTAGCATCGACCTCTTACCTATTCAATTAGGTAGCTTCGATTTAGTAGTCGGAATGGACTGGTTGTCCAAGAACAAAGCTGAAGTTATTTATCATGAGAAAATCATCCGCATCCCTTTAGCGAATGGTGAAACTCTCGTCGTGCATGGAGAAAAGCGAGACGCGCCTCTTCGAATCATCAGTTGCATGAAGGCACATAAGTGCTTAAGGAAAGGATGTGTTGCCTTCCTGGCACACGTTGTAGATAAGAAGGCTGAGGAGCCGAAACTCGAAGACATTCCTGTGGTGAAGGAATTTCCTGATGTTTTTCCCGAAGATCTGCCAGGACTACCTCCGCAACGACAAGTCGAATTCCGTATAGACTTGGTTCCAGGAGCGCTCCTGTAGCCAAGGCTCCCTATTGACTTGCGCCATCCGAAATGCAAGAATTATCTACACAACTCCAGGAGTTGTTGGATAAAGGATTCATAAGGCCAAGCTTCTCGCCCTGGGGAGCTCCTGTATTGTTCGTAAAGAAGAAGGATGGAACACTGCAGATGTGTATCGACTACAGAGAACTGAACAAGCTCACAATCAAGAATCGGTACCCGCTACCGAGAATTGATGACTTATTTGATCAGTTGCAAGGATCAAGCTACTATTCCAAGATCGATCTTCGATCTGGATACCATCAGTTAAGAATCCAAGAGGAAAGCGTACCAAAGACTGCATTCCGAACGCGTTATGGGCACTACGAGTTTCTTGTGATGCCATTTGGATTAATGAACGTGCCGGCAGTATTTATGGATCTGATGAACCGCGTATGCAAACCATATCTCGATAAATTCGTGATTGTATTTATCGATGATATCCTAATTTACTCGCGAACGAAAGAAGAACATGAGCAACATCTCAGAACTATTCTGGAACTACTAAAGAAAGAGAAGCTTTACGCAAAGTTCTCGAAATGTGAATTCTTGATTCGCGAAGTACAATTTCTTGGTCACGTTGTGAACGAAAAGGGCATTCATGTGGACCCATCCAAGATCGAAGCAATAAAGAGTTGGGAAGCCCTCAAAACCCCAACTGAAGTTCGACAATTTTTGGGCTTAGCGGGCTATTATCGAAGGTTTATTGAAAATTTCTCCAAGATAGCTCAACCGCTAACGACCCTTACGTAGAAAGACAAGAAGTACGACTGGGGTGTTAAACAAGAAGAAGCCTTCCAGCTACTCAAGAACAAGCTATGCGATGCACCAATACTATCATTACCCGAAGGCACAGAAGACTTCATGGTATACTGTGACGCTTCACGACAAGGTTTGGGTTGCGTGCTCATGCAACGCCAGAAAGTCATCGCTTACGCTTCAAGACAATTGAAGGTTCATGAAAGAAACTATACCACTCACGACCTGGAGCTGGGTGCAGTGGTATTCGCCGTGAAGATCTGGCGACACTATCTATATGGTACTCGATGTACAATCTTCACAGATCACAAAAGCCTACAGCACATATTTGATCAGAAAGAACTAAACATGCGACAGCGACGTTGGGTCGAGCTGCTGAACGATTATGACTGTGAGATTAAGTACCATCCTGGAAAGGCAAATGTTGTAGCAGACGCATTAAGCCGAAAAGAAAGGGTTAAGACCCTAAGGGTTCGAGCATTGGAAATGACCATACGAACGAACCTCACTACACGCATTCGTGATGCACAACAAGAAGCCCTTAAGATGGAAAACCGTAAAGCTGAATACCTCCGGGGTATGCTGAAATACATGGTGCCAAATGAAGAGGGAGCCTTATACTTTAAGAAGCGTATTTGGGTTCCACTCTATGGCGGCATTCGAGAAGTCATCCTTGATGAAGCCCACAAATCGAGATATTCGATCCATCCAGGATCAGACAAAATGTATCAAGACTTGAAAGAATATTATTGGTGGCCGAGACTCAAGAGCGATGTTGCTGTTTATGTTGGAAAATGTGCTAAGGTTAAGGCTGAATATCAGAAACCGTCCGGCCTACTACAACAACCAGAGATACCCATGTGGAAGTGGGAGCAAATCTCAATGGACTTCATAACAAAATTACCCAGGACCCCGAGAGGGCACGATATGATATGGGTAATAGTTGATCGATTAACGAAATCTGCGCATTTCCTACCGATCCGAGAGAAAGATAGCACTGGAAAGCTTGCAGAGATATACTTAAGAGAAATTGTGGCACGTCATGGAGTGCCTATCTCAATCATTTCAGACAGAGATGGACGCTTTGTCTCATGAATCTGGAAATCATTTCAGGAAGCCTTTGGATCGCAGTTAGATCTAAGCACGGCATTCCATCCACAAACAGACGGCCAGAGTGAACGGACTATACAAATGTTAGAAGATATGCTTCGCGCATGTGTCATGGATCTAGGCGGTAGCTGGGATACTCACCTACCTTTAGTTGAGTTTTCCTACAATAACAGTTATCATACAAGCATAAAGGTCGCGTCGTTCGAAGCTCTGTATGGCCGCAAGTGCCGATCGCCCTTATGTTGGGCAGACGCTGGAGATAAACGTATGGTTGGTCCTGAACTTGCACAAGAGACAACCGACAAGATAGTGCGGATCCGAGCGCGCATTGAGGCGGCTCGAGATCGACAAAAGAGCTACGCTGATCAAAGATGAAAACCATTAAAGTTCGAGGTTGGAGACAAAGTTTTGTTGAAGGTCTCACCTTGGAAGGGCGTAGTCAGATTCGGAAGACGTGGAAAACTAAATCCACGATACATCGGACCATTCAGAATCTTGGAAAGAATTGGTACCGTGGCATACAAGTTGGAATTACCGGAAGAACTTAATGGAGTACATGATACGTTCCATGTATCCAACCTCAAGAAGAGTCCAACACAAGAAGACGTGATCATCCCTGCGGATGAAGTGCATATTGATGATGCCCTCCGATTTACAGAACAACCCGTTGAGGTTACCGACTGGAAAGTCAACAAGACCAGGAGGAGCAGTGTGAAACTTGTCAAAGTACGTTGGAACTCTAAGCACGGACCCGAGTACACATGGGAACGTGAAGACCAGTTCAAAGAAAAGTATCCCCACCTGTTCAAGAAGACTCCTACGAGAGTTAGTTCAGCCTGAATTTCGGGACGAAATTCTTTTAACGGGGGGAGACTGTGACAACTGGCACAAACCGGTAATTTCCGTACACTTCAATTATTATTTAATGTCTGCAATTATGTGCTTAATTGTCAGCAATGTCTGAACACATACTAAACAAGTGAATTCATGCACGTTATATACTACAAAATATTGCTTTATGCATTAACAAGAGCGTTGCGTCAGAAATACAAGTAAACTCACCGGTAAGACACATTGTGTCAACAGAACTGCAGAAAGCAGTCAGACATTAGAATTGAGGCCTAGGTGTAGGTCTAACGACAAGAATATATTAAAACCCAAGAGTACACACAAGGGTTAACATATAGACACTCCGAAAGCTAATATACGCACTAAAAAGCACCCGAAACGCACTTTAAGTGTAGAACTTTAATAAATTCAGCTTAAATCAGCTTTTAACAACATAAATATTATGCAGAATTCATGTTTAACATCCAGAATTTTTCCCTAAGTGTCGGAAATCGAAAGTATTACAAAAGGGCACTTAAAAGACACTAAAAGGTGCAATTTAGCACTTTAACGAACCCGTATATGACTGAACAACCGGATAATACCCGGAACACCAAAATAATGCTAGAAGCATTGTTTTTATTTTTCTAAGCTAGTTAGGGTCCCTAAACACCCTAACACACCTTATATTATACTACACACAATAACACACTAATTAAACATTTCAAACTTAACTAAAGTGTAACTAGATCATCACAACCCAACCCCATACCCCCCCACCTTCGATGGTTACAAGGTGTGGGACACCCCCACACTTGTTTTGAATATTAAATTGTTGATTGTTGGTAGATTAGAAGCATATTGTATGTTGGACAATCTTAAGATTTGGTTTATAAATAAACCCATGAGTTCACCATCTTCTTTCATCACCATCAACATTTCACCCTCTTCTCTTCCTCTTTCTCTTGTGATCGGCCGAACCCACATCACCACCATACACCCACCATCAAGTCTTGTTCAAGCATTTTTCATACACACAAAGGTGCAAGAGGTACAGCAACTAAGCTTGGTGCACTCGGAAGCTCAAGAACCGCTCTAGTTTTCTTTTATCCACCACTTTTACGCCTTGTTTCTTCCCTAGCCTTGTGCTAGTAGTAAGTGCTCTAAAACTTCATCTTGTTCTTGATTTTGGTGGTTAATAGATGATAGAATGATTAAATGATGAAAACTCTAATGAACATAAGCTAAGTCTTGAACATAAAGTGATAAATGGTGGATAAAGAGAAGATATATGGGTAAATCATGTGAATCTTGTGTAATTATGATTATTTGATGATGTTTGTTAGGAGAAGTAGGATGGAGCATCATCTAGACATACTAGTTCATGTTTAAGAACATGAACTAGCAAGATGTAAATGCTAAAAATATGAAGGATGATGAAACCATCCACCCATGAACTTGAAACTTGAATAAATATAATTTTTCTTGGAAAATAAGGTTACAAGCTTGTAGATCTAAAGATCTACAAGTGGTTTTTCGGAAGAACCAAGTGGAAAATACTAGATTGTTAAAAACTCGGATCTTGTATGAACTAAAATCATTTTTAGTAAGTAAACAAGTATATAAACACTTGTGTAAAAAAAATCCCACAAGGAAATATTTTTGGAAAATAAGACTAGAAGATGTGAAATTGCACTTCCTTTAAAAATAAAGTTTTTAAGAAACTAAACTTATTTTTAAAGATAACAAGACCTACTAAACATGTTAGTAACTTACTACATATTTTTACAAACTTTCAAGTTCATAAGTTTGTGGTATATGCTTGTTTTGACAAGTTTGGTAAATAAAGATTGTGTTGTTGATATTGTTGTTGATTTTAAAAGAAAATAAACACATGTTTTGAAAACATGGGAAACCTCCATTTTTAGTGGAAACTCTGCCGAAATTTCTATAAATTTTGACACTTAGAAAAATATAAGTTTTTGAGAAACTTATCCCCTAAAAATGTATCTAAAAATATTACCAAGGTTTCCCTAATTTTTTGTGATAAGAAAGGATGATTTCTTCAAGATTAAAATTTATATTAAGTATGTATATTTTTGAGAAAAAAATATATATATTATTTGATCACCAAACTTTGTGCTAAGTGTATGTAGTATGTATTATACGTGCTAGCGTATTAGGACTTGAAAATACACTAAATACTCTTGAGAAGTAAAAACACAAAAATACACATACAAGATACATAATTCGGGTGCAAAATACAAGATACTTATATTTATTTTTGAGAAAATAATATAAGTAAGATACATAGTTAAAAATATAAATTATTTTTAACACATGAACGAATGCACAAAAGATAGTGACTGTACTTGTGCGACACAAGTCTAGTGACTAACGTTAAGAAAACACGTATAGGTCACGACGCTAATTAAGCAAGTCCGGTGAAGTTTACGACGTAAGGAACACAAAGTTGTGAGTTCATGCTCCCCCTTTTCTGTAACTGTTTTTAGTTTTATAACTTCGGGGGTGAAATACATGTACAAATGTTACAATGTTTATAAATGGTATGATACAAGATTATAAGAAGCACGCTTGGTGAGAACGAGTACCGAGTATGATGCGTTTTGAGAAATGATACGAGAAATCTTGTCACGAATAGGGTACCATAAGCACCATTAATCAACAATATACCTAGATCGCAAAACAAAAGGTTAGATCTAACGGGTGCCGGGCAGCCACACTCTTGGTGAGGAAGAGTACCGAGTAGTGCTTTTGTGTCTCAGAATATGCCAACTAGATAAATGCCTAAGGTTTGGTGACTTCCTATGTCGTGTCACATGTTAATGGCCTTGCAACCCATTAACAATCATGATACTTACAGGAATACTTTATTTACATAAGATTCATACCATACTAAAACCTGATTATACTTGAGTACGTGGGGTACACAAGTAAACTTGAATTATACATGAGTACGTGGTGTACACATGAAAATTTGATTTATATACGAAAACTTGATTTATACATGACACAAACTATGTTTTCATACAAAGTATACAAACGTGAAATACAAAAACTGCATGAATTCACACCAACATTTTGTTGACATTTTTCCAAAACTCACATGTATTTCAGGTAATTAGAAGTGGATGTGCGCGCGGTCTTGCTTATGCTCTTGGATGTCGTCTATGTTTACGTTTAAATAAAGTTGTAAACTTTCAAGACAATGTTTTATGCTATCTCATGATGTAAACACTAAACTTATGTTTTCAAATTATGGTATTTGATGTTATTTTTACGAGCATGTAGCATGCTTACCTTTCGTATGTAATGAGAACCTTTCATGATCACACCTCATGCTTCCGCCGCAGAAAGGGGTGTGACAACACATAGCTCAGATAAGTTAGCTCAGCTGTACGTGGTCGAGATTGTATCTCTCCACGGGGTGCCAGTATCTATCATTTCTGACAGGGATACAAGGTATACATCGCACTTCTGGAAAAGTTTTCAGCAATCCCTAAGCACTCGACTGAACTTCAGCACTGCTTATCATCCAGAAACGGATGGTCAAAGTGAGCGAATGATTCAAACACTGGAAGATATGTTAAGGGCTTGTGTTATTGACCTAGGTGGAAGTTGGGATTGTTGGTGCATACGTCTGTCGACTTCGTCTTGTATCGAGTCTTGAATTATTCAGGGCACGAAGTTCGAGAAAAATGACAAAAGAGCTAATTTCGCTTGAAGCAAGTAATTCCGCTTGAAGATGTCATCTGGTAATTCCAAGCGGAATTAGTTATGCTAATTCCGTTTGAGCGTCTAATTTCGTTTGAGATGTTAATTTCATTTGTAATGTGATTCCGCTTGAGTCATGTTCAAGCGGAATTAGGAAGTCTATAAATAGGTGTGTTTCCGGTTCATTTGGAACGGAATTAGGTTGAGTGTTTCTGACGGCGAAGCTCTGTCGAAGTGTCTACAGACTTGTAATTGTTACCAGATCAATAGAAAGACAGTTAAAAGTGATATTCTAGCTGAATCACACACAATATGTATGTTTTCGCCTTTCATATTGTGTAGAACACCTCTGAACAACTCGTTTCGGGTCCGCACACGATCCTACAAGTGGTATCAGAGCTCAGGAGGAGGAGTTCTGCAGATTTCAGCTTGATTTCATCTCATTTTCTTGCTTCTACACTTTCTTTTATCAATTGAACAAGTTTTAACGGTTAAAATGGCCTGAATTTTTCACAACATAAGTGTAATCCTGTTTTAACAAACCCTTGAGAAAATCAGATCAAAATTCTAAGTAAAAGTGACAAAAATGGGCCAAACAGTTGATTCCGTTTGAACGCATACCTTAATTCCGTTTGAAAATTTGAAACGGAATCAGTGATTCCGCTTGAAAACCTATTTCCGTTTGGTGATTCCGCTTCAAATTGGTAATTCCGCTTGAAAGTTTCAAACGAAATTAGTTATTTCGTTTCAAGTTTGTGATTCCGTTTGAAAGAGTAGTATTTTCAAGCGAAATTAGATATTCCGCTTGAAAGGGTATTTCGCTTGAAGTTGGAATTCCGTTTGAAACTGTTTGAGTCTTAATTCCGTTTGAAATTGATTGTGCAGGTTAATTCCGTTTGAATTGTTGAGCAGAGTAATTCCATTTGAAGCCTTAGTTTTGCTTGAAATTGTCTGGTTTGAGAAATTTATTACTGAATCATGAGTGAAGAATTTTACAACGCATTTGCAACATCCCCAACTACTCCGGCTACCATTGCTCAAACATGAACTTGGAAAATGAGACTGGAGCTACACAAAAACCCCCGAAGCTAATGAGCATTGAGGAGTATTACGGTTCGAAAGATCGGTTTGAAAACTGGGTTCAAGCTAATCATTTGAGATCTTGGGAGTGTATTTTGAAAAAATATGTACTACCATGTACAGAGCTGAAAAGATGATGATTTGTCTACTTCAGCAAGCTATTAAAGAAGACATCTTTGTATTGCTTCAATATGACAAAACTTTAAAATCAATTTAGAATGCTCTTAAAATCAAATTTGAGGGAAGAGGGAAGTGATAAGATGATCAAAAGTAAAAAGGCATTGCTTAAGAAAGAATTTGATCTATTCACGAGTCTGCCAGGGGAAGATACAAAGAAATTGATTGAAAGATATTGCCACTTAGTGCGTTCTATGTCATTGTTAAGTATAACCAAAGAACGAGAGGAATGGGTCGACAAATTAGCTGATGCTTTACCTCAAAAAGAATGGGGTACATTTTTGATGATCTTAAAAAATACCGGAGTATATGATGGTTTGACGATTTCTCAGTTCATCGAGAAGATTAAAGGTCAAGATCTTGAACAACAAAAGATTGCGAGGATGAGTAATCCGAGTGGTCAACAAGATATGAAAATGTATTACAAAGGCAACGTTCAAGAGGCTGAAATGAGTCTGAAAATTCAAACTGCTTTTAGTGCTGGAGACTCATCTGGAACTGTTGATCAAAATTCAAACAACAGCAGTGGATTTTCTTCATATCCGAGTGTTAATCCGAAGAGTTCAACTTCAAGTTTTCATTCTCAAAGTTCAAAAAGTGGAAATGGTTGTGTGATACAGTGCAACATTGCATTGAATCTTCTAGATGGTCAAAGTTTTTCTGAAGAAATAGCAAAAGATCACATGGCGTTACTTGCAACTGTGCTACAATCCTATGAAGGTTTGGTTGCAGGGAGGATCGGAAATCCTATGCTGACGAAAGAGGATTATGATCAGATAGACGCTGAAGAGATGGAGCTCATGGACATCAAATGGTGCTTAGCTAGTGTCTTGAGAAGAGCTGAAAAGTTCAAAATGATTACAGGAAGAAATGATTTTCAGGATGCACATGTTTCTACTTTGGGTTTTGATAAATCTAAAGTTACTTGTTTTCGATGCAGGGAGAAAGGTCATTTTAAAAGAGAATGTAAAAACCAGGAAGCAAGTGGAGCAAAGAATCCTTTTGGAAAAGATGATTACTACCGAAAAGCCATATATCAACAAGTTGCTCACCAACCACATCAACAAAAAGAACCACAGACTGCTCATGCTAGAATGATTGAAGATGCAAACAAGAGGGCTTACTATGGTATCATTGATCAAGATGATGAAAAAGTGGCAGAAGGCTTCAGCTGGGATAAATATATTCCACCTGATTCAAAAGTTGTAGCTATGATTGCAGAAATAGTTCAAAAGCCTGATTTGTTTACGGAATGGATCAAAATATTTGCGAGTAATGATTCGAGCCAAGAAGAAGAGTCTGTTTCATCCGATGAAAGTTCAGAAGAAGCAACTGTTTTTTATCAAACACCATCTGATTCTGGTTCTTCAGATAATAGTTCTGAGAAGAAAATAGATTTTGATCAATCACCAACTGATGAAAGTGGTGATGATGAGGAAGAAAGACATATTAATGTTGCAAAAACTCATTTATCTCCTGAAAGTTTTCAATTTTATTTTGCAGATCACTCGGAGAAATTGAAGAAGAAACAAGCAGCAAAAGAGTTGAAAAAGATGAAGGTAGTTAATGTTGCTGAGAGAAATGGTGAATCTGAAAAGGTGATTGAAGCTGAAACAGTGATTGAGGCTGAGAAGGTCATCGAAGTTGAAAAGATTGTGGAAGTCATCAAGCCATGCTTAAAGTGTTTAGAATCTTGCAAGCAATGTGCAGAAAAAGATGAGAAACTGAGTGAAAAAGAAAAGATGAAAGAACAATTATTGTTCAATCTCAATTATGTAAAAGAGTCGTATGATGTGCTAAACAGAACAGTAACTGGTCTTCAAAAGACTAATTCTGAAAGAGAAGATGCATTGACCATGTTGAATGCTGTGATGATGTCGAAGCAAAAAGCCATAAATCATTACATTGAAGAATGTGCAAAGTTGCAGCGGGAGTTGGAAAATGAAAAGATAGAAAATGAAAGAATCAGACATTTATTACAGAGTTATTCTAGTTCTGATTATCTCATTGATCGAATTTATCCAACTGTTGCAGGTTTTGAAGCATTTAAAGATGATGAGAAGTCAAAGAAGAAGGATACTGGTAAGAAGCAGAGTGTTAGTTATAACAAATGTCCGCCTCCGACTTGGGAAGGGTATTCTCCTAGAAAACCGAATGAGGAGCAAGTCGAAAAGGCAGTCAATATAAAGTTAAAGTCTGATATAACTGATGAATTACCAGAAAACATTGACGTTGTTTTTACATCGTCTGACACTGATCATGAGTCTGAGTTAATAAAAAAGGTGGTCGATCAGGTGTTGGATACAGATGAGGAGTCGAAGTCTGAGTCTGAAAGTCCGGGGTCATCATCAATCAACAGTCAAAAGTCGTCAGTTAAACGGGTGTACAATAAAGAATTCCTGTTATCAAAATCTAATTTGAATGACAAAGCAATCAAAGTGGCATATACATTGATTGATTCAGACAAATTATATTCTGAAGAGGAATTTCCAATAAGAAGTGTTAATTTTGAAAAGATCAAAAAGGTTTTCAAACTAACAGAAATCAATATTTCTGAAATAAAAGATGTAAATCTTACTGAAAAACCTAAAAAATACACTTCAAGAGTTCAACAACGGTTAAACAAGAAAAAAAGTTACAGTTCTTGTTCTGGTTTTCAAAAGAAACCAAACCATAACGGTAATTTCAAAAAGAAAGGACTTGGTTTTATTCCACCTGAAAATTATAAACATGAAAAAACTTCTAAAACAAATACAAAATTTGTTGCAGGAACAAGCTGTGAAGAGGAATAAAAAAGCTCATTCTGGAAGCAATCGAATAAAGAATTTCTTGCCAAGAAGCAAGAAAATGTGAAGAATGGAGCTAATCAAAGAAAGGAGACAAGAACCTTTTATAAATGCAATGAAGCTGGTCACATTGCATGGAACTGTTCTCAAGCGACAAAAACAAAACAGGAAGTCTCTAAAAAACTCAAAGAAAAAGTTGTTGAGAAAAACGAACCACCAACTGGAAAATTCAAAATTTTTGAAAATTCAACATATGAAGTTGGTGAGTGTTCAAAGACACATTTTTACAAAAAAGAGAGCTAAAAATGATAACCAAGTGTGGGTTGTTAAGAAGATTCATGAGGATGTTAAAAAGTTTAATGTGAAATCTGGCGATGAATCTAACTCCACAAAGTTAGACGAGCCACAGTTTGAGGTTAAAGAAGAAAACTCAGTACCTCCAGTGGATGATGTTTTTTTTCCACCATTGAGGGCTGAAAATTTTAAATCAAAAGTTGGGAAAGTTGAGATCTCGAATCAGTTCTATTCTGAGAAGAAAGAATTTGATGTCGAGAAAGCGTTTAATGGAAATGTGAAAAAGATTTTTGGAAAAATTGTTGAGGGTAAAGTAAATTATGAAACAAAGAAGGCAACATACACCCTGACTGAAAGTGAACTTGATAAGCTTACATCCAAGCTTGCTGAGGCTTGGATATCTGTGTTTAATATGTAAAAATCTGGACTTGCCGGAGCTCCCAGGTTGGTAAGAGTGGAGCAGGAATCGGCATCTTTCTTGAGAAATTCATAGATTGGTAACTGTGATATTTCGACTTACAAGTGGTAAATCAGGGACATTAAGTTGTACTTGATTTTCTACATGTGATACTGTTGGGAAAATCTAAAATTGTTAAATCTTACAAGTGGTTAAAAATGGGGATAAATTCATATTTAGTAAAAAAAAAAAAAAAAACAATGTGATGAACCAAACCCCTAACCTACAAGTGGTAAAATCAACAAAACTTATTTTCCAGAAAAATCATTTTGGTTAAAACAAAGTTAAGTGTTTTGAAATCATAATGAGAAAATAGTTTGTTGAAAGGGGGAGTTCTGATTGTTTATGCCAAGTGGTTGGCGATTTGAAGTGATTCGATATCAGTTGTCAATTTACTTGTACAGTTTGTTTTCAAATTTCTTTAAATGTGTTTGCATTTTAGGGGGAGTAAGAATTTTCAGAAAATCCAAAAACATTAGAAAATTTGAAAAAAACAAAAACATGATAAAATCAAAAATGAGTTTTGGTGTCAAAGAAGAGGAAATGATAGTACATCAGTGGACAGTTACAGTATGCTAAAGAAATGTAATGATTAAATAGCATTAAACGGTCTCACTGATGATATGCCGATAGGTTTTTACACATTTAGTAAGCTTTTTCGGGATATAAACTTAAATTCAAACTTGCTTATTTCGTGGGGAACACTACTTGGATATATAGGTAACCCCTGAAATTTCGTTTGAAGGATCCCTCTTTCTGAGATACTAGGTCTTTATGCTCAGTGATATCTGGGGTATTATCCCAGGACTTCTGATTTTGCGGAAGCAATGGACTAGTCCCCGGAGAATACTTTACGCTTGCTTGAAATAAAAGCCCACCCTCAGCATAAAAAATGATGAAACATTGAAAAAATGCAAATCATGTGCTGTTGTAAAAAAAATCCTCTAAAGGGGACCCACCAAAAGTCGAGCCGTCATCTCTCTGCTGAACGGAAGTTCTGACCTGAGCTCTCACGGTCTTGCAATTTAACCCTTACAGATATCATGTGTGGTATACTCATCTGTAAGACTGAATATTGGGATCTGGATACGGGAGTATATTCAAGAGGTGGGACACATGAATGAGTTTAAGTTCTTAAAACACCTAACTCATATCCTGAATCCGTTGAAATTTGTGTGAAAATTTAAGTGGATCAGTATATCGACAATCTAAGTGAACTGTTTAATTCTTAATGTGTAACTAAACTCAACGGTACTTGTGACTTGTCAAAAACTGATATGATCCTCTTACACAAACTCACAAAAATATTGTATGTAAATATTTCTTTACTGCATTTCATGACATTCAAAAATCCAAAAAGATTTTCAGTGTGTTTTAGCATAAATTTTGAAAAATTCAAAAAGATTTTCGACAACTGATGTTGGAGAGCTGATTTTCAAAATTCCAAGTGCTAAACATGATGAGCATGTGGTGAGGGGGAGTATGTGTCTAAATGAAAAAATATTTTGAATATTTGCCTACATGTGGTTCATCAGAAATTATCATTGATAAATCATTCTGGTTTATTTTGAAGGAAAGTTTGGATACATAAATTTGTCAAATTTTAAATTTGTTGAAATTTATTGTGAGGTAGAGAATGTGCAGGACTCTGTGATAGAGAGCCAGGTTCCGATACCTGAGGACTTTGTTATTTCAAAAAGCCAGACTGCGATCCCAGCAAATCGAAAGGGGGATTCTGAAGACATCCGAGTAGAGATTATTTATTCGAGGGGAGTATGTTGGTGTTGATGAAGAGAGAGAGTGATCAGACTGATAAAGACTGAAGACGTTGAAGACTCGACACTTAAGACTCGTCAACATCCGAGGGGGAGTCTGTTGGTACATACGTCTGTCGACTTCGTCTTGTATCGAGTCTTGCATTATTCAGGGCACGAAGTTCGAGAAAAAATGACAAAAGAGCTAATTTCGCTTGAAGCAAGTAATTCCGCTTGAAGATGTCATCTAGTAATTCCAAGCGGAATTAGTTATGCCAATTCCGTTTGAGCGTCTAATTCCGTTTGAGATGTTAATTTCGTTTGTAATGTGATTCCGCTTGAGTCATGTTCAAGCGGAATTAGGAAGTCTATAAATAGGTGTGTTTCCGGTTCATTTGGAACGGAATTAGGTTGAGTGTTTCCGACGGCGAAGCTCTGTCGAAGTGTCTACAGACTTGTAATTGTTACCAGATCAATAGAAAGACAGTTAAAAGTGATATTCTAGCTGAATCACACACAATATGTCTGTTTCCGCCTTTCATATTGTGTAGAACACCTCTGAACGACTCGTTTCGGGTCCGCACACGATCCTACAGGGATGAACATCTTCCACTGATTGAATTTTCGTACAATAATAGCTATCACTCAAGTATCCAAGCTGCACCATTTGAAGCTTTGTATGGAAGAAAGTGCAGAACGCCCGTTTGCTGGGCAGAAGTTGGAGATGTCCAACTAACAGGACCTGATATAGTCCTGGAGACGACAGACAAGATTGTTCAGATACGAGGTCATCTCAAAGCTGCCAGAGATAAGCAGAAAAGCTACGCAGACTTAAGGCGTAAACCTCTAAAGTTTGAGGTTGGTGATAAAGTGTTGCTTAAAGTATCACCATGGAAGGGAATGATGCGATTTGGTAAGAAAGGTAAGTTAAGCCCAAGGTATATAGGACCATTTGAGATCATCGAATGTGTCAGATCCGTGGCTTATAAGTTGAACTTGCCTGAAGAGCTCAGTGGTATTCACAATGTATTTCACATCTTCAATCTGAAGAAATGTCTAGCTGATGAATCACTAGTCATACCACATACGGATGTGCATTTAGATGAGAGCTTGAAATTTGTGGAAAAACCCTTGTCGATTGAGGATCGACATGTAAAGAAGCATCGAAGGAAGCATGTGCCTATTGTAAAGGTCAAATGGGATGCCCGCAGAGGTCCCGAGTATACGTGGGAGGTAGAGTCCACAATGAAAGAAAAATACCCTCATTTGTTTTAGTAAATCTCGAGGTCGAGATTTCTTTTAAGGGGGTGAGGGTGTAACACCTCGTAAATTTATGTCCAATAATGTATCGACACGTGTCATGAGCTTTAAACGTGTAAAAGATCACCTATGAAGGACTAAAGTTGACAAACAAAGAAAGTATGTGAATATAAGGGTTCAAAATGTCAAAAATGGATAAATATACTATACAATAACCCTACACGATGTTTATACCCTTAAACGAATGAATCATGGATCATACGAAGCTAATTGTGAAAGAAAGTGAGAAATTACAAACTACAGGGGTTAAATGTGTCAACATGTTTAAAGTATACCTCTGAGTGACCTTTTCACAAACCCGAAGCTTTGTAACGGTTAATTATACTCACTAGAATAAGTGATAAAAATTTCACAAGGTTTCGATAAAGTATGAGAAAGTTGTGACAATATTCGTATACGAGGGGTTAAAAGCGTCAACGTTGAATTCTAGGGCCTTATGGGTGAACACAAGGTTAACCGAGGACTTAACGGTGTTTGGTTATGTCAAGGAGCCCTTAAAAGTCAGGTTAGAGGGCCAAAAGTGCAAGAAAAATGCTTAAAACCACGTTTGAAAGGACCAGGGGCTGAATTGTAAATAGCTGAAACTTGTTTGGCTGGTTCTGGAAGGCCTGGCGGCCCGCGTAAGACTACCTAAAGGTCTACGCGGCCCGTGTGAGTGTGCCAACATCAGAAAATTCGCACAGGTGTCTGTCCAGGCCTGTTAACTAACTTTGAATGCTTGTTTTGCATACCAGGGGCTGCCCCAATGGTGTTCCATGCATAGGGGGGCATTTGTCTTGATCTGGAAACATCAGTAGACTACCTCGGCATGATCCTATGTGATTTAAATTGCTATATAAGAACCCACTTGTTGCAACTCTTGTGCACACTCACTTGAATCTCTCACAACTTCACTTATGGAGGATTTTGGAGCTCAAGCACCCTCCCTAGGAGTCAATAGTCGTGCTTAGGACTATTATAAGTGTCCTTAATCTTCCTTAATTCAGTTTAGCTTAGTTAAATAGCCTAAAGTCAAACCGTCGTAATTAAGGTTTGACTTCGAGATTAATTTAAATGTGTCCAGTCAAATCTCGAATTGAAAGTACCTATGAGTTGGTAATTATGTGGGTAATAAACCCTTAAAAGGGCACCCTCTGATTCCCACTCTAACTAGGTCAAATGTCGGGTCAAAGTTAATCTTAAAAAGTCAACATAAAGCTTATTTTCAAATTAATGCATAATTAGCAATGTAGGAGCCATGCAACCTGTTTTATCATTAATATAAGTTGGTAATTAATGTAAGAACATGTCTAAACATGTTCAACCCGACAATTTTCAGTTTAGGCTTGGTTCGGAACCGAAAGTCGCATAATTTGACTTTTGCTTTAACTTTCAGTTCTGACCCAATGTTGCATGTTTTAGAAATTCCTTAGAGCCTTATTTGGACCAGGTTTCAAGTTAGTATAACCCTCTGTGATTATACAACTTGGTTCAATAGTTATCCGATTCATATGCATGTTTTCGTTAAATGCTTAAATGTTGACTATTATGCCCATATGACCTTAAAATGTGATTTTTGAAAATGTAAAAGAATAGAAACCTTAGTTACTGGTTATTAGACTTGTCCCTAAAATTTGACAGCAGTTTAAGGTCTAGATTAGGAGTTATGCTCATTAGCGTAAATGAAAAGCTTTTTATTAATTAAACGGCATAATTAGCATATAGCCTATCTAAACCCAATTTTTAATACCAAAATTTTTACCTACTGATATAAAATAATATTTTGGGATTTTTGAAGATTTTTATTTAATTTTAGGCTGAGCATAACATAGAGTTCTAAGTTTGATTCGGTAATTGCCGGTTTTGCCCTTTTGGGCTATAAAATGGGTTTTACAAATTATTTTGATACCAAACCTTTTTCTACTGATCTAATATGATAAATAAAACATTTGAGCCTTCTAGAATAATAAAAATATCAGCTTTCCTTTAAAAACCCGGAAATAGCTCAAAATCGTCTTTTTAAGCATTTTTAACGCATAGTATATATCAAAACTATTTTAAACATATAAGGTTTGATGCCTACTGATATTTTCCGTAAATTTTTATATTTTAACAGTAAGCAAAAGTTTTAAACTCAGATTTCTAGTTTTGACCTTTTAGGCTTAAGTGAAATTACCAAAATGCCCTTTCGGTGCATAGTTTAGTTATAAACGATAAATTTCACATATTTACAATACCCTACTGTTATGACTTATAAAAATAAATATTTTTACTGATTATATCAGACTTATAACTCAGATTAATATTTAAACTCTTTTATAACCTTTAAAATGACCAAAATACCCCTACGGGGCGTAAATTGAGTTTAAATCCGTTTTGGGCATAATAGAAGATATCTTACTGATGTCACAACATATTTAAGGCATATTAACTTAGGAAACCTGTATGTGACTCTTATGGTTACCCGTTACGCCTCTTTCGTGTTCAGTTCGGTTTATGTAACTAGTTTGCATAAATTGACCGAAACGGGTCAAACCTCATCATTCTTGTCTCAAAATCCAGAATGTGTTTAGTTTACCCTTGCTACACAAGTATACAAGCTTGTCGGGTCTAAACCACATTCTAATCCGGTTCTCGCTTAATCATGCGTTTTGAACCGTATCCTCTATTAAAACTAACTGGTCTAAGCATAGGCTTAATTAAGACCCGTTAGGAATCTAATAGGTTATTAAAAACCTTTGTTCCAGATTTAGGAGCCCAGTAAAAGCTATCTGTACTTGCTTGGTGGTATACGGCTGGGATGAATTGTATAAATTTGCTCAGGTAAATACTTTTAACTTATTTTCCCTTATACGGGCTTGGGGTACGGTATATAAAATACCGCTTGGTCGGGCATTGAATCTTTAATTGTATGATGGTTAATTTATTGAAATGACCCGTTTAAATTGTTTAGTTTGCTTAAAGCCTTTGGGGGGTTAATGACCATGTCCCGGATATCCTTGGCATCATTTTAAGAAATGGCCACGACCTAAGCACGGGGTGTAGGCGTACACCCGACAGTGCATATATAAATAATAAGGTATAACTGCCGGTTTCGGGAATAACTCGCCGCGGGACTATATCATGTGGTGTGTCTATTAATCTTTAACCCGGTGTCAGTCTGGACTACTGAACGTATAAGAAACATGTAATGCTTTTACAAGTTTATATATAAATAATTATCCCAAGTTATAACAAATTTTGTGCCATGTGCATTCAAATCAATTTTCTTAAACATTTTCAAAATGAGTCAGTTAAATTGTATTTACCAGTGTAAACTGACGTATTTTCCTAAAAAGGCTAAGTGCAGGTACTAATCGGAATAGGCTGGCCTCTCCTAGCATCAAATAAAAGTCTCGCAAGCTTAGATGCCTTAAAGTCTGTTGAACAAAGTTTCTTTTTATCTTTTGATCCGCCTGTGGATCTTTTACAACCGTATTTGTAATACTCGATATTACTCTTTATCGGATTGTAATATATTTATCTTTTGCTTCCTCTGTGCATTTAAATTATGTTGTTTGACTATGATGATATCAAATACGTCACGATACTCCCCACCGGGCCCACCGGTAATACGTGGAAATATCAGGGTGTGACACCTGGGCAACGATGTTTTCTATATCTTGCCTATTCAGAAAATGGTCCTCATTGTTTTGCTCGGATCGGTTACCCTCGTTAACTGGTTCATTAACAACGGGTTCCATCTGATCATTTCCAATATATTAATTATTGGCACGAGATAGAGTAAATAATCAAACATAATAAAGTAATTGCACACAATCACGTCGCACATAATCATGTCAACACATATAGCCAAAATTGTCGACCTTGCGACTCCCATGTTTTATATATTTTAATATGCATCCGTACATTACCAGATATGTTACAAAGTTTTATTTTTAGGTATTTTACATGATTATATTTTTATTATATTATTATTAAACACACATTCCCACAACCACCTACAATCCTCATCAGCTGGCATTTCAGAAACGACGTTCCCTCTCGTCGTACTTCCATGATATGCTCTCCCCCACATCTCGGATTCTATTTCCAGCATCCACCAGCTCCTCGCCATAGTGGCGAAGTTCAGCCAAGTTCTCGGTACTCATTGGTGGGTGTAGTGGAGGCTCAGGGTCAATTTGGGGGAAAAAGGTATTAGGGTTATTTAAAAGATTCTGAAATTGCCAATCAGTTGTCCACCATTCTTCTAGCTCTTCCGGTAGTGGTCGGGGGTGGATAATAGGATTTGGAATAGCAAGTTCCAGATTAACTGGAAGTTGTGCTTCAACTGGATAATTGAAGAGGTTTTCATCGGCAGGTTCGATGAGGTCACTAAGTCCCAATTTACGATCCAGCTCCTCCCACGATGGCATTTCCTGAGCTTGCCCGGAACTCTCCCCGATCTCCTTTCCTTTACCTTTGTCATTTGGATCCTCAGTCTTTACAAGTTTCCGTGTTGCTGGTTTCTTCCTACGCACATGCCTCCAGCCCATGAAATCTTCTTCTCTTTTTCGGCTTTGGTTTCTCCTGAGGTTGGGCTTGGAATACCATCGGCTCTTCAGTATCAGCCTGGTAGCCAATGAAGGTATCGGTGGTATCCATATCTGTGGTATGGATAGAAAAGTTTTGAAGTGCTTCGGATAGTTCATTCATGCTGTTAGCATATATGAAGAAACATACAAAATTCTAAGTTAAAATTTTTATAAAATTGAATTTTCACAGAATCACAAAATGGTAATCAGAAAAATTAAGTATTTCTAAATACTTAATTGGCTTAAATTAGTGGCTCTGATACCACCTTTTTTCTGTCACGGCCCCCGTCCCGGTTTTACCCATTTCAGGAGCCGCGGGACAGAAACCCGTGGTAAATATTACGTTGGCAGCGAAATTTTCAACAGGATCTTTTAAAAAATTGAAATGCACAATTATTTTATTTCATAATTTGGGGATAACACACATAAGTTACAATAAAGGTGATTTCTCACGGAAATCCCCTGTTTTACAAAAACATGTTTCTTTATTTTATTGAGCTACTTCTTCGAGCTTGTAGTGCTACGCGGCAGTTTTTCCTTGATCACAACAGATCACCTAAAACATGTTTTAAAAAGGTTTTATCAGCAGGGAAATACTGGCGAGTCATTCAAGTTGCACAAAACGACACATTGTTATAATATACAGTATTAAGGGTGATTATATTGTTTTTATCAACCAATTACCCCAAATCGGTATTTGTCACTCGACTGTATCTATGACTATGGTCAGATCACCCATTGGCTAACTCATTGTCCAATGGCGACGGGTATCAAGTAATGTATACAAAACTCCACATACCGGTAGTAATTGAAGATTACAAAGACTTAATCCCTGTAATTATAACTTTGAAAATAAATAGGGTTTTGGAAACAATTTGATAAAAAGAGAATGACTCACATTGCAGATTTAGACGGGCAGCGCTTAGCCTACTGATTTTAGCCTGGTTAACCTAATTCAAATAACAATGCACACGAAAACTAGGTCAGTAACTTAATACAACTTTTACGAAAACTCACGAGATCGAAACCCTCACGACGAATGACAAAGTATAGCCCAATTATGGGCAGCTCTTAAACATCCATCGGACCGGTCTCAATCGATCGGACATTAAATCGTAGCAGTGATCGAGTTATTACCCTGTTATCGCGGCAGAATTTCGTGCTATGTGTGTGTTTTCAAGTAAACAGACGATATCTTAATGTATGAAACGAGTTTTTACGTCGAACCAATGCCAAACTTCAAGTGCCAAAGCCCTCTAGTTATACTGGAAAAGCGGCGCCCTCGCGTGGCGCGACGACACCACTTCTAGCATAGGGTAGCCTCGTGTCTTCCTAGCTTGGGTGAGTCGACCGTTTGACGAAATTCAATTCCTATCGTAAAATGTAAGGATAATACTAATTAGGGAATACCCCCCTTGAGTTTTAGGGGCCCTGATCCTGATTCCAACTGTTCTGAAAATTTTAGGGGTCATGCAGTATCACTTGGGGGGTCTCAATTAGGGTTTCCTATTAAACATAATAAGATAAGAAATAGTAATTTTAATGAGAGTTGTTACAATATATACCATCAAACCAACTTTGACACACATACGAAAATCATTAAGTTTAAAATACATGCATCCTACTAAGGTTTTTAACCGACAAACATAATAAAAACTAAGTTTTAACTACTAGATGTAGACAAAGCGACAAAGGTAATAACATTGTCTTCTTTACAAAAGTAGCGGAACATGAGACGGGCCTTGAAGCGTGTTCGAACCGGACGAAGCTTGATAGCTAAACTTGAGATTTACCTACATCGCCATAACAAAGTAAACTCATTAGAACTAAAATTATTTCTTTTAACTCAAGAATTCAACTTACGGATTTATAGCCATTATGACATCCGCAAACTTGTAAATTGCTAAATACCTTCATTCTTGCACATAAGTATGTTCCAAATGGAACTTCATACCATTCCTTTCCATTCTTACATTCTATTCTTTCGACCCGTTCATAAAAGGGTCCACACAAATACTTTTTCATAGTCGATTCAATTCAACACATCTTATGTTAAAACACCAATATAATAAAATCATAAATTGTACAAGTAGCGTACCTCGATCTTGATTCCCTTGTTGCTTTGCTTGACTTGAACTTTCTTCCTTTATACCTAAACAATACCATTCATACTTAGAATTTATATCTCATACTAGTTTATATCCCCTACATGGTAAGACATCATGAAATCTACATCTACATCATAAACACATTCAAAACACATAGCGTTTATGACTAACATGGCTGAAATCTTTATTAAGGCATTTCATCATACACTTGGCGTGCACAACATTAACAAGGCACAAGGTACAAGTGTTCAAAGCATTATTCTACTTGTTCATTTCATGGGTTATCAAAACGATTTAAATTCATACATTTCTCTTATCCCACATCAACCTACCCAGAATTTCCCTTTTTCATGCAAGATTACATATCAAAATTTCACCTATTTGCAATAACTTGATCATCATGTTCATCATACTATTCACATCAAGTGGGTATAGGCTTCATATCATTCAAATAACCAAATTCTAACAAAATTCTTATTCTGTTGTGTTTTCCTAACTCACAAATACACAAATTTCTGCATACATTCATGATTGGGTCGAAACCGTCTATCTACAATTCATCAATTTCAGAAATTCGACTTACCACTTTGTAGGACAAGCTCAGATTGTTAGATAATTGGGTTCATGCATAAGATTTGGCTTTGATTTCTCTTTCAATTTTGTTAATTTTCAGAAACTAGGGTTTCCCCCTTGGCTCCTCCTCTTGATCGATCTCCAGAGAACACACACAGCGTGTTTTATGTTTTATTGTTATTTAATAAAAGTCATTCATCATTTACAATTTCAGCCCCTCTAATTCTAGTTACTTTATATTAACATACTAACTTCCATTCTTTTAAAAACTAACATCATATTCTTTTAATCTTAGTTGATTTTACATATTTAAACATTTAAGGTAAAACATATAAATTGCATATTTTTGGGGTGTTACAAGTCTACCCCCCTTAAAAGAGGTTTCGTCCCCGAAAGCTTAATACGTACCAAATAATGCCGGGTAATGCTCCCTCATATCATCCTCTAGCTCACATATAAGATCTGATCCTTTCCGATGTTGCCATTGCACCAAGACTTGCTTTATATCTTTGTTCCAAAAGTGTGTTACCTTAGAATCCTTGATAGCTATCGGTCTTTCAACGTAATTCAATCTTCGTCTAATACAATATCGTCAAGGGGCACGTATGCCGTCTCTTCTGCCAAGCACTTTCTTAATTGTGACACATGGAATGTGTCATGTATTCCATCTAAGGTTGGAGGTAATTCCAACCGATATGCTACCTTCCCGAGTCGAGCTAGAATCTTTAATGGCCCTATGTAACGTGGACCAAGCTTTCCCCGCTTTTGGAAACGGGTTATACCCTTCCATGGAGTCACCTTCAATAACACACAATCACCTACTTGAAACTCAATAGGACGTCTTCTTCGATCGGCATAGGCTTTCTGTCGATCTTGAGCCGCCTTCAAATGGGCTCGAACGAGATCGATCTTCTCATTAGTCTTGGCTATCACATCGTTGGGCGCAATTTCTATTTGCCCCACTTCTCCCCAACAAATGGGAGTTCTACATTTCCTCCCGTACAACATTTCATACGGTGCCATTTGAATGCTATCATGGTAGCTATTGTTGTACGAAAATTCCACCAATGGCAAGTGGTCATCCCAGCTCCCCCGAAATCTATAGCACACGCTCGCAACATGTTGATGAGTTATTGAATAGTTCACTCAGACTGGCTATCCGTTTGGGGGTGGTAGGCAGTGCTGAAATGTAATTTTGTACCCATACTCTCATGAAAACCTTGCCAGTATCGAGATGTGAATCGGGTATCTCGATCTGACACAATTGATACAGGGACTCCGTGTCGAGATATTATCTCATTAACATAGATTTCCGCCATCCTTTCAGATGAAAAAGTCTCCCGAATGGGTAAGAAGTGCGCGCTCTTGGTGAGGCGGTCCACGATCACCCATATAGCATCGTGACCCTTCCTTGTCTTAGGAAGCTTGGTCACTAGGTCCATCGTCACTTCTTCCCATTTCCATACCGGAATTTCTAACGGTTGTAACTTTCCGTATGGTTTCTGATGTTTTGCCTTTACCTGCAAACAGGTCAAACATTTTGCAACATACTTGTTGATATCACGTTTCATACCGGGCCACAAATTTTTTTTCTTCAAATCACGGTACATTTTTGTGGCTCCCGGATGGACCGAAAATCGGGATTTATGAGCCTCATCAAGTAACATGGTCTTTATCTCGCATGACCAAGGTATCCAGATTCGACCGAACCTCGTCTTTAACCCATTCACATTTTCCTCCAGTTTATCCGCGAACACCTTCGTCCTTTCTTTCTTTGGATCTCCCGTACTTAATGATTTAACTTGCGCCTCTCGTATTACCTCAAGAATTCGAGGAGTAATAATCATCCTCATTGGTGCCTCTCGAATTGTATATAGGTGATTCTTACGGCTCAAGGCATCAGCCACGACGTTTGCCTTTCCCGGGTGATAGAGAATATCGCACTCATAATCCTTAATGAGCTCTAGTCATCTTCTTTGTCTCATATTTAATTCCTTCTATTCGAAGAAATACTTGAGACTTTTATGATCCGAATAAATCGTACTCTTCGTCCCGTACATGTAATGCCTCCATATCTTCAAGGCAAATACCACGGCTGCTAACTCCAGATCGTGAGTTGGGTAATTTCCTTCATGAGGCTTCAACTGCCTTAATGCATATGCTATAACTTTACCCCTTTGCATTAAAACACCCCCAACCCCAGATAAGAAGCATCCGTATACACAATCAAATCTTCTACGCCATCTGGTAGGGTCAATACCGGAGAACTTGATAATTGTTCCTTCAGTGTTTGGAAAGCCTTATCTTGGTCCCTACCCCACACAAACTTCTCATCCTTTTTTGTTAACTTAGTCAAAGGTAAGGCTATTTTTGAGAAATCCTGAATAAACCTCCTGTAAGAGCCTGCCAGACCCAAAAAGCTTCTCACTTCGCTCGGGTTCTTTGGAGGTGCCCATTTCATAACAACTTCCACTTTTGACGGATCTACTAAGATACCATCCGCATTAATCACATGACCGAGAAATTGTACTTCTCTAAGCCAGAAAGCACACTTTGAGAATTTCGCGTACAATTTCTCTTTGCGAAGTACTTCAAGGATTTCGCGTAAATGGCATGCATGTTCGGCTTTACTTTGGGAATAAACCAAGATGTCGTCAATAAAAACTATAACGAATTTGTCTAACATGGCCCGACAAACTCGATTCATAAGATCCATGAACGCAGTGGGCGCGTTCATTAACCCAAAGGACATTACTAAAAACTCGTAATGTCCGTATCGCGTTCTAAATGCCGTCTTCGCCACATCTTCATCCCGTACCCTTAATTGATGGTATCCGGACCGTAAATCAATTTTCAAAAACCAACTTACCCCTTGTAACTGATCGAAGAGATCATCGATTCGGGGCAACGGGTATCGGTTTTTTCACCATTAGCTTATTCAACTCTCGATAGTCGATGCACATGCGCATCGAACCATCTTTCTTTTTAACAAAAAGAACAGGTGCTCCCCAAGGCGACACGCTCGGGCGTATAAATCCCTTGTCGAGCAATTCTTGTATTTGAACCATTAACTCCCGCATCTCAGTTGGGGCCAACCTATAAGGAGCTTTGGCTACGGGTTTGGCATCGGGAAGCAATTCAATCTTAAAATCTACTTCGCGTTCCGGTGGAAGCCCCGACAAATCTTCTGGAAATACATCAAGAAACTCTTTCACAACTTCAACCTCCTCTATCTTGGGGGTATTCTGGTTAGTATCTATCGCGTAAGTTAGAAATGCCTTACTTCCATTTCGCACATACTTGCATGCTTGGACTATAGAACAAAGCTTCGGAGTAACATTCCTTTCCCCTTGTATACTCACTCGTTTTCCTCCCGGTGTTGACACATGGATTACCTTTTTGTCGCATTGAATTTCGGCATGATGTTTGGCTAGCCAATCCATGCCAACTACAACCTTAAATTCTCCCAATACCATGGGAATAAGGTCAATGGCAAACTTCTCATCTTCAATGATAATTTCCCAATTTTTACAAACTTCGTGCAACAAATAACTCTTACTATCCGCTATCTCTACTTCTAATGGCACATGCATTCTTTCGATTCTAAAAGAGGGGTGTGACACTAATTCACTTGATACAAACGATCTACTGGCTCCAGTATCAAATAACACGTACGTAGGCATCAAGTTTAATAAGAATATACCTGACACAACATTCGGGTGGTCCTTTGCTTCTTCAGTCGAGATCTGAAACATCGTCCCCTTAGCTCTTGGGGCTTCCTCCTTTCTTACTTCCTTATCGGTTTTCTGTTGGAGCTTGGGACATTCAGCCTTAATATGACCCGGTTGGAAATAGTAATAGCACGTTCTGGTAGGATTAGGACATCTATAGTATGGATGTCCCTCTTGACCACAATTGTAACAGCCCTTCTTCCCTTTCAAGCACTCCCCCGTGTGTAACTTTCCACAAGTTTTGCATTTCGGAATGCTACCCTTCGCCTTATCCTTCTTGCCATGATCTTGAAATTTCTGTTTCTTTGACGGGCTTGTACTGGGAACATTCTCAGACACTCTCTTCTCACCTCTTTCTGCCTGTCTTCTTAGTTCAATCTCCCTATCCCGGGCCAAGTTAATGAGCTCATTCAAGGTTTCACATTTAGCGGGAGTTATGAACTCCTGATATTCAGCCTTCAACATACCATGATAGCGGTTTATCTTCATTCTTTCCATTCCCGCTATTTCTTTACATAATTTCAGGTTGTCAAGAAAAGTGTTGGTGATTTCATCAATGGTTTCGTCTTTCTGACGAAGATGTAAGAAATCTTCTTAGATCCTGTCAGTGGCAGATTGCGGACAGTGGTACTTTAGGAAAGGTTCCTTGAACTCTTGCCACGTCAAGACTTGAACCTTATCTTCACCAATTTCTTTACTATAAGCATCCCACCAGTCTTTAGATTAGAGTTGTATACAACCGGTGGCAAACATTACTTGGTCTTCCTTTTCACAATGGCTCCTTACAAACACCGCCTCCATACTTGCGATCCACCTTTGACATGCTATAGGGTCAATCTCTCCTTTATAGGGTAAATGATTGCACGCCATAAATTCCTTGTATGTGCATTTGCGAGTTCCCCTCTTTCCTTGTATTTCATCAATCTTCCCTTTCAACTCGTCCATCTTACTTGTCATCATCGTTTCTACCACTTCTAGCACATGACTCTCCACTTCTTGGGCTAAACGAGGAATATTTTCCTGCATTGCCTTTCCAATCTCTTCCGAAATCATAGTTTTCAGTTATTCTTGTTGTGTCGCTTCATCCTCATTCGTATCCGCCATCTACACATAAACATCATTCTTTATTTCAAGCATTCATTCATCCTTTCCATCATATAATCATGCTAGTAATACATAACTTCCTTTGAAAGCTCAACATTCATACATACTATCATTCTTTAGAGTCTTATTATAACATTTTCAATACTCCCCGTGTGATAAAAAACATCAAACAGAACAATACATTTGAAATTTGCTGAAAATGGTCCCCACCGTAAGCTACGGTGGCTACCGTAGCTTACGGTGGCGTCTTTTTCCTTACGCCACAAAGCTACTGTCTTACGGTGGCAAATCTGTCTCAGGGTCTACCGTAAGCTACGGTAGCCACCGTAGCTTACGGTGACGCCCAGCATACTATGGGTGATTTTTCATATTTTTGCAGCCATTTTCCGACCCGTTCTAACCCAAACTAATCCGATTCATCCCACACCCTTCCACAACATCCCTTAACAAGTCCATAGCATTCTGTAACTAAATTATTCATAATGCAAAATTCTAATTTTAAAGGTACTTACTTACTTCACGCCGCGGATCGAACACATACTTCACACGAGCTTTCGGTTTGAGTTCAAGCATTTGATGCTTAAATCCCTCAAACCTAGGCTCTGATACCAACTTGTTACGCCCAAAAATTTTCTTTTAAATTATTTAAATAATGACATATTTTATCTAATGAAATTTGGGCATGACCCGTTCGTACTACGAGTTGTCCCCTGTTTTTCACATTCAAAATTTATCTATAACACGACACCTATTAAAAGTCATAATATATACCATCAAACCAACTTTGACACACATACGAAAATCATTAAGTTTAAAATACATGTATCCTACTAAGGTTTTTAACCGAAAAACATAATAAAAACTAAGTTTTAACTACTAGATGTAGACAAGGTAATAACATTGTCTTCTTTACAAAAGTAGCGGAACATGAGACGTGCCTTGAAGCGTGTTCGAATCGGACGAAGCTTGATAGCTAAATTTGAGATTTACCTACATCGCCATAACAAAGTAAACTCATTAGAACTAAAATTCTTTCTTTTAACTCAAGAATTCAACTTACGGATTTATAGCCATTATGACATCCGCAAACTTGTAAATTGCTAAATACCTTCATTCTTGCACATAAGTATGTTCCAAATGGAACTTCATACCATTCCTTTCCATTCCTTTCCATTCTTACATTCTATTCTTTCGACCCATTCATAAAAGGGTCCACACAAATACTTTTTCATAATCGATTCAATTTAACACATCATATGTTAAAACAACAATATAATAAAATCAAAAATTGTACAAGTAGCGTACCTCGATCTTGATTCCCTTGTTGCTTTACTTGACATGAACTTTCTTCCTTTATACCTAAACATTACCATTCATACTTAGAATTTATATCTCATACTAGTTTATATCCCCTACATGGTAAGACATCATGAAATCTACATCTACATCATAAACACATTCAAAACACATAGCGTTTTTGACTAACATGGCTGAAATCTTTATTAAGGCATTTCATCATACACTTGGTGTGCACAACATTAACAAGGCACAAGGCACAAGTGTTCAAAGCATTATTCTACTTGTTCATTTCATGGGTTATCAAAACGATTTAAATTCATACATTTCTCTTATCCCACATCAACCTACCCAGAATTTTCCCTTTTTCATGCAAGATTACATATCAAAATTTCACCTATTTGCAACAACTTGATCATTATGTTCATCATACTATTCACTTCAAGTGGGTATAGGCTTCATATTATTTAAATAACCAAATTCTGACAAAATTCTTATTCTATTGTGTTTTCCTAACTCACAAATACACAAATTTCTGCATACATTCATGATTGGGTCGAAACCCTCTATCTACAATTATCAATTTCAGAAATTCGACTTACCACTTTGTAGGACAAGCTTAGATTGTTAGATAATTGGGTTCATGCATAAGATTTGGCTTTGATTTCTCTTTCAATTTTGTTAATTTGCAGAAACTAGGGTTTCCCCCTTGGCTCCACCTCTTGATCGATCTCCAGAGAACACACAGTGTTTTATGTTTTATTGTTATTTAATAAAAGTCATTCATCATTTACAATTTCAGCCCCTCTAATTCTAGTTACTTTATATTAACATATTAACTTCCATTCTTTTAAAAACTAACATCATATTCTTTTAATCTTAGTTGATTTTACATATTTAAACATTTAAGGTAAAACATATAAATTGCATATTTTTTGGGTGTTACAAAAATGCCCTTGCATAAAAAGACAAAACAACCAGTTTTCAACAGTTAAAAAAGGGGGTTTTTGAATTTTAGACTAAAATGGTAATAAAAGTGAAACCACGGGGACACTGATTTAAAAAGTTTGAGATTTGGACTAAAATGGCAGTTTACTCTTAAAAAAATTATGAGTTAAATGTCATTTTAGTCCCTGTGGTTTGACCAATTTTGCCAATTTAGTCCAAAGGTTTGAAACATTACTATTTTAGTCCAAATAGTTTCAAACGTTGTCATCGTAGTCCACTGGGTTAACTCCATCCCTTTATTCTGTTAACTAGAAGGGTATTTCGGTCATTTTATATGTAAATCTGTTAACTAGAAGGGCAATTCGATCGTATAAAATGACCGAATTACCCTTCTAGCTAACAGAAAAATTGATAGAGTTAACCCAGTGGACTAAAATGACAACGCTTGAAACTATTCGAACTAAAATGGTAACGTTTCAAACATTTGGACTAAACTGGCAAAATGGCCAAAACCACAGGAACTAAAATGGCATTTAACTCTTAATTTATTTTAATTTTTTTAAAATATATAAATATATATTCTGAAAAGTTAGAGTTAATTACTCAAATGGGTCCTGTGATTTATACATAATTTCGCCTTTGGGTACTAACTTTTTTAACACGTTTAGGTTTTATGGTTTCAATTTTGTAACACCTTTAGGTACTAACACCAAAATTTGTTAATTAATGACTAAAATACCCTTGTATTTTTTTTAAGTTTATCAATGTAACACATTTGGGTACTAACACCTAATTTTATTTAAGTTTAAATCAATTTTACAAAATCTATTTATTTTTTTATTTTCATCTTTTTATTATATCTCTTAGTTAACATAAAATCTATTTATTTTTTTTTTATTTTCATATTTTTATTAAATTTCTTATTTTCATAAAATCTTCTTATTTTTATTATATCTTTTTTTTATTTTCATATTTTATTTAAAAAATAAATAGATTTTATGTTAATTAAGAGATATAATAAAAAGATGAAAATAAAAAAATAAATAGATTTTGTAAAATTGATTTAAACCTAAATAAAATTAGTTGTTAGTACCCAAATGTGTTACATTGATAAACTTAAAAAAATGCAAGGGTATTTTAGTCATTAATTAACAAATTTTGGTATTAGTACCCAAAAGTGTTACAAAATTGAAACCATAAAACCTAAACCTTTTAAAAAAAGTTAGTACCTAAAGGCGAAATTAGGTATAAACCACAGGATCTATTTGTGTAATTAACTCGAAAAGTTATTTTGTAAAAGTCTAAAAAATATTTAAATATTTATTGTTACCAAATATATATTTAGTAAGCAATTATTTTACATGTGTGTAAAAAAATAAAATTGAACATAAGATACTGACTTCTTAATCATGGCCTCACCCATTTACTCAACACCATTCTCCATTGTTCTCACCATGACAGGCTCTACCCACGCGTGCCTACGGATTTACACATTACACCACCAGTACTCGACAAAATCTCGGCGTTTTCTCAGCCAAACATGCCCCCTTACGGCGCCGGTGGGCGTCTTTTTTGAAAATTTTGTTTTGGCGTTGGATTTTCCACTCCTTCGCCCCTTTGAAATTTTGTGTTCTTCAAGGTTTTTAACCGTTGTCAAACGGTAAAATCATTTAATTTTTTTTTTCAACTTTAAAAGCTATATAATCCCCACTTTTCATTCGATTTTTGTAAATCTTTCACCTCTTCTCTATAATTTTATAAAAACTTCTACACTTTTCACCCACAATCATGAATCCCTTCTAACCTCCATTTGGTGTGCCTTCGAGACCCGGTATCGGCCGAACACCACGCAATCCCAACCGAGCTTCAACCTACAAGACATGGATCCTAACGTATTCGTGTACGCTCAAATATTAGCATTGGCCGGTTCCCAACAATTCTTTCAAGTTCCTCAAAATTATCAAAACATGGGAGGTTCGCAAACGTCTCCGGAGATAGAAACGGTGCCGGAGACACAACCCAAACCCGAGCTCGTTGTCGAGGCATCGAAACGCTCCTCGTCAAAAAGGTCTCATAAGAAAAAGGAAACAAGCGGTCCTCGTCGAAAAGGAGGCTACCTTGCATGGGAGAAAGACGAGGAGTACGCGTTGGCAAAAACTTGGCTAGATATATCGGAGGCCCCCGATGTTGGTAACTTTTTTAAAAAATTTTATTATTATTTTCGGCCATACTAATTTTTTTATGTGAAAAATTTTACATTATAATTTTTTTATTTTCTTTGTAGCTAATTACCAAACGTCACCGGTATTTTGGCAAAAGATTCGAGCAACATTCTTTAAGGCTATGGGAAGAGGTGAGGACTACCGCAAACAAGATTCCCTTTCGAGCAAATGGACCGACATCAACTGGAAATGCCACCAGTTTCAAGAGGTTTTTCAACGCAATTGGGAAAACAGGGATAGCGGCGAAAACGACGCTAATGTTATAACAAAAGCGTTGGAAGAATACACTAAAACGAAAGGAAGCTTCACTTATTTTAGATGTTGGGAGCTTTTAAGAGGTAGCCCCAAATGGGCAAACGTACCGACGATGACGTCTAGCGGTAGACGTAAAGCAAAGCGGTCAAAAACATCATCGTCGGTTGACCCGGACACACCAACTGTAACATCCCAAAAACGGGTTTGGTAATCAAACCACGTTAATACTAAAAAACGGGTAAAGTACCGTTAGTGGTAAAAGTAACCCGGTAAATATTAGGATTTAATTAAATAAACCTAATATTAAATAAAAAGTGAACAAATCCTTTTGAGGAAATTAAAGTGGATATAAAGGCTGAGTGAACGGGACTTAAAATAAACCAAGTCATAAATTCCCAGAACCCACTAAGGTAACTAGGAATATTTAACCTAGTTAATAAGTGGGAATGTTGTTAGAAATAATAAGGTTGTGGCCTACTTAATAACCAACCAAACACGAGGGACCAAAGTTAGATAACTGGAAAAGTCATTTATTAAAACAAAATATAACACACACACACACACATAGTGTGTGCGTGTATACGATCAGGAGAAAGCTCCCATGGAGCAAACCCTAGTTCTTCAACATAATCTTCAAATTGGAGGATCAATTGAAGGCCAAATTCGGATTTGAATACATAGAAACGATCACAAAGTCAAGGGGATCGTAAGGTATGTCGAATTTCTAACATTCGTGAAGTTGTAAAAATTTGATAATCATCCTAATCGCGAATTAGGCATGGATTAGAGAAGCGATGGCTAGATTAGTGATGTATACTTGCTTAGGAACGAAACCCTAAGTGAAAATCATACATAACATGCTATGAATTGAGGGATTTGATGAATTAACACACTTAGATAAGTGGGTTTTAATGTTATGATGAAATTGATGATATAACTATGCTTAGAATCAACATGCATGATAACAAATAGAAGGTGTTCGATTAAACCATGAATTTGGGTACAAGATCATACTTCTCACGAAATGGGTTTTGTATGATATAAGAGAATTGATGTTAAGATCGTGATATAGATGCTTAAAATCAAGTTACCTAGTAGTTAGTGTGTAAAATTTGATTTCGTTAAGAGTTCGAATGAAATGCCTAAGCGAAATTCAATAAACCAAATGTGCATCGAATAAGTTGATAAGTCGATTGACTTTAAAAAGTCAAACCGACCAAGTAAATGATCGAATGATAAATTCGATATTGGCAAGCTAGGTGAAAGCTTGGGGAAGGAAGCGGGTCAAACGAATCAAGAATGAAGGAAAAGCGTAATTCGGATGCAAGGTAAGTATAGCTTACACTAGTCATATATTTTGGAATATTCTTTGTCGTATTGATTACGAATAAGACAAATACCTAATTGAGATATGGTGTTCCGGCGTGTAGTCGTACGGAACAAGATAATCAAATATGATAAGAAACCATAGTGATGGCTAAAAATGAGTTAAATCGGTAATTCGATCATATTATGACGAATGAAACATGTACTTTTAAGGGTTACCATATAAGGTAAATCGTATTAACCAATAAGGGTAAAATTGTAATTTGGTCACTCGTTGACAATAATTGTTAGTTTTGAAAGATACTTTATTTCGAAAGCCTTGATAGGCCGAAAAGCGTTAAGAAGTGATTTATAATTAATATGACCGCACGATATAAACTGGAGCGTGTCGTGTAGGCGAGATGGCAATAAGCTTCATCTCGCCAATATAATCGGTCAATTAAAACAAACGGGTCAAAAGGGTGAAAATATCACCCTTTGACAATATCGACTAATGGTTTGTCGAGTTGTATGATTTCAGGAATAAATATCAAATGGATACTTACATCGCTATTACTTAGCGATTACTAAGGCAAGGTATCGAAACGGGTCAATATAAATATTGATCCGAGCAAGGTATGTATAATATAGATTAACTACTCAATAGGAAATAGAGTTTAGTTGATAGTTAAATGCAGTCATATAGACATTTGGTTACTTTAATCAGCAAACCGAATGATTCATATGATGATCGTTGTGTTTTGAAAACATAATGACTTTTGAATCAAATGCATAGTTTAAAACAGGGCTTTTGGGTTGAAAATGCTTTTAAAAATCCTTTATATTAATGAAAGGACTAAATGGACCAAAATGCCCTTGTAAGCTAAATCGATCGAACGACCCATAAAGGTTGTTCAGAAAAGAGTAGTATGCATAATTAAACACTTAGAATGAGTATACAAAAGCGAAAGATGTGAATCCTTAGTCATTTGACTCTATAATAGTCTTTGCTGTAAAATAATGATTCGAGAGGTAAAACTCGGAGTTTAGGAATTTCGACACTTAATACAACACAAATATAGTTGTGAAGAAAGATTATTTGACAAGAAATGTGGTAGTATAATGCTTGATGTGAGTGAAAGAGATTCATGCTTAGAATAGGCTTAATTACCCTTAGTGGGTCAAAATAAGCATATGAGCGAAAACAGGTTAAGAATGCGTAAGAAACGCGTGATTCGAACCTAATATGATAGTCAATATTGAAATGATGAATCTCATGAGTTTATAGATCAAATAAACATGTTTGTTTGATAATATCACGAACGGGTCAAAATTTGGTAAAAAGGGTAATAAGTCGAAGACTTAAAAGTCAGAAATTTTGTTAATTCGGATGTTGGATTTTAACTCCATTAGATGGAGAATTAAATTACGGCCGTGTAGGAAAAAGAATCGGGTAAAACGGATTAAAAACGAGAGAGTTATGCTCGTTTCCGTGAAATCAGATTATGCTGGGAATATGCAGCACCAGCAAACAACAATCTGTTGAAAATAGGCCGTGGCGCGACGCGAGTGGGTGTCAGTTTCGTGAAAATTGTTTATTTTAACCGTTGATGCATTGCGAACCAGTTTAAATATGTTCTAAGTTACGTATGACTAATCCAACTCATGTTTTATGAGTTTCAGGTAAAATTTTAGCACCGGAGGACGATCAAGCACAATGAAGAACCGAGCACGATCAAGAAATAAGCTTCCGAATGACGTTTCGGTGTTACTTTTAAATGACGAACTTAATCACGTTATGTTCTAAACTTGTAAATTGTTAAAAGGTTTTTAATATGTCACACCCCTTTCTGCGAAGCACGAGGTGTGATCATGAAAGGTTTTCATTGCATACGATTAGTAAACATTCTACATGCTCATAAAATAACTTCGAATACCAAACATTACATAACCGAAATCATAGTTTTAGTGTTTACATCGCGAAATGACATATTGTCTGAAAGTTCACAACTTATTAAAGACAAACATAAACGACATCCACGAGCATGAGTAAGACTGCGCGCACATCCACTTTTAGTTACCTGAAATACATGTGAGTTTTGGAAAAACGTCAACATAATGTTGGTGTGAATTCATGCAGCTTTGTATTGAACACGTTTGTATACTTTGTATGAAAACATGATAAGTATCTTGTGAAAATAAAGTATTCTTGTGTAAATAAAGTATTCTTGTGGTATAAACCGAATAAAGTATTCTTGTGTACGCACTTCGTACAAATAAAGTATTCTTGTGTAGTTAATGGGTTGCAAGGCCATTAACATGTGACACGACATAGGAAGTCACCAAACCATAGGCATTTTTCTAGTTGTCGATTCACGACGGAGACACAAAAGCACTACTCGGTACTAGTGTTCACCGAGAGTGTGGCTGCCCGGACACCCGTTAGATCTAACCTTTTGTTCTGCGGTCTAAGTATATACACGATTAATGGTGCTTATGGTATCCTATTCGTGACACGATTTCTAGTATCATTCCTCAAAACACATCATACTTGGTACTAGTGATCACCAAGAGTGCTTCTTGTTTATGTATTCATCATGTCAGGTATTAATTCTCGTTTATTATATCAAGTATCAACTCTCGTTTATTACATCAAGTATCAATTTTCATGTGTTCGCCCCAAGTTTAAGAGTATGTAAAAGACTAAAAGTGGGGACACGAACTTTCCTGTAAACATTCAGTAACATGTATTTCACCCCCGAAGTTATAAAACTGAAAACAGTTAAAGAAAAGGGGGAGCATGAATTCACAACTTTGCGTTCCTTGCGTCGTAAACTTCACCGTGTTTTGCTTATAATACGTCATGACCTAAACGTGTTTTATTATCGTTAGTCACTAGACTTGTATCGCACAAGCACAAGTCACTATCTTTTGTATATGTATCCTTGTGTTAAAAATAATTTATATTTTTAACTATGTGTCTTACTTATATTATTTTCTTAAAAATAAATATAAGTTTCTTGTATTTTGCACCCGAATTATGTATCTTGTATGTTGTATGTGTATTTTTGTGTTTTTACTTCTCATGAGTATTTAGTGTATTTTCAAGTCCTAATACACTATCAAGTATAATACATACTACATACACTTAGCACAAAATTTGGCGATAAATAAATATATATTTTTCTCAAAAATATACATACTTAATATCCATTTTTTATTCTTGAAGAAATCCTCATTTCTTAACACAAAAGTTTGGGAAACCTTGGTAAATGTTTTTAGATACATTTTTAGGGGATAAGTTTCTCAAAAACTTATATTTTTCTAAGTGTCAAAATTTATAGAAATTTTGATAGAGTTTCCCCTAAAAATGGAGGTTTCCCATGTTTTCAAAACATGTGTTTATTTTCTTTTAAATCATCATCCATCAATTTCAACAACAATCATCAACAATATACATAAATTTCTCTATTTCATGAACTTGAAAATTTATAAAAATGTGTAGTAACTTACTAGTGTATTTAGTAAGTCTTGTTACTCTTTAAAGTGTGGTTGCTTCTTTAAAAACTTCATTTTTAAAGAATATGATTCTTTACAACTTATGTTAATGTTTTCTAAAAATACTTCTTCATGTATTTTTCTTGTTACACATGTGTTTCTTTACTTTGTTAACCACTAAAAATAATGTTTATTTATGTAAGAACCAAGGTTTAGTGAGACTTGTATTTTTAACTTGGTTTCTTGGTAAATCACACTTGAAATATTTAGATTTACAAGACTTTAAACCTTCTTTGTTCATCATTTTACAAGAAACATCATATTTATTCAAGTTCATGACTTTTTGTGGGGATGATTCATAACCTTTAACATGTTCATCCCCTCATCTTGCTAGATTATGTTTTTAATCATGATCTAGCAAGACTACATCATCATTTCTACAAATAATCATCCATCAACAAGTATATCAACACTAAACAACATGATCTCTTCATATTTAAAGCTTATGTTCAAGTTCTTTTCTTGTGATTCTTAGTGTTATTCAAGATTAACATCATGTATCATTCTTTAACCACCTAAATAAGATGAAAAATGAAGGGATTCAAGTTCTTACCACTAGCTCAAGTCTAGGGATGTTCAAGAGAAGAAAAGTGGTGGTTAATAGCAAACGAAGAAGGTCCTTCGAGTTCCGTTGCTTCCACACTTCCTAACTTAGTTTCTTACACCTTGGAGTCACCTTAGAATGCTTGGTATTGAAGTGAAAATGGAAGTGTGAAGTGTGAGAGATGGAGCCGTAGGTATGGAGGAGGGCATGGAGAAGAAGATGAAGTGTTGAGAAGTGTTGGAGATTATGATGGATTGTAATCTAGTGTATTGTTCTTATAACCCCCAACATATGTTTAACCAATGGATTTAATGTCTTCCATAGTACAAGCACAAACTATTAAACAATTCACAAGATCTTCCAATTTAGGCATGTGGGCCGATTCTTATTAGGATATGGGGGGGGGGGGGGGGCTAAGTGTAAATATTATCCATATAGTTAATTTATAGTCTAAAGCTAAGTATTTAGTTAGGTTACTTAGTTGGTAGATATTTTAGTGGGTGCTAGGATGTTCGGGAACCATAAGTAGTTTAGAAACATAAAAACAATGCTTCTAATAATATTTTTATGTTCCGGGTGATGTCCGGTTGTTCGGTTAGATACCGGTCCATTAAAGTGCTAACTTGCACCGTTTAGTGTATTTTAAGTATTCTTTTGTGACACTTTCAATTCCCGACACTTGGGGAAATATTCTGGATGATAAATCATAATTTATGCATAATATTTATATGTTTAAAAGCTGATTTGAGCCGAATTTAATAAAATTCTGCACTTAAAGTGCGTTTCGGGTGCTTTTTAGTGCGTATTTTAGCTTCCGGATGGTCTATATATAAACCCTTGTATGTACTCTTGGGTTTTAATGTATTCTTGTCATTGGACCTACATATAGGCTCTAATTCTATTGTCTAACTGCTTTCTGCAGAATTGTTGACACAAAGTGTCTTACCGGTGAGTTTACTAGTATTTCTGACGCAACGCTCTCGTTTATGCATAAAGCAATATTTTGTAGTATAAAACGTACATGAATTCACTTGTATATCATGTATTCAGACAATGTTGACAGTTAAGCACATAATTACAGTCATTAAATAATAATTAAAGTGTACGGAAATTACCGGTTTGGTGCCAGTTGTCACAGTCTCCCCCCTTTAAAAGAATTTCGTCCCTAAATTCAGGCTGATCTATCTCTTGCAGGATTTTTCTTGAATAGGTTGGGATACTTTTCTTTGAACTGGTCTTCACGTTCCCACGTGTACTTGGGTCCGTGCTTAGAGTTCCAACGTACTTTGACAAGTTTCACACTGCTCCTCCTGGTCTTGTTGACCTTCCAGTCGGTAACCTTAACGGGTTGTTCAGTAAATCGGAGGGTGTCATCAACATACACTTCATCCGCAGGGATGATCACGTCTTCTTGTGTTGGACTCTTCTTGAGGTTGGATACATGGAACGTATCATGTACTCCATTAAGTTCTTCTGGTAATTCCAACTTGTATGCCACGGTACCAATTCTTTCCAAAATATTGAATGGTCCGATGTATCGTGGATTCAGCTTTCCATGTTTTCCGAATCTTACTACGCCCTTCCAAGGTGAGACCTTTAACAAAACTTTGTCTCCCACCTCGAACTCTAATGGTTTTCGTCTTCGATCAGCGTAGCTCTTTTGTCAATCTCGAGCCGCCTTAATGCGCTCTCGGATCTGCGTAATCATGTCGGTTGTCTCTTGTACAAGTTCAGGACCAACCATACGTTTGTCTCCAGCGTCTGCCCAACATAAAGGCGATCGGCACTTGCGGCCATACAGAGCTTCGAACGGTGCGCCTTTTATGCTCGTATGATAACTGTTATTGTAGGAAAACTCAACTAAAGGTAGATGAGTATCCCAGCTGCCGCCTAGATCCATGACACATGCGCGAAGCATATCTTCTAATGTTTGTATAGTCCGTTCGCTCTGGCCGACTGTTTGTGGATGGAATACCGTGCTTAGATCTAACTGAGATCCAAAAGCTTCCTGAAAGGATTGCCAGATTCTTGAGACAAAGCGTCCATCTCTGTCTGAAATAATTGAGATTGGCACTCCATGACGTGCCACGATTTCTTTTATGTATATCTCAGCAAGCTTTCCAGTGCTGTCTTTTTCTCGGATCGGTAGGAAATGCGTAGATTTCGTCAATCGATCAACTATCACCCATATCATATCGTGCCCTCTAGGGATCTTGGGTAATTTTGTTAAGAAGTCCATCGAGATTTGCTCCCACTTCCACATGGGTATCTCTGGTTGTTGTAGTAGGTCGGACGGTTTCTGATATTCAGCCTTAACCTTAGCACAGGTTAGGCATTTTCCAACATAAACAGCAATGTCGCTCTTGAGTCTCGGCCACCAATAATGTTCTTTCAAGTCTTGATACATTTTGTCTGATCCTGGATGGATCGAATATCTCGATTTGTGGGCTTCATCAAGGATGACTTCTCGAATACCGCCATAGAGCGGAACCCAAATACGCTTCTTAAAGTATAAGGCTCCCTCTTCATTTGGCACCATGTATTTCAACATACCCCGGAGGTATTCAGCTTTACGGTTTTCTCCCTTAAGAGCTTCTTGTTGTGCATCACGAATACGTGTAGTGAGGTTCGTTCGAATAGTCATTTCTAACGCCCGAACCCTTAGGGTCTTAACCCTTTCTCTTCGACTTAGTGCGTCTGCTACAACGTTTGCTTTTCTAGGATGGTACTTAATCTCACAGTCATAATCATTCAGCAGCTCGACCCAATGTCGCTGTCGCATGTTTAGTTCTTTCTGATCAAATATGTGCTGTAGGCTTTTGTGATCTGTGAAGATTGTACATCGAGTACCATATTGATAGTGTCGCCAGATCTTCAAGGCGAATACCACTGCGCCTAGCTCCAGGTCGTGAGTGGTATAGTTTCTTTCATGCACCTTCAATTGTCTTGAAGCGTAAGCGATGACCTTCTGACATTGCATGAGCACGCAACCCAAACCTTCTCGTGAGGCGTCGCAATATACCACGAAGTCTTCAGTGCCTTCGGGTAATGATAGTATCGGTGCATCGCATAGTTTGTTTTTAAGTAGCTGGAAGGCTTCTTCTTGTTTGTAACCCCAGTCGTATTTCTTGTCTTTCTGAGTAAGGGTCGTTAGCGGTTGAGCTATCTTTGAGAAATTCTCGATGAATCGCCGATAATAGCCCGCTAAGCCCAAAAATTGTCGAACTTCAGTTGGGGTTTTGGGAGCTTCCCAATTCTTTATTGCTTCTATCTTGGACGGGTCTACATGAATGCCCTTCTCATTCACAACGTGACCAAGAAATTGTACTTCGCGAATCCAGAATTCGCATTTCGAGAACTTTGCATAAAGCTTCTCTTTCTTCAGTAGGTCAAGAATAGTTCTGAGGTGTTGCTCGTGTTCTTCTTTCGTTCGCGAGTAAATCAGGATATCATCGATAAATACAATCACGAATTTATCGAGATATGGTTTGCATACACGGTTCATCAGATCCATAAAGACTGCTGGTGCGTTTGTCAGTCCGAATGGCATTACAAGAAACTCGTAGTGCCCATAACGTGTTCGGAATGCAGTCTTTGGTACGCTTTCTTCTTGTATCCTTAACTGATGGTATCCAGATCGAAGATCGATCTTGGAATAGTAGCTTGACCCTTGCAATTGATCAAATAAGTCATCAATCCCCGGTAGAGGATACCGATTCTTGATTGTGAGCTTGTTCAATTCTCTGTAATCGATACACATCCGCAGAGTTCCATCCTTCTTCTTTACGAACAGTACAGGAGCTCCCCAAGGCGAGAAGCTTGGCCTTATGAATCCTTTATCCAACAACTCCTGGAGTTGTGTAGATAATTCTTGCATTTCGGATGGTGCAAGCCGATAGGGTGCCTTGGCTACAGGAGCGGCTCCTGGAACCAAGTCTATACAGAATTTGACTTGTCGTAGCGGAGGTAGTCCTGGCAAACCTTCGGGAAAAACATCAGGGAATTCCTTCACCACAGGAATGTCTTCGAGTTTCGGCTCCACAACCTTCTTATCTACAATGTGCGCTAGGAAAGCAACACATCCTTTCCTTAAGCACTTTTGTGCCTTCATGCAGCTGATGATTCGTAGAGGCGCGTCTCATTTTTCTCCATGTACAATGAGAGTTTCATCATTCGCCAGATGGATGCGAACGATTTTCTCGTGACAAATAACTTTAGCTTTGTTCTTGGACAACCAGTCCATTCCGACCACTACGTCGAAGCTACCGAATTGAATAGGTAAGAGATCGATGCTAAATCTTTGTTCACCAAGTTCTATTGTGCAACCTCTAACAACTTCGCCCGACTCGACAAGTTTACCATTAGCTAGTTCTATGGAGTAAGGAATATCTAATCTACTAGATTCTATTCCAAGCATACGTTTAAATTCCACAGACATGAAGCTATAGTCGGCGCCAGTGTCAAATAATATGGATTCAAAGTGATTGTTAATGAGAAACGTACCGGTGACCACATTAGGGTCCTCGCGTGCGTTCCTTGCTCCAATCACAAATGCTCGGGCCTGAGCATTGTTTCCCCTTGGGCAATCTTTCATGTAATGATCTTTGCTTCCATAACTGAAGCATCCTTGGTTTCGCCCATTCCCGTTACCAGCACCATTTCCATTTCCACCATTGTGTCTATTACCAGCCCCATTGCGACTTCTATTCCCATTCTTATTTCCTTTTCCCCAACAATCCTCAGTATGGTGACCCAGTTTTCCGCACTTGTCGCATTTTGGAATGCGAAAAATCCCTTCGTGATGACGCTTGCAATTGTTGCAAATGGGCCGAGTGCCCAGGTACCTCTTGGCAGGAGCGTCATTCATGGTTGCAAGGGTTTTCGTCTCCTGAGGCGGGTTAGTGTCGCGCTTCTTGTTGAAACCCTGGTTGTTACGAGTTGCTTGATTTAGGTTTGCATGCTTCCTTTTCTTGTCGCCGGGCGACTCAGCATGCGTCTCGGTCCTTTCTGTTGGGTTCAGTGATAGCTTCTTCATACGAACACAATCTTCAGTAAGGCTGACAGCCAGAGTTACAGCCTCAGTGATAGTTTGGGGTTTGGCCGAAGTTACCATGCCATTGAATTCTGAGGCCAGTCCCCAAATGTAGCGTTCAACGCGCTTAAATTCAGGAATCACCATGTAGGGAAGCACTCTAGACAGATCATGGAACCTTCGAGTATAACCATTAATGTTAGCACCTTCCATAGTCAAGTGCCAGAACTCCGTTTCCAGTATTTGGAGTTCAGCACGAGAGCAGTACTTCTCTCTCATTCTTTCCTTCAGTTCATCCCAAGTTAGGCCATAAGCGGCATCATCACCCAAGGTTTGGACTTGCAAGTTCCACCAAGTCAGAGCTTCATCGACAAATAACCCAGTAGCAAAAGTGACTTGCTGATCCGCTGTACACTTGCTCATGCGTATAGTAGCTTCAGTCTTCTCCGTCCAGCGCACAAACGCTACTGCACCTCCTGTGCCGTCGTAGTTCATCGGTTTGCAGTCGAGAAACTGCTTGAAGGTGCAGCCTGGAGCTACATTTCCTCCAGACGAATCTCCATTCCCATTACACCTAGCATTGCTTGGTCATCCACTGTCTGCAGTACGGTTTGCCTCGTATTGGGCGATAGCAGCGGAGATCCTTTCTTCCAGTAGAGTGTTCAGCTCTTCAGCGGTTCTTGGCAGTGGCGGAGGAGGAGGTTGATCATCATTGCGAGCATTCACAGCTTTCCTGGGCGCCATGATCTATCAGAACACAACACAGCAGGGTTAGATATTTGTTTGATATCGTCTTACGAGACAGTAGTAGTATATATATTCAGGCATATACCACATAAGTGATATCAAACAATGATTACTCCAACTGAGTACTTAGTAGGCTGGGGGAGGGGTGTTCACGTTTGACCCTTTTCTTGCACTGAGGGAATCTATACGTGACAAGACTTGCTGTGATTCCTGTGCACTGAATTCCATAATTATGTATGCATCCATAATTACGTAACTCCTTGCACAGTCCGCACAGTTCATTTCATCCGCGTATTTCTTCCTTTAGATAGGCCATTGCTTTCAGGTAAAGTCACGTATACTTGTGACATTCTACTTCTAGCATATGTAAATATCAATCATGACACATAATTGCACGAAATTCTTAATCAATGGCAAGTGCTACTCCAGTGCACCCTAAGTCTCGTAGTGCCTTTTCTTGACTCTTTGTAAACAGTTTCAGGTAATGGATGTCGCGGAAGGTTTTATGCAATGAAAACTTTTTGAAAATTTGTTTTCATGAAAGGATCCTAGAGATTGTAGTCTAGACTCGAGAAGGAATCCTGGTTCACTACAATCGCAGCTCTGATACCAATCTGTCACACCCCTTTCTGCGGCGGAAGCACAAGGTGTGATCATGAAAGGTTTTCACTGCATACGATTAGTAAACATTCTACATGCTCGTAAAATAACTTCGAATACCAAACATTACATAACCGAAATCATAGTTTTAGTGTTTACATCACGAAACGACATATTGTCTGAAAGTTCACAACTTATTAAAGACAAACATAAACGACATCCACGAGCATGAGTAAGACCGCGCGCACATCCACTTTTAGTTACCTGAAATACATGTGAGTTTTGGAAAAAAGTCAACATAATGTTGGTGTGAATTCATGCAGCTTTGTATTGAACACGTTTGTATACTTTGTATGAAAACATGATAAGTATCTTGTGAAAAAAAGTATTCTTGTGTAAATAAAGTATTCTTGTGGTATGAACCGAATAAAGTATTCTTGTGTACGAACTTCGTACAAATAAAGCATTCTTGTGTAGCTAATGGGTTGCAATGCCATTAACATGTGACACGACATAGGAAGTCACCAAACCATAGGCATTTTTCTAGTTGTCGATTCACGACGGAGACACAAAAGCACTACTCGGTACTAGTGTTCCCCAAGAGTGTGGCTGCCCGGACACCCGTTAGATCTAACCTTTTGTTCTGCGGTCTAAGTATGTACACGATTAATGGTGCTTATGGTACCCTATTCGTGACACGATTTCTAGTATCATTCCTCAAAACGCATCATACTTGGTACTAGTGATCACCAAGAGTGCTTCTTGTTTATGTATTCATCATGTTAAGTATTAATTCTCGTTTATTATATCAAGTATCAACTCTCGTTTATTACATCAAGTATCAACTTTCATGTGTTTGCCCCAAGTTTAAGAGTATGTAAAAGATTAAAAGTGGGGACACGAACTTTCCTGTAAACATTCAGTAACATGTATTTCACCCCCGAAGTTATAAAACTAAAAACAGTTAAAGAGAAGGGGGAGCATGAACTCACAACTTTGCGTTCCTTGCGTCGTAAACTTCACCGTGTTTTGCTTATAATGCGTCGTGACCTAAACGTGTTTTATTATCGTTAGTCACTAGACTTGTATCGCACAAGCACAAGTCACTATGTTTTGTATATGCATCCTTGTGTTAAAAATAACTTATATTTTTAACTATGTGTCTTACTTATATTATTTTCTTAAAAATAAATATAAGTTTCTTGTATTTTGCACCCGAATTTTGTATCTTGTATGTGTATTTTTGTGTTTTTACTTCTCATGAGTATTTAATGTATTTTCAAGTCCTAATACACTATCAAGTATAATACATACTAGATACACTTAGCACAAAATTTGGCGATAAATAAATATATATATTTTTCTCAAAAATATACATACTTAATATCCATTTTTTATTCTTGAAGAAATCCTCATTTCTTAACACAAAAGTTTGGGAAACCTTGGTAAATGTTTTTAGATACATTTTTAGGGGATAAGTTTCTCAAAAACTTATATTTTTCTAAGTGTCAAAATTCATATAAATTTTGACAGAGTTTCCCCTAAAAATGGAGGTTTCCCATGTTTTCAAAACATGTGTTTATTTTCTTTTAAATCATCATCCATCAATTTCAACAACAATCATCAACAATATACATAAATTTCTCTATTTCATGAACTTGAAAATTTATAAAAATGTGTAGTAACTTACTAGTGTATTTAGTAAGTCTTGTTACTCTTTAAAGTGTGGTTGCTTCTTTAAAAACATCATTTTTAAAGAATATGATTCTTGTTACTCTTTACACATGATTCATAACCTTTAACATGTTCATCCCCTCATCTTGCTAGATTATGTTTTTAATCATGATCTAGCAAGACTACATCATCATTTCTACAAATAATCATCCATCAACAAGTATATCAACACTAAACAACATGTTCTCTTCATATTTAAAGCTTATGTTCAAGTTCTTTTCTTGTGATTCTTAGTGTTATTCAAGATTAACATCATGTATTATTCTTTAACCACCTACATAAGATGAAAAATGAAGGGATTCAAGTTCTTACCACTAGCTCAAGTCTAGGGATGTTCAAGAGAAGAAAAGTGGTGGTTAATAGCAAACGAAGAAGGTCCTTCGAGTTCCGTTGCTTCCACACTTCCTAACTTAGTTTCTTACACCTTGGAGTCACCTTAGAATGCTTGGTATTGAAGTGAAAATGGAAGTGTGAAGTGTGAGAGATGGAGCCGTAGGTATGGAGGAGGGCAAGGAGAAGAAGATGAAGTGTTGGGAAGTGTTGGAGATTATGATGGATTGTAATCTAGTGTATTGTTCTTATAACCCCAAACATATGTTTAACCAATGGATTTAATGTCTTCCATAGTACAAGCACAAACTATTAAACAATTCACAAGATCTTCCAATTTAGGCATGTGGGCCGATTCTTATTAGGATATGGGGGGGGGGGGGCTAAGTGTAAATATTATCCATATAGTTAGTTTATAGTCTAAAGCTAAGTGTTTAGTTAGGTTACTTAGTTGGTAGATATTTTAGTGGGTGCTAGGATGTTCGAGAACCATAACTAGTTTAGAAACATAAAAACAATGCTTCTAATAATATTTTTGTGTTCCGGGTGATGTCCGATTGTTCGGTTAGATACCGGTTCGTTAAAGTGCTAACTTGCACCGTTTAGTGTCTTTTAAGTATTCTTTTGTGACACTTTCAATTCCCGACACTTGGGGAAATATTCTGGATGATAAATCATAATTTCTGCATAATATTTATATGTTTAAAAGCTGATTTGAGCTTAATTTAATAAAATTCTGCACTTAAAGTGCGTTTCGGGTGCTTTTTAGTGCGTATTTTAGCTTCCGGATGGTCTATATATAAACCCTTGTATGTACTCTTGGGTTTTAATGTATTCTTGTCATTGGACCTACATCTAGGCTCCAATTCTATTGTCTAACTGCTTTCTGCAGAATTGTTGACACAAAGTGTCTTACGGGTGAGTTTACTAGTATTTCTGACGCAACGCTCTCGTTTATGCATAAAGCAATATTTTGTAGTATAAAACGTACATGAATTCACTTGTATATTATGTATTCAGACAATGTTGACATTTAAGCACATAATTGCAGTCATTAAATAATAATTAAAGTGTACGGAAATTACCGGTTTGGTGCCAGTTGTCACATAATAAGCCGTATTTCCGATGTATATGTAATCTTAATTACATGATTGTTTTGGTAAAATATACGTTAAACTTTGGTTTATAAGAACGGGTGTTACAAGTTTGTAATCAGAGCTCAAGGTTAAAAGAATAAAGTGTTCGGTTTGAGGCTTGATCGCAAATCCGGTAAGTACATGTATGTTAATAGTTTAGCATGCTAAAATGTTGTAAACAACACATAGGGCTATCGTGTGATACACGTTATCCAATTAGAAGGATTGATATAGTTGACGAAAATACGCGCGTTGACGCGTGTAATAGAAAAAGCCTTGTATTATAATACGGGCGATTATTGAAGTTGACATTACTAACTTTTGTGAATGTTTTAATTGAAGGACACTCCCGTCTGAAGATGACGAGAGTTGAACGAATTGTGGATATGATGATGGAACGGTCCGAGGTATGACAAGAAGAGCATACTCATCAAGGACCTAAATCGCGTAACGATCGCAAATAAGTAATGGAAAGGAAACCCCGTTAGGGCAAGCATTTACCAGGTGCACGTTTAAATTTAATTGCATAAATAGTAATATGCAAGAAATACGTAGAGATTGAAAGTTCCATATGTAGATTGAAAACTTGGAAAAACCCGAATAGAAAACCTATCCGGGATATTGTTTCCAAGAGAAACAAATAGAGGCATTACTTACATGGGGTTTAATGTGAAAATTATAAAAAGGTCATGTATACCAGGTATTGATCGCTTACTCTGGCCAAGTAAGTGGTGAGCACGTGGCACCATGAACTTTTTATGATTGACATGCTTACATCCGATGTAGTAAGGATGAGGTGAGTGGGACAAATTAAAAAGTACCCAACTGAATCAAATGAGCAAAATATTTGATAATAATGTAAACGCACAGCCGGGTGATGGAAGCGTATTACATTAGGATAATTAGCCCGAGTGAAGGGACAAAGAAACATGTTGAATGATTAGGATATGCATTGGGAGGGAGTGTACTTACACTCGGACCCGGAAAATGCAAATATGCCTCTTAACGGGCCGTTTTTGTAAAACGTCAAACTTGAGGACAAAGTCAGAATATAAAAATGAAGCGAGGTCTTAATGCATACCGGGAGGATTGCAATAATAACGACTTCGATAAAACACCCGGTTGATGGGAAAGAATTAAACACATGCGTAGACCGAGAAATGGGAACTCGGATGGAAAGTTAAAAGACTCGGGTTTGAGCTATAACTAAAAGACGACAAGATAATGTAAATAGAAATTTTGAATAAATTATGTTCAACTATTTTAAAGTTGAACGGGTCGAATATAATATCACGCCGGACGGCATGAGTAAATGCAAGCGGGATAATGGTAGCGTTAAAAGCAAAAGAATAATGATCCCGGTAATGGGACATAATCAAATGCGAATGTATATAAACTGGATAATGATGAGCATAAGATAAACCGACGCATAAATGACGTCAATGTCAAAGTCGGAAAATTTGTCCGAAAGGAAACGAATGCAGCCTTAGGCTACGGTCAAGGTCAAAGAAAATACCAAGGCAAAAATAAATGATTTTAAACAAAAACAAGATGCCTTGACACCAAACATGTATTTTAAGAATGACATGAGTAAGGAATGATCTACGGGATCAACCTAACCTTTGGGGTTATAAACAATGGAAAGGTCTACGAGAATAAAACGACCCACGAGTCATGACTAGAAAGAAATAGATTATAAGGACCTCGCCTTAAAGAGGTGAAGGTCTAATAAAATAACCCATAGGCTAAGTGATAAAACCTACAGGTTAATTAGACAAGGTGAAGGAATAAATTGAAAATCCTCGCATAAAATAAAGACTGTAAAAGAATAAATTTTAGACTGTCAATATCCCGGTATGGATAATTGACAAAATTTAAAGAAAAGACATAAACTAAAACTTCGGTTTTGGTAAGAAATGATGTTTTTACAAATATGAATTCTGATAGACGTATAAATAGTAAACATGAAAGATATAAGGCTTGACACTGACAGGTGCGAGACGATATATTCGAAAAGGGATATATTCGATAATGAAAAGTCGACATAAACTTAAATAAGACGTGATGTGATATGATCACGGTCACAAAAAGTGATACAGAATATAACCATGTCATAACGTGAGTTACGAGATATGACATCAGAAAACACACAAAAGGCTGGGTTGGCAATAAGATATACCCGAATGACGGGGTATAAAGTGACGGCGACTAATCAGTCTAGCCGGTAAAACCTTTCAAGGTCAGAATAGTGATACGACTTATACAAAGCGCTTGTCGATATAAGATTAACTTGAAGTAAACATGTCGGAAATAAATGCAACCGAGTGATCAGAGGACAACTCGGTCAATTAAGTGACTAGAATAAGAAATACAAGATGAAAGTATTGGCCTATGAGGCCATACACGTAAAAGGCGCATACTCTTTAAAACCAAACACATATAACCACATTAGAGCCGAGTGATGAATATTGCTAAGTAAATTAAACTAGTGGAAATAACGAGATTACGTTATTTCAAGTTGCATTATGTCGTATAAGATATGTAGATGATTAATAACCAAAAAGATATTACCATACTTTTCTGGTAATACTAACAATTGGTTAAAATATGAGCAATGCTCAATTGATTATCGAGAGCAAATGCATGGAGTTAAGCTCGATAAATTATGTAAGAAAAGGTTTCGAGGATGAAACCTCTTTTAGGGAGGTAGACTTGTAACACCCAAAAAACGGGTTTGGTAATCAAACCACGTTAATACTAATAGACGGGTAAAGTACCGTTAGTGGTAAAAGTAACCCGGTAAATATTAGGATTTAATTAAATAAACCTAATATTAAATGAAAAGTGAACAAATCATTTTGAGGAAATTAAAGTGGATAAAAAGGCTGAGTGAACGGGACTTAAAATAAACCAAGTCATAAATTCCCTGAACCCACTAAGGTAACTAGGAATATTTAACCTAGTTAATAAGTGGGAATGTTGTTAGAAACAATAAGGTTGTGGCCTACTTAATAACCAACCAAACACGAGGGACCAAAGTTAGATAACTGGAAAATTTATTTATTAAAACAAAATAAAACACACACACACATAGTGTGTGCGTGTATACAATCAGGAGAAAGCTCTCATGGAGCAAACCCTAGTTCTTCAACATAATCTTCAAATTAGAGGATCAATTGAAGGCCAAATTCGGATTTGAATACATAGAAACGATCACCAAGTCAAGGGGATTGTAAGGTATGTCGAATTTTTAACATTCGTGAAGTTGTAAAAATTTGATAATCACCCTAATCGCGAATTAGGCATGGATTAGAGAAGCTATGGCTAGATTAGTGATGTATACTTGCTTAGGAACGAAACCCTAAGTGAAAATCATACATAACATGCTATGAATTGAAGGATTTGATGAATTAACACACTTAGATAAGTGGGTTTTAATGTTATGATGAAATTGATGATATAACTATGCTTAGAATCAACATGCATGATAACAAATAGAAGGTGTTCGATTAAACCATGAATTTGGGTACAAGATCATACTTCTCACGAAATGGGTTTTGTATGATATAAGAGAATTGATGTTAAGATCGTGATATAGATGCTTAAAATCAAGTTACCTAGTAGTTAGTGTGTAAAATTTGATTTCGTTAAGAGTTCGAATGAAATGCCTAAGCGAAATTCAATAAACCAAATGTGCATTGAATAAGTTGATAAGTCGATTGACTTTAAAAACTCAAATCGACCAAGTATATGATCAAATGATAAATTCGATATAAGAAGCGTAGGATGGAATAGTCGTAAATGATTATGACTAACCTAACCATCTTACAATTACAATGATAGTTTGACGCTTGGCAAGCTAGGTGAAAGCTTGGGGAAGGAAGCGGGTCAAACGAATTAAGAATGAAGGAAAAGCGTAATTCAGATGCAAGGTAAGTATAGCTTACACTAGTCATATATTTTGGAATATTCTTTGTCGTATTGATTACGAATAAGACAAATACCTAATTGAGATATGGTGTTCCGGCGTGTAGTCGTACAGAACAAGATAATCAAATATGATAAGAAACCTTAGTGATGGCTAAAAATGAGTTAAATCGGTAATTCGATCATATTATGACGAATGAAACATGTACTTTTAAGGGTTACCATATAAGGTAAATCGTATTAACCAATAAGGGTAAAATTGTAATTTGGTCACTCGTTGACAATAATTGTTGGTTTTGAAAGATACTTTATTTCGAAAGCCTTGATAGGCCGAAAAGCGTTATGAAGTGATTTATAATTAATATGCCCGCACGATGTAAACTGGTGCGAGTCGTGTAGGCGAGATGGCAATAAGCTTCATCTCGCCAATATAATCGGTCAATTAAAACAAACGGGTCAAAAGGGTGAAAATATCACCCTTTGACAATATCGACTAATGAGTAGTATGCATAATTAAACACTTAGAATGAGTATACAAAAGCGAAAGATGTGAATCCTTAGTCATTTGACTCTATAATAGTCTTTGCCGTAAAATAATGATTCGAGGGGTAAAACTCGGAGTTTAGGAATTTCGACACTTAATACAACACAAATATAGTTGTGAAGAAAGATTATTTGACAAGAAATGTGGTAGTATAATGCTTGATGTGAGTGAAAGAGATTCATGCTTAAAATAGGCTTAATTACCCTTAACGGGTCAAAATAAGCATATGATCGAAAACAGGTTAAGAATGCGTAAGAAACGCGTGATTCGAACCTAATATGATAGTCAATATTGAAATGATGAATCTCATGAGTTTATAGATCAAATAAACATGTTTGTTTGATAATATCACGAACGGGTCAAAATTTGGTAAAAAGGGTAACAAGTCGAAGACTTAAACGTCAGAAATTTTTTTAATCCGGATGTTGGATTTTAACTCCATTAGATGGAGAATTAAATTACGGACGCGTAGGAAAAAAATCGGGTAAAACGGATTAAAAACGAGAGAGTTATGCTCGTTTCCGTGAAATCGGGTTATGCTGGGAATATGCAGCACCAGCAAACAACAATCTGATGAAAATAGGCCGTGGCGCGACGCGAGTGGGTGTCAGTTTCGCGAAAATTGTTTATTTTAACCGTTGATGCATTGCGAACCCGTTTAAATGTGTTCTAAGTTACGTATGACTAATCCAACTCATGTTTTATGAGTTTCAGGTAAAATTTTAGCACCGGAGGACGATCAAGCACAATGAAGAACCGAACACGATCAAGAAATAAGCTTCCGCACGACGTTTCGTTGTTACTTTTAAATGACGAACTTAATCACGTTATGTTCTAAACTTGTAAATTGTTAAAAGGTTTTTAATACGCCGTATTTCCGATGTATATGTAATCTTAATTACATGATTGTTTTGGTAAAATATACGTTAAACTTTGGTTTATAAGAACGGGTGTTACACCAACCTTCGATGCTCGCAACGTCGATTAAATATTATTGTAGCCGACGAGGAAAAATTGGAGTTGGAACGACCGCCGGGTAGAAGAAGTGCAAAAAATAAGGGAAAAAAGCGGAGTCCTATTCTCCTAATCAAGATATATTACACCAAGATTTCGAAGAGATGAATCGACGTCTTCAAGACATTCGAGATCTTGGTCATAGGCGTTTACAAAGTATCGATGAAAGAAACGCCGAAAACCGAAATTTTGTCACGATACAAGAATCGAGACAAATGGAAAAAGATATCGAATTTGTGTCTAAACCCATCGACCATCTCACGGGCGACGCGTTGATCCTAGCCCAAATGCTTCGGGAACAAATCCGTCAAAAATACAATCTCTAGCTTTGTTTCGGTTTTTTTAATTTATTTCTTTCAATTTTTTTTATTTGTTTTGATTTTTTTTATTTGTTTCGGTTTATTTTTATTAATTCCGGTTTTTTATTTTTTGTAGAATGTAATGTTTTTTATTTAATGAAATTTATTTAGTTTTAATTAAAATAAATTTAATGATTGTGTAATGATTGACGGGGCATTAGACCACCCGTAGTGGCTTACTTGTGGGACGTTTTGTTTGCCCAATAATGCCCAATCACGCCACGTAACCATTACGCATGGGCGTGTTTGGTGTTTTTTTTGGTTTAGGCGTTTTTATAATCACGCCAAATGGAGAGAATATTGGCCAATCACATTGAAGCTTCCATTTGGTGGCCAATAAGATTTTTAAAGGTATTTTTTTTATTTTATTTTATAAAAAACATAATGCCCCACAATCCCTATATCCCCACTACACCCCTTTTGTAAAAACGCCCAATAATGCCCCATTGCTGACTGGGCTGCCACATGGCGCAAAATGCCCTAGGGTGAGTCATTATTCACCCCAAACTACGCATGGTCTTATTGGGTGTTATCACCACTACGCCCTTTTGTGAATAACGCCCCTTCGATGAGTAAGATTACACTTGGCGCAAAACGCCCCTAGGTGGGGCATTATTCACTCTAACGACTACGCATGGTCTAAGAGATACTCTTAGAGATTTGTGAGTTTGTGACGTGTAAAGGTAAAAATTAGAGTTGCGAGCTAGCAAAGGTAAAACAACATTAGGTAGTAAAGTTACTAGCTTTAATAATTATTATTTTTTTAATCTTTTGAGTTTCCTTATATATTGTATATCTTTATATAATGTAGATAATGTATATGTATTTAAATTATAATATTATTAATATTAATGATTTATAACCTAATTTCGTTTCTGAATCCAAGTGACCTTTACACTGTTGCTATTATTTTAAATTTGTGATTTAAAGTAGGTTTTTTTCTTTGATAGTTAATAGGAGATAAAGGACAAAAAAAGCCCTTTGCTGGCATAAAAGGCCTATTTTTGTAGTTTTATGTGGGTCATTGAGTGATAAACAAAATGAGTATGACATGAGTTATCCCATGCTTATGTTTTTTTTTTTTTTTACAACATGCATCTTTTCTGTCCTTTTCCTGGCTTTAAATTTCCATTTTCTGCTTGTAGATCCAGAAAAAACAAAACAAATATTGGTCTAGTCAAAACTGATGTAGCATATGACATAACTAGATATCCCCCACTTGTAGTGGAGTGGTGGAAAGAACTTTGGGTTTCCTTGGAGACCCGGGTTCGATCCCCACCTGTTGCATTTGGGGGTAAATGACCCCAACCTTGGTTGAGGGGTCATGGCAATGATGGATAAGAGCCTTGAGTGCGTAATAGCCCGGGTTTGAGTCTTGAGCCGCACACAAGTTTTCTATTACAGTGCGGTTACTCCGGCTCTTGAGTGCGGAGGCTGCAACGGCAGTCAAGTGGCTGCCGGCTGGAAATTTTCTCGTGGAGCGCCTATGGTCAACCTCGGATGCCTCGCCCGAGGGGGACTAGGGACCCATGCAATGTGGGTGTGATCCTCTCGACTGTTGGAGTCAATCGCCGTTCAAAAAAAAAATATGACATAACTAGATATCACTTTCTAGCATCCAGAATTTAAACATAATCTATATATATATCATTAACAATTATAAGGGACATCCCACCTCCTAGCTCAACCGGCATCCCCATGTGGTTTGGGTTGGGCCGGCTTCCTCCTTGGAGGTCGCCGGTTCGACTCCCGGGTGTTGCATACGGGGGGTGGGACGTTCCAATGATGGATCGTATCCTACCGAGACATGGTGCGGTCTTGAGGGCAACCCGGTTTTACCCAGCTGTTACTCCAGCGAGTCTCTCGTGTGGGGGCAGTATGGTTTCCGGGCGGAAGTCAGCTTGCGCGGCGGCCGGGGCCCGATCGAACATCGCGTCCGAGAGTGCGGGGCTGACGGGGGATTGTCTTTGACATGAACCCGGTGACCAATAGGTCCTGTACATAGAAAGTCACCTTCCCAAAAAAAAAAAAAAAAATTATAAGGGACACTATGATTCTGATTAATCTTTAACACGTTGCACCTGCCAATGCGGTAGATTACTTACTATGTGTTGCTACAACAAATACAAAACCAAGGCCTGTAGCGTTATCTCCGGGGTAAAAGGGTTCAAGGGTTTCGATTAGCCTAACGCAGGTCGTGGGGTCTTCCCACGTTTGTAGCACGTGGGGTTGGATCACTTGTTTATTGATCGCTTTTGATTCCAGCTTGAAGGGAATTCAAGCCGGAATGAAGTTGTTAGCGAAGCAATGCTGTTTGAAGTGAAGAAGAGAAGCAAGTATGAAACTTGTTCTCAAGAGAGGAGAGAAGATCAGAGAGTATGTGTTAGCCCAACTGATCTGGTGTCCTTGATATGGTTGTTGGAGCTGGTACTTATAGATAGGATGTATTCTATAAGAGGAAGCTCGTGACCATGGATCCAAGGCTACAGTGGAGGAATTACCCGTTTGGGGGTTGGAGGCTTTAGACCTGCGGATAAAAGGTTGTTTTCTGTGCACATGTTCTGTCTGTGCAGAAATGGTTCACACGTTAAGTGTTGATGTGACCGGACACTGTGCTTGTCCTTTTTACTGTTCAACTTCACGCGTATTGAACCTCTCAACCTTTTAACCTTTTAAGCTGTTATGTATATTAGTCATTTTATTGAGATTTGGGCTACCCCCGTCATCAGCCCCCCAAGTCAGAGGTGTTTGGGATGTAAGCTCAAATGCTTCTGACTTTTACACATTATTTTTTATTGCTTAAAGGCTTCAAGGCTTTAAGGCGTTTGAGTTTTGAGATTTGAATTTCGGAATGATAGTAGATGTGATAGGCTTCAAGGTTTTAAGGCTTAAAGGCTTCACATTTTCTCACTCAAGAGGAAGTTGAGGCTTTTTGTAAAGAATGGGGGATCGATCTAAAGTTTAATCCGGTGGCTCTGGGTTTTGGCAAATCGATCGATTAGTGTCCCGTTGGTTCGATTGCTCTTTATTGCTGAGTTTTCCAACTTGCGTCATCCGTTTTCGGTCTTTGTTCTGAATGTTTTAGAGTATTATCGTGTGTCGTTTGGTCAATTACACCCTTAAGGTCTTGCTGGGACTTTACACTTTGAGGTTTTGTAATAGGGTATGGCCCATCGTTGATGTTTCTTTCGGTTGACCAAGAATGACGATCCACGTTTGAGACATCCCCAGTTGATGTTTATTTGATTTCCACAATGGTTACTACCTTTGGTTCTTGGAAGTACCGATTTTTCTGGATTTCTGAGTCCATTGTTCCCTTCAAGCTTGTTTGGAGGCACCCTAATGCTGTGTTAAACAAGCTTGAGCCATTTGAGTCTGAACTAGATAGTTGGTTGTTAAAAGCCATTTCAGAAATATCCTTCGAGGCTTCGTCCCTTTCCTGAACACCCTTTAGTGTTGATGGGTGTGAGCACCTTGTTGGACAAGCCAGATCGTGATCCTGTGCTCATGAGGGATAATCAGGGTATGGTGTTTTGTTTTATCAAGAGTGATGGTACCTCTGATGTTGTGTTTGGGGATGCTGAGGCCACGCCAGGTGAATATATTGTTGCTAGGAACACTGAACATAGGTTCGAGGGTTCAGGCCACGTGAACGTCCCAAACGCCAAGGGTTTTACCAAGGTTGCTGCTTACAAAGTCTCTGCTCGCCGTTTAAACCGTCGTTTGATAAAGGCTGCCGACCATCCATCGGCTTCTGAGCCAGTGGAACTGAGCGATGACATAGAGGCTTTAGATGATTTAGAAGTTGGGTTGAGGAAAATTTATGAAAGACAAAGAGTTACCATTGGTGATTGGTAAGGGGAGCAAGGTGGCTGGTAAAGAGGTTGTGAGCTTGAAGGGTTCCGGGAGGGGTGGTGAAGGTTCCACCAATGTTAATCCAGGGGAGGTTTATGTGCCGGATTGGAAGGTCACAGTTGGTGACAGCTTCAAGCCTTCATCCGTTTGTGAGGATGTTCTTACCCACCTGGATTCTCCTGTTGTTCGAGGTTCTTGCTCATCTATGGATGATGACCTGATGATTTCGAAAAATGGTAATGGGTGCTTGTAACCTTGTTGCCTTGCTTCCAGAGGGTGTATCCCGATTTCGCAGGAGGATGCGAGAATATGATGTCTTCTCAAAGAAGAGGGATGAGATGAAGGCTTCACTAGCTACTCTAAAGAAGGAGGCAGAGGGTTATGCTAGGAGGGAGAAAAGCTGAGGATTGATGAGCTTTCTTCCCAGCACAAGACTGAGATGGTTGAGTTGGAAAAACGCTTGGAAGCTGACAGGGTTCAAGTCAGGGTTGATAGGGCTGCTTTGGAGGTTCGGAAGTAGCCTCCTTGGAGGAGAAAGAAGGGTTAAAGGCTTCACTTTCCCAGGCAACTGGTGATAATAAACGACTCATTGAGCATGGATTCCAGCAAGTGGTTACCTATCTTCTCCATTCGTCGGAGTTCAACAAAGTCTTGGGTGATGTGTACACCAAGCTTCTTGCTCATGTGAGACACCAAGGTTTGTTTGCTGGTTACAAAGCTTTGTGAACCTGGGGAGCCTTAGGGAAAGTCTTCTCTTTTTCAACCCAAAGCCTTCAAAGTCTTCAAGGGAACAATTTTTAAGATTGAGCATATGGTTTACCCTTATGTGGGTGAAGTCTCCAAGTGTTTTGGTAAATCTTTGCCTGTCTTGCAGGAGCTAAAACCCCAGGGCCTTAATGAGGTTGTTTGTAACGAAGTGTTGAAGTCCCTCTCGAAGAAACGTCCTTGCTCCGGAGATAGCGAGGAAACGTGTTCTGAAGGTGGTGAGGGCTCAAAGGCTTTAAGCCTTGAAGCCTCCGAGACAGCGGGTGTCGTAGGGAGGAAAAAGAGAAATGCTAAAAACACCCAAGATGATGGTCTTTCGAATAAGGATGATGCAGCAAAGTCTATCATCTCTGATGCTGCTAAATGAATAAGAAACCTTAATTCATAGCTTTCTTAGCATGTCGAACAATGTTATGGGTTGTTTGATTGAACATCTTTTGATTTTAAAGGAATCGTCTAGGTCCCTTGGTGGTTAAATCCTGGAAGGCTTGTGGACAATGTTTTATGTTTGATGGCCAGTATGGCCCTTGCTATCTTTAACTTATATTGCCATATTTATTGTGTTGTTCTGTTTAACCCCCTGTGTTTTCATTGGTTTTGTATGTTGTCTTTGTTTTGGGCGGTGCATCTTATGTTACTTATACCTTAAAGGGTTCAGTGCTGCAATCACTTAGCCTTAGGATATTTTTAACAAGAAGATATAACCTCTATCCTATGTATGACATTCACTTAGAGTCTTTTTGGTTCGTAAGCCAATGTTGGGGCTTAAGGAACATTTGGTGTAGGCTGTTCAAACCCGTCTATGAGACATGTTTTTTAAGATTTCTATGAGTCTCATGGAGTTGTATTGATTTAGGAACTCACCCCTTATATAGGTCCATTCAACCCTTGAACCTATTGAGCGATGTGGCCTGGGAGCTCATCCCCTTACATGGCCCTTGCCATGGAGTTTCTTGCTAGGTTCTCAACCTGATTATAGGATAGAAATACAAATTCATTGTTCATTCATTTCAAAGTACTTTGATTACTAGGGGAATAGAACAAATTTTTGGAACTATTTGTAACACATTTTGGTTAAACATGGAACCTTTTAAGGTTTTTGCCATCTCAATCGCGGGGAAGCTTTTTGCCTTGCGGGCCTGCCAGCTTGTATGATCCTCCTTTGTAGGCTTTAAGGATAGTGTATGGCCCTTCCTACTTAGGGCCATGCTTTCCTTGGCTTTCTTTCTTGCAGTCATCATTATTTCGAAGCACAAGGTCCTCAGGCTTGAAGCGTTCATGCTTCACCCGTGTATTGTAATACAATTCCATGTTTTGCTTGTACCTTGCTTTTTGTATGGCTGCTTGATCACGAGCCTCTTTGAGGAGTTCCAAATTCAACATCGTCTCTTTCTTATTTGGCTTGAGGTCAATGTTAATTGTTCTTTGTGTTGTTGCTCCGATTTCAGCTAGGATTACATCCTCTGATCCAAACACTAGGCTGTAGGGTATTTTCTTGTGGCTTGTTTTCTCGGTTGTTTGAATTTCCAATAGCACATTGGGAAGCTATTCGAGCCAGTTGTTGTCGTACCTTCCCAATCGAGATTTAATCCCTTCAACAATGTTGTGGTTTATCCTATCAACCTGGCCATTAGATTGTGGGTAAGCTACCGAGCTGAATACTTGAGTTATTCTGAACTCCTTGCACCAGCAGCTAGAAGGTTTCTCGGCAAACTATTTCCCGTTATCCATGACTAGTACCCCTGGGAGCCCGAAACGATAGATTATGCTTTCGAAATTAATGACATGTTTCCTGAGATTTTTGCCAATGGTTTTACTTCTGGTCACTTGGTGAAGTAAATCACGGCTACCAATAAGAGCTTGACTCCTCATTTGGCTAGTGGGGATGGACCAACGATGTTTATTCCCTACTTATGAAATGGTCAAGCCGAGGAGATGGGAACGGGGTCATGTTTGGGACTTTTGGGTACCGGAGCATGTAACTGACAAGCTTCATACTTTCGCAGTTGTTCGGAGGTATCTCGATGCATGGAAGGCCAAAAGTGCCCGAGGTTCATCAACTTTGACACTATCGATTTTGGGCCACAATGAGCTCCACATATCCCTTCGTGAACCTCTTTGATAAGATATTGGCTTTGTTTTGGGCCAACGCATCGAAGTAGTGGTGCAAGGTATCCTTTTTGTAAAGGATATCTCCTTGTAACACATATTGCCTTGACTTGATACGAACCCTTTTAGCCTTAGTCTGGTCATTAGGTAATTCACCATTTTGAGGAACCTTTCAATGGGAGTCATCCAATTTGGCCCTTTTTTAGTGATCACATCTTGAACCTCCAGTTTTTGGATAGATGAGGTTTTTAATACCCCAACTAGTACCCTCTTGGTGAGGTGGGTAAACGTAAGAGATGCAAGCTTGCTTAGTGCATCAACTTTCTTTTTTTGAGATCTTGGAATTTATTTGATGGCACATGTTTGAAATGCGTTCATTGATTTCTCTCAATACTTATTCATGTTGGGTTCTTTTGCTAGGCAGTTGTTATTGTCTTGGCTTGAGAGAGTTTGTGAGGACTTGAAGCTTTTGAACCCCCATTTCTTTGGCTAGCTTTAGCCCAGTGATCAATGCTTCGTACTTGGCTTTATTATTGGTAGTCTGAAGTACAAGCCAAAGAGCATATGTGAATTCTAACCCTTCAGGGTTAATTAAAACTAGCCCAGCCCCTGACCCTTCGATACTAGAAGCCTCATCGGTAAAAAGCTTCCAGGTATCAGGGTTGGAGGGTTCAGCTGCAGTTGTATTAACTTCTGTTATGGATTTTTTACGGACTTTCAAGATGAAGTCAGCGAAGATTTGAGCTTTGACAGCTTTTCTCAGGACATATGTGATTTTGTGTTCACCTAGTTTCACAATCCATTTGGCTAATCGTCCGGAATTTTTTTTGTTTTTTGTTTTTCAAGCAGATTCTTAATAGGTTAGTCAGTGACCACTTGTATTAGGTGTGACTGAAAGTACCTTTGAAGCCTTCTAGCCGTTTGGACTAGGGCTAGAACAAGTTTTTCCAAAGGAGAATATTTGATTTCTGCCAATTTTGAAGTTTTGAAAAAGTAAACGGGTATCTGTACTTTGTTTTGTTCAATGATTAGAGCCGTACTTATGGCCTTTTCAGCAATCGAAAGGTAGATAGAGATCGTTCCTCTTGTTTCCGGAGCCAAAATGGCTGGGAGTGAAGCCAAGTGTTGCTTCATTTGGTTGAAGGCTTCCTTTTGAGGTAAAACGCTTCAAAGTTGTAAGCTTCCCATCGAAAGTCTTTCTTTTTAGCACATCCCTTGAGGGTTGGCTTTTATGCTTTGTTTCCCCATGATATGCCCTACAAACGAGCACTTGACTGAATTAATCTTCATGTTGATCTTTCTCGAGTTTTGGAAGGTTCTTTGTATGTCATGGAGCATTTGGTATTCCGTTTTGCTCTTAATCACCAAATCGTCAACATAAGCTTTAATGTTCTTGCCGATTTATCCGACAAACGCTTTGTCAACCAGACGTTGATAAGTGGCACCTGCATTTCTTAAACCAAAATTCTATTTTTGATAGCAAGATATACCTTTATCAGTATGGAATGTGGTTTTTTCTTCCTATTATTTTTCAATAGGATCTGATGGTAACCCTTTTAGGCGTCAAGAAAACACTTGAACGGGAAGCCTGTGAGCGAGTTATAATTGATGTCTATCTGGGGCAGCGGGTAGCAATCCTTTGGGCATGCTTTGTTCAAGTCTTTAAAATCGATACCCATTCTCCAAGATTGATACATGACCTCTCGAAGGACTAGAACAATCTTTTCCATCTCTTGGCGTTATACAAGGCTTCTTTTAGGGGTTTGACTCCGTTTCTTTTGTATAATGGGCTTAGCATCAGGTGGGATCCATAACTCATGTTTTAAGAATGCTACGAGGGATGCCAGTCATATCTTCTGGGCACCAAGCAAAGACATAGTGCAAGAGCAGCTTTTTAAGGTATGAGATGGTTTCTTTAGAAAGGTTAGTGTTTACCTTATCCCCTGTTGAGGATATTTTGGGTTTATGTCCGACCCTTGTTCATCGTCTTCGTCCTTTCTTGAGCTTTCCCCTTCAACCACAAAATCTTCTTGGGCAGGTTGAAGGGTTGATATCCCTTTTTCGGTGGGAAACTTCACAATTCCTTGACCAACTGAAACTGCCATTCCGAACACACTTTGCCTTGGGCTTCCTATGATGATATCATAGTTGGAAGGGATATTGATTACCGCAAAGGTGAGTTGTTCGGTTCGTCCCTTTGTTCTTTTGCTGAACAACATTAAGGGTTATTTGGCCTAAAGGCTTGATAGGTATGTTTGCGATACCTTTGATGGAGGATTCAGACTGTTGAAGCTTTGAACGTTCATCATCGCTGAGAGGGTTAAAGCATTTATCAAACATGATTTTGGTGGTTACACCGGTGTCAATGTAAGCCTTTTGTGTCTTGATGGTTTCTATGTTGGCTTCTATCACCAGAGGGTTTGAAAGCAACTCACCTTCTTATAGTGGGAAGCAAACATATTGACGTTCCCATGCCTTGAAATGATGGCGTTTGTGGGAAGCTTTGTTTTCAAGGTCGACCATGTTCACTTCCTACTTTTTTTTTCAACCATCTTGTCCTTGACCCCTTTAACCAAGTGAGCCAGTTCGGACTTGACGGCTTTTTCGATTCTCTTTTTGAATTGGAAGCAATCATTAGTATGGTGACCTTTCTATTCGTGAAGCTCATAATACTAGTTTGATTTTTCCAATCTTTTGTTTTTTGGCAAAGGTTGAGGAGGGCGGAAGCTGTGTTTTACCTCTTCGGTTGCCAAGATCTCTTATGTAGCCTTGGTTAAGGCTGTAAAGTTTATGGTTTTTTCTTGGCTTGGAGGGTTCCGGCCTTCAGGCCTTCTGGAATCCAAACCTTTGAACCGTTTGTCATAAGAGCCATACTGGAAGCTCTAGTTAAGAGTCTTTTATTTTGTTCTTTGATGTCTACAGCTTATTCTCCTCGAATGTGGGCTTCAGCCCTTTTGAGTGCTTCTTCAAGGGTTTTAGGCAGACATTTATTAAAGTCTCTTGTGGGACATTTGGAATTTATAGCATTCATGAACCCTGCAACCCTAATCTTTTTATTGGCGTAAGTTAAACCTTCCTTCATGTACCTTTCGGTGAAGTCTCTGATACTTTCATCATCACGTTGTTATGGGAAACTTTTTCTAAGATCGTCAAAGGTCTGAATGCTTTGTTCAGGAAGGTCATTGAACCATATGCGTGAAGACCCTTCAAGGGTTCGCATGAACATGATACAACATCCGGGGTTGGGCCATTTTTCTATTTTTGCAGCCCCGACGAATATTTGGGGGTGGTCCTCAGTACCGTGATGGCGTCTTTATCTGGGTTTGAAACTCGTACTCAACAATTTGTTGGGAGAAGCAAGATAAGTTATTGGGCTTGTATGGTTTTGAGAGGTATTTTATTACCCTTGTAGCTGGGTTACCGCTTGAGGTACCCTGGTGAGTGGTTGACACTTGGTTGATGAAATTAAGGTTAAAGCCTTGAAGACTTTCTGTGTCATCATCCAGCTTTCATGTACTGCAAAGGAAATGGTGCCATCATCTGTGTCATCAGCTTGGGCATAAGGTTAAAGCCTTAAAGGCTTTCTGATGGTACTCATAAAAGATGCCATCATCTGTATCATCAGCTGGGGCATAAGGTTAAAGCCTTGAATGCTTTCTGATGGTACTGTATAAGGCAAGGTGGCCAGGACTTGTTACTACGAAATAACAAAGAGAGGAGGAACACTTGAAGCTGGTGACTGCCATAATTGATCAATAGTGGTTTCATGCCCAATAGTTGTACCGCTTGTAACGGGTTAGGAGGTAAATAAAGGAAAGCGGTTGGACTTGTCCTCCCCAAAAGCTCAAGGGCTTGAGTGGTTGGTCTGTCACACTAGGGACAACTTTAATGTAAGATGTGGCTGAATGTGAGCTGCTAAAAGGAAGAGATGGAGGGCCAGGTGATAATGAGGGTTCAGACTCCTCATAATTTAGTCTGATTCTTACCCTTTTCTTCCTTTCTAGGCTCACATGCTATTTGAGAAAAGATCTCAGTTGTAAGAAATTTCTAGATACTCCATCGGGTGTTAGATCTATGCGTTCCGGTGTACGTATTACACCAATTTGAGGAGATGCAACCCCTGATCGAGATGGGGTTGGTGTTTGAAAAGAAGTGAATTCCGGGAACATAGTTTCCGGTGGAGTACTTCCGGGAGTAGAAAGAAATGTAGATTTGACCGGTGAGATCCGACCAGAATTTGGTGTTAAATGGGTGTTGTTAGGCACTTGATTTACCTGACCGAGAGACTCGCTTTCAGACATGATGTAAAGAGAAAATGGAGCTACACAACTGGTCCTTAAGATAAAGTAAGCGGCATAGCCCCACGGTGGGCGCCAACTTGTTGCTACAACAAATACAAGACCAAGGCCTGTAGCGATATCTCCGGTGTAAAAGGGTTCAAGGGTTTCGATTAGCCTAACGCAGGTCGTGGGGTCCTCCCACGTTTGTAGCACGTGGGGTTGGATCACTTGTTTATTGATCGCTTTTGATTCCAGCTTGAAGGGAATTCAAGCCGGAATGAAGTTGTTAACGAAGCAATGCTGTTTGAAGTGAAGAAGAGAAGCAAGTATGAAACTTGTTCTCAAGAGAGGAGAGAAGATCAGAGAGTATGTGTTAGCCCAACTGATCTGGTGTCCTTGATATGGTTGTTGGAGCTGGTACTTATAGATAAGATGTATTCTATAAGAGGAAGCTCATGACCATGGATCCAAGGGTACAGTGGAGGAATTACCCGTTTGAGGGTTTGAGGCTTTAGACCTGCGGATAAAAGGTTGTTCTCTGTGCACATGTTCTGTCTGTGCAGAAATGGTTCACACGTTAAGTGTTGATGTGACCGGACACTGTGCTTGTCCTTTTTACTGTTCACCTGAGTTCACGCGTATTGAACCTCTCAACCTTTTAACCTTTTAAGCTGTTATGTATATTAGTCATTTTATTGAGATTTGGGCTACCCCGTCATCACTATGTATTATTAGCATATTAATCTTTAAGAGTATGTTTGGTAATAATGTACAGTTTAATTTAATTAGTCATGGATCTGATTATTTCACATTTTGAATTTGTATGCAAGTCTTAGGTAAGTGTGAATCCTATATATTTATATGTTAATTTAGTGGTCAGTATATTTATTTTACCTTGTCTCGATTGAAGAGTCATGCACATAAACGCATTGATTTGGTCTTTGTGTAGATGAATTTTTCAACTAATAAAAAACCATTATCGGGGAAAATATGGATTATATCTTCCAACTACAACGTCCTATAGTCATTCTTCTACTATAGTCATTCCTTTACGCATTTTACGCGTTATAAAAACAATTAAACTCTCAAAAAATACTGAAAGAAACCCTGAAAATATTTTAATATCTGCGATTTAAGGTAACCTAAACATGTTAATTTTTTATAATGATCAGTTCTTTTGATGTGGCATTATCTTGACACTTAGAAACTGATGAACTAATATTGCAAGATTACCTTAATTAAATTTTTTGAAACTTCCATAGTTTTTCTTGCATAAAAAATGGTGTTATCTGAGATAGAAATAAAAAAAAATGGTTAAGTTTGTATGCAATTAGCTCTAGAAAAATACCCTTCTATAGTGGTATGTATGCCAGGAGTCAGGACCAATTCATATTCTATGAAAGGGGGTGACTTACTGACTTATAACGAATAAACTGAAGTCAAGAATTTATTTATTTTTCCAACTATGATATAGTTGTTTTTACCATTTCTAATATATATGTGTTTGTGTGTGTGTGTGGTATCTATGTATATATACACAAACTTTAGGATTGCATTTGCAAGCCTCACTCCTATCACTTGATACCCCATTTTTCTTACACCAAAATTTCATTTGACATATTGAAAAGTTTCTTGTTTGTATCAAATGAAGTGCAAGTCATCAGTGAACCTAATTCCAAACCACAAAAAGGGTCTATGGTCACCTGATGAAGATGAAAAACTAAGAGATTACATCCTTAACCATGGTCTTGGCTGCTGGAGTTCTGTCCCCATTAATGCTGGTAAGTTAATATCAAATTGCTTATAATTATTTAAAGATACCAACTTGCTGGTAAGTTAATATCAAACTGCTTATAATTATTTAAAGATACCAACTTGGAGTTGACTTTGGCATTTATCTTCATAGGATTGCAACGGAATGGAAAGAGTTGCAGGCTAAGATGGACTAACTATCTACGGCCAGGATTAAAGCGAGGAAGGTTCACTGCACATGAGGAGCAGATCATCCTGACTCTTCACAGCACTTTAGGCAATAAGTAAGCTAAGCACACACCATGAGTGGACTTTTTTAGTGTTTGATTTATGTTTTGGGTAATCATCTTTGGTTTCTCCCATAAAAAGGTAACCAACTTTTAGGGATTGTAATAAGACAGATATTAACGGTAATCCCAAGCCCATACCCGGCCCGAATACTCACTAGATATGTGTCCGGTTGTTACCAATCATGTATCGGTTATATGTTTGTTTGTTAAAAACGATTACTATTTGGAATTCCGACATACATTTCTTAATTACTATTTTTATTTTTATATAATTTTATTACCCAAGGAAATTAGATAAACTAACGCACAAACATTGTTCAAATTTCTAATTAGGTGGTCTCAGATGTCGCGGCACTTGCCAGGAAGAAGTGATAACGAGATAAAGAATCATTGGCATTCTTATTTAAAAAAGAAACTTGTCAAATCAGATGCATCGAATGAAGATTCCTCTTCTGTTTCTTCTTTGAAATCAGTTACTTCGAGCCCCGGGTCATCTCCACACATGGACAGTTTGTCAACCGCCGGTAAAATTCAGCCAAAAATTTTATTTGCTGACTGGATTTCACCGGCGATTGATAATTCTGATGAATTATCAGTTTCCAGGGATGTAGATGTAATATATCCTTGTTTGAGCTCTCAAGGAACAACTATAAAAGAGGGATCAAAAGTGAGTAATCTGAACCTTAGCAATGAGGTAGATAGGGAAAGTGACCTTAATGATTTGATAATTGAAGAAAATATATATTCATATTTGAATATTAATGATGTAAATATGTATAATTGGGATGACTTATACTCGGCTTCAACAACCCCAAGCCAATCTAGTTCAAGATCTTTATAACTATGGTTGGAGCCAGGCTTTGTTCTTTATGGATTTTGAGGTCCATGAAGCATTGAGTTGTTAACCGGCCTTTGAAGTTGAACCATTATATATTGTTGAAATAAGTAATAAAATATCATTTTATTTTGCATTCCGTTTTGTTGCCAATAAACCATCGCATCATAAAAATACAAGAAAGTAGAGTTGTTAGTTCAGAAACCAATTTTGCTGGATCCGGTTAGGAACCGAAGGGTCATTTTGTAATTGTGTTAAACCCAACATTAAAACCGGTTAAAACCAATCCTTTTTCACTTGGGAACCGGTTTGGGAAAAAAATCCGTTTTGTACACCTCAACAAGAAAGACATGTTATCTTATAAGGATGGATTTTTGGATTTCACATGTCTATCTAGGTCTAGGAATTTGTTTCTATATATGGGTACCCATTCATAGTTTTTTGGAGTTTGTTTCACGAGGGTGTTGTTGCCCCTACCATGGCAACCTCTCAATGTTAGATCGCCTTGCTAAGGGCAACCTCTCAATGTTTGTGAAATATATGCAAGATTTTACCTTGTTATGATGCAAAAGATCGACACCCCCTTTTTGCAAAAAAAAAATGATCAACAATCTAGGCGACCATCTTTATTTGGAGTTAATTTAGTGGCGGCCCGGGGGTGGGCGGGGAGGACCACCAGTCAAGACCCGTGATTTCGAGGGGCACATTAAAAAAATCCAATATATATACATATGTTATAATTTTTTTAAATAGTACACCCATACAAAGACGGGGCACATTTTTTCAAGCTCGGACAAGACACCCAATTTATCAGGGCCAACCGATTTTAATCTTTTTAGACGTGTTAAAAATATAAATGCCCATTTCATCTTCTCCTTGTAATTATGAGAATTTCGTATTTGTTGTAAAACAACGACATAATAGCAACCAACGTATAACTATTAACATAAAGAACAAGTATTATAGAAAGTAAGAGAGAAAGAGAATATGAGAATTCATTCTTATTCATGTATGTATGAAATACAAAAGCCACTATTTATAGGGCTATCATTCAACACAACTTAAATGCCAATGGGAGTTAGGCATGTGGATAGTCATATCATAAAATATATTTATAACAATCATAAAATATATTTATAACACCCCCCCCCTTGACTATCCACATGATAAAAGAAAACAATGTATTATACGTTTGGTAGTGTTGCCTCGTTAAAAACCTTGCAAGGAAAACCCAGTGGGATAAAACCTCAGCTAAGGGAAAAAGAGTGCAGCGCGTACTGTCTCCCCCTAATACTTCTGGATCAGGTATGTTGCCTCATTAAAAACCTTACTAAGAAAACCCAATAGGATAAAACTTAGTCAAGGGAAAAAGAGTGCAACTTGAATAAGTCTCCCCCTCATTTTAACATGTATCATTTAAGTGATGTGTGTCCATCTTTCTTGAAAGTCGAACAAAGCTTTTGTAGCGAATGATTTATCGCTTGATCCCTTAATGTGCAATCCTTTATGTTGAGCAATGTTGTATAATCTTTTAATGAGACTTTAAGTGCCTCCTTCCAAAAAATATCATATGTCCACGACTGTGTTTCGTTACATTCCTGCATCTACAAGACTAACCAAACTTGTTTTAATGGGTTAGTAAAATATAATCAAATATCGTTTATACCTGAAATATTTCTTTGAACTCATTCCAATGTCTCTTCGCTTGACAAATGTTATATCGTGACAATAAGCTCAAATGAAAGATATTGTGACCATACATAGCTAGTAAAACATATTAATGCACTTATGCATTTAACGATGGTACTTCTAGAATGGGAATCTCTACTATGGTAGGAGATGATGATAGGCATTTCTTATAACAAATGACTTAACAACCTTTAACATACTTTAAGGTTCAACTATGTCCATACTAAAATATCCAAACATCATCTTCTAGATGTACTTGAGGGATTAGTAAAATATAATTACATATATACTCGAACTACATGTCGAGAATAACTACACTTTGTAAAGGTCATTCAAAATTTTCCTTTTTAGTTTGAGAGTTCCCTCTCGATGATGTTTACATTATCACTGTAATAGTGAAATCTTGTTAAATAGATGTAGCTCATTTTATCAAAATTATACCCCTCTTTTCGGAGTATAGTCGACTGTACCACATACGAGTAGTTTACCTTAATATTCATATATATATATAACACCTATGGGGTTATTGTTTCATAATGCTTTGAGCATTTTTAATCCTTCAGGGGGTTTTCATACAGATGTCATTTGCAATTGTCTCGTACATGTATACGGCGATGACATCCATAAGTTGTTTTATCTGAAGTCATTCTGAGATTGGGAGGCCGCTTAAACATCTAAAGATTATCGCATCCACTACAGGGGTATACGTTTCCTCGTAATCAACTGCTGGGATTTGGGAAAAATCTTTATGTTAAAATGCGTGCCTTACATCTCAAAAACTCATTATTTACGTTTCCTTTTATTTAAAGACACCCATTTATAACCTACTGGTTTGACGTCTATGGGTGTTCGAACTGCTGGTTCGAAAACGTTTAGTTTGTCGAGCAAATTTAGTTCAACCTTAAGTCATGTAGCCATTTTTGGCTATTTGTGTGCGTACACTCTTGCACACTTTCTATATACGTAATCTTTTTTTTTCATCGATTACATCTATTGCTATAGCATAATCAAATATATCATTTTACACGTGTTTCATTACGGTTCCATATTGTACTTATTTTGTACATAATTCATCGCGATCTCATATTTGTTTGGTACTATAGTTTCTTTTAGAACTCCATTAGCCTCTTTTGGGGTTTTGACAACAACCTTCTTTAAGGTTTAGCATGCAACCACTTCTGGGGTTTTGTATGCAACCACTTATGGTGTTTTATGTGCCACATCTTTTGGGGTTACACCAACTGCGTTACTCTGCTCTTTTTGTGTTTGTGGGTTTTATCTTTTTGGAACCGATTTATCTCTCACAATTTATTAATATGATAATCATTTTGTGAGTACTTCCATTCGAGCAGATAAGTTTAAGCTGGTATATGTGACTTTTCACCTTATTTGTATTAGTGAATGCATCTTGTATTTCATTTGTTATTATTTGCAAATACACGCTCTTTCTTTTGGACTTCAGATTTGCATTGACCACTTCAGGGGTCGATATATAATATGATGCATTTTTTTTTATGTTACCAGTCTTTCATTTTCTTATCTCCCCCTAAGACTGGGAATACGATGTACATATCCCATTTTATATGTTATGGTGGTGATATTGGTACATGGGTTGCACAACAAAATATATAAAAAATGGAAACTTGGTTCTCTTCAGGAGACCAGTTGTAATGGGGAGTATTTGTGATAAGCAATTGGTTTTGAATTGATATAATCAATCGACGAATTTCATCTCGACTTACGTATGCCTCTCACTATATTTCACATTGTGCCCAACAATGGTCCCTACAATTGGGTTGTCAAAGAACAATGTTAAACCATGTAAAAAAACAACGTTCCATAGTGTTGGGCATATGCTACATACGGGTAGCTAAAAACTCACATGTAACCATGTATGAATGTCACAATCCACACAACTATACATTTCAATAGTCCCATATAAGAGGGATTGTTTGTAGGAGTTTATTGTTTGGAAGGGCATAAAAATTTATTTGCCACAAAAAAACAAACAAACTAGACATATGATAAGGCATTTTGGGAGCAATGTTTTTAGATTACTTAGAGGTGCTAAGATGCCGGTTAGCATGTTTGATTGTTTAGCATATCATGATGCTATCTTGATGACCTATTTGGTCATGCCATGTGGTGAACGTATAAATATTCTAGTAACTTCTGGTTACTCACCATATTTGATTTAATGGAATATTGTGGAAAATTAGTATCATTTCTAGTAACTTTTAATATAGTCTTCTGGCCATATTTGCTATACTCCCATACAACATTCATGGTGGCATCATTACAATTTTCTTAGTTATGTATATGATCATAACCTTTGAATTGATCATCATCACATTCATATTAGGGAATGAATTAGAACCACAGAACTTTCATGCTTGTTGTTTCAAACTTTATATATATTCTTTAACAATCAATGATATTTGATGATAGAAATTGTTTTGCTCAATGGATTATGATATGTATTTTTCTCATCACATGATATAAATCGAGATGTAGTTATATAACCGAGACATTTATACTTATCGGTTTAAAATCTTATAAGCTTCGATAAACTCATAATAAGCTTTGAGAAGTTAGACACTTCAGGTGTCTTTTTATATAAATCGTGACCATAATTGAATCGTTTTTATAGCTTCTGATCATATACCACAATCCTTGTCATTTTCATGTCCCCTTCCAAATTTATAACATATGGAACATAATATATACAATAGATTATACAATGCATGACTATATAACATGTCACCAAATAAATAGGTTATGATACAACCTTATAAAATAAGATTTTTTTTTTCATCACTTGTAAGAAACATATAATTTTTTTTTATTTAATATATCATCTAAATAAATCAAAGCATATAAAAGACACATAAAATTACAATAGTGATAGACCTATTAATATAGGTCATGCTCTAATTTATCGACATCGTGTGCGTTAGTTTTCAAATTAGTGGTGTTCCATAAAGGACAAAGTTGATATATGATGAAAGCCACAATAAAATCATACATCTTGGTTAATAGTAAGATAACATTTATAATGAAAAATGAGTAAATCAATATATGATATTTTTTTACTACTAAAATATAGCTATAATTTGTCATCAAACGGATTAAAAATTATATGATAACATGTCATGTAATGTCATATAAAGCACCAAATTTCTTATATATCAGATAAGAACACTATAAACATACACTTATCGTATTGTATTTCTAGTTAAATTGTTACGAACAATCATATTAAAATTTATATAACAAATACAAGTATTACACATCAAAAGTGAAGGTACATGAACATATTAAATACTAAACAGACTTTTCATAGTATGATAATCTGTCAACTATTGTATACTACAAATTCATCTCCATCAAATGTTATTTTGGAGAGTCACTCTTAATGATGTATTCATAACATAGGAGTTAAGGATGTGGAGAGTCACTCTTAATGATGTATTCATAACATAATCAACAATATAATTAAAATTAATAAAGAATGAAATAAATGATATTTAATGATTTTAATTTCTAAGCATTAACCAACATGATGGGAAAAAGTTATTATGGAGAGTTACTCTTAATGATGTATTCATAACATAATCAACACTATAATTAAAATTAATAAAGAATGAAATAAATGATATTTAATTATTTTAATTTTTAAGCATTAACCAATACCATATATATTAATATCGTTTAAAGCCTTCTTTAATTTCTTAAGAATACAATTGGTTTATGCATAAACGTATAACAAATATTTAATCATATAACATCAGTAAATCCATTTAAATTATAAACTATACAAAATGAAAATCTAGTACATACATCATTTATATATTACCACCAATACAAGCAGATATACCCAATACAATTGCACTGCTTAGTCCATAAATATTGAATTCAATTGTTTTTCATGAGTTCGAAAAGCACATATAATATTCTCTAGATTGCAAATTAACTTCCTCAAATCAAAATAATTCAACAATTTTACTTACAACTTAACAGGGTTAGTATTTAACATCATCAAATCAAACTAATTTAACAATTTTATTTACAACTTAACAGGGTTAATAAAGAAGCATAAATATATGATCATGGTGGCTCAAGGAATATGCAGATGAGCATAACTAGATTATAAACATTTTAGTTCATCGATAGCAATCATATGAGGAGATCAATGTTAATAATACTCATATTTATTAGGATAGAAGACAACCCAAGTATATTTATTTAAAATTTAGAGATCATGCAAAAATTACTAATTATCAATACCTTAATAATTAATTACTGAAATTTGCATAAAAAATCTAGTCCACATTATACAAAACCTTTTTATTTTATTTTTATCTTTTTTTAATATTGGATCAACATCTATTTTGAAAAAAAGTTGTATCAAATTCTTTCTGATTAGAATACTAAATATATCAACAAATTTTTTTTACAGAAACCATTGCTTTTATTAGCATCGTTTTGATTTGTTCAAAATAATTAAATAACATATCAATGATTGAAATCTTCAATATTGATCCAAAAGATTTGTTTTATGATATTCAAAAATTTCTTTCCAATATTTTTATGGTAATATGTATGATGACTTTTGGATGCTTGAAATTGAAAATATAAATTAATCATCCAAAGATTTAATACAAATAAGTAATACAAGATTAATAATTAATAAATCTCATGAATCAAAATAAAACTTACTTGTAGGATAGTCACGCCGACTAATAATTTTTGAGAACTTTGATTTTTGTTGACGACCTGCATGTGAATTACCAGAATTCCGTGTTTAGAGTCTCGTGCTGATAACATGTTGTAAAACAACGACATAATAGCAACCAACGTATAACTATTAACATAAAGAACAAGTATTATAGAAAGTAAGAGAGAAAGAGAATATGAGAATTCATTCTTATTCATGTATGTATGAAATACAAAAGCCACTATTTATAGGGCTATCATTCAACACAACTTAAATGCCAATGGGAGTTAGGCATGTGGATAGTCATATCATAAAATATATTTATAACAATCATAAAATATATTTATAACAGTATTCGCAATATTCTATTATCTCCTATTTTATATCCGGTTGTCCTCTTAACAATGTAATGATAATAAATGATAGAATTAAAAGAGTTAACAAGATGAGATAAAGATGTAGGGGCTGTTTGTTTGCATCTGAATGCATCTGAATGGAATCAACCTCTGAATCGGTCAGAGGTTAAACGTGTTTGGTTCAACAAAACAAAACATCTGAATGGCTGAATATGGCTCTGAATCAGTCAGATCTAAAACAACGCTGAATGGATCTGAATGAAAAACAAGACACATCTACCCCTGTCGTTTGCGAAGACGCGTTGTTGAGGTGTTCTCCACAGTAGCTCCTTCTCCACCGCCGCCTCCTCCTCCGCCGCCTCCTCCTCCACAGCCGGCTCCTCCACACCGCCTCTTCCACGGCCGGCCTCCTCCTCCACACCGCCTCTTCCACGGCCGCCTCCTCCTCCACAGCCGGTTCCGCCGTCGCAGACGGTGCTAGCACCGCCGCTGCACCTTCTTGACCACAGGTTCTTCTTGATGCTATTTTGATGAAAATTTATTGTTGGGTATTCACCGATCTTGATGCTAATTTGATGTAAATTTATTGTTGGGTATTCACCGAATGATTGAAAACGAAATGGGGTTTTTTTTCTGCAGATGTATGACCCTTTATAGGATGAATAGGATGCTGAATTATTTGTTTGAGGATGCCACAGTTGCTATTTAGTTTTGTTGAGAGGGGTAACAATGTCATTTTACACAGTCATTCAGAGGCGCAACCAAACAATACTTTACTGGTTCAGCACTTACTGGTTCAGACCCTCTTACCCATTCAGACCTCTTATTCATTCAGCACTTATTGGTTCAGATGTTGCCAAACAGCCCCGTAGACGCATGTCGGCATCCTAAGAGTTAGACACGTATATTTATCTCCAAGCAACAAAGATAAAGAGCCTTGCCTTTTTTTAAACCACGTTTTAAACTACCTCCAATATTTGAGTGAGCCTTCCGGAGACGGGATGTCAACCTTCCATATTGATTTGGACGTTCTAGGACTGACTCACACAAGCACACCATCAAGGAGGAAACCCACCACTGTGAGAAAACTTCACTTAAATCAGATTTGAACCTGAGACCTTATAAAACGCAAACTCTAACCATCACTCCCATGCATTGGACCAGAAGGCCAATTGCACAAATTAGATCAGCCTAAGTGTTACATTGTGCTCATATTGAGAATATTTTCAAAATAACAAAAACAACTGCCTAGCTATTTAGATTGAATATTACGAAAATTAAAATAAAGAAACATATAGCTAGTTCACAATATCAAACACTTGAAGAAATCCATGAGGCAAGATTCAAGGATCGTGAAGGTTCGAGTGATCCATGTCAGGTTGGTTCTATGGAAGAATCTGATTCGAATAAGTCAAACTTACTAAGGATTAAGTTGTCAAAAGGTTATGGATCAAAGGGTGGGTCTTTGCCTTTCGGTTCTTGGTTTCCTATGTACAATTGTGACTTTTCGTAAAGGTGCCTATTTCGAAAACATTTACTTATTCAAAAGGGCAAAGGGACGTCTATAATAAGCACTTACTTATTCTTAGTACACTATTATAATGATAAGGTATACCGGCCACTCGTTGCTTCATTTTATCTTAGAAAGTGATTTGCTATAAACCAAAGCAAAATGTTTTATTAAACATTGAGAGCCGAAATTGCTTTAGAAATATGTTGGCATTCGCCCATTAAGCCTAGCTGAGAATTAGAGAGAAGAAGGGAAACGTTTCGGCCGATCCTACCCTAATGGGCCCACTTTACTTAGTATCTTGTTTATCAAGTTTAGTAAAGGGTTAAACCCTAATAGGCTAATACAAATATATCTCTTGTACTTGTAACTCAGTATTCACTCAATAATTAGAAACCCTAGTTGCCTCCGTGGATGTAGGTTGCACACCGTGATTGAACCACGTAATTCTCTAGTGTCAGATTTCTTGCTTTTCTGTTTGTGTTTGTTTGTGTGTTACTCGCGTTCGATCCTAATAACTGGTATCAGAGCCTAGGCTCTTGATTGTGAAAACACGAACCAAACCCAAGCTTCCACCTTATACCACTGCCACAAACCCTAGCAGTCGTCTAGGGTTCCGCCGTCGTACTACCTGTTTTGGTCAAAAATCAGTTTAAGGATAATGTAACCAAATTTTGTTTGTGAGGTAGAGTGCTTATATGTTTGAACAACAATGTAAACAATTGTAAAGTGTAAATGACAATGAACACCGTGATTTGTACGAGGAAAAAGCCCTTGATCTTTATAAGATCTCTGGCACAAAAAACCTCAGGTGATGAAAACTATCGATCACCAACTATATTGAACAAACTATGAACGATTTGGTACAACTTTGGATGACAATGAGCTCGATACAATGAAATTCTAGTGTGAGTGTTGAGAGCAGTTTTGATGTTGCCAGAGTGTGCGGGTATTGTGTGTGTTCAAACTGAGCTCATCATCCCCTTATAAAATTGGAAATATCTATACAACTAAGTATACGAAAAATGTGCAAGCATCCCATGTTCGTCCATAACGGCTACACTTCAATATGCACGTGCTCATTTGGAGCATATTCACCGATATTCCAGCATAGACTAAGTCCACGTCACCAAGTACCTGCGAATAAACATTAGAGAAATAGGGAACAAATGTTAGATAACACAAATAATAATTAGGATTCTTAATCCTCAGACTTCCTGCACCATCCGCTAAGGATAAGTGATCCAGGCTAAATCTGGATACATGATCTAAACTATTTAAAATCAATGCCCTAACAATTGCCCCCAAATATGGTAGATGTGATACATACCAAGTCTGCCATATTTCCGTTAGATGCGGACTACCGTTAGAGCTTATGACATCACCGAAGGGATTGCCTGCAACAATCATCACGCTATATAGGGTGAAGATAGGATTTTGAAAAACCATTTATGATCAAAGAATCCAAATTTATTGTCATACCCCAACCGATGGCGGAAACATCAGAGCGCGGCACTGAGCGAAATAGATTGTCCAGGAGAATCCATAACAACTATTTGTTGTAATATATTAAAGGTTCATGTCCCATACCACAAACATATAGAATAAAAACAGTTATTACAGACATTGTTCTCAAAGACAAATATCCATTCCGACAACTCAGATTTTTATTTAGTTTGTTTCTAGACTCCATCCTAGCTCAATTCCATCAAATAGCAAGCAAGCATCCTAAACACCTGTCACATACGTTAAAATAGAGGTCAATACACATTGTGTAAATGTGAGCATACAAGTTTGATAATAATAGTAGAGTTCGATAGCGTTTACGCATAACCAGCATGTACAACGTATAGTGTGAAGCGTGTAAGTTATCGACAAAGATCCTATCAATACCAATGACCGCGATTTGACTGCGAGTAGCGAGTGCGCATCACATGTTCACCACTGCGAACACATGAAGTAATGTCCTTAACAACCCCTGAGTGAACATGTGCTAAGTCCAAACTATAGTACTATCGTTGCTAAGGCAAGTAGACAACAATCAATGTGTAAACATAACAAACAGGCATTCATCGAATCACGTATAACATGCAGTAACGGTTAGCGTTTAAATAGTATTTGCATTGTGTGTCGATGTAATTTAGAATAAGTGACGTATGTAACACCCAAAAGTGCTTAAGCAAAAAAGGGATCGAGTATACTCACAGCGATGGAGGTTAATGGATTGAAGGGAGCGCAAGAGTGAGATTAGCCTAATCAGAACGATAGCATAAGCGATAAGCGGCGCGTAAAACGGGGCAAGTGAAACAAGGTAACGAGTGGTCATCCGATCGGATGGCAATCCGAACGGATGGCCATTCGGTCGGATTGACACTCGTTTGGGGTGGATGTGTTTGTGTATGATGGCTTTGAAGTTTTCGTTGTAGCATTTTGAAAACAGAGAAGTATCTCAACCTTTCAGGTCGTCCGGTCGATCGGTCGTTCGATCGGATGGCGATTCGTCCAACAGGACATTCCTCGGAAAACAATAAGTGTTGGGGACCCAATGTCATCCGACCGAATCGTCGTTCGATCGGATGGCAATCCGATCGGACGGCAATCCATCTGGGTGACTTGTTCGTTTTGAAACTCGTTAAGTTTTGAAAAGTTTGTGGTTTGATTAAGACGTTATAACAACGTACTAAACAACGGAACCTCGCCAAATCCTAAGTCGTTCGATCGAACAGGAATCACCCAAATCCAATCAGTTCACTGGTTTGTGACGGTGTTCATGTTCAACCCGTAATCTGTTGTCTCTTGGATAGAAATCAGATCTCAGACCGGCACTTCTCTAAGAATGAGTAGAAGACCTGACCGAGCTCCGATTCTACCAGCCTTTGAGAGTATTGAGTGTAAAAGATTTGAAAGAAAGTTGGAAAATATCTTTCAATCCTTTTTAACTTCGAAAGTGTATAGATCTATGCGAAAATATTGTTAAATCATGTGGAACTCCTTCAGATCTGAGTTGTTCTTGGTGGTATGAGGCCAAAGCTTGAAGTTCATAAGAACTCCATGATGACATCACCCTAGAGCACCTCAAATTCACTGATTTCACGGTTAAAAGTTAAGATTTAAAGGTGGAAATGATGAAGAAATGCGTGTAGATCATAAAAGTACAAGATTTGAGTTGAAAACTTACAAGAATCGCGAGAAATCGAGAGAAAGATGGCCTTGAGTGCGCTGGTCGAATGAAGGAGCTGTCACATCACAAATGATGTGATAGAGGGGTATTTATAGGGTTTCCAAAAGAGGAAAGGGCGCACCAGGTGACGAATCGGATGAATGTCTGATCGGATGGCCGTCCGATCGGATGGCCATTCGATCGAATGGTCATTCGATCGAGGTGGCGTGGAGAGTTAGATTTTCATGTTTTCGTTTCGTGCGTTGAGCGTTGCGATGCGATGCGATTCGAGCGAGCGATGCGATAGTATTACCCAATTGGTTACACAAATAACCTAACTACTATATCTAACATACAGTCATTACCAATAACTTGTGTTTAGCATTTTGCGATTAGATTGCGATGCGATAGAGTTCGATTGCGATTGCGATTAAACACCTCAACATAATAACATGCACAAGTAACACATAATAAGCACACACACGTAAAACAATATCCATAACCTATAATTCGGGTTGCGAATGCGATTGTGATGCGATTAGCGATAGGTCGATTAGCGATTAAACATACGATTAAACCTCGATTATTAATAGATACTCCACATAATACAACTAAAGCTATTAAATAAAAGGATTCGATTACAAGTCAAAAGCACAATTTAGTAGTTAAGCAAAGAGTGACAGATCGCAATTAGTAATCTTTTCTTCCTTTGACTTTGACTTTCCAAAAGCGGGTTGTTACAGCCTCCCCTACTTTAGGAAATTTCGTCCCGAAATTTAAGAAGTAGGCGTAACAAACAGTTGCGGGTACTTCGCCTTCATGTCACTTTCGAGTTCCCAAGTAAACTCGGCACCGCGTTTGCCTTCCCAGCGAACCTTCACAATGGGAATGCGTGAGCATCTGAGTACCTTGGTCTCTCGGCCCATGATCTCGACAGGCTTTTCCACGAAGTGTAATGTTTCGTCCACTTGTAAATCCTCGAGAGGGACATGTAATTCCTGTTCGGCTAGGCACTTTCTGAGGTTCAAAACTTGGAAAGTCGGGTGGACGTTACTCAGTTCCTCCGGTAGTTCGAGTCTGTAGGCCACTTTGCCAATCCTTTCCAAAATTTTAAAGGGTCCAACATATCGAGGCGCAAGCTTTCCTTTCCTGCCGAATCTGATCACCCCCTTCCAAGGTGCAACCTTTAGGAGTACGTGATCGGCAACGTCAAATTCAAAGGGCTTGCGGCGTCTATCGGCGTAACTTTTCTGACGACTCCGAGCTTTCAGTAGATTGTCTCGAATTTGGAGGATTTTATCGGTCGTTTCTTGCAACAGCTCAGGACCGGTAATTTGCGCGTCTCTAATCTCGTGCCATACAATAGGCGATCGACATTTTCTTCCGTATAATGCCTCAAATGGTGCCATTTGAATATTAGAGTGATAATTGTTATTGTACGAGAATTCGACTAGAGGTAAGTGCGTGTCCCAATTACCACATAAATTTATGACACACGAGCGAAGCATGTCTTCAAGGGTACGGATCGTGCGTTCAGTCTGACCGTCGGTTTGGGGATGGAAAGCGGTACTTAGATTAAGCGTAGTACCGAGAGCAGATTGGAATGTTTCCCAAAGACACGAAGTAAACCGACCGTCGCGATCAGAGATGATGTCACGAGGCGTCCCGTGTCGACAAATGATCTCGTCGGTGTAGATTCGGGCTAATTTCCCTACCTTAAAGTCTTCTCGTATCGGCAAGAAATGGGCTGATTTAGTCAAACGGTCAATGACAACCCAGATGCTGTCGTGACTTGATGGCGTGCGCGGAAGTTTCGTTATAAAGTCCATAGCTATACTCTCTCACTTCCACATAGGGATCTCGGGTTGCACGAGTAAGCCAGAGGGTCTTTGATGTTCGGCCTTGACTTTCGAACAAGTCAGGCACTTCGAAACATAGATAGCGATATCCTTTTTCATACCCGGCCACCAGTACTTGTAGAGCATGTCCTGGTACATTTTGTCAGCACCGGGATGAATCAAATATCGGGATTTGTGGGCTTCGTCCATCAGAAGTTGTCATAAATTGGTGCGTTTGGGAATCCAAATTTGGTTTAAGTAATGAAAGATACCATTCGATTTATTCTCGAGTTGAGCGCCGTCGTTGAGAATTCTTTCCTTCTTCAAGGTTCGTTCGGTAAAACAAGCATGCTGAGCATCGCGGATGAGAGTCTCGAGATTGTGCTGGGCTTGAACATCACGAATGCTATGCAAATAGCTTCATCGACTGAGAGCATCGGCGACAACGTTTGCTTTGCCTGGATTATAATGAATCTCACAGTCGTAATCGTTGAGGAGTTCTACCCACCGGCGTTGGCGCATATTCAGTTCTTTCTGGTCAAATATGTGTTGTAGGCTCCTATGATCGGTGAAGATCGTACACTTAGTACCGTAAAGGTAGTGTCGCCAAATCTTTAACGCAAAAACAACTGCACCAAGCTCGAGGTCATGTGTGGTATAGTTCTTCTCGTGGACCTTGAGTTGTCGAGAGGCGTACGCGATAACCTTGTCTCATTGCATGGGTACACAACCAAGACCGAGGTTAGAGGCATCGCAGTATACTACGAAGTCGTTGTTTCCGTCGGGAAGTGAGAGCACGGGAGCATTGCAAAGCATTGCCTTGAGAGTTTGAAAGGCCTCCTCCTGTTTAGTTCCCCAAACAAAAGGTTTGTCCTTGTGTGTAAGCGAGGTAAGCGGTACAACGATTTTTGAGAAACCTTCGATAAATCGGCGATAATAGCCTGCTAGTCCGAGAAAGGAACGGACTTCAGACGGGTTCTTGGGTGTAACCCAACTCTTAACTGCTTCAATCTTCATAGGATCGACGTGAATACCTTGACTATTGACAATATGACCCAAGAATTGGACCTCCTCCAGCCAGATTTCACACTTGGAGAACTTGGCATAGAGACGGTTTCCCTGGAGTAACTCAAGAACCAAACGTAGATGTTGCGAGTGTTCGGTTTTTGACTTGGAATAGATCAGGATATCATCGATGAACACGATGACGAAGCGGTCAAGAAAGGGTTTGCACACGCGATTCATTAGATCCATAAAGACTGCGGGAGCGTTAGTCAAACCAAAAGGCATGACAATAAACTCGTAGTGGCCATAGCGGGTTCGAAAAGCGGTTTTGGGTATGTCTTATTCTTGAATTCGTAGTTGGTGATAGCCTAAGCGTAGATCGAGCTTCGAGAAATACGTAGCACCTTGTAATTGGTCAAACAAATCGTCGATTCGAGGCAAGGGATATCGATTCTTGATGGTAAGCTTATTCAATTCCCTGTAGTCGATGTACATCCGGAACGATCCGTCCTTCTTTTTGATGAAAAGGAAAGGCGCGCCCCAAGGAGAGGTGCTAGGGCGAATAAAGCCTTTATCAAGCAGTTCCTGGAGCTGACTCGAGAGTTCGCGCATTTCAGAAGGAGCGAGGCGATAAGGCGCTCTAGCAACAGGATTTGCTCCAGGAATAAGGTCGATTCGGAAATCGATATCACGAATGGGAGGTAAACCAGGTAAATCATCAGGAAATACCGTGGGGAATTCCTGAACAACAGATACTTCTTCCAACGTTTTTCCTTTCTTTTCCTTCTCTGCTACTACGATGTGTGCCAAGAAAGCTTGGTATTCCTTGCGGAGACACTTGCTAGCTTGGACACACGACATGAGTTGCAATCTTTTCGAATCGACTTCACCATAAACACACAATTGATCACCATTTGCGAGAGAAAAACGAATCATTTTATCAAAGCAAACAATTTCAGCATGATTCTCCCGAAGGAAATCCATACCTACTATGACATCAAAGCTACCGAGTTGCATCGGAATGAGATTAATCGGGAAAACGTGACCGTTGAGATCGAGAGTACAGTCACGCAGAACAGAACTGACAGTGACGGTTCTTCTAGTTGCAACTTCTACGTCGAACGTTGATGGGAGGTTAACACGCTTACGATTTAGGAGCCTTTCGAATTCGAACGATACAAAACAGTTATCGGCTCCGGTATCAAACAAACACGAAGCATATATACCACTTACGAGAAACGTACCATTAACAACGTTGTTGTCTGCCTGAGCCTGGCGGGCGTTGATGTTGAAGACGTGCCCGCGGGCTGCTTGTTGAGCTGGCTGCAACTGCTGCTGCTGTGCTGGCTGCTACTATTGCTGTGGCTCTTGCTTCACCACTCTGTTTGGGCAGACGTTTGCGAAATGGTTGGGATCACCACACGCAAAGAAGACTCTTGCTTGAGCAGCAGGAGCAGGAGCTGCTTGCTGTCCTTGCGGAGCTGGTAGAGCAGGAGTTTGAGCTTGAGTTGGAGCCGGAGCTTGTCGAGAACCAGTACGGCAGTTTGCAGTGAAGTGGCCGTACATGTTTCAATGAACAAAGAACCGGCATGCGATACCAACCGGGTGATGATAGGTACAAGTAGGGCAAAGCGGGTGTGGGCCAGTGTATGCACGCTTTGCTAGCTGTGCATTTACCACAGGCGCCGCTACTTGACGGTGTTGGGGTTGCGGTTGAGCAAGTACTGTTTGAAGTGGGGCAGCAGTAACTGCACAGTTCTTGTTGCTGGAACTGTTGTTGTTCTTCCTCTTGTGACGTGAGAGCTTTGAAGATTGCGGTGCGGTGGCGGTTGTTTCAGCGGTGGGAGCGGCGGTGACTTGATGTAGACTCTTGGCAGCTTTATCAAAGTAACCAGCCTTGGCTCGCTTGTCGTTTATCTCAGCAGCGAGTAAGAAGGTTTCCTCAATAGCTGTTGTCTTTGAAGCGTGAATGAAATCAACAACGCAATCCGAAAGAGCACGGATATACTTCTTGATGGTGATTTCAGGGGTAGTAACCTGACCAGGGCAGATGATACTCAACTGCATGAAGCGAGCAGTTAAACCAGCGTTATCTCCACCATCCTGCTTAATGTGCCAGAATTCATCCTCGAGCTTTTGGAGTTCATGGGGAGGACAGAACTCTTGCATCATGATGTTCTTCAACTCGTCCCACGACAATCCGAAAGCTGCATCGTTTCCTCATTTGTTCCTCTCGGCCGTCCACCAATCAAGAGCGCGGGATTGGAAGACGCCGGTAGCATTGACAGTGCGTAGGTCTTCTAGACAGCTACTCTGGTACAGGGTAACTTCGATCGAATCAAACCATTGAAACATGGTCGTAGGCCCATCTTCGCCGGTAAATTCTTTCGGGCCGCAGGCTTTGAACTGCTTGAAGCTAAAAGTATCCTTAGGAGATTCTGTCCTGGATTCTTCTGAGGACTTGCTAGCGTTTTCATTCAACTCGCTGACAATTTGTGGAATTAGTTTAGCGATTTGACTTGCGACGAGAGAAGCGATTCGCTTGTCAGCGTGTTTGCGTCTAGTGGCTCGGGAGTGTTGCGATCCAAATGATGGCATTGTCTACAACAGACATCGTCACAGGACTCAAACTCAATTTCGATTATTCCTAGTATAGTCTAGCGATTCACCATAAAGCTCAGGAACACACCCATTCATAAAGTTCACGTAGGCACATAATCACAGAATCACGTAAGCACAGAATCACGTAAGCACATAAGCACATGAGCATATAAACTAACCAAAACACGTATTTTGCACGTATTCACCTATCCTTCATAACAGCGTGTAGCGATTTAAGTATAGCGATTGCGATTTGCGAGTAGCGATTGCGAATAACACCAGTGATTTGTTAGCGTTTTGAGATAGGTGTGCAGTGCGAGTCGTGCGTGTCGAATCAAAGCGGACAGCGAAAAGCGAGTAAATCACCAAAATCAAAATGCATAAACACATAAAATTACAGAAAATTAACATAAAAGCAATAATTCTTAGAGTCTGCGGTGGCAAATTCCAGAATAGAAACACATAGAATCGAGAATAGATTGTTTGCGGCTCGATAGACATCTACTACCCAAAGTGATTCGACTATTCATAAGGACTCGTAGTATATACTAGGGCCTTCAGGACTGTGCTCTTGCCTCAATCCGGGCAATCGGCACGCATCCCTCCAGTTGTAGTGTGACTTCAAGTAGTTGGAGTCCGTCGAGACTTTGGTGAGAGTTTACAAAACCACAATAAAGAGCGGAATAAGTCATCAAGGTTCGGGTTTCACCCCTTGTAAAGCCCGTCTTTGCGTCTAATAAATATGACGACCAAAACCACTAGAAACATAATACTTTTTAAAAGGGTCCAACTTTTCGCAATTTAAGGCAACATTACTAATATCATTTATGCATAATTTTAACAAAATTTGGGCATGACCCGTCCATAAGACGAGCATATCCCTGTTTTAACCATCATCAAAACAAATAAGTCTACAATCCGTTCGACTAGACACGACTAAAAACCATAACATCAAGTGTTAAAAAAAAGTGCAACGACTAACAAGGTTATACAAAATGAGCATTTTGACCCAAAACATTAATACGAAATAACGGAAGCGCTTGATGGTCATAATGTGTGCATGAGCTCGCTCCAAATTGCCAAGTCGCCTAAAGTGAGGATTTACCTACATTCAACATAAACAAATAATTTAATATTTCATCACTAACACATCTAAACGATAAACCGATTCGTCACTTTTGCGGTATTACATCATTCAAATACTTTACTAACCGTTAAACGGTTCGTTACATGCTTGCCTCAAAGTAGAGACTAAGCATGCTTTTCTTAACATACGCGCTATGAACGGATACTAGTAACATTACATAACTTCCATTCGATTCGTTCATGACGAAGAACATATTCTTTACATTCATACATCATACTCCAATCCGAGAAAGGCGGATCGAGTAGACTTTCATACATTACATACTTAACTTCCCATACCCGGTTCAACTAAAAGAACCGGATATGATGCATTATCTTTCATAACTTCTTCATTCCTCACAATCCGTTATGAAAGATAATGCATCATATCCGGTTCTTTTAGTTGAACCGGGTATGGGAAGTTAAGTATGTAATGTATGAAAGTCTACTCGATCCGCCTTTCTCGGATTGGAGTATGATGTATGAATGTAAAGAATATGTTCTTCGTCATGTTTTATTTAAGTATGTAATTTACCCCCTCTACTTAAGTATTTGTTTTATTTAAGCATTTCTATTACTAACTAATTATTTACACACATTTTACCAACCAAGTTGGGATTTTTAATTTAATTCATTTTACTCCCTTCATAATAAATTTCGGGGTGTTACAAGTCTACCCCCCTTAAAAGAGGTTTCGTCCCCGAAACCTTTCTCATTCCAACTAGACCAATTCTACCATTACTTTTTCGTCTATTCATTCACGATGCTTACTACAACCTAGATGCATTCGGGATCTTGGCAAAAAGTTTCATTTATGCACAAACATATTTGTACGCATTGTCCCTCCGTTCTTAAATTAAGTAAATTACTTTCATAATCGCATATAAGTCAGAATCTGATCCAGAGCTCTTATTAGTGTCGTTTTCACCTTATAATGCTAGTTCCTAGCATACATCATCACTAGCGGTTCTTTCATTGAAATTTATTTCAAATGTATACTATTGGTCGTACAAGCCTATGCTTACGGCTTGTTTCTGTCTTTCTAATTCAGCATAACATATTCATACATTTGCTAACAAAAATAAATCGATTTATTTCATTCCACTCACGTATCGTACACGATATAATTCATTATTGTAACCATGAGAAAACCCTATCATCCCATTACTAACACTCTTCTAATTACTTCTTATTCATATGAGGGCTTAGCATACCATTATACGCATACTATAAACATTTAATGACTTAGTAGTATTAAAACAAAGCTACCCTCTTCCTAATTACTTTTTCATGCTTACTATGAGCATAAAGCATCGTTCTACAGTTACTACTGTTACTTGAACTAATTACAACTTTTGAGTTTGGCCTCAAATTTAATCCTTCGCAACACTTTATTATTAGCTCTTTGCATGAACTACTTATTATACTAACCTTGACTTTATTGCATAAATCAGTTATCCGTGTGCCGGATCGATCCACTTCTTTATATGTACCTTCCGTACCAGAATTGGTCTCATTCATTCATGAAATATGCTCTCACTCGTGAGCATCCTTCCACTAGCTTTATTACTATCACCTCACTAAGAATTCCTTCATATTTATCTATAAATAAATAGTTAGCACATAACCTTTCATAATTGTGTCCTACATGGTGTTTGTTCGCCTATTGTCTCTTTCACAATTTTCTCACGTACATGCTAAAATATATTATACATTCCATTTCTTACATACTATCCCTTCATTTTATTGGCCATTTCGCCAACTTTCGCAGTTTGACCTTTCAAGGTCAGACTAACACCCCTTACTTATTGTGGTCGTATCGAGGTACACGTTCGTACTTTATACTTGCATACTTGCAAGGACTTCATTCACTTCGTTTGACTTTTCGGAAGTCTAATTGTAAATACGTTCTTACTTATGTGAATCAGTTATCCTATTCCGACACGTCATTCTCTAGTTGAGCCCTAAGCTCCTATTAAAAATAGGATCTTTTATACATACTTTTCACGGGTCAAATCCCTTGACTCGTTATTCATACTTTGCGACGGTTAATACTTTCCAAATTGCGACAATGCATGCCCATACATTATGCTCACCTACAAGTAACAAACTTGACAATTGAACATTAAATATCGGGTTCAAATGGCGATCGCCATTTGACCCGTATGACTCATTTGAGTTTCGTTTTTAGTTTTTTATTCTTATTTGTTTAATCCGTCTTCATTTACGGATTCGAACTTTTAATTTATTCCCATTCATTCTTACTGGTTTGACCCGTGCTTGCTTACGGATCCAACCTTTCATTCCTTACATGGTTGAATCCATTTCTCAGATTCATACATTTTCATCTGTACCTTTCGTTCTTCTGTCGTATCATTAGCATGTCATTTCTTATCATATGTTTTCGTATTAATCTTCTACATTCAACATCAAGTGTTGGGTTCTAGCACTTAATTCCATGTCCTAATTCATGTAGCGCGTCTCAACGCGACTTTCTACATCCTATTTCTAGTGGTGTTCCCACCCTTCTTTCTTAAGTTTGTTTTACATTCAATTGCAATCTTAAACTTTTCATTCTTATCTTTCTTTCTTATATTGATCCGATCCTTTAAGAATCGTTAGACCCCCTTTTTACTAGCTTGACCGGACATAAGTGAGATGATTCTTATGTTTTTCTCGGGCTTCGGTCAATACATAACCATCCCTTAATATACCATTTCCATTTGTTCGTTCACCGTATTTGGTGTTAATTCACCTACGTTCTCTAACGTGTCTCTTACTAATGAGTATCCTATATTACACGTTGCATTTCTTACGTAATGTTTCCAAAATTTGTAAATAATTATTATTTACTGACTTCTACGATTTGACCTTTTAAAGTTAATCACACTTAGTACTCATTGTATATAAGTATTGTTGTACGCGTTGTACTTACTTTCAATTCGAACATATTTACGAAATGTCTTTAGCTAACATCTCAGCTAATATTCTTTCCATACCTTTCATCAACATTACCAAGTTCTCATTTCCACCTTAAAACTTCTCAACTAAAATTTATGACCGATTTACCCTTATAATGAGGTCTTATCGGTTTAACATTATGCCAACAATTTCAACAAAACGTACCATAACATTTCTCATTTATTTATACATTTCACTTTGATTTCGAATATTCAAACACGTATACACCTTCATGTAGATAAATTCGAAGTGATTGCGAAATCACTTACCTTTAGTGTTCATGTTCATGTTCGCCTCATTGCTTCCTCTTACCCCGTTTGCCATCCATACTTGAATCAACTGACAAGATTTCCATCCTTACATATTATTACATTCGTAACATTGTTAGCTTATGTGAGCTTACACACAACTATTCATTTTCTTTCTATTCATACGTTATTTGACTTTCGTTAGTCAAATTTCGTATAAACGAGATATTTATTATTAGTTATCTCATTTCCAATCCATACAACTAAACTATCGTCAAGCATAACACGTAAATCACTTAATACATAACACATTAACTCTTTACTTTAACATTTGTGTCTAATGGCCATTCCATGATATCCCTATACTGTTGACTTTTAGATAGTCAACTGTCTTGCTTACACACTTCAAACTTTTGAACATGTAATCATCTAAATATGATAGACCGTAATATTAATATTCTACGTATTTCATACATACAATTTACGTGATCCTCCAAACAATACACATATATACATTCACTTTCACGTACTTTCACATGCTAATGCTTCATGATTCTACAAATAGTAAATATCATTCAAGTTAACTATATAACATAATTCCAACATATCCTTTACTAATAAGCTCGTATGATTCGCATTTAGCACATATTCGCCTCTTAATCATAACAAGGCAAATCATAAAATACACATAAGCATCACACCATTCAAGTACAAGGTACAAGCCTCTAATGCATAATTCTGATCAAAGCATACATTCATCCGAAATTTCATACGAATTCCATCTAACTCACATTCTTCAAATTATTTTCACCACTAATCTCATCATTTTTATATTCATTTCTTAACAATTCTGGTTCCTTCACATATCCAAATACTTTAGTCTATATTTACTTCCTTCATTATTCATTATCATACGTTTCCAACTCCACTTTATACATTCGTCATTCATTTCATGCCATTCCATATGTTACATTCGACTTTTAGAAATTTTAACCTGATACTATCATTTATTTTATCCGTACATAGCTTAATTTGCCTCATTAAGACTCAACGGGACCGCGAATGAGGCTCTCGAGAAGTGTATATAACTAATTATGAAAAATATGGAAGTTTTGGCGGACTGCCTTTACGCAACATCATGTTTTGCGTTTAATACGAATCATAAACTTTTCAATATATCATAGTTCATTAGTCCGTAATTACTTCATTCGCATTCTTACATTTTGAATTTGTTTTGCTCTTTTAAATTTCATAACTCATCTCGTGTCATTCGATTCATCACTTTCGACTCTTACGAATCCATTCTATCGTAACCACTAATTGTGGTTACATACATCTATTAGGCCATATATGGACCTTACGTAATCATTAAATAGGCTTTCGGACAATCCGGTAACTCAAAATGCGAAAATAATACAAAACAAATTTTTTTTTTCAGCGGACTTAATTTCCGCTAGCCGTCGGCGACGGCCTCACACCCCGTCGGCGACGGGCTCCGCAATGTGGCGTCGGCCACTTTGTCCGTAAGCAGCAACATAGGGCGTCGGCCCAAAGGGGGGGGGGGGCGTCGGCGACGGCTGGCAGCCCGTCGGCGACGGCCTCCCGATTGCTAAAACACTGCTGCACTTATTTTTTGGTTGTTTTGACCATTTTCCGGGTTCGTTTTCAGCCATACGGTTCCTAGAACTGCCCGTATGGCCCCCATACTTACTCCTTTACGTACTTAACTTAAATGTTATATCCCAAGCACATTACACATGCTAGCATTTTACCAAAAACTTAAATTGTTACCTCATTGGCGATCTTGGAGCGAGCACACTTTTGAACGAGCCGTCGGTTTAAGTTCAAGCATCACATCATATGCTCGAATCCCTCAAACATTGGCTCTGATACCAACTTGTAAAGCCCGTCTTTGCGTCTAATAAAAATGACGACCAAAACCACTAGAAACATAATACTTTTTAAAAGCATCCAACTTTTCGCAATTTAAGGCAACATTACTAATATCATTTATGCATAATTTAACAAAATTTGGGCATGACCCGTCCATAAGACGAGCATATCCCTATTTTAACCATCATCAAAACAAATAAGTCTACAACCCGTTCGACTAGACACGACTAAAAACCATAACATAAAGTGTTAAAAAAAAGTGCAACGACTAACAAGGTTATACAAAATGAGCATTTTAACCCAAAACATTAATACGAAATAACGGAAGCGCTTGATGGTCATAATGTGTGCATGAGCTCGCTCCAAATTACCAAGTTGCCTAAAGTGAGGATTTACCTACATTCAACATAAACAAATAATTTAATATTTCATCACTAACACATCTAAACGATAAACCGATTCGTCACTTTCGCGGTATTACATCATTCAAATACTTTACTAACCGTTAAACGGTTCGTTACATGCTTGCCTCAAAGTAGAGACTAAGCATGCTTTTCTTAACATACCCGCTATGAACGGATACTAGTAACATTACATAACTTCCATTCGATTCGTTCATGACAAAGAACATATTCTTTACATTCATACATCATACTCCAATCCGAGAAAGGCGGATCGAGTAGACTTTTATACATTACATACTTAACTTCCCATACCCGGTTCAACTAAAAGAACCGGATATGATGCATTATCTTTCATAACTTCTTCATTCCTCACAATCCGTTATGACGGATCTTACTTTTACTTTCAAAAAATCATAGAATTCAAATCTCACAATTTTAACATAACAACACAATTCGATTGAGATTATTATGCATATAATATCATAATAGAAATAGGGTGTACACTAACGTACCTCGATCTTGTGAACCTTCCGATTTCCTAATATTGGATCCTTCTTCCTTCACGCCTATAACAACACGTTCATTCGTTTATTTAGTACAACCAAATCTCATTCGTTCATCTTCCAAATCATACATATTATTCTTCTAAGCATTTCATCAAACACTTGGTGGTCATCATATTTACAAGTATTATATACAAGCATACAAGGCATGAATTCCTACTAGTTCATCATATAATTCATCAACAATACATACATGTTCATATCTTTCTTTCATCCTACATAAATTTCTGAGATTCAAACATTACAACATCACCATATTTCAAGATTTCACATAACTATAACCACTTTGATCATCCTATTCATACCACAATTTCACAAAGTGGGTTTTTACCAAAATCTTTCAAATAACCTAAAAATCAACATGATTCTTGTTCTAGAAGGTAACCCTAACTCAGATTTCTCACATTTAGACATAAAAATTTGAGATTGGGTTGAACCCCTCATTCTACAAATCATGATTTCAGAAAATTAAACTTACCACTTCAATAATCGAGGTTAGATGAGTGTAAATCGGAGTTCATGCACTAGATTACCCTTGAATTTCCACTTCAATTTACTGAATTTGCAAAACAAGGGTTTCACCTTGTTCCCCCCCCCCCCCCTGTTCGATCGATCCCAACCACGCACAAGAGTGTGTGTGTGTGTTTGAGTTTTGTTATGCATTAATACCTTCACTTTAAAGCTTTACCAATTTACCCCCTCTAGTTATGTATTTGTTTTATTTAAGCATTTCTATTACTAACTAATTATTTACACACATTTTACCATCCAAGTTGGGATTTTTAATTTAATTCATTTTACTCCCTTCATAATAAATTTCGGGGTGTTACACCCCTAACTTAACGACTATGTTTCCTGTTTTGATGTAGTAGAGGGGAAAATTTGCGTCGAAGTATGGATTTCACTCCTGATTCAACGCAAATTCTCGTGTTTATAATAAATATAGCGATTTGAACGAGTGATCCAGTCGAGAGTTTGCGGTTTTCACACCTAATCTTAACCAGGTAATTCGTTTGTGTGGGTATCCAGCCTTAGGAAAAGCTAGTCTTACGCGGAACTATAGTATGCGATGTTCGCACAAGATTTGTTGTGTATAGCGAGTTCAAGCGAGGAATAGCGTGTAAGCTCGTACAAAACCCATACCGGGTATGCACAAGTCGGTCTGTTGGTACTTAGACTATAGACTAGGTCGTTTCTAAGACATCGACCCGGACTAGGTCAAGTCTGGCCTAATTCCCTATAGTTATGGCTCTGATACCAATCTGTCACACCCCAACCGATGGCGGAAACATCAGGGCGCGGCACTGAGCGAAACAGATTGTCCAGGAGAATCCATAACAACTATTTGTTATAATATATTAAAGGTTCATGTCCCATACCACAAACATATAGAATAAAAACAGTTATTACAGACATTGTTCTCAAAGACAAATATCCATTCCGACAACTCAGATTTTTATTTAGTTTGTTTCTAGACTCCATCCTATCTCAATTCTATCAAATAGCAAGCAAGCATCCTAAACACCTGTCACATACGTTAAAATAGAGGTCAATACACATAGTGTAAAGGTGAGCATACAAGTTTGATAATAATAGTAGAGTTCGAAGTGTTTACGCATAACCAGCATGTACAACGTATAGTGTGAAGCGTGTAAGTTATCGAAAAAGATCCTATCAATACCAATGACTGTGATTTGACTGCGAGTAGCGAGTGCACATCACATGTTCACCACTGCGAACACGTGAAGTAATGTCCTTAACAACCCCTGAGTGAACAGGTGCTGAGTCCAAATATAGTACTATCATTGCTAAGGCAGGTAGACAGCAATCAATGTGTAAACATAACAAACAGGCATTCATCGAATCACGTATAAAATACAGTAACGGTTAGCGTTTAAGTAGTATTTGTGTTGTGTGTCGATGTGATTTAGAATAAGTAACGTATGTAACACCCAAAAGTGCTTAAGCAAAAAAGTGATCGAGTATACTCACAGTGATGGAGGTTAATGGATTGAAGGGAGCGCTAGAGTGATATTAGCCTGATCAGAACGATAGCATAAGCGATAAGCGGCGCATAAAACGGGGCAAGTAAAACGGGGAGGCGGCCTAGTATATTGAGACGCAAACAAGAGAGGGCATTTAATATATTATTGGGCCGAAGCCCATGTTTTGGGGAACAACTTGGAGGTGGCAGATATATTATAACATCAGATCTACGAATTTGAAGGGGAGACGCAAATTTTAGTGGACGGCTACAACATCAGACGGCAATTTTTGGGGAGTCGACATCAAAGGCATCGAACGAACAGACAAAGAAAAAAAGGGCGATCAATAGAGAAGAAGGTGATTGGTTCGAGGGTTCAAGCCGCGATCAAGATTTAAGTCCGGGTTTGCAATTTAGTAGTATTTAATTTTAAAGACTTTGTGTTCTTTATAACTTGATACTATGATTTGTTATTTATTTGAGACTTGTTTCTTGTTCTCGGTGATGATTCTTGGCTAAATTTCTTTAACTACCTAGGCAACGACAATGGTTTAAATAAAGTTTAGATTTTTATTCTATTTTTGGCGTGGTTGTGGATTTTTCTTGTCTTGTAAAAGCTACGGAATTTAACTTGGTGCATATGCGTGCTTGACGATTATTTTATTACTATTTATTGCTTCGTATAATCCTTGGTGACGGTCTTTATCACATAATAGGGTTGTGCTAGGGTTCTTGATTTAGGTGACGGTCTTTAACACGTAATAGATCATTAATCCTTTAGGGTGAAAATCGAGTAAGTAACCTTAGAAGTAATATTCGGTAATTTAATAAAATCAAGTGTTCTGCTAAACTTGTCGCTGTGAGGCTCGAGGTTATTAATAGGTCTCGGTTTGGTTATAAGTCCTTAACATTCCATTGTCTATTAAACCAAGATTAAAATCTGTAGTTGCTTGAGACGTTCGTGCTGTGAGGTAGAGCGTCTTATATAGGCACTTTCAAGAAACTAGAGGACTTTGAGGAAATCTAGAAAACCGGTGAGCGTAACAGCCTAGATAGTGCCACAAGAATCGCCTTGAGAGTGTTTGAGGGGCTTAGTGGTGTCTTAATAGGTTTAGTATCTAAAGATCCCGGTTCCACACCACAAAATCATCGAATAGAAATCCATTCTGAGTTTAGCTTGCGTCTAGCCTAGGTAGTCTTCATCATCTCTGGTCAAAGTCTTCGTTCGAGTTCGTGTTAGTTATTTAGCTAATCTAGTTATTCGTTATTTGCATTATTAGGATTTTTAGAACCCCCCCCCCAATCAATAAACGAATAGTTTAAGTCGTGTCAGTCTTAGTCTTTAAAGAGTCTTAGCGTAATCCTTAGAGTCTCGTGGGTTCGATACTCGGACTTGCTTTAGCTTTACTACATTGATCGGTACACTTGCCGGTTGTGTGCTTTAGGGTTTAGATCGAGTCTTAGTTTATAAATTTAAAGCTTAGAGTGTCTAAATTAGGGTTAATTTTAGTTGTTTTTATTAAACCACTTTGTGCACATCAAGTTTTTGGCGCCGTTGCCGGGGACTCTTGGCGATTGCGTTGATTACTTTGTTTGGACTTAATTAACATATTACGTGCTATTTGTTTGTTCGTTGAGTCGTAGGAGTCTAAAAATTATAAAAATCAAAAAAATATTTGTTTTATTGTCTTTTCTAGTTTGTCGAGTCGTTTGTTAGAGTCTCTTACTTGTTTTCTATGGCGAACCGCACCGTTTACGAGCAGGCTACCACCGGTTTCGCTGGCGCTACTTCACCCATCACCCTTCCGAATATCGCGAATGATAGGTCCTGGCAGATTCCTTCTTACATCATGATGACCATTACCAATTCTTGTCAGTTCCATGGTCGTGACGACGAGGATTAGGGCTGGCATATCGGGTCAACCCGATCTGTTAAGACACGAACACGATAAGACACGAACACGAAACCTGTAAACACGAACACGACACGAAATGTTATCGTGTCAGATTTTCCAAACACGAACACGAACCTGTTAACAAACAGGTTACACGAAATGACCTGTTAAGACCCGAACACGACCTGTTAAGACACGAACATGACCTATCATTCCATATTTGAAATTAGCAATTACGGAACCTGTTTAATGAAAATTTAGTCGCCAAAGGTTCACAAAAGTCATAAAAATGCATAAACACATATTGTCTTAACAAACTTAAAACGAAATCCATAAAAGTCTAATCATAACATCCAAATAGTTTCAAAATTCAAGTTCCCATATGCCTTTCTTTATCTAGATCTTCAATTCCAAACATTCAAACCTACACAAATAATTACAGTCGTATTAGGCATGGACAATTTGACATAAACTCATTCATATAGTTTTATCAAGCAACATTTCAAGAAACACTTGAAGTAGGTACCTTGAGATGTTCTCGGATTTTTAACAAGCAACACTACTTGAAGCATTTGGAGTGGATACCTTAGGATTGTTCACGGAATTTGAAGCATCTGATTCATGGCTAATGTCAAGCGACACTATATCTTCTGTGAGCTCATCTACACTAACTTGGTTCGAACCTACAAAGTACAAACAAATATACATAATAATATTAATAGAATACCACCCAGGCACCCATTCTTCTATCTTAGTATAACACTTAGTATAACACCACCCAGGCACCCATTCTTCTATCTTAAAAAACAAACAACACAACTTACCCTTATGTAACACTCTTAACTGTGAAATTTTCTGATTCATAGCCTAAAACATGTTAGATAATATTTGAGGGCAGAAATTATTTACAGCCCATAAGACAAAACAAATCAAAACAATGTAACATATATTATACCTTAATTGGTAATGGATAAAGAAGGCTGAAGTTGTGCAAGATCCAGGGAGTTTTGACAGCCGATCTACTACTACGGTGGTCAGAAAATTCGTAAAAAACAAGATTTAAACCATAAACATTACCACAACTCGGCTTACAAAGAAATACCTCTTGTGGTGTCGTCGTCTCGTCGATGACGGCTGCGTGGATGGTTGTCGTCGTCTCTTGTGGTGTCGTCGTCTCGTCGATGGTTGCCGGCGGACAACTTTGGAGTTTGTGACAAGAACAGATCGGCGATGGTTGTGGTCGTGGATGGTTGTCGACGGCGCTGTAGGTTTTTTAGGGTTTGGTCCTTTGGAGTTTGAAGCGTGAATTGGAGAATGAGAATATGAAATTCAAATTTGGGATTATACACCCATGACCCACCCGGCTTCTCAGTTCTCAACATACATAATTACCTAATATATTATTTTAATTAAAATTCTTATCATGTCATTAACGGGTCTTAACAGGTTAACGGGTTTTAACCTGTTAAGACACGAAATTTAAACAGGTCTTATCGTGTAGACCTGTTAAGACACGAAACCCGTTAAGGTCAAACACGAAACCTGTTAACTTCGTGTAGGTTCGTGTCGTGTTATCGTGTTCGTGTCAAAATTGCCAGCCCTAACGAGGATGCTCCCGCTCATATAAATCGCATCACTCGCCTTTGCAGCACCTACTCCATTGAGGGTGTTAATCTAGAGACCAGGTACCTTCAGGTTTTCCCATTCTCTCTCGTTGGACGCGCAACCGTCTGGTTCGATTCTCAGCCAGCAGGCACTTTCACTACTTGGGCTGGTCTTCGCGATGCTTTCATAGCCAAATACTTCCCACCAGCCAAGGCGTCTCGCCTTCGTGATCAGATTCACTCCTTCCGTATGGAGCCTGATGAGCCATACCACTTAGCTTGGGAGCGTTTTCAGACGCTTCTTTCCCGTTGTTCGCAGCATGGTTTGTCTGATTGGGCGTTAGTTGAAAAGTTCTACAATGGTCTTACTCCTGAGATTAGAGCTCGTTTCGATACTTCAGCAGGAGGGCAGCTTATGGGAAAGAAGACGGTGAATGAGTGCAATGATTTGTTTGAGAGTTTCGCACATTCTGATATGGACTACAGCTCTACCAGCAGGACTTCCATTCCTGTTCATACCTCCTCGGTAGGTCGAGGGGTAAACCAAGTTAGCTTGGATCCATCGGTAGCTGCTATAGTCGAGAGTTTGAGGCAAGAGATGAGGCAAGAGTTGAATGAGATTAAGAAGAAAGTTGATAGGTGTGAGGTTTGTAGGGGAGGTCACGACACGCTCGATTGTCCCACTCTTACTCTAGAGCAGGTTGAGTTCATAGCGGGTCAGTCTAGGGGTCAATTTAGTAATAATAATTAAATTTTTAACTCCAGCTGGCAGGGTAGTGGTAGTAGTAGTGGATATCGCCCTTCAGGCAATCCCCCCGGTTTCCCATCTGGTCAGTATCAAAATAGGGGGTCGGGTCTTTACACGAGTAGTGGTTCGGGTCAGAGTAGTCAGTTTAGTGGCTCAGGAGGTCAGTTTGCTAGTGGAGGATCGACTCTCGAGAGTCAGGGCAGTGGCAAGGCATTCGAGGGTAGTTTGAGTAGGATGGAGGAGATGTTCGCCCAGATGATGACACAAAATCAGGCGATGGTGACACAAAATCAACAGATGATGACACAAAGTCAGGCGACGCAGAAATCCCTAACTGAATTTATTCAAACTCAAGATCAAATTAATAAGAGTCACGATCTTCAACTTAAAAATCAAGAGTCTACTCTTTTAGATCTTAAGAGAACAGTAGGGGATATAGCTAGGCAGTTGAGAGAATCCTCTTCCGGGCAGTTTTCAGGTACCACACACCCAACCAACCATTCTGTGAAAGCAATCACTACTCGTAGTGGGATGAGTCTAGGAGAGGTCGTGAGAGAGAATGCTGAGTTAGGGAGTGATGATGAGGTAGATGAGGAGATAGAGATGGAGGCCCCAGGTAAGGTGCAACATAGGCTAGACCCAGCAAGTACCGCACATACCGAGGAGCTTCAGGTTGAGAAGAGAGTAGAGAAGCAACCAGTTAGGGTTAGGCCCCCGCCCGTATTTGATCCCTCCCGTCTTCCGTTTCCCGGCCGCTTTAAGCAGCTGCAATACGCTAGGGAATACGAGAAATTTCGTGACATGTTCACCCAGCTAAAGGTGAATCTTCCGTTCATAAAGGCCCTGCGGTCGATGCCTAAATACGCCAAGTTCCTTAAGGATTTTCTCAAGCGTAAGGATAGAGTAGGTGAGTGTTCTAGTACTCCATTGAATGGAGATTGTTCTGCAGTGATCCTGACTAAACTTCCTGAGAAACTCACCGATCCGGGCATATTCACGATCCCTTGTTTGTTTGGTGGTGATGTTCAAAACCACGCGTTGGCAGACCTTGGTGCTAGTATTAATTTGATGCCATATTCATTTTACGAAAAACTAGGCCTTGGTGATTTGAAGCCAACTCGTATGACCCTCTCGTTAGCCGATAAGACAGTTAAGTATCCTAGGGGGATCATAGAGAATTTGTTAGTGAAGGTGGACAAGTTTGTCTTCCCGGCAGATTTTGTAGTGTTAGATATGGAGGCCGATGAAAACGTACCGTTGATTTTAGGGCGCCCGTTCTTGAACACTGCTAAAGCGCTTATAGATGTCTTCTTAGGCACAATCACACTTAGAGCGGGCGACGAATCGGTAGTTTTCAAGGTGAATAATGCGAGAGGGCCGAGTGAGAGAGTCGAGGCGATAGCGTTAGTGGGGGAGAATGAGAGGGTTGAGAGTGATGAGAAAAAGGTGGTGAGTGAGCCAAGTTTAGAGAAGGTGATAAAACCCAAGTGTGGGGATCCACCTGATAGGAGAGTCGAGGAGTTGGAAGAGAGATTGATGAGGTTAGAATCTAAGATAGAGATACTGAGCAAGGCTCAGTGTGGGGATAGGTTTCGATATGAAACATCTAGATTCAAACCGCCCGATGACGAATTGAGAGAGTGTGAGAGATATGGGGATAGGAGAGATGCGGGCAATGTTAGGAATGGTAGTGCTTCAGCCCGTAAGAGTTGGTATGGAGGTGAGCTGCGCTTACATGATCCTCCATGAGTGCGTGAACAGTTGTGACCCACTTGTAGAGTTTGTATTTCGAGTCTTTTATTCTGTACTATGAGTCTAATTTAGTAGTATTGAGTCAGTCGTTTGTGTCGAGTTGGTATTGCTTTGGTGTTTGCTTGTTTTTGTCTATGCAGGTTTGAATATGTACCACCCGTACTCAATCTCCATTCGGGTGATTTTGGAGCTGCTGTTCGAATTTCAGGCATTTATCAAGCATGTCAGTCAGTGTCAAAGCCGATCGCGAACGAAATGCTATACGATCGAGCTGGATTGGACGGGAGTTTTGAAGCATACGCGTTGTTAATAACCAGCTAAGTCCTTTCCGATTTGCCCTTGGTTTTTTATTTCTTATTTATTTTTAGTTTTTGAGTCGGTTTCCATCTTACATTGAGGGCAATGTAGAGTTTAAGTGTGGGGATGGGAAACTATCGTTTTGTGTCTAGTTAGTGTGTCGTTTGAGTCAAAAATTTAAAAAATTTAAAAAAAAATTAAAAAAAATTCCAAAAATCCAAAAAAAAAATGAAAAAAATGAAAAAAATTAGAAAATGTCTTTTGAAATAAGAAGTTTGCAAACTAAAAAGCGGAAAATGATAGAAAAGTCGGGTTTTTGTTCGGGTTCAAATAATAATAATATGAGATAAAATAATTGAGCTTGTGTCTAGTTTGGGATATGCGGGTAGGCTCGGTTCGGTTCTGGGTTCCTTTGATTTAAAATATACCTAATTATCAGTCTACTAGTGGGTTCTCATCTAGGGAAAGTGGGGAAATTGAAACGCCAAAAATAGTATAAGGGATGCCGTTATAAGCTAAGATCGTTAGAGTTTTTTGTCATTATCTCGTTGGAAAAGAAAAAGAAAAAAATGAAATAAACGAGCTAGAAACTAAATGAAAGTAGCCATTTCTATGTAGTCTGTGGTTGGGGATAGCGACTCTACAGCCGGATTACCTCTAGGGTGTGTGAAATCGACCTTGCAAATAAAGAAAAAAAAAGTACCGAAGCCTAAGTAATCCGAGTTGAGGATAGCGACTCTACAGCCGGAATGCCTCTGTGTTAGGGAAAGCAACGTCTACGCTCGTAAAATAAAAGAAAAAAAAAGAAAATAAATAAATAAATAGATTTGAATTTAAACTCTCTTGATCTTGGTATAAGGCGGTTAGGAAATAACCCAGTGGTTGTTCCTTTTGTCCTATAAGCTTGAGGGGGGATTAGGTGGACTTGCAATTCTTAGCGTGAGACCCTAGGTAGATTGACCGAACTTGAACTAAATTGCATGATAAGGGCTTGGAACCGGGTTGGGTTTAAGAGGATCAATATACTTGCAATCGCGGCTAACACAAGTTTCGGTTTTAATAAAGTAACATAAGCTTTGTCCCGAACGACTATTCCGACTATGATTCCGTTTGCATAATTCTTTTTCGAGGACGAAAAAAGGTTAAGTGTGGGGATATTTGATGTGGGGTAAAATACACATATTTGTCTCGTGTAAATTGTATAATATTTGTATAGTTTTTATTTATTATTTCTAGTTTTAGTGTTCTATTACATTATTTTGTGTTTTGCCAGGTCCTGGTGGAAATGGAGAAAAAACGAGTAATATGAAAATAACCAGCCCTTAGACCAAATTAAAATTGCTGCTATTTTCCGTGGTTGGATCGAGCCCACTTATCTGTTCCTTTAGTAATCTGCTAGAATTAAAGATGGGCCTTGAAACAATAAAATATGATATATTAATATCATAACTAAACCTAATCATATGAGAAAAAAAAACAACAGATGAAAAGAAAATACATATATTAAAGGAGGGTAGTGATTTTATTATTTTGAAGGAATGTTGGAAGGTAGCTGCACATAGACGTGTGGGAGGCGGCCTAATATATTGAGACGCAAACATGAGAGGGCATTTAATATATTATTGCCGATGATGTTGTAGCCCAGCGGTGGAAGGACTTGGGGCTGTACCAGAGGTCGCCGGTTCGATCCCCGTGGGCTGCAACGGAGGTGTGAGGGTTTACTTCTTTGAAGGTTCCCGCACAGGTGGCTCCGGACTGACCCCAGATCGTCCGGTAGTTGGGAGCCTGGCTAGGCCCAGGGTTGAAAAAGGTCCCGATAGATCGGGCCCCACTTAAAAAAGCCGTTCCAAAAAAAAAAAAAAAAAAAAAAAAAAAAAATTAATTTAATATATTATTGGGCCGAAGCCCATGTTTTGGGGAACAACTTGGAGGCGGCAGATATATTATAACATCAGATCTACGAATTTGAAGGGGAGACGCAAATTTTAGTGGACGGCTACAACATCAGACGGCAATTTTTGGGGAGTCGACATCAGAGGCATCGAACGAACAGACAAAGAAAAAAAAGGCGATCAATAGAGAAGAAGGTGATTGGTTCGAGGGTTCAAGCCGCGATCAAGATTTAATTCCGGGTTTGCAATTTAGTAGTATTTAATTTTAAAGACTTTGTGTTCTTTATAACTTGATACTATGATTTGTTATTTATTTGAGACTTGTTTCTTGTTCTCGGTGATGATTCTTGGCTAAATTTCTTTAACTACCTAGGCAACGACAATGGTTTAAATAAAGTTTAGATTTTTATTCGATTTTTGGCGTGGTTGTGGATTTTTCTTGTATTGTAAAAGCTACGGAATTTAACTTGGTGCATATGCGTGCTTGACGATTATTTTATCACTATTTATTGCTTCGTATAATCCTTGGTGACGGTCTTTATCACATAATAGGGTTGTGCAAGGGTTCTTGATTTAGGTGACGGTCTTTATCACGTAATAGATCATTAATCCTTTAGGGTGAAAATCGAGTAAGTAACCTTAGAAGTAATATTCGGTAATTTAATAAAATCAAGTGTTCTGCTAAACTTGTCGCTGTGAGGCTCGAGGTTATTAATAGGTCTCGGTTTGGTTATAAGTCCTTAACATTCCATTGTCTATTAAACCAAGATTAAAATCCGTAGTTGCTTGAGACGTTCGCGCTGTGAGGTAGAGCGTCTTATATAGGCACTTTCAAGAAACTAGAGGACTTTGAGGAAATCTAGAAAACCGGTGAGCGTAACAGCCTAGATAGTGCCACAAGAATCGCCTTGAGAGTGTTTGAGGGGCTTAGTGGTGTCTTAATAGGTTTAGTATCTAAAGATCCCGGTTCCACACCACAAAATCATCGAATAGAAATCCATTCTGAGTTTAGCTTGCGTCTAGCCTAGGTAGTCTTCATCATCTCTGGTCAAAGTCTTCGTTCGAGTTCGTGTTAGTTATTTAGCTAATCTAGTTATTCGTTATTTGCATTATTAGGATTTTTAGAACCCCCCCCCCCCCAATCAATAAACGAATAGTTTAAGTCGTGTCAGTCTTAGTCTTTAAAGAGTCTTAGCGTAATCCTTAGAGTCTCGTGGGTTCGATACTCGGACTTGCTTTAGCTTTACTACATTGATCGGTACACTTGCCGGTTGTGTGCTTTAGGGTTTAGATCGAGTCTTAGTTTATAAATTTAAAGCTTAGAGTGTCTAAATTAGGGTTAATTTTAGTTGTTTTTATTAAACCACTTTGTGCACATCAGAGACCCAATGTCATCCGACCGAATCATCGTTCAATCGGATGGCAATCCGATCGGACGGCAATCCGTCTGGGTGACTGGTTCGTTGAAACTCGTTAAGTTTTGAAAAGTTTGTGGTTTGATTAAGACGTTATGACAACGTACTAAACAACGGAACCTCGCCAAATCCCAAGTCGTTCGATTGAATAGGAATCACCCAAATCCGATCAGTTCACTGGTTTGTGACGGTGTTCATGTTCAACCCGTAATCTGTTGTCTCTTGGATAGAAATCAGATCTCAGAGCGGCACTTCACTAAGAATGAGTAGAAGACCTGACCGAGCTCCGATTCTACCGGCCTTTGAGAGCATTAAGTGTAAAAGAGTTGAAATAAAGTTGGAAAAATATCTTTCAATCCTTTTTAACTTCGAAAGTGTATAGATCTATGCGAAAATATTGTTAAATCATGTGGAACTCCTTCAGATCTGAGTTGTTCTTGGTGGGATGAGCCCAAAACTTGAAGTTCATAAGAACTCCCAGATGACATCACCATAGAGCACCTCAAATCCACGTATTTCTAGGTTAAAAGTTAAGATTTAAAGGTGGAAATGATGAATAAATGCGTGTAGATCATAAAAGTACGAGATTTGAGTTGAAAACTTACAAGAAACGCGAGAAATCGAGAGAAAGATGGCCTTGAGTGCGCTGGTCGAATGAAGGAGCTGTCACGTCACAAATGATATGACAGAGGGGTATTTATAGGGTTTCCAAAAGAGGAAATGGCGCACCAGGTAACGGATCGGATGACTGTCCGATCGGATGGCCATCCGATCGAATGGTCATTCGATCGAGGTGGCGCGGCGAGTTAGATTTTCGTGTTTTCGTTTCGTGCGTTGAGCGTTGCGATGCTATTCGAGCGAGCGATGCGATAGTATTACCTAATTGGTTACACAAATAACCTAACTACTATATCTAACATACAATCATTACCAATAACTTGCGTTTAGATTGCGATGCGATAGAGTTGCGATGGCGATTAAACACCTCAACATAAACATAACATGCACAAGTAACACATAATAAGCACACAAACGTAAAACAATATCCATAACCTATAATTCGGGTTGCGAATGCGATTGTGATGCGATTAGTGATAGGTCGATTAGCAATTAAACATGCGATTAAACCTCGATTATTAATAGATACTCCACATAATACAACTAAAGCTATTAAATAAAAGGATTCGATTACAAGTCAAAAGCACAATTTACTAGTTAAGCAAAGAGTGACAGATCGCAATTAGCAATCATTTCTTCCTTTGACTTTGAATTTGACTTACACTTTGACTTTCCAAAAGCGGGTTGTTACAGCGTGGCACTGAACGAAACAGATTGTTCATGAGAATCCATAACAACTATTAATGACAATATTTGTAAGGTTCAATATCCCATACTATTAAACAAATAAAGCATAACAGTCATTACAAATATTCAGTCTCAAAAACAAGTTCCATTCCGACAACTCAGATTTTATTTAGTGGGTTTCTAGACTCCTAACTTATTTCAGCATAGCATCCAATTAACCTGTCACATACGTTAAAATAAAGTCAATACATAAAGTAAAGGTGAGTACACAAGTTTGCATAGATAATAGTAATAAAAGCGTTTACGCATAACCAACATGTAACACGTAACGGGCGAAGCATGTAACTATCAACAATGATACAACCTAACCACGAGACTGCGTTGTAGAGTATGCGCGACACATGTTCACCACTGTGAACATGTGAAGTAAAATGTGATCCCTAGCAAACCCTGTCACACAGGTGCTAAGTCCAAACTATAGTACTATCGTTGCTAGAGGCGGTCTAGTGTAACACTGTATAAGTATAGTACAAGCATTCAACAAATCACGTAGAGCATGCGGGAACGGTTTGCATTTATAAAATGTTTGCTTTGTGTGATGTGTTTTAATAGAGAACGTATGTAACACCCAAAAGTGCGTTAAATGAAAATTGGTTCGAGTATACTCACAGTGTGTGTTTTGTAGGTAAACACAATCTGGATTGGATTGAAGGGAGCGCGTTGAGTTAGCCTGTGCACGGAAACAGAAGTATAAGTCTTCCTCGGGGCTGAATTGTTGTAAACAGAATGTCGAGCGGGATAAGTGTTCAACAGTCCATCCTAACGGATGGGTCCCATTCGGACGGATGGCCATTTAGACGGATGGTCATTCGGATAGGCTGTGGTCGTTTGTGAATCGTTAAAGTTCGAAGTTTAGTTAAAAGCGTTTAAACAATCGAAAATCATCAGGGTCAGGTCATCCGGACGGATGGCCATTCGGACGGATGATCTGTGGTTGAAGTTTTGTAAAATCTCGTAAAATTTTCTAAGTAAAAGTTTTAAGTTAACGGAGACGGTGTGACGATGTGTCAAACAACGGAATACACCAAATCCAGTTCATTCGGCCGGATGGGTCCCGCCCATTCGGACAGACAAGCTGTTCTTGATGAAGATTCATGTTTGGCCCATTAATCGGTCCATCTCTACGGTGGAAATCCGTTTTAAAGCCGACTTTCGACTAAGGAACGAGTCGAGAGTCTGGTTGAGTCCAGATTCCATCAATATTGTGTAAATACAGGAGAAAACATTCAAAACAAGTTGGAAAATGTTGAAATCTTTCATAACTGGTGTTGAAAAGTGTGGAAATCCTTTAGATCTTGGACCAATCTCGATTAAGTGATGCTACACCACAGTTTGCCTAAGCAAAACGATTGGAATCCACCTTCAAGGGGTCCAAATCAGATGATTTCGTGAGAAAGTTAGTGCGTGTGTGTGATTTTGATGAAGAAGGTGGAGTAGAAGTAATTAGAGATGAAGATTGAAGAAGACTTGAGAGAAAAAGCTTACAAAATGGCCTTGAATCGCGTCTGAAACTTGTGGAGCGGATGAGGGTGTCAAAGTCTTAGAATGTGGGTGTACGGCGGGTATTTATAGAGGGTGAGCGAGGGTTAAGCCGGTGTGCGGGATGGCAGTGTCTGGATGGCTCAATCCGGACGGATGGTCATCCAGGTGGATGGTCATCCAGGTTTCGAGAGAGTCGAAGTTTCTTGGTCTCTCGATCCATGATTTCTACAGGCTTTTCCACAAAGTGCAGCGTCTCGTTTATTTGTAAATCTTCAAGAGGAACATGAAGATTTTCTTCAGCTAGACACTTCTTGAGGTTCGAGACATGGAAAGTCAAATGTACGTTGCTGAGTTCCTCCAGTAATTTGAGTCGGTAGGCCACTTTACCAATTCTTTCCAGAATCTTAAAGGGACCCACGTATCGTGGCGTTAGGTTTCATTTCTTGCCGAATCGGATCACCCCCTTCCAAGGTGAAACTTTTGGGAGTACGTGATCACCAACTTCAAACTCAAGGGGCTTGCGGCGTTTATCATCGTAACTCTTCTGACGACTCCGAGCTTTCAAGAGATTGTCTCGTATTTATAGGATCTTGTCAGTCGTTTCTTGTAATAACTCGGGACCGGTGATTTGTGCGTCTCTGATCTCGTTCCATACGATGGGCGATCGACATTTTCTACCATATAATGCCTCAAAGGGTGCCATTTGAATACTAGCGTGATAATTGTTATTGGACGAGAATTCTACTAAAGGTAAATGCGAATCCCAATTACCATCAAAATCTATAACGCCCGAACGAAGCATGTCTTCAAGGGTGCGGATCGTGCGCTCAGTCTGACCGTCGGTCTAGGGATGAAATGCGGTACTGAGATTGAGAGTTGTACCGAGGGTGGACTGAAAAGTCTCCCAGAGACGCGAGGTAAATCGACCATCGCGGTCAGAGATGATGTCACGAGGCGTCTCGTGTCGACAAATGACCTCGTCGATATAGATCCGTGCTAATTGTTCTACCTTGAAGTCTTCTCGTATCGGTAAAAAGTGAGCGGATTTTGTAAGACGATCAACAATAACCCAAATGCTATCGTGACCTGATGGAGTGCGAGGGAGTTTCGTAATGAAATCCATAGCTATACTCTCCCATTTCCACATTAGGATTTCGGGTTGTTCGAGTAGGCCAGAGGGTCGTTGGTGTTCGGCCTTAACCTTCAAGCAAGTTAGGCATTTCGAAACATAGAGAACGATATCCTTCTTCATTCCCGGCCACCAATACCTGGAGCGAAGGTCCTGGTACGTCTTGTCGGTACCGGGGTGAATGGAATATCGGGACTTGTGGGCTTCAGTTAGCAAAATCTCTCGGAGATTATTGCGACTAGGGATCCAAATACGGTCGAGATAGTGAAAAATACCATTCGGTTTATTCACTAACTGGTTTTCGGTTCCATAGTTTCTTTCTTCCTTCAAAGTGTTCTCGAGAAAACAGGTGTGTTGAGCGTCGCGAATGAGGGCTTCGAGGTTGTGCTGGGCTTTAACATTTCGAGCACTATGTAGATAGCTTCATCGGCTAAGAGCGTCAGCGACAACGTTTGCCTTGCCTGGGTGGTAGCGTATCTCACAATCGTAGTCGTTGAGAAGTTCAACCCATCTGCGTTGGCGCATATTTAGCTCTTTTGGTTCAAGATGTGTTGTAGGCTCTTATGGTCGGTGAAGACCGTACACTTGGTACCATAAAGGTAGTGTCGCCAAATCTGTAACGCAAAAACAATTGCACTAAGTTCGAGATCGTGGGTTATGTAGTTCTTCTCGTGGACCTTGAGTTGGCGAGACGCGTACGCGATAACCTTGTCTCGTTGCATAAGAACACATCCAAGACCTAGGTTTGAGGCATCGCAATAAACAACAAAGTCATCATTTCCATCAGGTAGCGCGAGTACGGGAGTGTTGCAAAGCATACGCTTAAGAGTTTGAAAGGCATCCTGTTGTTCGGTACCCCAAATAAAAGGCTTGTCTTTATGTTTTAAGGCAGTGAGAGGAACGATGATTTTAGAGAAATCAGTGATAAATCGACGGTAATAACCCGTCAATCCGAGAAAAAAACGAACTTCGGACGGGGTTTTCGGTGTAATCCAACTCTTAACTGCTTCGATCTTCGCGGGGTCGACATGAATCTCTCGACTGTTGACGATGTGACCGAGAAATTGAACTTCCTCGAGCCAAAATTCACACTTGGAGAACTTGGCGTAGAGGCGATTCCCTTGGAGAAGCTCGAGAACTAAACGAAGATGTTACGCATGTTCGGCTCTCGACTTCGAGTAGATAAGGATATCATCGATAAACACGATAACGAAGCGATCCAAGAAGGGTTTACACACACGGTTCATCAAATCCATGAAGACCGCGGGTGCGTTTGTGAGACCAAAAGGCATGACCACGAATTTGTAATGGCCATAACGGGTACGGAAAACGGTTTTCGGGATGTCTTGCTCCTGAATACGCAACTGGTGATAACCAGAGCGTAGGTCGATCTTAGAGAAACAGGTAGCGCCTTGCAGTTGATCAAACAAATCGTCGATTCGGGGTAGAGAGTAGTGATTCTTGATAGTAAGCTTGTTGAGTTCCCTATAATCGATGCACATTCGGGACGATCCATCCTTCTTTTTCACGAAAAGAACGGGTGCGCCCCACGGAGATGTGTTAGGGCGTATGAAGCCTTTATCAAGTAACTCTTGGAGTTGGCTAGAGAGTTCACGCATCTTGGACGGTGCAAGGCGATAAGGGGCTTTAGCAATAGGGTTAGCTCCAGGGATACGGTCGATAAGGAAATTGATATCGCGGGTAGGGGGTAGACCAGGTAAATCGTCAGGAAAGACATTAGGAAAATCACAAACCACAGGTACCTTTTCCATCGCCTTCTTTTCCTCCTCCGCTACTATGATGTGGGCTAAGAAAGCCAAGTACTCCTTACAGAGATACTTGCTTGCCTGAATGCACGACATCAGTTTCAATTCTTTCGAAGATACTTCGCCATAAACACAGAGTTGATCACCGTTTAAAAGAGAGAAACGGATCATCTTTTCGAAACAAACGACTTCGGCACAATTTTCAAGAAGAAAGTCCATGCCTATTATGACATCGAAACTACCAAGTTGCATTGGGTGAGATCGATCGGGAAAACATGATTGTTGAGTTTGAGAGTACAATCACGGAGAACGGAGCTGACGGTGACGGTTCTTCCAGTGGCAATTTCTACGTCGAAGGTCGTTGGGAGGTTAGCGCGTTTACATTTTAAGAGCTTTTCGAATTCAAACGACACAAAACTGTTATCGGCTCTAGTATCAAACAAACAAGAAGCATAAATACCGTTAACGAGGAACGTACCATTGACAACATTGTTGTCAGTCTGAGCCTGGCGGACGTTGATATTGAAGGTTCTTCTGCGGACTGCTGGCTGTGGCTGTTGTTGCTGCTGCTGCTGTTGTTTCACCACACGCAGTGGGCAGACATTAGGAAAATGACTCGGGTCACCACAAGAGTAGCAAGCTCATGCATGGACAGCGGGCGCAGGAGCTGCTTAGCTGACTTGAGGAGTAGGGAGTGAAGCTAGTGGTGCGAGAAGAGCTTGAGCAGCTTGCTAACGTGGTCCTGAACGGCAGTGAGCAGTAAAGTGCCTATAGATGTTGCAGTTTGCACAGAAACGACAGTTGACCCCTGTCGGATGATGGTAGGTGCAAGTAGGGCACAGAGGGTGGATACCAGTGTACGCATGCTTAGCAGGCGGTGCGTTGGTAACAGTAGCTTGACGGTTCTGGTTGCTGGGCTGTACGGGGACTGCATTGAGTGGAGTTGTGGCGGTGGTTGCATAGTTCTTGTTGTTGTTGTTCTTTCGCTTGCGGCTCTGGCGTGAAGACTTTGAACCTTGAGATGTTGCATTGTCGGTAGCAGGAGTAGCAGTGGCTTGATTAAGACTTTTAGTTGAGGTCTTGAAAGCTCCAGCCAAGACTCGTTTGTCGTTGATCTCGGCTGCTAGCTGGTAAGTTTCCTCAATGGTAGTGGGTCTTGCTGCCTGAACAAAATCAGCTACGCAGTCGGGAAGAGCTCGAATGTACTTCTTGATTGTCTTGTTAGGCGTGTCCACCTGACTAGGACAGATAATACTCAGCTGCTTGAAACGAGCGGTGAGACCAGCGTTGTCACCTCCTTCCTACTTGATGTGCCAGAATTCATTTTCAAGTTTCTGAACTTCATGTGGAGGACATAACTCCTTCATCATAAGCTCCCTGAGTTCCTCCCATGAGAGGCCATAAGCTGCGTCGTTACCGCGCCTGTCACCAATCTAGAGCCGTGGACTGAAAGACACCAGTAGCATTCACAATGCGTAGGTTTTCTGGGCATTCGCTTTGCCTGAAGGTGACCTCGATAGAGTCAAACCACTGGAACATAGCACTGGGTCCATCTTCACCAGTGAAGTTTGTGGGACCACATGCTTTGAACTGTTTAAAACTGAAAGGAGCTTTGGGCGCGTCGCTCTTTGACTCGACAGAAGATTTGCTGCTGAACTAATTGATCTCACTGATGATCTGAGGTATGACTTTAGCCATTTCTTTGGCCACAAGTGAAGCAATACGCTTGTCAGCATGGTTTCGTCGGGCGGCGCGGTGAGTATGGGATCCAAATGATGACATTGTCGAGTGCAACTTCTGCAGCAGACGTCGTAATATGAATTAGATGAGATTCGATTATATTGGGTTTCATTTTGAAAGTTTAGCATTGCATACACATACTTATTATTATTATGTAAAGCTCAGGAACACGTAGGCACATAACACACAGTCACATAGACGCATAATCCAGGTAGGCACGTATACACATAGGTATATAAGCACATAGTCACGTAGACACATAATTCACATATTTTGCACGTATTAACCTACATATTTTGCACGTATTAACCTACATATTTTGCACGTATTCACCTACATATTTTGCACGTATTCGCCTATCTTTCAAGGTTGCGTAGCGCGTTCGAGAGTTGCGAGCGATAGTGAGTAGCGTAAGCGAGGAGTTTAGCGAACGAGAGTTATTAGTTTGTTCGCGATTAGTTAGCGTTTTAGATTTCGGAAAGCTGTGCGAGTTGCACGCGTTTTGCGGAGCGAAGAGCGGAAAGCGTAAATTCTCCAAAATCGAATCATATAAACACATAAAATTGATAACACGTAAAATCGGCAACTGCAGGCTTAAATAAAAAATAGAGTGCCTTGGGTGTTAGACGTTGACTACCCAAAGTGATTCGATTATTCCCAATGAGTTCGAGTGCACGCTTTGGCCTAATAGATTGTGCTCTCGCTGAATACAGCGAACGACACTCATCCTTCCAGTTACTACATGACTCAAGTGAACGGAACAATCGAGACTTTGGTGAGATTTGTAAAATCAAAGTAGGGAGTGGAGCAGGTCATTAAGATGCGGGTTTCACCCCTAACTTAAAAACTTCGCTCCTAAGTGTGGTTAAACAACCATGAGATACAGATGGAGATCTTCGTCGAGATATGGATATCACTCCTAACTCAATGAAAGGTTCTCGTGCTGGGAGTAAAATACGCGTAGAGTGAGTGATCTTATCGAGAGTTCTTGGTTTTCACACCTAATCTTGACACAATCACTCGTTGGTGATGTACGAGCGTTTTCAAAACGTGTGTATTGTGTTGGCCTTGGGAAAGGCAACTGGTATTTCGCCTTAGGTTGCCTTCGCATGAAGCTGGTCTATTGGTACTTAGACTATAGACTAGGTCAATTCTACACGACTCGACCTAATTCCCTATAGTTATGGCTCTGATACCAATCTGTCACACCCCAACCGATAGCAGAATCATCGGGGTGTGGCACTGAGCGAAACAGATTGCTCATGAGAATCTATAACAACTATTAATGACAATATTTTTAAGGTTCAATATCCCATACTATTAAACAAATAAAGCATAACAGTCATTACAAATATTCAGTCTCAAAAACAAGTTCCATTCCGACAACTCAGATTTTATTTAGTGGGTTTCTAGACTCCTAACTTGTTTCAGCATAGCATCCAATTAACCTGTCAAATACGTTAAAATAAAGTCAATACACAAAGTAAAGGTGAGTACACAAGTTTGTATAGATAATAGTAATAAAAGCGTTTACGCATAACCAGCATGTATCACGTAACGGGCGAAACATGTAACTATTAACAATGATACAACCTAACCACGAGACTGCGTTGTAGAGTATGCGCGACACATGTTCACCACTATGAACACGTGAAGTAAAATGTGATCCCTAGCAACCCCTGTCACACAGGTGCTGAGTCCAAACTATAGTACTATCGTTGCTAGAGGCGGTCTAATGTAACACTGTATAAGCAAATAAGCATAGTACAAGCATTCAACAAATCACGTAGAGCATGCGGGAACGGTTAGCATTTATAAAGTGTTTGCGTTGTGTGATGTGTTTTAATAGAGAAGGTATGTAACACCCAAAAGTGCGTTAAATGAAAATGGGTTCGAGTATACTCACAGTGTGTGTTTAGCAAGTAAACACAATCTGGATTGGATTGAAGGGAGCGTGTTGAGTTAGTTGTGCACGGAAACAGAAGCATAAGTCTTCCTCGAGGCTGAATGGTTGTAAACAGAATGTCAAGCGGGATAAGTGTTCAACAGTCCATCCGAACGGATGGGTCCCATCCGAACGGATGGTCATCTGGACGGATGGCCATTCGGATGGTTGGTCATTCGGATAGGATGTGGTTGTTTGTTAATCGTTAAAGTTTGAAGTTTAGTTAAAAGTCTTTAAACAATCGAAAATCATCAGGGTCAGGTCATCAGGACGAATGGTCATCCGGACGGTTGGCCATTCGGACGGATGATCTGTGGTTGAAGTTTCGTAAAATCTCGTAAAATTTTCTAAGTAAAAGTTTTAAGTTATTGGAGACGGCGTGACGACGTGTCAAACAACGGAATACACCAAATCCAGTTCATTTGGCTGGATGGGTCCCGCCCATTCGGACAGACAAGCTGTTCTTGATAAAGATTCATGTTTGACCCGTTAATCGGTCCATCTCTATGGTGGAAATCCGTTTTCAAGCCGACTTTCGACTAAGGAACAAGTCGAGAGTCTGGTTGAGTCCAGATTCCATCAATATTGTGTAAATACCGGAGAAAAGTTCAAAACAAGTTGGAACATGTTGAAATCTTTCATAACTGATGTTGAAAAGTGTGGAAATCCTTTAGATCTTGGACCAATCTCGATTAAGTGATGCTCCACCACAGTTTGCTTAAGCAAAACGTGTGGAATCCACCTTCAAGGGGTCCAAATCAGATGATTTTGAGAGAAAGTTAGTGCGTGTGTGTGATTTTGATGAAGAAGGTGGAGTAGAAGTGATTAGAGATGAAGATTGAAGAAGATTTGAGAGAAAAAGCTTACAAAATGGCCTTGAATCGCGTCTGAGACTTGGGGAGCGTATGAGAGTGTCAAAGTCTTAGAATGTGGGTGTACGATGGGTATTTATAGACGGTGAGCGAGGGTTAAGCTGGTGTGCGGGATGGCAGTGTCCGGATGGCTCCATCCAGATGGATGGTCATCCGGGTGGATGGTCATCAGGTCGGATGTCCGTTCGGACGGCCGGGTGCGCGTTCGTTAGTTTTCCAACTTTGGTTCATTTGTTAAGTGTTGCATTGCGTTAAATCGAGTTGCAAGTGAGCGTTTAAGCGTATAAGCATTGCGTTGATAATCACATAACATTCAACAAATAATCACACAATTAACACACACAATATAAAATAAACCGAGTTTCGAGTCTGTGTTGAGTTTGCGTTGAGTTTACGTTTAAGTATCAATGTTATAACTAAGCGAGTAAGTTGCGATAATAATGCGTTTAAGTAATAAGCGCTATAGATGGCGTTTAGATGCGATAATCGTGATTAAATAAGCGTTGTAATATGCGTTGAAAATATAGTTTAACCCAAAACGTTAATCGAATCCCAAGAGTGCAAGCGTTTATGAAGAAATGACAGCGATAGGTAACGATTCAAAAAGTCGGGTTGTTACATTTTTAACTCCATTCTGGAAACTAATCAAGTATTCTCATTCTCTCTTCATCCTTTTCTTTCTCTGTTTTCTTCTCCTTTATTCCGATCATGGCCAAAATGGTTACAAGATCCTCTCAGGGCAAGAGCCATGATATGAATGGTGTACCACAAAGCCAAAACCTTTTGAGAAATCTTTCTACGGAGCTTTGCAAATTCACCGATCCTAAAATTGATAGCCTGTATACCTGCTTTCTTCTAGGAACAATTTTTCGTCCTTTTGATTCTTCCACCAACAGTGAGTCTGTTTCACCCATTTGGGTGTGCTTTCCTGCTCTACCTTTTCATCTTGGCTACACCTATCCATTCCTTGACCTAACTCAGCGATTCTTCACCCTTACTGGCATTAGCTATAGTCAGGCAATGCCCATGCTGTGGAGGGTCTTTTACACTGTTGAGCAAATCATCAGCAACGGAGGAATTGATTTTAACCTGTCTGAACCCTCATATCTTTATTCTCTTGTGACCCATAGATCCCACTGATTTCTGTTTAAAGCTAAACCCCATCAGCCACTTCCCATTCTTAAGACCACCCAAAACGATACCACATGGAAGAATCAATTATTCTTTGTGAGAAGGGATTCTATTCCTTTAGAGGATAGTCTTCCCAAAAAGTGGATCTTAAAGGGTAGGATATAGGATCCTTAGATAATTACTGTAGAGAGTTGTTTTATTATTGCTGACTGATCCTTTTTTCTTTGTTTGCATATAGTGAACTACTTTGCCTGTCTTGCTGATTTACCTAGTACCGAAGAAAGGATTGTTGCATTTTGGGCCATTGATTCAACCATCAGGACATTCAAGCTGAAGATTAAAGAGTCAGAAGAGACTACCTCTACTTCTTACACGATGTCAAGTAAGTACTTGCATATATTTATGTAATATGATTATGTATTGAAATATATTGAATGAGATAATAAAACTTATATGTTTGTTCACTGAATAGGTGCTCCACGATCTACCAGCAAATCAACTTCCAAGTTTGGCCTGGATGACATTGATAGCATGATCTCCCCTCACTCCATAAAGAAGGAGCTGGCCAAAGGCCAAAGCCTGCCGAAGACGGTGACTACTATAGCCTAGGCTGGATCTAAGCTTTATTCTAGTTCAAGATCTTTATAACTATCGTTGGAGCTAGGCTTTATTCTTTATGGGTTTTGAGGTCCATGAAGAAAGAGTTGTTAACCTTTAAATTGGACCATTATATATTGTGGAATAAGCAATAAAGTATCATTTCATTTCATTCTAATAGTTTCTTGGAGTTGTTTCACAAAGGGTTGCTGCACCAACCAAGGGCAACCTCTCAGTGTTTGTGAAACATGCGCAAGATTTTACTCGATTGTGATGCACACAAAATATCGGCACCCCCTCATGCAAAAAAATCGTCAATCTAGGCGACGATCTTTATTTGGTGTTAATTTTATATTTTTTTACACGTGTTAAAAATATAACTGCCCATTTAATCTTTCTTGTAATTATGAGAATTTCGTATTCACGATATTCTGTTTTCTCCTTATTTATGTCTGGTTGTCCTCTTAACAATGTAATGATGATAAATGATAGAATCAAAAGAGTTAACAAAGAGAGATAAAGATGCGGACTCATGTCATCATCATAAGAATTCGTTGACATACGAGAAAATGTTGTTTAAGAGACATTTCTCTCACATCAACAAAGGTAAAAGGACTCATCTAGTGGAAGTTTCATCCACGACCTAACAATTTGATCAGCCTAACCGCTACAATGTGCATATGTTGAGAATATTTTAAAAAATGAAAAAAACACGTGTAGTTTTTCAGATTAAGGTTCACGAAAAACTAGAATAGAGAAACATGTAACTAGTTCAGAATAGTTTGGTCGGTTCAAAGGCTTTAAGAGATCCATGAGGCATGATTCTAGGACTGTGACGGTTCGAGTGGTCCACGTCAAGTTTGTTCCATGGAAGAATCCAATTCGAATAAGTCAAACCTACTGAGGATTAAGGTGTCACAGGGTTATGGATCAAAGAGTCTTAACATTTCGGTTGTTGGTTTATCTGGAGAGGTTTGCTTACTATTCAAAAGCTCCAAGGGGTGTGTATATGTAATAGTGATAAAGCACTTAAATAACAAGGGTTTGAAGGGGGCATGGATCTACACATATATGCCACGTTAGCAAAAAGGGCTTTGTCCTTCAAGCCATAAAAAACACAGGGTGAAAGGGGCTTAAAGAGAGGCCGTTTTTTGAAACAAAAAAAGGACTAATTCTAGTTCCATTTCCATCGATAGAAAAATTACAAATTACATAAGAATGACAAACAAATGGGCGACAACCTTCACCTCACTCACCCTACATTCCCCAACGCCGATGAAGCTCTCCACACCCCCCCCCCCCCCGAACACCCCCACCCCCACCTTCAAGACCTGCCACAAAGCGGTGTTCCGGACATGGAAGGGCTTCCAACTCCCCTCTTCAAGCCTCACTCTGTCCAGTCTTAGTACACAAATATAATGATAACTTTCTTAGACCAATATGTGTTATGCCAATACACACACTCTTTAACAACTTACAATTTACAACATAACAAGTAATGATAGAAGATATTAATAATATCCAACAACAGATCACTACTACGTACCTTCACCTCACTCACCCAACATTCCCCAACGCTGATGAAGCTCTCCACAACCCCCCCCCCCCCCCACAACACCCCCACCTTCAAGCCCTACCACAAAGCGGTGTTCCGGGCGTGGAGGGGCTTCCAACTCCCCTCTTCAAGCCCCACTCTGTCCAGTCTTAGGTGGTGTTTGTTTTTTCTGTACGAAAACCTCTTCTGCTGCAGGCCACATCTGCAGACATCTGCAGGAGAAGAGGTGGACCAAATGTCTGCAGTCTGCAAGGAGAAGAGTGTTTGTTTTTTTTATATATAAAACCTCTTCACCAACACACACACAACACACTGATCTCTCTCTACAGATCTGCACCACCGCCATCATCATCACCGCCACCACTTCACCACCGCCACCACTTCACCACCGTCATCATCACCACCGCCATCATCTGCACCACTCTCTCTCTACTCTCTCTCTAACAGATCTGTCTCTACTCTCTCTCTAATAGACCTGTCTCGGCGGAGGTGGGGGTTTCGGAGGTGGAGGCGGAGGTGGGGGTTTCGTTTCTGATCGTTTTGGGGTGTTTCGATTTAGGGTTTCGGCGGAGGTGGGGGTTTCGGAGGTGGAGGTGGGGGTTTCGGAGGTGGAGGCGGAGGTGGGGGTTTCGGAGGTGGTGGCGGAGCAGTGGTGGTGGTGGCGGAGCAGGGGTGGTGATGATGATGATGGTGGCGGAGCAGGGGTGGTGGTGGCGGAGCAGTGGTGGTGGTGGCAGAGCAGGGGTGGTGATGATGATGATGATGATGATGATGATGATGATGATGATGATGGTGGCGGAGCAGTGGTGGTGGTGGCGGAGCAGGGGTGGAGGTGGAGGTGGTGCCAAGAAGAGGTAAACCTCTGCTTGGAGAAGCTTACCTCTCATCTCTTCCCCAAAAAGAGGTTGGGGAGAGGTAAAAAGCACTTCTCGAAGAAAAAAAAAAAACAAACACTCTTCTGAGGCTAAACCTCTTCCCGCGTCTGCACGGTGCAGACAGAAGAGGCCAGGAAGCTCTTCTTCCAAAAAACAAACACCACCTTAGTACACAAATATAATGATAAGTTTCTTAGTACCAATGTGTGTTATGCCAATACACATACTATTTAACAACCTACAATTTACACATACTCTTTATGTATATTTGAAAAAAAAACATATAATTAGATTTAAAAGTTGAAAACCACTTTATTTTAAACTTGTTAGTTTATCCTTTTACGCGCATATAAAAAAATAAAAAATAAAAATACCCAATAATGTTTTAAAATTTAAATCCATTTAAAAAACACAAAGGCAAAAAGTCTGAAAATTAAAGGGGCCATTTTTTTTCTCAAATTATCCTATTTAGTTTAGGCGCATATAAATAAACCTCGTATCATTAATTTTTTCTCATATACGAGTTATTGAGATTATATTTTTTGGGGGTTAGAATATAATAGCAAGTTTTTTTTGCTAGGAAGGCTAGAAATTAATCTTAACCATCAATAGATTTAATCAAGGGTTAAGAATAAATGAGTGAAATTGAAGATTAAAAAAGAGACACATGGGTTTGTGTAAGTACATTCTAGTCACTCCACCAGAATAGTTTCTCTCTACTCCGATTCCCCCCTATTTTTTAAACGTTAATAATTTTTTCATACGACATTATTTTTTTTTTTACAAAAATTGCACCAAAAAAACGAACGTTTTTATCTTTAAAACGAGTATACTATTGCTATATTTTCGATAAATTCTTTTGAAAACCCAGTTGCGTAAAACGCAATGGAAAAAAACACAGTTGCGTAAAACGTAATGGAAAAAAAAACGTTAAAAAATGACTTTTTCTAAAACGCAATGCACCAAAAACACTTAAAAATGTCTTATTTCTAAAACGCAATGGTCGGAAAACACAAAGAAATTTCTTATTTGTAAAACGCAATAGCCTAAAAACACAAAAGAAATTTTACTTTCTAAAACGTAATGAACTGAAAACACATAAAAATGTGTTTTACCTAAAACGCAATTCACCAAAAAAACACAAAGAATGTTTTATTTCTAAAAGGCAATGGCCAGAAAACACTTAAAAATGTATTTTTGCTAAAACGCAATGGCCTAAAAACACAAAAGAAAGTGTACTTTCTAAAACGCAATGGACTGAAAACACATAAAAATGTGTTTTACCTAAAACGCAATGCACAAAAAACACAAAGAAATGTCTTATGTCTAAAACGCAATGGCCAGAAAACACTTAAAATGTCTTTTTTTCTAAAACGCAATGGCATAAAAACACAAAAGAAAGTGTTCTCTTTAAAACGCAATGAACTGAAAACACATAAAAATGTGTTTTACCTAAAACGCAATGACTAAAAACACAAAAGAAAGTGTTCTCTCTAAAACGCAATGGACTGAAAACACATAAAAATGTGTTTTTACCTAAAACGCAATGCACAAAAAACACTTTAAAAACTGTCTACGAAAATGAGGCAATTTCCAGAAAATTAAATTTTCTGATACAGTTTTATTAAAGCACCTATTCGACCCCAGCCAGGGGCTCTGCCCCTTGGACCCTGCTCCCAGGGGCGCTGCTCCCGGACCCCCGCCAAGATCCTAAAACGCAATGACTCAATTCAAAAACCCAAATCGTAAAAATGCAATTCAAAAAATTCTTACATAGAGCGAAGCCGATTTCTTCAGATTTCTTTACCGATTGACAAAATTTGAATGTTATAAACACTTATCAGCGATCGAATCGAACAAATCGAATGATTCGCTTCAAAATCACAGGAACAAATGAGATATTGTATGAAATTAAACTGGTTTTCTTCAAAAAGGTTGAAGAACACGTTGATTTGGTGTTTGAATCATTGATTGGTGACGAAAATCGCACTATAATGTAGTGATTATTGAGATAGAAAGTGAAGAAAAGGTTGAAGATGGTAGGTTTTGAAAATGGTGGGTTTTGAAGTTACAGAGAGAAAAAGAAGGGAGAAGATTGGGTAACATTGACTAAAATACCCTTCCTCTTTATTTTAAATTTTGGTACATGTCATAATCCTATTGTTTCATATCCTTCCTAGCCAAAATAAACTTTCTATTTGATACTCACCCTATTTTTAGGGAATTTAGTACAACATTGAGTATATATCCTATTAAGTTTATATATGGTTCAATATCCATCGCTATTGATCTTAATTAAATAAAGAAATATTGAATTTTAATAATCTCAACTATTCATCGTTGGCCATCAACAGTTCCAACTTTAAAAATAACCATTGGTAGTCCTAACTTTTAACATATTGGCCTCCAATGGACCCTGACTAACAGAACCCTAACGCCGTTAGCCTCCAGTAACCGGAAAAACGTTTTTTGGCCGGAAAACTCAACACTTTTGTCCCGAACCTCTTTGTAACTTTATTATGGAACTTTGGGAACTTTTTTCTAGTAAAGCCCTAATTATTAAAATCGTCGGAAAACTTCTTTTTCGTCGGAAAACTCAACTTTTTGGCCGGAAAACTCAACATTTTCGTCTCAAATCTCTTTGTAACCTTAGATCGTACCTTTAGAAACCTTTTTCAAGACAAAAACGGTTTTCCGACGACCGGAGACTAACGACGTTAGGGTTCTGTTAGTTAGGGTCATTGGTGGCCAATATGTCAATAGTTGGGACTGCCGGTGGTTATTTTTGAAGTTGAGACTGTTGGCAGCCAACGGCGAATAGTTGAGATTATTAAAATCCAATATTCCTTAAATAAATAGAAATCAAGTGCATTGCCCAATGTCATGATATTATAGCCTAGTGGTATCCTGTGGATGTGATAAGGCTAAGGACAATAAGGTTTTAGGTTCGATTCTCACAAAGGGAGTGTTTTGCCAGATTTATTGGGTTTCCTACCGAATTGGTGTATGGAGATGGATATGATCGGTGGTTCTGCTCATGTCAAGATTATATTCCAGTGGTCCACTAGTTATCCAAATTTGTGGTTAAAAAAAAATAAAAGAAATCAAGTGCATTTAGTTACACATATATGTTTGGAACATTGACCTACGTTTGTTCGCTTACACAAATGTCACAATAAATGTCTCTGGGGTTGGTGATGTTGGCTACCGCCCAAGACATGTGATGTGAACAAAATATCCATATAAAAAACTTCCTTAGTAGTGTTTTTCTTAGCTGCAAGCTGTTAATTGTGATTTACTTCAAAGTTTTCTAGATCACAACCCCACCATCTTCAGAAATTAACATGTTTTTTACTTCAAAAATCATTTTCATCTGTTTGAAAGCTCACAAAAATCTTTTTGATACATTATCTGCCAAGAATTTATGTTTGGTTCTTTTTCAATATTGAATTTAAAGTATAACCATTGCTACTATATGTATCACCGGTAGAGTGTCAACCTTGTTGGGTTGGCGGATTTTTCAACTCTAACACCACCCATATAATTATTTTTGTTGTGTTGTGTCGTGTAGAATCCACTTTTAAAATCATGTCGTGTTAGGATTGTGTTTCAGGTCATCATGTCTTATGTTCATTTGTAAATATGAGTAATATATAATGACTTATTAACAATTTAGTTAATTAATAAGTCTGACTTAAGTAAAACTTTTTTTTTCAGTTGGTTTCCTTTTAGTCATTATTTATTTATCTCTCATTCTCAACTAATAAACTTGGGTTTATATATTTAACTCGAGATTAGACGAAACGAATTAAAAGGAAGAAGAATGCAGAGTTAGAAGAACTAATCTAATAAAATAGGTGGAGTTGAACAGTTGATTCAATGGTTCAAAGAGAAAATTAATTTCACTTTTAGAAGATAAAAGTTAGAGGAAAGATTAAAAATCAAATACTTAGAGTAAATTGCCACAATCGTCCATGAGGTTTAGGTCTGTTTGTCAGTTTCATCCAAAATGATTTTTTATTGTGCCAAATAGCCCTTCACCTTTGGCATTTTTTTGCCATTTTCATCCAAACAACTAACTTAGTTTACTTTTTTTTGTTAAGTTGAAGGATATTTGGATGAAACTGTCAAATATAAAACCTTAGGGACGATTTTGTCAATTTACTTAAATTCTTTTTAATTTCTTTTATTTAATTAATTTTGTCACATATATATAAAACAAAATATACATGCAGTTCTTATTAAAAAAATAATAGTTTTGTCATATAATTTTTATAAATTTTCATCCAACCACTAACTCAGTTATTTTTTTATTAAGGTGAAGGATCTTTTAAATTTTATAAAGTAAGACAAAAATTAATTTCCAATTTTTTTATATACATCAGTTTTATAAAAATAAAATCCACTTCAACCTCTAAATGTTATAAAACTAAAATGATAGTGATCTTATAGAAAAATATCAAATAAACAAATCTTATCATATGTTACAAGTTTGTAATTCATCTTTTACTCTTTTAAATTTGCCCCTAACAAAAAAAAAACAGAAGTCACTGCCCCCCTCCCCCCCCCCCCCCCATCAATTATCAAACAACGTATCGTTACCAAAACTTAAAATTACCCACCAAATAGTACGTATAATGCCATGAACCAAAAGTTTCTTTACTCAAACCACTTGGAATAAATATTAGTTATTACCCTCATAATCTTAATTAGATAAATATTTTATTTCTTCTAACATATTTTTAGGTGCTCAACACATTTAAAAATATGTAACGTTTTACAATTTTTTTCTATCTCTACACTTGATTAAATACTAAAAGTTGTAATCGATTGTTATGTGCTGCACATCAATGATATTTATATTATATATCGTTTTCTCTTTATAAAAGAGATCTATATAAAAAAACTGGATATTAATTTCTGTCTTAATTTATAAAATTTAAAATATCCTTCACCTTAACAGAAAAAATAAACTGAGTTAGTGGTTTGGATGAAAATTTATAAAAATTATCTGAAAACTATTATTTTTTTTATAAAAACTGCATGTGTATTATGTTTTATATATATGTGACAAACTTAATTAAATAAAAGAAATTAAAAAGAGTTTGAGTAAATTGCCAAAATCATCCCTGAGGTTTTATATTTGTCAGTTTCATCCAAATATCTTTCAGTTTAACATAAAAAGTAAACTAAGTTAGTAGTTTTGATGAAAATAGCAAAAAAAATGTCAAAAGTGAAAGGTTGTTTGGCAAAAAAAGTAATTTTGGATGAAACTGTCAAACAAGCCTAAACCTCAGGGACGATTTCGGCAATTTACCCAAATACTTAACTATAAATTTTAATACGTTTCACTCTACAATACAAATATTAAAAACATTAAAATCCCTTAAACTGGTTACCATGCCAACCAACTTATTGAATCACTTGTGTTCTCGGGTTAATTTATTTACTAAATGAGTTGTGCTTGGTTTGACCCTTTTTAAGACGATGGGGCGTGGGCTCGACAAACGAATCGGGGAGCTGAGGTGGAGCTCCTCCCCGACAGGAACATCTCCCCCCTCCCCCCCCCCCCCCCGCAAGACAGATCGGTGCCGTCAGTAATTTACTCCCGATCGTTCCGAAGCCATGTCTCTCTCTTCCTTCTCTCTCTCTCTATTCATTCTCTCTCTTGATGTTTTTTTTTTTTTTTGTTTATTTGCTCTGTTTCTTTTTTTTATTTTGCAGGTGGAAGATGAAGAAGGTGGATATTTTCAAAAAGACACTCTCAAGTTTAGTTTTAGTTTTAAAAAGGCACTCTCAACTTTAGTTTTAATTTTAAAAGATTCTTTGAATTTGATTTAAATTTAAAAAGATCACTCAAATTTGTTTTAGTTTTAAATAATACACCTTAGAATTTAGTTATATACTTTAGTTATTTTTATGTTAACACAAAATATTATTTATAAATACAATAGATTTATAAAGATTTTATGTATTAAAAAATAAAAATAAAAAGTTGGAAGGGGGAACCACACCCCACTCATGGGGGAATATGATAAGGTGGAAAAAAAATGTGACGTGACACGTAGATGAACATAGAAAAAATGGGTCATAATATTAACATATGGAAAAAACTTATTTTCACATAGCGTATACGGGCCGTATGTTATACGGCCCGTATAGAATTAAAAAAACTGACAAACTCTGCTGGCACAGATTTTGTCAGTTTTTTAAATTCTATATGGGCCGTAAAACATCATACGGCCCGTATACACCATATGAAAATAAGTTACCTGGTCGTATACAATGTATACAAACGTAGTATACAGGTCGTATAATATTATACGGCTCGTATTCCTCGAAAATTGGATTTTTCTCAGAGTATATAATGGGTTTAAGGTGCCAATCACACGAGACATTTTACAGTCGTGAGGTGGTCAAACATTTCTAAAAGTAGAAAAAAATAAAACATTAACAAGTAACAAAGATTGAAGAACAAAAATCCGTGTCGTATGACTGTAATAAAACGGAAGCTATCAACACGGGGATGGGTACGGAAGCCGGCATGTCTTCCCGAATCTGAATCTGAATAGCAACGTTAACTTTGACTTATAAAACCCATTAGCAAAATAAGCGGTTTTATCATACAGTCGTGAGGTGGTCAAACCTTTCTAAAAGTAGAAAAAAAATAAAACATTAACAAGTAACAAAGATTGAAGAACAAAAAGTCGTGTCGTATGACTGTAATAAAACAGAAGCTATCAACGCGGGTTCCGTCATTACAAACGATTTCGTTTCAAATCAAGGGTCTCGTCATTACAACCACTTGTTTTCAACGGGGATGTAATGCAATGATTCATCTCAATTGACTAGACAGACACTTACTTCATAGGACTCACTTGAATCGTCTCGGAAATACTGAACAACCGAAATAAAAGCTTGGAAAATTGCATCAACTCTCCTATATCAACATACTCTTCTCCGGACGGTTAATCAGCCTGTACCGAAGAAACCAAATTCGCAACAAACCAACTGCTTTATTTTGAGTCGTCGGGAAAACGTTTCCTCATGGGAGGGTGAGTAGTATGAGTCTGAGTCCATTGTGGTTCGTGAATGTTTCGAATCATCAACGAAGACGTGTCGGGTTCTTCTGCTAGTGGTCGGGCTTCCAATGCTCACACAGGGTGATAAACAACGCTGATATGAACACAAACCAACTGCTTTATTTTGAGTCGTCGGGAAAACTTTTCCTCAGAGGAGGGTGAGTAGTATGAGTCTGAGTCCATTGTGGTGCGTGAATGTTTCGAATCATCAACGAAGACGTGTCGGGTTCTTCTGCTAGTTATTCGGAATGTTTCGAACCATCATTAAAATTAACAATGCGGTCTCGATTGAAGACGTAATTGCAAGACTGTTTGTCGGGCTTCCAATGCTCACACAGGGTGAAAAACAACCCTTGATGTTGAAACCGGTTTTACCTCATGAAAAGGAAAGAAATTTTTTTTTAGAGAAGCATTGGGATTCAAGGGTTTATGTGTCAAAGTTAACTTTCAGATTCAGATTCAGGTAGCAGATGATTTGTACGTGGTTTAATATCTTTAATCTATTAGAACGATCCTTGTTTTGTCACGTACATTTCGTAAGAAACTTTTCGTGCACTGAACCTTCAGTTGTGTACGCAAATTCACCATTGGTTTCTACAGCACAAGCACATACACAGGGAGAATGTTCTCGAAATTGAAAAAAAAGGAAAAATGGTTGCTGATGTTTTTCAGTATTCGGATTTTGTTGGTTTGTTTCCAGCTAAGGTTTAGAATGGTTGAAGGTATATTTGTTTCCCAACTCTCTCTATAGATATGACTGAGAGTGAGGGTTACTATGTTATATATATCAACAAATCTTGAACATCATTCACCTCTTTCAACCTACCAAAACACCTTAAAACCCTTCTTTTCTTCTCAAAACCAACCTGTTGGTATTTAAATACGATGGGTTTAGTTAGATACCAACTCATATTTATTGATCTTCATATTCTTGGTTCAATACCATGTGAAAAAAGATTCTTGCCAGCAACCTTTTGTTGGTTTGTTTCCAGGTAGGGTTTAGAATGTTTGAAGGAATGTCGGTTTTTCAGTATTCGGATTTTGTTGGTTCAATACCAACTCATCTTTAGTAGTGTTTGTTTGATAACCTGATTCAGATACACAACGGTTCTCCAATTCCAGATCAGTAAGCAAACACACAATGGGGATGTAATGCAATGATTCCTCTCAATTGAATAGACAAACACTTGCTTCATAGGACTCACTTGAATCGTCTCGGAAGTACTGAACAACTGAAATAACAGCTTCGGTTTCATCAGCTATTTCGTTTACCATGAAATGCATCCTTACAGAAACCACTAAAGATGAGTTGGAAAATTGCACTGAACGTTCAGTTGTGTACACAAATTCATCACCGGTTTCTACAGCACAAACACATACACAGTTAGGGTTTAGAATGTTTTTCAGTATTCGGATTTTGTTGGTTTGTCGGGTTCTTCTGCTATTGGTTTCTATAACTACAATCCTTCCTACATTATTGATCTTCATATTCTTGGTTCAATACTAGCAGAAGAACCCGACACGTCTTCTACCAACTGCTCGAAATCCCTTTCGTTTCTTGGATTTCCCTTCGGTTGAGATCGAGAAGGATGACGTGAATGATAAAAGATGTGCCAGCAGGCTTTTGTCAGTTTATTTAATTATATACGGTCCGTATAAACTGATACGGCCCGTATACACCATGTGAAAAAAATTACTGGGTCGTATGCAATGTATATTGTTATGGGTGAAATTCTGAGCCCATATCCTGGAAAATATCTTGATTTATATCTTGGTTATATAGTATCTGTTTACATCCGGGATGCTGATTCAGGATATTGGTAACATCCTGAATGGTATCCTCAGGATTACTAACGGATTATGTGCAGGTACGTGGGTTAGAAGCTATCAACGTTCACAAAGACTCATTCCGCGGAAGACTCGGTCCAAGTTGTTCAAGGAGAGACGTTAAGCCCGCTTTCTTTGGTTCCAAACGGCTACTTATGGAATATTCGGGAGTATCCCATATTTATAGGAATTTTAGTTTCTACTTTGTAACTATAAATAGGTGGGTATACCAGATCGAATAGGACATCACATTCACACTCGCTACACTCTAACACTCGCTCTCAAGCAATTCTCACTTTCATACAAAGGCATTGTAACACTTAGCGATCTGGTCTATATCCTGCACTGTATCCTGACGTTTGAAGTAATAAGAAGAACAAGGCAGCTGCGATTGTCAGCTCCCGAGGTTTTATGCCGGCGATCTAGATTGATCAAGGGCTTTCCTCGTACATCTCGTGTCGTTTACTTTACTTTTGCTCATAGTTTGATCATAGATACAGCTCAATATCCTGAGCCGTATCCTGAATACTGATTTTCTAAATAACTTAACAAGCATATTTTCAATACACTTTTTAGCACACTACCTCACTTAACTAATTTGATCACTTAATTGCTTCGGTAATTTTTGACCAAAACAATTTGGCGCCCACCGTGGGGCAAGTGGTGCTCTCTTTACTAAAAATTTTTGTGAAATCGCCAATCGGCTTTCTATTTTCAAAACTTTTTGCCACATTGTCCATAATGGCCTCAAGATCAAACATGAGCTCCTCCACTGTGTCTGCTATGACTTCTGCTACTACCGGTTCGGTGCTTCCACCACCTCCTCCAAGGATGCCAGCCTCTTCACGACCTCAGGATATTATCCCTACCCGCAGTGTTCAGGAATCTGCTCCTGTTCTAGCTTCTAACGATGAAATTTTAACCTTATTTGGAAGTGTGCAGGAACAAATGAGGCAGCAACAGGAAACAAACCAAATGCTTTTAAGGGAAATACAACTCCTGAAGTCTGGCTCGAGCAGATCTGCTGAGGATATTGTCACTCCATTACATCCCAGAACGTTGAACTTCAGTTCAGCTGTGTATACTGAGGATAACAGGGGGAATATTGTGCCCAGCCTTCCTCATAATCATACTCCTGAAATACCCTCCTCGGTCAGGATGTCAACCATGAGGAGCTCAGGATATGCTTCAGGATATGGGCAAAATCCTCCAACGGGTAACGTGTCAAATAATAATAATACTCATGCTACTAATAGTGGATCTTTGCAGGATACAGGTGTAACATCAGCACTTACTAGGGAACTTCAGAAGTTGAAGGACATGATATCCAGTGTACCTGGGGTGGTCCAGCCGATCCCGGAAGTGTCCCAAGACAGCCACAAGATATCTCGTTTTGCATATCCTATCTGTGATGCTGAGATCCCAAAGAGATTTCAAACCCCCAACATGAAGCTTTACGACGGAACTACGGATCCTGAGGAGCATATTGCTCAGTATAGGGAAAGAATGGAGATCAACCCTATCCCTCCGGATCTCAAGGAAGCATGCTTGTGCAAGGGTTTTGGTTCAACCTTAACAGGATCAGCCTTGAAATGGCTCTTGAATGTTCCTCCGCATTCGATTACATCTTTTGCTCACTTAGTAAATTTATTTAATAGTCAGTTTTATTGTAGTAGAAGCTTTGAAAAATTAACAAGTGAACTCTACAGGATAACACAGGGACCTCAAGAATCCCTTAGGGATTATGTGAACAAGTTCAGCCGGGAATCCCTGGACATTCCTCACCTTGATGTTGCAACAGCTGTGCAAGCTTTCAAGATGGGGCTGCAAAAAGATTCTCAATTTTATCAAGATCTTGTAATGAACCCATGCAGGAACTTGGATGAAGCTCGAAACAGGGCCCTAAGATATATTCGGTTGGAGGATGATAGGAAGATGCAAGAGAGAATGAACTCATCCAACACCTATGAGTCGACCAACAGGAAGTCTGAATCCTCATTCAAGCCATATCGGCCTAAGCCATATGGTAGAAATGAAAATAAGAGAGTGAATGCTGTCGAAGATGAGGATCCTGAAGAGTATCCTGAGTTGTCTGAATATTGCTTTTCTGTTAACATTCCTGAATTGATGTATGCCATGAAGGGTCTAGGAGACAAGGCTAGGTGGCCTCGAAAGAGTCAACAGAAAGCTGACTGGAAAGATAAGTCAAAATGGTGTGCTTTCCACGAAGATTTCGGACATATGACTGAGGATTGCATTGCTCTAAGGAAAGAAATAAGCTATCTTCTAAGCAAGGGATATCTGAAAGATCTCTTAGGAAGAAAGAAGAATAAGGGTCAGGATACTGAGAAGGATCCTGAGCGAGCAACATCACCTCCTGCGGATGCCAAGATAATCAACTTCATTTCGGGAGGATCCGACATTTGTGGGACTTCGTATTCGGCGGCGAAGAGACATGCAAAGGAAGCTAAGGCCGAAAGGGGAGACAAACCTGTCAGGATGACTACCCTCACAACTGACAAAGTGATCACTTTTGATGCTGATGACAGGGATACTGTCCAGGATCCTCACCATGATGCTCTGGTAATAACGTTATATGTGGCTAACCATTTTGTACGCAGGATATTGGTTGATAATGGCAGCTCCGTTAACATAATCCAACTAGAGACTCTAAAGAGAATGAATGTATCTCCAATGGATATCACTTCAAAGTCTACCGTGCTTGTTGGGTTCAGTGGAGAGGCTAGAAACACAGTGGGAGAGATAAAGTTGCCAGTATACGTTGAAGGAGTCAACTCGATACAACGTTTCTGTGTGATGGATTCTCTATCCTGCTATAACATCATACTGGGAAGACCGTGGATTCACGATATGAAGGCTGTGCCATCAACATATCACCAATGCATCAAGATCCCTACCCCTTGGGGAGTTGTCAAAGTTGATAGTAATCAGCAGGAGGCGAAAGAATGCTACTCATCCTCGATGAAATCCTCAACCAAACCTAGTGCAGCATAGCAATTAAAGATGCGGGCCCAGGATATCATGGAGGATCCGGAGCAGGATGTGAAGAAAATTATGCTGGACCAGGATAATCCCGATATTTCGGTGCTCATGGGGACCAATATCGCTCAGGATATTGAAGAACAATTAATTAACTTTTTGAAATGCAGGATGTCAACGTTTGCATGGAAGCATGAGGATATGACAGGCATATCCAAAGACATTATCACTCACAAGCTTGGAATTGATAAATCATTCAAGCCTGTTCAGCAAAAAAGAAGGAAGTTTGCTCCTGAGCGGAATACGATTATCCAAGAGGAAGTTGAGAGATTATTGAAGTCAAGGATGATCAGAGAAGTTAAGTTCCCAAGGTGGCTAGCAAACGTGGTTGTGGTACAGAAGAAAAATGGGAAATGGAGAGTTTGTGTAGACTACACAGACTTGAACAAAGCTTGTCCTAAAGACCCATTTCCTCTTCCCCACATTAATGTAATGGTAGATGCCACTGCTGGGCATGAAATGCTGACCTTCATGGACGCATCCTCAGGATTTCAACAGATCCAAATGGAGCCTTCTGACCAGGAGGATACTGCCTTCATGACACCAACAGGTATTTATTATTATACAGCTATGCCTTTTGGTTTGAAAAATGCAGGTGCAACATACCAAAGATTGGTAAACATGATGTTCAAAGACAAACTGGGGGACACCATGGAGGTGTACATCGACGATATGGTGGTGAAATCAAAGAAAGCTCAGGATCACCTCCAGGATATTAAAGGAGCGTTTGATATCCTGGATCAGTATAACATGAAGCTGAATCCTGCTATGTGCCATTTTGGAGTGGGGGCAGGAAAATTTCTAGGATATATGGTGACCAAAAGAGGAAAAGAGGCAAGCTCGGAACAGATTAAAGCCATCTTGGATATTAAATCGCCCTCAAATATGAAGGATGTTCAACGATTAACGGGGCGAGTGGCAGCATTAAACAGATTTATCTCAAGATCCTCAGAGAAATGCAAAGATTTTTATGATATCTTGAAGAAGAACAAAAAATTCGAATGGGGTGAGAAGCATGAAGCGGCCCTACAGGATTTAAAGCAATATCTTTCAACCGCACCTCTACCGATGAAGCCTGAGAATGGTGAACCATTATCCCTATACCTCGCGGTATCAGGGAATGCTGTAAGTGCCGTCCTTGTAAAGGACCATGAAGGTCAGCAATATCCTGTTTATTATGTTAGTAAAAGCTTGTTAAATGCTGAAACTAGATATTCTCATTTAGAAAAATTGATACTAGCATTAGTTATGGCATCAATGAAACTTAGACATTACTTTGAGACACATAGGATTCATGTTAAAACAAATTATCCTGTCAAAAGTGTGCTTAGGAAACCAGAAATGTCAGGTAGGATGGCTAAGTGGTCAGTAAAGTTGAGTGCTTATGATTTAGTATATGAACCTAGAAATGCCATAAAGTCTCAGGCTTTAGCTGACTTTGTGGCTGATTTTAGTAGTGACATTCAGGATGAGGTAGACCTAGAAGTTCAACAGTTAGGAGAATCCTCAGGATCCTGGACATTATATACTGATGGTGCATCTAATGTAAGATGAGTAGGATTAGGAATACTACTAAAATCGCCACAGGGGGACATATTACCCCAGGCTATTAGGTGTGAATTTCCTGCTACTAATAATGAAGCAGAGTATGAGGCTTTAATTGCAGGATTAGAGTTGGCTAAGAGCATGAGTATCAAAAATTTGCAAGTATATGTTGACTCTTTGTTAATTACTAACCATTTTAATGGATCCTATGCAGTTAAGGGTGAGAAATTAGTTGAATATCTCGATATTCTCAAAAAATTAGCAGGATATTTCGATGTTTTTACACTTGAACAGGTACCAAGGGAGGATAATGCTGAAGTGGATGCCTTAGCAAATTTGGGATCATCAATCAGGATACCTGAAGGGACCCAAATACCAATATCACATGTCTTATATCCTGGAACGAATCCTCGGGATAAAGAAGTAGCGGGTATTCGGGATCCTGAAGTGGAATATCCTAAACAGGATCCTAAATCCTGGACGGCTCCAATTGTGAGATATCTCAAAGAAGGACACATCCCCGGAAATGAAAATCCAAAGGCATTCAGGATGAAGGTATCACGATTCACTATTATAAATAATGTTTTATACAAGAAATCTCTTGCAGGACCGTATTTGAGGTGCTTGGAGGATCCTGAAGCCAAAGAAGTACTTCAGGATATACATGAAGGGGATTGTGGTAATCACACCGGGGGCAGATCATTGTTCTCGAAAGTATTAAGGACAGGATATTATTGGCCAACGATGAGGAAAGATGCTACAGAATATGCTCGAAGATGTGATGCATGTCAAAGACATAGTAACATACTACATCAACCAGCTGAACCATTATATCCTGTAGTTTCCCCTTGGCCATTCATGAAATGGGGGATGGATATAGTAGGAAAGTTACCAAAAGCTCCGGGAGGAAAAGTCTTTATGTTAGCAATGACGGATTATTTCTCCAAGTGGGTTGAGGCTGAAGCATTTGTTCAAGTTAGAGACCAAGAAGTAGTATCCTTCATCAAGAGGAATATCCTGACTAGGTTTGGGGTACCAGCTGAGATCATTTGTGATAATGGGTCCCAGTTTATAAGCAAAAGGACTACTGACTTTTGCAAGAGTTGGGGAATCAAAATGATCACGTCTACTCCGGTACATCCTCAAGCGAATGGGCAAGCTGAATCCTCAAACAAGATAATAGTCAATAACTTAAAGAAGAGGATTGGAGCCAAAAAAGGAAGATGGGCGGAAGAGTTACCCTTTGTTTTGTGGGCCGATAGGACAACGGTAAAGAATGCAACCAGCCAAACCCCGTTTTCCTTGGTATTTGGAGCAGAAGCAGTGATTCCAATAGAAATGACGATACCTACTACAAGATCTATCTTACAGGATCCTGAACAGAATCCTGAAGTCTTATGTCAGGATTTGGATACTATAGACGAAAAAAGAGATGCCGCAAGGCTAAGGATGGCAGCATATCAACAAAGAATATCCAGAGCATATAATAAGAATATAAGGACTAGAAGATTTCGAGTTGGTGATTGGGTGCTAAGAAAGGCTTTTCAAAATACCACTAATCCTGCCGATGGCAAGCTAGCTCCGAAGTGGGAAGGACCATATGAAGTCGAGTTAGAAGCAGATAAAGGAGCATATCGACTCAAGAATATGGAAGGGGATATGCTACCAAGATCCTGGAATGCAATACATTTAAAGCTCTATTTCAAGTAAGAGTAGAATTTATTTTCTATCTCGGAATGGTATGTATTCTATTTTAAATATATTTGTTTATTATCTTGAACCCAATACTGACTTAAGCATCGGAGGGGTGTTAGCCAAGCTAACACCCACCTTAGTTTACAATTGTTTTGCAGGATATGTTTCAGGATATAGCTCCAGGATATATACTCAGGATAAGTCGAAAGATTAGAGGATTGGCCCCCTCTCTTACGTTTAAGGGATCCTGGTCCCTTCAAAGGTTCAAAGGTATTCACCTTTCTTACGAATTGGGTTTAAACACCTCGCCTGGAGCGCAAGTTATCTAGGTATAGTTCAAGGTAGCGGGACCAGTTCATGTAAAAGTGGCTGACAATTTCGTTACTGTTGGCTATATCCTGGATCCTGAAGGTATATGAGGATTGATCACCCTCTCTCACGAAAGAGTATTTTCATACTCTCTAAGGTTTAAAGGTTTTCACCTTTCTAAGAATTAGAGTTTATACACTCTCGCCTGCAGCGCATGAAATTTAGGGTTTATCCCCAGATATCAGGGTTTATCCCAAGTATGCTAAGGATTCATTTCAGGATATCATGGGTTTTGCCCTGGGGTATTCGGAATTCATTCGAGTCAAAATATAAATACATTTGTGTTTTTGTCGAACACAGGGGACATACATTATACTGTTCAAAGGATGGATCCAAGTTTATAAGTATGCACTGGGGACAAACTTATAATGGAGGATTGAAATTGATTCTCTAAGAATCTCTGGTATGATCTCTCCTTTTTATTTGGACAATTTATAGGTTGTATTTCAATATCCTGATCAAGATATCTTTCAGGATATCTTCCAGGATTCGTTTATAATATATATTCCTAAAAATGTACAAACAAAACAGTTTTCACGAGTAAAATTTGTGTATCAATGACAACAATAGTAAAGTCAAAAGAGAGGTTATATTATTAACATACCAAAAGATGTGCTCTTAGTTCTCAAAACAAGGCCCATCCACTAAGAGCACTAATAGTTCATTACCATATTTACCCAACAGTTGAAGGTTTCATCTCAAACCGAGACCCATCCACCTTCAACTGTTGTATTGTTCAAAAAGCATGCAGGAAATGTAAATTGTTCGGGTGCAGGAAAGTAAAGTGCAGAAAAGTAAATTGTTTAAGGGACTACAGACCAACATTCAAATTTAAAAAGGTGGGCTCTGGCCTTGGCACGTATATCCATCATCGCCCACCTAAATGCCCTCACACAGCGGCATCTCCTCCAACCTTCTCAAACTTCTCAGCACCAGCATCCTGACCAGCATCCTGAGCAGCATCCTCGCCAATGTCCATCCCAGCATCTGCTCCAGCATCCTTCTTGTCTCCAGCCTGGATCACCAACTCTGCTGACTTAGAAGACTCACCAGCTTCAACAGGAAGTGGCACAGCTTTGCCTCCGAGCTCCTTTAGCTTGGCCACCCAGGATTCAACTGGCCAAGATGGACAAACAAGGCCCGTCTCCTTGGCCTCGTAGGCCATCTTGATGCGTGCTTGTAACAGGGAGACGATAGAAGAAGCCTTGATTCCCTCCCGGAAGTTGATCAAGGCTTGATCATGATCCATTTGAACGGTGGCGAGTTTGACCTCAGCGTCTTGGGTGACCTTCTTCAGCAGGCTTTCGTAGTGCCGGGTCTTCGCTTCGGCAATGGCACCTTGGTCAGCGACGGTGCTTTCAAGCTGTTTGATCCTGGCTTCATGAAGTGAAACAGTACCACAGGCATCATTATACAAGTGGAGCAAATGCTGGAGGCCCTGCACATCAATTTCAGGTATGAGTTAGAATATATTGACCAGGATATCCTGTCAGGATATCCTATTAGGATATACGTGCAGGATATATGTGCAGGATATGCGTCAGGATATTACCTTGTTAAGGAAGGATGTCATTGGCTCTAAGGAATCAGAGAAACTGAGTTCGTCATAGGAGAACCCTTCTGAACCTGGAGTGCTAACTTCAAGACCTTTCCTTTTTTTTTTTGCTGTGGAAGCACGAGTCCTTGGATTGGCCTTGGGAGCCGGGAGTGGCTTGGAGCTAGTTGCAGCAGGAGTTTCTTTCTTGACTGTGGCTGGGGTTGGATAGCTGTCGAGTTCATCAAGGTCTAGGTAGACTGGAACTTTGCTGGAATCTGCACACAGGGAGTAAAATTCTAAATCTCTCCTAAAAATATCAAATAAAAACATGTATGTACTGGATATCTTGCAGGATCCTTACCAGACATGTTTGCGCTTGAAAGAGGACTTGGAGTTAGTGGAGATGGGTTGAAGCTTCTCTCTGCCTCTGAAAGGAGTCTGATGGCGTCTATTCTTTTTTGAGAATCAGCGAGGGGAGGTGCAATTTTCCTGAAATCAGCTGCATACACAACAGAGAAAATGAAATTGGTCAGTTCAGGATATAAAGCAGGATAAGAGGCAGGATCATCTTTAAACCCTAAATCCTACCCTTCTTCAACCATCTCATCGGATAATCCGTTCCACTAGGGATTGAGTCCCTTTTTACAAAGAAAAACTTGGATTGCCAACCATCCTCGTTCCTGGTGGCACGAAGTATCAGTGGATCACCGGAAGTAGAGTAAAACAGAAATCTACATGATCCATGGCATCTAAGTTTGTAAGCTAGGGGCAGATCATGGACGGAAAGATCAGGAATGTGGTTTCTCTTGATTTGGTCAAGAACAGACAAAACACGCCAGAGCATTGGCATGGTTTGGCTGAAAGAGATTTTGGTGATATTAAAGAATTCGGTGATGAAGTCCGGAAAGGGGAATTGTAGCCCTAGGGTAAAAGGGAAAGTACTAAAGCATATCCACTCGCTAGAGACCATATCCGACCGGATTTCCCGGTCAAACGGTCTAAACACGGTCCCTTCCGGGAAGATGCTGGAGGATTTCAAGGCTGACAGGTGGGCACTATCGAAGGTACATGCTTCCTTCTCCGGTTCTTGGAGAAGGTTCTGTTGGATGAATGTGGGAGCCGAGTCACCTGAACTGGACCTTGTTTGCCTGGGTATTTGGTCGCCTGAATTTTTCGCCGGAGAAAGATGAAAAAGAGGAATATGAAGATGAGGGAGATAATATTACCTTTTTCCTTGTCGATTATGATTAAAAAAGAGATGAGGATGAGAAGATATAGGGCATGATGAGTAAATATAGGCTGGGTAGTTGAAAACGGTCACATCATTGGTCTTATCTAATTAATTACCTCGGTCTTCGTAAAAATGTAACCGTTAGTGCAGGATAACAAACGGTAACATTTTTGGGGACAATTGTTATGGGTGAAATTCTGAGCCCATATCCTGGAAAATATCTTGATTTATATCTTGGTTATATAGTATCTGTTTACATCCGGGATGCTGATTCAGGATATTGGTAACATCCTGAATGGTATCCTCAGGATTACTAACGGATTATGTGCAGGTACATGGGTTAGAAGCTATCAACGTTCACGAAGACTCATTCCGCGGAAGACTCGGTCCGAGTTGTTCAAGGAGAGACGTTAAGCCCGCTTTCTTTGGTTCCAAACGGCTACTTATGGAATATTCGGGAGTATCCCATATTTATAGGAATTTTAGTTTCTACTTTGTAAATATAAATAGGTGGGTATACCAGATCGAATAGGACATCACATTCACACTCGCTACACTCTAACACTCGCTCTCAAGCAATTCTCACTTTCATACAAAGGCATTGTAACACTTAGCGATCTGGTCTATATCCTGCACTGTATCCTGACGTTTGAAGTAATAAGAAGAACAAGGCAGCTGCGATTGTCAGCTCCCGAGGTTTTATGCCGGCGATCTAGATTGATCAAGGGCTTTCCTCGTACATCTCGTGTCATTTACTTTACTTTTGCTCATAGTTTGATCATAGATACTGTGACAACTCGAATTTCCGACATTCTTTATTCGCATGTATTGCACGTTGACCGTCTAGATTATTGCTTACACGAATTATTTACCTGGTAATTGTGCACACTAAATTATAGTTAAGATGATAATCTTGATTTTTGAGTGATAAGGTGTAAGTACTTGACTGCATGATTTACTGTAAACTGTTTGAGACCTGAACAACTCGACGAAACACAATATCTGTTTCGCCATAACCACTCTCGACGAAACAGATTGTTTCGCCAACAACCCTCTCGACGAAACAGGCTGTTTCGCCGAGCCCAGATCCACCGAAGCCCAGTTCGGGCCCAACACGTTATTTTGAGTCTTAAAACGTGAAACATCATCAGTTTCACACATTTTATCATAACAACCGAAACCCTAGAACACTCTCCCTTTCTGTGCGACGACAACAACCATCGTTCACCATCATCCCTAGCTCTCGAATCCTTGTTCCTTCATCTCGAATCGGTTAGTGTGTGTTTGTTAGTCGATTCTATGTTTCTGTATTGTATAGATTCTTGTTGGTGCATATGATTGATGTGTGTTACTGCTGTGATGAGTGTATGATGGTGATGATATAGATTTCGATGTGTATGATATGATGTAGTAGGATATATATAAATGATATGCGAAACTTGATACAATCGAATGCTCGGTTCTGAATGATTGTTTATATGGCCTGATTCTGATTACATTAGTATCTTGATAGGGAATTGATGTGATGATGTTGTATGTTATTTGATATGCTATACACATAAACTAGGGTTTATGCTAGACAATGATTCTTGGATGGTTGATTTATGATGATTCGATATGCACAATGATCTTCATATGATTTCTGTTGTTGTTGACGGCTGCTAGAATGATTAGGGTTTATGCGTTATTCGCATCTGCTGTAACTGATGTCTGCGAAGCTGAACTGTCCGACGAAACAGGACTCTCGGCGAAACAGAATGTGTTTCGCCAAGAGTCATCGACGAATTAGAATCCTGTTTCGCCAATTAAGACCACGACGAAACAGAACGTGTTTCGTCAACTGTGTGTTTCGCCAACTTATGTGTTTCGTCAATATCTGTGTTTCGCCAACATGTGTGTTTCGCCGAATAGCTGATCTGTGCAGGAACTTGAGTTAATTCTGTTAAGTGTTAACTGGAATATGTAACTGCTGTTAAATGTTAAACATGACTGGTGTGATTGTGATTACGTGTTACCTGCTTACACATGAACAACTTAAACACAAACTGATTATGTATACGTGCGTACTTTAGGACGTGATTGATTAACTATGAGCATACTTAGCATACCGAGCAAACTCAGGTGAGTTCACACCCTTTCTAAGGCATGGGATTCCCGGTGGTTTGGGAATGGGTTAAGAAACTAAAATGGAACCTACATATCCTCCTTGGGTAGGATATGTACCGCCATCCTCCTTGGGTAGGATGCCAATATTAATCCTGCGTATTCTCCTTGGGTAGAATACGTACGTTCGTCCTCCTTGGGTAGGACAACAACCTTAACGTACGTAAAACCTACGTACACTCACACTCGCTACGGTCCTTGGATCAAGAAGGGCGCGTACAAATACGACTAGTCTACACATGGGAAGCCCCCACTAATCTTCGCACAGATGCCTGCAAAGGCCGCGATACGGCCACAACCTTCGCACAGATGCCTGAAAGGGCCGCGATACGGCCACTAACCTTCGCACAGATGCCTGGAGGGCCGCGATACAAATATAACTATTCTAAAGAACATGGGAAACCCCCACTAAACTTCGCAAACATGCCTAGAGGGCTGCGATACCATTACTTACGATACATGAATGCTAAACGAACTTACGATTTACGATACGAACACTATAACTGAACTATTAACTGTGAACTCGCTCAACTAGTTGTTGACTCTCTATTACATGCCTTGCAGGGCTATTGGTACTCTTGGAGCTTGCACGGGAGGCGCGGTCGTTGTGGGCACGGATTGTGGATGTTTTGATAAAAACTTTATGACTCTTTAAACTAAACACTTGTGTTGGATGTTTATAACTATGCTTCCGCTACCTATGCTATGCTTTTGATTTAACACCAATTGTATTGTGGTGGACTACGTTTACTTTTACTGATTACTTATATGTTCAATATGATTGGTGGCTTGATCCTGGTCATGTCACGCCTCCAAGCGGTGGTACTCCGCGTGTGGATTTTGGGGGTGTGACAGATTGGTATCAGAGCCATTGGTTATAGAGAACTCGGTTTTAATAAGGGGAAACGATTTTGTTAAAACCAGACTATAACCAGAACAGTGCTCTCAACGATCCACAACGACGCTTCGCTCCACGTGCAAGGCTCAACATCCTAGGTACTACTATTCATGTTACTTTACCTACTTGCTAGAATTACATAGAACTTTGCTCGTGGTATGCTCAGATTACAAGAACCTACTATATGTTATTGCTTGAGAATACTTGTGTGCTCACTTTCTTCGCACTATTCGCGAACCTCTCACCCACATGTTCTCCTTGATGGCAAGATCATGAGTGGACGCGTTAACCTAACTTAAGCCAGTTAGCGGCTTCGATCACTGAACAAGTTACTGCAGCACTCGCAGCTGCCCAGGCAGGAGGTGTAACCTGCCATCACCACTTACTCTAGGATCTTTAGATCCTACTCTCGTAACTCAACACTTGTGCTTAATTTTGATTACTCTTACGCACACGACAAGTTAACACGCTCAGCCACCTGTATGCACATACAAGACTTTTATGGACTGTCGTCCTACTACTTTCAGCAACACTGAAGGAGCTGTTGTACTCCTCCATTAGTTCGAGGAACTCGAATCGGTCTTCGAGTGTGTGAATGACCCGAGGCTCGTAAGGTGAAATATGCCACTGATATTCTCGAAGGCACTGCGCAAACTTGGTGGAACGCGCAAGTTACGACACTGGGGCTGGCGGCTGCTATGCCACCCCATGGAATGATTTTAAGGAACCTATCAAACGTGAATACAATAGTTATGATGCCATCCACAAGTTGGAAGTGGAGTCCTTTAACATGAAGATGACGGGGTCAGAGATAGAAGCGTGCACGATAACGATCCAACAAACTGACAATTTTGTGTCCAACTATGGTGGGTCCTCCCATAAAGAGCTTTGAGCTGTACCTCAAAGGCTTAGTACCAGAAATTCAAAGTCATGAGACGACTGCTAATCTTGCTACTATTCAAGATGCTACTTATCTTGCTCATCGTCTCACAGACCAGGCAGTGGAACAGAACAAGCTGCCTAGACGTATTGGTGCTACTACTACTACTTCTGCTATTCCCAGTGACAACAAATGAAAGTGGGATGGAACCTCTAGCAAGGGTTCGACTACGATTCCGTCCCAGGCACAGCGGTCAAAGATCGATGTCAACCAAAGTCCTGATCAGCAACCTTTTAGCAGTCAATGGCAGGGTGGATACAGGGGAAACCACCCTAAGTGCAAACGAAGTAACTTGCACCACAGCGGGCAGTGCAACCGAAATCATTGTCAATGATGCGACAAGCTTGGTCATGGAGTCAAGGATAGTAGAAACTCACGTCCTGCAAGCCAGAACCAACAACAACAGATACAAGATCTATAGAATCAGCAGCAAAAGCAGGGTAACAAGGGATGTTATCAGTGTGGTGCTGAAGGTCACTTCAAGAGACACTGCCCACGGTTGAACCAGAACCAGAATCAGAACCACAACCAAGGAAACGGGAACTAGGGAAGACAACGGGGGTAATAACGACGGCAATGGTGCCAGGGGTCGAGTGTTCGTGATTGGTCAGGGTGATACTAGGAATGACCCCAGCGTTGCGATAGTTTCGACATCGACATTAGTATGGATTGGTTATCCCAACAACAAGCAGAGATCCTATGCAAGGAGAAGATCATTCGCATTCCCCGTACTAGCAAAGAACCTCTTGAAGTTCAAGGCGACAAGAGTGGTGTCGTGAGTGGCATCATCTCCTTCTTGAAGGCACAGAAGTGTTTGCGAAAGGGCCACTCAGCTATATTAACACTCGTTTCTGATAAATCGATGAAAGAAAAAGATTGAGGATATTCCTGTGGTACGCGATTTTTCTCAAGTGTTTCCTGAAGAGTTACCTGGGTTACCGCCTCATCGCCAGGTCGAATTCTAGATCGAGCTAGTTCCAGGAGCAGCACCCATAGCTCGAGCACCCTATCGCTTAGCTCCAACTGAATTGGAAGAACTGTCAAAGCAGCTACAAGAACTCTTGGAAAAGGGTTTTATACGTCCTAGCTCTTCGCCTTGGGGAGCTCCAGTGTTATTCGTAAAGAAGAAAGACGGTACGTTCAGGATGTGTATAGACTACCGTGAACTCAACAAGGTGACGATCAAGAATCGTTATCCTCTTCCGCGCATAGATGATTTATTCGATCAGCTGCAAGGGTCGAGCTACTACTCCAAAATAGACTTAAGGTCAGGATATCATCAGCTGAGAGTCCGGGATGAGGACGTCTCTAAAACAGCATTTAGAACTCGCTACGGCCACTACGAGTTTTTGGTCATGCCATTCGGGCTAACGAACGCGCCTACGGTTTTCATGGATCTAATGAACAGGGTGTGCAAACCTTATCTTGACAAGTTTGTTATTGTTTTCATCGACGACATCCTGATTTATTCGAAGAATCGGGAGGAACACGAGCATCACTTACGACTTATTTTGGAACTTCTTCGAACGGAACAGCTATACGCTAAGTTTTCAAAATGCGACTTCTGGCTTCGTGAAGTCCACTTCTTAGGCCACGTGGTAAACCAGGATGGGATTCATGTCGATCCATCCAAGGTGGATTCGATCAAGAACTGGCCTGCACCTCGCACACCAACTGAATTACGCCAATTCTTGGGTTTGGCGGGTTACTACAGACGGTTCATCAAAGACTTCTCGAGGATTGCTCAGCCGCTTACACTACTGACACAGAAAGGTGTTGTTTACCGTTGGAGTAATGCTCAGGAAACAGCGTTCCAACACTTAAAGGATAGACTTTGTAGCGCACCTATCCTCTCATTGCCGGAAGGCACGGACGATTTTGTAGTCTACTGCGATGCATCTATCCAGGGTCTTGGATGTGTATTGATGCAACGGGATAAAGTTATTGCTTATGCTTCTCGCCAACTTAAGATTCACGAACGGAATTACACTACACACGATTTAGAACTGGGAGCGGTTGTTTTTGCACTTAAGATATGGCGACACTACTTGTACGGTACCAAATGTGCTATCTACACTGACCACAGAAGCCTCGAACATATATTCAAACAGAAGGAACTGAATATGCGACAGCGACGATGGGTCGAACTGTTGAATGACTACGAATGCTCAATCAGGTACCACCCAGGCAAAGCCAATGTTGTGGCTGACGCCCTCAGTCGAAAGGACACCGCGCCTAAGCGCGTGCGAGCTTTACAACTCACTATACAGTCTAGTCTTCCTTCCCAGATACGAAATGCTGAGGTAGAAGCATTGAAACCAGACAACGTCAGGGCTGAAGCCCTATGCGGCTCAAGGCAACGCTTAGAACAGAGGGAAGATGGTGCTTACTACGTCACAGGACGCATTTGGGTCCCACTGTACGGCGACCTACGCGAGCTTGTAATGGATGAAGCTCATAAGTCTCGCTACTCGGTACATCCAGGTTCGGTTAAAATGTACCACGATATTAAGACTACATACTGGTGGCCTAGCATGAAGGCCCACATAGCAACATACGTTAGCAAGTGCCTGACTTGTGCAAGAGTCAAAGCTGAATACCAGAAACCGTCAGGACCACTCCAACAACCTGAGATACCACAATGGAAATGGGAACAAATTTCCATGGATTTTGTTACAGGCTTACCTAGATCTCAGCGCGGAAATGATACTATTTGGGTGATCGTGGATCGACTCACAAAGTCTGCTCACTTCTTGGCTATCAAGGAAACGGATAAGTTCTCCACTCTAGCAGACGTATACCTTAAGGAAGTTGTCTCGAGGCACGGGGTGCCCACATCTATTATCTCTGACCATGACGCACGTTTTACTTCAGAACTGTGGCAAGCAATGCACAAATCTTTTGGCTCTCGATTAGACATGAGCACAGCTTATCATCCTCAGACAGATGGGCAATCTGAGCGCACTATTCAAACTCTAGAAGACATGCTTCGGGCGTGCGTAATTGACTTTGGCAAGGGCTGGGAAAAGCATCTGCCACTTGTGGAATTTTCATACAACAACAGCTACCACACCAGCATTAAAGCTGCTCCATTCGAGGCATTGTACGGGCGTAAATGCCGGTCACCTCTCTGTTGGGCAGAGGTGGGAGAGAGTCAAATCACAGGTCCAGAAATGGTAGTCGATACTACAGAAAAGATTGCACAAATACAACAACGCATGGCGGCAGCTCGTGACCGTCAGATAGTATACGCCGATAAAGATAGAAAATTTCTCGAATTCCAAGTTGGGGATCGAGCGCTACTTAAAGTTTCACCCTGGAAGGGTGTGGTTCGTTTTGGCAAACACGGCAAACTCAATCCACGATACGTCGGACCTTTCGAAGTTATTGAGAAGATAGGCAGGGTAGCCCACAGATTGAACTTACCAGCTGAACTCAGTGCAGTTCACAACGTCTTTCACGAGTCGAATCTGAAGAAGTGTATGTCAGATGAGACCCACATAGTTCCCTTGAAGGAACTCACTATCGACGAGCGGTTGCACTTCGTCGAGGAACCTGTTGAAATCACGGACCGGGATGTTAAGGTCCTCAGGAACACGAGAATCCCTCTTGTACGAGTTCGTTGGAACTCCCGCCGCGGCCCAGAGTTCACCTGGGAGCGTGAAGATAAAATGGAACTCAAATATCCCCAGTTATTCGGAACCAATGCAACTACTACTGAGGCTGAAGCTACCACTACAGAATTTCGGGACGAAATTCCAAATCAACGGGGGGATAATGTGACACCCCAGGAAAACTTCGCAAACTTGCTCAGGGAGCCGCGATACGATACAGGTAAACGTCACACCACTAGCTTCCTCAGTAACCGCATGCTAAATTTCGGGACGAAATTTCTTTCAAGTTGGGAATAATGTGACAACTCGAATTTCCGACATTCTTTATTCGCATGTATTGCACGTTGACCGTCTAGATTATTGCTTACACGAATTATTTACCTGGTAATTGTGCACACTAAATTATAGTTAAGATGATAATCTTGATTTTTGAGTGATAAGGTGTAAGTACTTGACTGCATGATTTACTGTAAACTGTTTGAGACCTGAACAACTCGACGAAACACAATATCTGTTTCGCCATAACCACTCTCGACGAAACAGATTGTTTCGCCAACAACCCTCTCGACGAAACAGGCTGTTTCGCCGAGCCCAGATCCACCGAAGCCCAGTTCGGGCCCAACACGTTATTTTGAGTCTTAAAACGTGAAACATCATCAGTTTCACACATTTTATCATAACAACCGAAACCCTAGAACACTCTCCCTTTCTGTGCGACGACAACAACCATCGTTCACCATCATCCCTAGCTCTCGAATCCTTGTTCCTTCATCTCGAATCGGTTAGTGTGTGTTTGTTAGTCGATTCTATGTTTCTGTATTGTATAGATTCTTGTTGGTGCATATGATTGATGTGTGTTACTGCTGTGATGAGTGTATGATGGTGATGATATAGATTTCGATGTGTATGATATGATGTAGTAGGATATATATAAATGATATGCGAAACTTGATACAATCGAATGCTCGGTTCTGAATGATTGTTTATATGGCCTGATTCTGATTACATTAGTATCTTGATAGGGAATTGATGTGATGATGTTGTATGTTATTTGATATGCTATACACATAAACTAGGGTTTATGCTAGACAATGATTCTTGGATGGTTGATTTATGATGATTCGATATGCACAATGATCTTCATATGATTTCTGTTGTTGTTGACGGCTGCTAGAATGATTAGGGTTTATGCGTTATTCGCATCTGCTGTAACTGATGTCTGCGAAGCTGAACTGTCCGACGAAACAGGACTCTCGGCGAAACAGAATGTGTTTCGCCAAGAGTCATCGACGAATTAGAATCCTGTTTCGCCAATTAAGACCACGACGAAACAGAACGTGTTTCGTCAACTGTGTGTTTCGCCAACTTATGTGTTTCGTCAATATCTGTGTTTCGCCAACATGTGTGTTTCGCCGAATAGCTGATCTGTGCAGGAACTTGAGTTAATTCTGTTAAGTGTTAACTGGAATATGTAACTGCTGTTAAATGTTAAACATGACTGGTGTGATTGTGATTACGTGTTACCTGCTTACACATGAACAACTTAAACACAAACTGATTATGTATACGTGCGTACTTTAGGACGTGATTGATTAACTATGAGCATACTTAGCATACCGAGCAAACTCAGGTGAGTTCACACCCTTTCTAAGGCATGGGATTCCCGGTGGTTTGGGAATGGGTTAAGAAACTAAAATGGAACCTACATATCCTCCTTGGGTAGGATATGTACCGCCATCCTCCTTGGGTAGGATGCCAATATTAATCCTGCGTATTCTCCTTGGGTAGAATACGTACGTTCGTCCTCCTTGGGTAGGACAACAACCTTAACGTACGTAAAACCTACGTACACTCACACTCGCTACGGTCCTTGGATCAAGAAGGGCGCGTACAAATACGACTAGTCTACACATGGGAAGCCCCCACTAATCTTCGCACAGATGCCTGCAAAGGCCGCGATACGGCCACAACCTTCGCACAGATGCCTGAAAGGGCCGCGATACGGCCACTAACCTTCGCACAGATGCCTGGAGGGCCGCGATACAAATATAACTATTCTAAAGAACATGGGAAACCCCCACTAAACTTCGCAAACATGCCTAGAGGGCTGCGATACCATTACTTACGATACATGAATGCTAAACGAACTTACGATTTACGATACGAACACTATAACTGAACTATTAACTGTGAACTCGCTCAACTAGTTGTTGACTCTCTATTACATGCCTTGCAGGGCTATTGGTACTCTTGGAGCTTGCACGGGAGGCGCGGTCGTTGTGGGCACGGATTGTGGATGTTTTGATAAAAACTTTATGACTCTTTAAACTAAACACTTGTGTTGGATGTTTATAACTATGCTTCCGCTACCTATGCTATGCTTTTGATTTAACACCAATTGTATTGTGGTGGACTACGTTTACTTTTACTGATTACTTATATGTTCAATATGATTGGTGGCTTGATCCTGGTCATGTCACGCCTCCAAGCGGTGGTACTCCGCGTGTGGATTTTGGGGGTGTGACAGATACAGCTCAATATCCTGAGCCGTATCCCGAATACTGATTTTCTAAATAACTTAACAAGCATATTTTCAATACACTTTCTAGCACACTACCTCACTTAACTAATTTGATCACTTAATTGCTTCGGTAATTTTTGACCAAAACATATATGATGATTTTATATGGGTCGTATAAGAGTATACGGCCCGTATTGTTAGGGTAAAAATGGTAAAAAAATATTATATTTAGGACGTGGTTTATTCTCTTTAATCTATTAGAACGATCCTTGTTTTATCTGAAAAATACAACTGATTACTTGGTCGAATAATGGCCAATAAGAAACAAAAAAGTAAAAATACAACTGATTACTCGCCATTCTCTTGCACCTTTTGCAGACATGCACCTTCAACTATGTTGGTTCGGTTTAGTTTTTTTCAACTTTCAAAATTCAAATCAACTAACATGAAGTATCTCGAAGGTATCTTATTCATATATTTACAAATTAATCATTGAAGGAAAAGGAGAACTAGAATATCGATATGGTTGGTGTAAAAGCTCACATTTTAACAAATCATCTACTTCCTGAATTTGAATCTGAAAGTGTCACACCCCGATATTTCCACGTATTACCGGTGGGGGAGTATCGTGACGTAGTTGATATCGTTATAGTCAAACAACACAATATTTAAATGCACAGCGGAAGCAAAAGATAGATTTATATTAACCGAATAAATTGTAATATTAAGTATCACAAAATATTCGAAACAGATCCACAGGCGGATCAAATAGAAAAGAGATATTGTTCAACAGACTGAAATGCATCCAAGCTTGCGAGACTCTTATTGATGCTAAGGAGAAAGCCAGCATATTTCGAGTAGTACCTGCACTTAATCTTTTTGGGAAAATACGTCAGTTTACACTGGTAAATACAATCAACTGACTCATTTTGAAAAGGTTAAAAAAATTGATTTAAATGCACGAGGCACAAATATTTTATAACTTGGGATAATTATTTGGATATAATACTTGTAAAAGAATTACATGTTTCTTATGCGTTCAGTAGCCCGGTTCGTGCCGGGTTAAAGATCAATAGACACACCACATTATTTATTTAGGCACTGATGGGTGTACGCCTACACCCCGTGCTTAGGTCGTGGCCATTTCGTAAAATGATGCCAAGGATATCCGGGACATGGTCATTAACCCCCCAAAGGCGTTTAAGCAACGAAAACATATTTTTAAACGGGTCATCTCGATAATACTTAACCACCAATCGATTAAGGTCGAATGCCCGACCAAGCGATATTTTAGATACCCTACCCCAAGCCCGTATAAGGGAAAATAAGTTAAAAGTATTTACCTTTGCAAGTAATAATCACAACAAGCAAGTGCACGTAGCTTTTACCGGGTCTCCTATTCTGGAACGAAGGTTTATAATAACCTATTAGAATCCTAACGGGTCTTTAATTAAGCCTAAACTTAGACCGGTTAGTTTTAAGAAAGATACGGTTCGAACGCATGATTAAGCGAAGACCGGAATAGAATGTGATTTAGACCCGACAAGTTTGAAGACTTGTATAATATGGGTAAACTAAACACATTCTGGATTTTGAGATAAAAATGATAAGGTTTGACCCGTTTCGGCTAATTTATGCAAACTAGTTACATAAACCGAACCGAACGCGAATAACGCATAAAGGGTAACCGAATGGGTCACAAACAGGTTTCCTAAGTTAATATGCTTTAAATATGTTGTGATATCAGTAGGATACCTTCCATTATGTCCAAAACGAGTTTAATCTCAAATTAAGCCCCGTAGGGGTATTTTGGTCATTTTAAAGATTATAAAAGAGATTAATTATAATTCTGAGACCCGGGTATGAAATAATCAGTAAAACAACTTAATTTAATAGGTTACATCAGTTGGTGATAAGTCTTGTATGACAAAATGGTTTTAAACCTATACTATGTGTTTAATACGCGTAAAAAGCCGTTTTAAGCGATTTCCGGGTTTAACAGGAAATCTGAGTTTTCTGATCAGGTTATAAAGTTCAATATACTTCATTTATCATATAAAATCAGTAGCCAAAGATTTGGTATCAAATTGTCGTGTAAAACTCATTTTATGAACAAAAAGGGTATAATTGGTAATAACCGAATCAAGGCGATAACTTTAGGTTATGATCAGTTTAAAAATAATTAAAAATCTTCAAAATCCCAAAATATTATATTACATCAGTGGGTAAATGGTTTGGTGTCAAAAATTGGGTTTAGATAGGCTTTATGCTAATTACGCCGTTTAATTCATAAAAACGTTCTAATTACGCTATTAAGCATAACTCCTAATCTAGACCTCCAACTGATGTGAAAATTTAGGGACATGTTTATAAATCAGTAACAAAGATTATTGTCCTCTCACATTTCCAAAATTCTCGTTTTATGGTCAAAAGGGCATTATGGTCAACATTAAGCATTTAACGGAAACGTGTAAACGAATCGGACAATCAATGAACCAATCACAGAGGGTTATACTTTCATATAACCTGGTCCAAATGAAGTTCTAAGGAATTTCTAAATCATGCTAATATGGGTCAGAAGTGAAGTCAAAGCAAAAGTCAAAGTTTTGCGATTTTCAGTTCTGAACCGAGTCTAAACAGAAAATTGTCGGATCGAACAAGCTTAGACCAGTTCTTATACTAATTACCAAGTTATATGAGTGGCAAAACTGGTTACACGTCTTCTACATTGCTAATTATGCGTTAATTCGAAAATAAAGATTATGTTGACTTTTTCGGATTAAGTTTGACCCGACATTTGACCTAGTTAGAGCGCGAATTAGAGGGTGCCCTTTTAAGGGTTTAATACCCACATAAATACCAACTTATAACTACTTTTAATTTGGCTAAACACCAGACCATTAGTGATTAATCGATAAGTCAAACCTTAATTACGACGGTTTAACTTTAAGCTAATTAACTAAGTAAAACACTATTAAGGAAGGTCAAGGAAGCTTACCAAGGTCCTATGCACGACTAGTGATGCTTAGGGAAGGCTCTTGAGCTCCAGAAATGATCAGAAGTTGAGTTGGGAATGAATGATCAAAAATTGAACAATGTGGTCTTTATATAGTGATCTTGATTGATCAAGATCATGCCAAACAACTCTAGGATTGCTCCCTGATCAATTACAAGTGTCCCTAGTGCCTAAGTACTAGTTTGTGTTGTACATGGAAGTGAAAAATGGCAATATAAGTCGGTTAACTCGTTTTAACAGGCAGCTGTCAATTTTCTGTTGTTGGGACTGTCTTACGGACCGTAAGACCAAGTCTTTGCGGTCCGTAAGCCTTTACCAGAAGGCAAAAATTTGTAACCTTTCAAGCTTCGAACAGGCAACTTAGGTATTACGAATTTGGGCCTCTATTGTCAGAATGGGGCCTCTATTATCATGTCCTGAACAGTTAAGACCACCTTGCCATGTTCTAAAGTTGCCTTGGATTCTTTTGAAAGGGCCATAAACGAAGGTTTGTCAATCATATTCCCATAGGGTCCTATCTTTACAATTTGAATCAATTATAACAAGTATTAACCGGATTTGAATGTATATCAGATGTTTATAACACAGGTTAAGGTTTGGGATTTATACATTGGTCGCTCAGAGGTATTTATTAACATGTCGACGCTTTTAACCCCTCGTATACGAATTTTATCATAACTTTCTCATATGATAACGAAACTTGGTGAAATTTTTATCATGCATCCTAGTGAGCATAATTAATCGTTACAAAGCTTCGGGTTTGCTAAAAGGCCAATCAGAGGTATGCTTTAAACATGTTGACACATTTAACCCCTGTAGTTTTTAATCTCTCACTTTCTTTCACAATTAGCTTCGTATGATCCATGATTCATTCGTTTAAGGGTATAAACATTTTGTGGGGCTATTGTGAAGTATATTTATCCATTGTTGACACTTTGAACCCTTTTATTCACATAGTTTCTTTGTTTGTCATCTTTAGTCCTTCTAATCAATCCTTTACACGTTTTAAGCCCATGACACGTGTCGATATAATTTTGGACATGAAATTTCGAGGTGTCACATCCTCACCCCCTTAAAAGAAATCTCGACCTCGAGATTTACTGAAATAAATGAGGGTATTTCTCTTTCATTGTGGACTCTACCTCCCACGTGTACTCGGGACCTCTACAGGCATCTCATTTCACTTTTACAATCGGTACATGCTTCCTTCGAAGCTTCTTAACCCGTCGATCCTCGATCGACATAGGCTTTTCAACAAACTTCAAGCTCTCATCGATGTGCACATCTGTATGTGGTATGACTAGTGATTCATCAGCTAGACATTTCTTTAGATTGCAAATGTGGAATACGTTATGAATACCACTGAGCTCTTCAGGAAAATTTAGCTTATACGCTACTGATCCGACACATTCGATGATCTCGAATGGTCCTATGTATCTGGGGCTTAACTTGCCCTTCTTGCCAAAACGCATTACCCCTTTCCAGGGTGATACCTTAAGTAGTACCTTGTCACCTACCTCGAATTTCAGAGGTTTACGCCTTAAATCTGCGTAGCTTTTCTGCCTATCCCTGGCAGCTTTGAGACGATCGTGTATTTGCACAATCTTATCCGTCGTCTCCAGGACTATTTCAGGTCCTGTCAGTTGGACATCTCCAACTTCTGCCCAACAAACGGGCGTTCTGCACTTCCTACCGTACAAGGCCTCGAAGGGCGCAACCTTAATGCTTGTATGATAGCTATTGTTATAAGAGAACTCGATTAATGGCAGGTGGTTATCCCAACTACCACCTAAGTCAATCACACATGCACGAAGCATGTCTTCCAATGTTTGGATTGTACGCTCACTCTGCCCGTCCGTCTGAGGACGGTAAGCCGTACTAAAATTTAAGCGCGTGCCCAAAGATTGTTGGAAACTTTTCCAAAAATGTGATGTGTATCTAGTATCTCTGTCAGAGATAATAGACACTGGTACGCCATGCAGAGACACAATCTTATCTACGTACAATTGGGCTAACATGTCGGAGCTATAGGTCTCCTTAATGGGTAGGAAATGTGCTGACTTAGTCAGTCTATCAACTATCACCCATATAGTATCATTTCCTTTCTTTGTCTTTGGCAACTTGGTGATGAAATCCATAGTCACCATTTCCCACTTCCAGGTGGGAAGTTCAGGTTGTTGTAGCAAACCTGACGGTTTCTGGTGTTCAGCTTTGACTTGCGCACACGTCAAACATTTAGCTACATAGGTAGCTATAGACTTCTTCAAGCCTATCCACCAAAAATTTGTTCAAATCCTGGTACATCTTGTCAGCTCCAGGATGAACAGAGTATTTAGAGCTGTGGGCTTCCTGGAGGATAACATCTCGAAGTCCTCCAAAAACTGGAACCCATATTCGTCAATTTAACCTCAAAATTCCGTCCTTGCCATAGGATAACTGTTCTTCAGTTACTCCTAGCTTTTCATCAGGATAGTTAGCTTCCAGCACAGCTTCCTTCTGCGCAGCTAACAACCTTTCATTCAAACCGTTCTTTATCTCAATGCTCTTAGCATTGATTCTTATAGGCTTCACTCTTTCCTTTCGACTCAAGGCATCGGCGACTACATTCACCTTGCCGAGATGGTATCTTATCTCACAATCATAATCATTCAAAGTTTCCATCCAACGTCACTGCCTCATGTTCAAGTCCTTCTGATTGAACAGACGTTGAAGGCTCTTGTGATCAGAATAGATCACACACTTAGTTCCATACAAGTAATGCCTCCAAAGTTTTAGTGCAAATACAACGGCACCCAACTCCAAGTCATGGGTGGTGTAGTTCTTTTCGTGCACCTTTAACTGTCGAGAAGCATAGGCAATAACCTTGCCTTTCTGCATAAGCACACACCCCATACCGGTGTGTGATGCATCACAATATACCACAAATTCTTCAATCCCTTCAGGCAATGTCAACACTGGTGCATTGCTCAGCTTCTGCTTAAGGATATCAAAGGATTCTTGTTGTTTCGGTCCCCAGTCGAACTTAACATTCTTCCTAGTCAGGGAAGTTAGGGGTGCAGCAATCCTTGAAAATTTTTCAATAAAACGTCTGTAATATCCTGCCAATCCCAAGAAGCTGCGAATCTCTGTGGGCGTCTTCGGCTCTTGCCAATTCAGGACAGCTTCAACCTTAGCGGGATCTACCTGGATTCCGCGTTCACTAACCACATGTCCAAGAAATTGGACTTCACGAAGCCAAAATTCACACTTAGAGAATTTGGCGTAGAGCTTTTCTCGATGAAGCAGTTTCAGAATGCAATGGAGATGCTTCTCATGGTCAGCTTGATTCTTTGAGTAAATAAGAATATCATCGATGAAGATGATGACAAATTTATCCATGTAGGGCTTGCAGACGCGGTTCATGAGATCCATGAATGCGGCTGGTGCATTAGTGAGTCCAAAAGGCATCACTAAGAATTCGTAATGACCATAACGAGTCCTAAATGCAGTCTTATGTACATCTTCATCCTTGACCTTCAGTTGATGATATCCTGACCTTAAGTCGATCTTGGAAAAATAACTTGCTTCTTGAAGCTGATCGAACAAGTCTTCGATCCTAGGCAATGGATATCGATTCGTGATAGTAACTTTGTTAAGTTCTCGATAATCGATGCACAGACGCATCGACCCATCCTTTTTCTTCACAAACAAGATTGGTGCTCCCCATGGAGACGAACTAGGTCTAATAAAACCTTTGGCTAGCAAATCATCTAGTTGTGTTCTCAATTCCTTCATCTCTGTTGGTGCCAATCTGTAAGGCGCTCTTGCAACAGGTGCTGCTCCAGGAATAATGTCAATCCTGAACTCCACTTGTCTATCTGGGGGTAAACCAGGTAGTTCTTTAGGGAATACTTCTGGATATTCAGAGATAATGGGTATGTCTTCGATCTTAGGCTTTGGTTCATCAATAGTTACTTGCGCCATGTAGATAACACAGCCATTCGTCAAACACCTTGATGCCTTGAGCATGGACACTTGCTCAGGCATTCCGTACTTAGTATCTCCTTGAATTGTCAGAGGCTCGCCACGAGGAGTTCTGACAACTACTTGCTTCTTAGCACAAACGATCTGGGCTTAGTTGCGAGACAACCAATCCATGCCTATCACTATATCGAAACCAGCTAACTTCAAAGGAAATAGGGATAATGGAAAAGAGTGGTTCCTAATGGATATGAAACATCCATCTAACACGGCTGAGGCGGTCTCTAAGGTACCATCAGCTAATTCCACCTCATATTTCACACTTAGGGTTTTAACAGGTAAGTTCAACAATTTACAAAACTTATTATCTACAAATGACTTATCCGCCCCCGAATTAAACAATACCCTCGCATAAACATCGTTTATAAGAAAGGTACCTGTTATCACGTTATCATCCTGCACTACCTCCTTAGCATCCATTCTGAAGACCCTAGCATTGGTCTTTTTACCATCTTCTGGTTTCTTGGCATACTTTGGGCAGTTCGACTTGATGTGCCCTTTCTCATTGCATCTATAGCACTTAGCATCCTTGATTTTCTTACAGTCTAAGGTCTTGTGCTTAGAAGACTTGCAGATTCCACATGCCCTTGGCTGTGATTGGGATTTCGACTCATATCTGCACTTCCCGAAGTGCTGTTTCTTGTTGATCTTACATTTGGGTTTATCACCTGACTGCTGACCATCTTTCTTAGATCCAGAACCCTTCTTGTGGTCATTGTTTCCCTTATGTCTCTAATCTGATCGCCGCGAGTTATCATCCTCACGCTTCCTTTTCTCAGCATCAGTGTTTCTCAGCGATCTCTGCCTGACCGCGTCCAGAGTAAGAGATAATGCTATATCAGCTGCAGACCAGAAGGTAGCTGGTCTAGAGGCTTTCACACTGGCCTTAACTTCTGGGGCTAAACCCCCGATGAATCGAGCTATCCGATTGGGTTCCAGTGTCACAAGATAAGGAACCAACCTTGACATGGTGTTGAAGCTTGTAAGGTAGGCTTGACAATCCAGGTTTTTCATAACCAGAGACAAGAAATCAGCTTCAATCTTCTCAACCTCATGCTGAGGGCAGTAGTTCTCCTTGATCAATGACACAAACTGTTCCCAAGTCATATTATACAATGGGACCTTCCCTGTAGCTTGGATCAAAGACCTCCACCAAGCTAATGCCTCACCTTTGAAAGACTGAGACACGAATTTCACCACATCCTTATTAGCGCAACCACTGATATCCACCACAATGTCCATTTCATCCAACCATGTCATGCAGTCTATAGCTCCTTTTTCCCCAGTGAAGTCCCTGGGTTTGCATGAAACAAAATACTTATAGGAGCAACCCTTATCACGGGGTTCCTGATTCGGTACTATCATTTGAGATGGAGCACTCCTTTGGTTTGATGAGTGATGGGAATTACTGTTGTGAGCAGTGTGAGTTTTAGAGGGTGTTTTAGAGGGTGGTGCAGATTGGGTCCTTTCATGGGTACCACTGGATTCATGGAACTGTCTATCCAAAGCTCGAGTAATGGCATTGTCTATCATTACCTGCAGTTCTGCACCCGCTACGTTAATTCGGTTATTATCATGATTTTCCCTTGGGTGACTGTTGATCTCATCCGAGTCAGCCATGTAGTTTGAACTGTTACATAAGATATTGACAATAATTTATTTGGGAGTTTATTATGGAATTGTCTTTTATGGCAATTCATTAACCATGGTAAACATAGACCATATTTGGTTAATTTGTTAATCATATTTATTTAGGATTTTTATTATAATTTATCCTAATTATAAAACAATAACAGTATTATTAGTGGCACAAAAGGCCTAGTCACAGGGACATTCTAAATCATAAACCATGATTTCAGAGAATCAAGGCATTTAAGGTTTGAACATAGTTCCTTTACCTTTTTCTGACAGGGAGTCGTAGACTACTACTGTCTTTTGTCTTATATGACAATAAGTATGACCCATAGGCACTACATTACCTATGAATGTTTAATATATAATCATCTTAATTGATGGTGTAAACCCAAGATTTTTAGATCATCAGGTTAGGATAGGAATCTTTTGAAGAATCCTATTATGTGTGTGATTTTAACGAATCACGTCTGCCAGGAGCGTTAACATGTTTTCAGATGTTAACAGGGATTTGAATCTTTTTAAACAGGTCTTACCATTTTGGCCAAGTCTTTTAATGACATGCAGGCTAGGTTACACCTTTAAGATTTTTATTTAATATTTTAAATAGGCAGAATATTTTAAGAGGAACGATTTTTAATTTATTTATTTCATGTATAATATATTTATGCATAAAATGACAAAAATAAATTTTTTTAAATTTAACATTCCTTTAAACATTAAAAATTACACATTGCCCTAAACGGGACTTTTAACAGAAATAACTTGCCCACGTAGGGGCTAAATTGATAATACAAGTCCTCACAGGGACTGATTACTAAGATAGATGTCCACGCAGGGACTAAAAGACAAGTCCACGCAGGGACTAAAGAAAGACATGTCCACGCAGGGACTAAGTACATAGATAAATGTCCACGAAGGGACTTGATTGAAATAAGGAAATACAACAATACATATAGGAATTCAATGATCCCTCTTCTTCTTTCCTTTTAACAAGCTTGCTAGGCCCTTGAGAAATCCCCGGTTGTTCCTACGTTCTTCTTGAAATTCTTGCTCCACCCTGTTTAGCCTGTGGAGGATTTCCTCCTGTTCCGGTGGGGAAAACCGTGGTGGCTGCGGCTGGTGCTGAGTCGGAGGTTGAGCAGGTATTTGATACCCATGAGTTGGGTATCCCACTCCCCAAGGGGCTCCATATGGTCCTTCAGGATGAAGGGCGTTGTAGTTTGCTGCTACACGATATGGGTCGGCTTCAGCATAGTTGTAATGAGTGTGAGCCGGCTGCTCAAACAGATTGTACGCCGTTGAACCGGCGTATGTAGGAATTGGGTTATCAAAACCCAATGGTGGTGGTGGTGGTGGTGCAACTGGTGCAGAATTCACCCCTGGAACTGGGTTTGAGGGCCTACCTATTTGTGGGTCTTCATGCAGTGGCGGATAGTGACTGCCACTAGAGTGTTGAGGGGTGCTAAAGTGAAAACCCCTTTCTCGCACGGACATTCGTACACCTGTTCTTTTACGCCTTGGTGGTTCTGGAGGTGCTAGATGAACTGGCGGCGGTGGTGGCGGTGGCGTGACTGCCACGAATCGCGAATCCTCGGAGGGATCCTGCTACTGCTGATGCTGCTGGTGAGGCGATGAATGGTGAGAGGGTGTAAAATACCATTCATACTGGTTGAACCTTGCCTGGCAACTGTCTGGACCACGGTAAGGTGATCCATGGAAAGATGATCCATCGGAGACTTCAATAGGGTGCGTGGAGGTTCTAGTCGGTGGTTCAACAGTGTCGGTGTCCTCATCCATATCCATGGAGTGATCGCCGGAAAAATGATCCTCTGGTCCCAATGGGTTAACACCCACTGGTTCTTGAATATAGTTTGCCGGGTTAAACCGGCCCTGAAAGACAGGAGTGGGGTCGTCAAAGGAATGGTGTGAAACTGCAATGGCAAGAAGGAGTGGCGTGAGTCATCGGGCTCGTTCTCAGATTGCGGCCCAAAGGAGTGATGATAAGGAGGCGTTGAGCTATGCGAGACAGATCGTCTAGCGGGCTCCACACAGGTCCTCCAGTTTCCTTGAGGATCGGCACTCATAGTAGTAGAAGGAGTTCGCCGGTGTGAAGGCCCGGCCTCGTGATCGTTGGGGGCGGTGATTAGCCCCTTGCCTCGACCTCCTCTTCGGAACCTCGGTGGCATCTTTCCTGTCAAACAAATGAAAGAACAACAAAACAATAAAGGACAAAATAAAACAAATTAGGAATCGTCCTAAGTTCTTTGTCTAGACTCGAGTATGTGCAATTGTGTCATTGAGATTAAACACAAAAGGCTAGTGTTTAATTCACTCAATGTTGGCTCTGATACCAACCTGTCACACCCCGATATTTCCACGTATTACCGGTGGGCCCGGTGGGGAAGTATCGTGACGTAGTTGATATCATTATAGTCAAACAACACAATATTTAAATGCACAGCGGAAGCAAAAGATAGATTTATATTAACCGAATAAATTGTAATATTAAGTATCACAAAATATTTGAAACAGATCCACTGGCGGATCAAATAGAAAAGAGATATTGTTCAACAGACTGAAATGCATCCAAGCTTGCGAGACTCTTAATGATGCTAAGAAGAAAGCCAACCTATTTCGAGTAGTACCTGCACTTAATCTTTTTGGGAAAATACGTCAGTTTACACTGGTAAATACAATCAACTGACTCATTTTGAAAAGGTTAAAAAAATTTGATTTAAATGCACGAGGCACAAATATTTTATAACTTGGGATAATTATTTGAATATAATACTTGTAAAAGAATTACATGTTTCTTATGCGTTCAGTAGCCCGGTTCGTGTCGGGTTAAAGATCAATAGACGAGGAAGAAGACTTGATCGTAAGCGGATTCGGCGGAGGTCCCTGCGAACGCGTATGGGGCATCAACTGAAAAAACAAATACGAACAAGTAAGAAGACTCTAACAATGACTCACTAATCTGGAAAAGACACTAAAGCAAATATTTTTTTTAGACTCCTACGACTCAACGAACACAAATAGCACGTAATATGTCAACTAAGTCCAAACAAAGTAATAAACGCAATCGCCAAAGAATCCCCGGCAACGGCGCCAAAAACTTGATGTGCACAAAGTGGTTTAACAAAAACAACTAAAATTAATCCTAATTTAGACACTCTAAGCTTTAAATTTATAAACTAAGACTCGATCTAAACCCTAAACCACACAACCGGCAAGTGTACCGATCAATGTAGTAAAGCTAAAGCAAGTCCGAGTATCGAACCCACGAGACTCTAAGGATTACGCTAAGACTCTATAAAGACTAAGACTGACACGACTCAAACTATTTGTTTATTGATTGGGGGGGTTTCTAAAAATCCTAAGAATGCAAGTAATGAATAACTAGATTAGCTAAATGACTAACACGAACTCTAATGAGGACTTTGACCAGAGATGAATGAAGACTACCTAGGCTAGACGCAAGCTAAACTCAGAATGGATCTCTATTCGATGATTTTGTGGTGTGGAACCGGGATCTCTGGATACTAAACCTATTAAGACACCACTAAGCCCCTCAAACACTCTCAAGGCGATTCTTATGGCACTACCTAGGCTGTTACGCTCACCGGTTTTCTAGATTTCCTCTCAGTCCTCTAGTTTCTTGAAAGTGCCTATATAAAACGCTTTACCTCTCAGCGCGAACGTCTAAAGCAACTACGGGTTTTAATCTTGGTTTAATAGACAATGGAATGTTAAGGACTTATAACCAAACCGAGACCTATTAATACCCTCGAACCTCTCAGCGACGAGTTTAGCAGCACACTTGATTTTATTAAATTACCGGATATTACTTCTAAGGTTACTTCACGTGATTTTCACCCTAAAGGATTAATGACCTATTATGTGATATAGACAGTCACCTAAATCAAGAACCCTAGCACAACCCTATTATGTGATAAAGACCGTCACCAAGGATTATACGAAGCAATAAACAATAATAAAATAATCGTCAAGCACGCATATGCACCAAGTTAAATTCCCGAAGCTTTTACAATACAAGAAAAATCCACAACCACGCCAAAAATCGAATAAAGAACCAAACTTTATTTAACTATTGTCATTAGCCTAGGTAGTTTATGAAGTTTAGCCAAGAAACATAATCAGAAACAAAGATTCAAACATTATAAATTCTGAATTCATCGTGTAATAATGTAAAACGAACAAAAAACAAAGAAACAGGAAGTTTAAACCCGTAATCTTCACTCCCGATCGCCCCAAGATGTTACCCGATGATTCCTTGCTCCCCAAGATGCTCAAGAACCTTCAACAGCCTCCAATGGTGGTTTAGAACTCCAAAATTCGTATCCCCTCTGCTGTTGATAATTATCATGTTAAATAACCCAAAAAACCCTACCAACCGTTGCTATTTCAAAGTCGGTTTACGATCACCACTCTCTCGCGGCCCGCCTCAATTTTAGACATAAGCTTATGCGGCCCGCGCGCGTACTATAATCCGGAAACATGTTTAAAGCTCAGGCGGCCCGCGTAAAGACTGATCATAAGTTTTCGCGGCCCGCCTCAACCCTCCAGAACTTACTTTTCGCTTCGTTTCGCTCCCAAGCTTCTCGATTTCCGTTCCAGTCTTTCGCCTTTCCAGAATGTAACTCGTATCTACTCCTTTTGGCTGCAAAGACCTGGAAAACACAAAATATCAAAAGTGTATACATTCTAAGCTAAACACGGACAAAAACGACTATCTAACGACTAAAACCTGACGCGAATAAAAATGTATTTTACAATACATCAAATATCCCCACACTTAATCTTTTTTTCGTCCTCGAAAAAGAATTATGCAAACGGAATCATAGTCGGAATAGTCGTTCGGGACAAAGCTTATGTTAATTTATTAAAACCGAAACTTGTGTTAGCCGCGATTGCAAGTATATCGATCATCTTAAACCCAACCCGGTTCCAAGCCCTTATCATGCAAGTTTAGTTCAAGTGCGGTCAATCTACCTAGGGTCTCACACTAAGAATTGCAAGTCCACCTAATCCCCCCTCAAGCTTATAGGACAAAAGGAACAACCACTGGGTTATTTCCTAACCGCCTTATACCAAGGTCAAGAGAGTTTAAAATCAAATCTATTTTTTTTTTCATACGAGCTTAGACTTTGCTTTTTGCTCTTTTTTTTCTTTTTTCTCGTGAGTCTAGACGATGCTTTCCCTAACCAAGAGGTATTCCGGCTGTAGAGTCGCTATCCCCAACCACAGATTACTTAGGTTTCGCTACTTTTAATCGGCAATTCGATTTCACACATCCAAGAGGCATTCCGGCTGTAGAGTCGCTATCCCCAACTCGGATTACAAGGACCTGTGTTACTTTCATTTAGTTTCTAGCTCACTTTTTATTCTATTTTTTTTTTCTTTTTCAACGAGATAATGACCAAAAACTCTAACGATCTTAGCTTATAACGGCATCCCTTATACTATTTTTGGCGGTTTCAATTTCCCCACTCTCCCTAGATGAGAACCCACTAGTAGACCGACAATTAGGTATAATTAAGATCAAAGGAACCCAGAACCGAATCGAGCCTACCCGCGCATCCCAAACTAGACACAAGCACGATTATATTATCTCATATTATTATTATTTGAACCCGAACAAAAACCCGACTTTTCTATCATTTTCCGTTTTTTATTTTGCAAACTTCTTGTTTCAAAAGACATTTTCTAATTTTTTAGTTTTTTTGGATTTTTTGATTTTTTGATTTTTTTTTTATTTTTCGATTTTTATGACTCAAGACTCTACTAACTACACACTAAAAGATAGTTCCCATCCCCACACTTAAACTTTACATTGCCCTCAATGTAAGATGGAAACCGACTCAAAATACTTAAAATAAATAAGAAATAAAAAGACGAAGGGCAAATTGGAAAGGACTTGGCTGGTTTAATTCACGTGGATGCTCCAAAACTCTCGTCCAATCCAGCTCGATCGTATAGCATTTCGGTCGCGATCGGCTTTGACACTGACTTGTATGCTTAGTAAAATGCCTGGAATTTGATCAGCATCTCCAAAATCACCCGAATGGAGATTGAGTACGGTTGGTACATATTCAAACCTGCAAAAAACAAAAACAAGCAAACACCAAAGCAATACCGACTCGAAACAAACGACTAATTAGACGCAAAGTACACATAATATACACTTGTACCCCCTCCCGGCACCTTGCTCGCCCTCGAGCAATCCTAAGTGCCGAGAAATAATCACAAACTCAATGTGGAAGCAACGGAAACGGCGCGCGTGTATTTAGTGAAAAATTTGTTCTTTATGTCAAGAACGCGCATCGCTTCCCCACACTTAAATTTCAACTTATCCCAAAACCATCTTTCGCCATATTTCAAAAAAAAAAAACAATTTAAACCATCACCTGTTTTATAAACCAACCAAACTAAAATTTATTCTTCGAGCAAAACCTTCCCCCCTATTTTTCTTTTAAAACAAGCCGTTACGAAGTCATATCAAAACATCCATCCCCCCTCTTTCCTATACTCATCACTAACCCGTCTCACATCGCTCAAAGCAATCAAGCAATCAAACACTAATATCGCCAACCCGAGCCACCCGCACCCTCGAAATCACAATATCAAACCTGAGATAGACAAACCACTGACTCGACAACAAAAACAGACTGACGGCACAGCCTTGACCCAACACATACGGCCCTGCAATTCAAACATAATTCTACTGACTCGAACATAAACGACACTAAAATACTTAATGCCGACCCGACATAATTACTGACCCAACTAGACTTAACCAACAGGACTCGACACCAAAAGACGCAATACCGACTCGACTGACTAGTGGACGTACTGACCAAACAATGACTAATTTGGACTCGACAAACTCACACAAACTGACTCCAACACCTGCAACACAAACAGGACTCTAACGACAGACCCGCAATACCTTATTGACTCAAAACAGAACTTGACACTCGACACAGAACATAAGAATAATGCAGGCACATACCTCGTGTTCGACGACTCAAACCAGCGAAAACTCTCAACTGAAAACAGTAGTAGTGGACCGGTGGCGAAAGTTGTGGTCGTCGGTGGATCAGCGACGGTGGTGTATGGTGAAGACAAATGGTGATGGTTGATGGCTGGTAAAGAGGATGGTGCAGGGTGGTAGTAGTGGTTCAGTGGAGGAAATAGTAGTGGTGGTGATGATGGAAACAGTAGTGTAATGGGCGGATGAGGGTGGTGGTGGGTTGTGAATCGCCGGAGATGATGGTGTAATGTCAAAGTTTCAAATGTTGATATCAATTTGGGTATTTTAACACTGGTCGCCGCCCACAAGACCCACGCGGCCCGCGTAAAAGAGAAGTAATAGTGGAGGCGGGCCGCGAGGACAGTAAACAGCAATTTTGTTTATGACAGCAACAGCAGAATTGGTCAAAGTAATTTTATTAAATACCTAAAATGCCCCCAGCCCTTTATTTTGTCGTTTTGAACAGTAAACGTACCTGGGAACCGCTCTTCTGCTGAGTTCGGCCTTCGTGAAGGAGCGTGTACCTGCAAAAACTTCTACGACACACAAAAGATGCAAAAACACGAAAACGACGCAAAAGACGCTAAAACACACAAACACTAAACTAAAGACACGAAGCGAACGACGACTCAATGCTACTAAATAAGACTCAAAATACAAAACTACGACTCTATACAAACTCTACAAGTGGGTCACAACTGTTCACGCACTCATGGAGGATCATGTAAGCGCAGCTCACCTCCATACCAACTCTTACGGGCTGTAGCACCGCCATCCCTAACATTGCCCGCATCTCTCCTATCCCTCTCATACCTCTCACAATCTCTCGACTCGTCATCGGGCGGTTTGAATCTAGACTTTCATATCGAAACCTATCCCCACACTGAGCCTTGCTCAGTGTCGCTAACTTAGATTCTAACCTCATCAACCTCTCTTCCAACTCCTCGACTCTCCTATCAGGTGGATCCCCACACTTGGGTTTTATCACCTTTTCTAAACTTCGCTCACTCACCACCTTTTTCTTATCTCTCTCATTCTTCTCACTCTCCCCTACTGACGCTATCGCCTCGACTCTCTCACTCGGCCCTCTCGCATTATTCACTTTGAAAACTACCGATTCGTCGCCCGCTCTAAGTGTGATTGTGCCTAAAAAGACATCTATAAGCGCTTTAGCAGTGTTCAAGAACGGGTGCCCTAAAATCAACGGCACTCTATCATCGGCCTCCATATCTAGCACTACAAAATCAGCCGGAAAGACAAACTTGTCCACTTTCACTAACAAATTCTCTACAATCCCCCTAGGGTATTTAACTGTCTTATCTGCTAACGAGAGGGTCATACGAGTTGGCTTCAAATCACCAAGGCGTAGTTTTTCGTAAAATGAATATGGCATCAAATTAATACTATCACCAAGGTCTGCCAATGCGTGGTTTTTAACATCACCACCAAACAAACATGGAATCGTGAAAATGCCTGGATCAATGAGTTTCTCAGGAAGTTTATTCAAAATCACTGCGGAACACTCTCCATTCAATGGAGTACTAGAACACTCACCTACTCTATCCTTACTCTTTAGAAAAGCCTTAAGGAACTTGGCGTATTTGGGCATGGATCTTAGGGCCTCTATGAACGGAAGATTCACCTTTAGCTGGGTGAACATCTCAAGAAATTTCTCGTATTCCCTAGAATATAGCTGTTGCTTAGCACGGGCGGGAAACGGAAGGCGAGAAATATCAATCACTGACGATGGCCGAACCTTCGTCGGCTGCTTCTCCACTTTCTTCTCTACTGGCGACTTCTCGGCGTGTGCGGTACTTGCTGGGTCTAGCCTCATGTGCATCTTGCCTGGAGCCTCCATCTCAATCACCTCATCAACTTCATCATCACTCCCTAACTCAGCATTTTCTCTCACGACCTCTCCTAGACTCATCCCACTGCGAGTAGTGATTGCTTTCACAGAATGGTTAACTGGGTGAGTGGTACCTGAAAACTGACCATGAGGGGATTCTCTCAACTATCTAGATATATCCCCTACTGTTCTCTTAAGATCTAAAAGAGTAGACTCTTGATTTTTAAGCTGGAGATCGTGACTCTTATTAATTTGATCTTGAGTTTGAATAAATTCAGTTAGGGATTTCTGGTTCGCCTGATTCTGTGTCATCATCTGGCCTAACATCTCCTCTATCTTACTCAAATTTCCCTCTGAAGCCTTTCCACTACCTTGACCCTCTTGATTCGACCCCCCACTAGCAAACTGACCTCCTGAACCACTATACTGACCACTCTGACCCGAACCACTACTCGTATAAAGACCCGGCCCCCTATTTTGATACTGACCAGATGGAAACCCAGGGGGATTACCAGAAGAACGAAAACTACTATTACTACCATGCCAGTTGGAGTTGTAATTGGAATTGAAAGGATTCGTGGGACCCCTAGACTGACCGGCTATGTACTCTACCTGCTCAAGTGTAATGGTGGGACAATCGAGTGTGTCGTGACCTCCCCTACAAACCTCACACCTATCAACTTTTTTCTTAATCTCATTCAACTCTTGCCTCATCTCTTTCCTCATCTCCTGCCTTAAACTCTCGACTACAGCAGCCACCGATGGATCCAAGCTAACTTGGTTTACCCCTCGACCAGCCGAGGTGGTAGGAACAGGAATGGAAGTCCTGCTGATAGTGCTGTAATCCATATCAGAGTGGGCGAAACTCTCGAACAAATCATTACACTCATTCAATGTTTTCTTTCCCATAAGCTGCCCTCCTGCTGAAGTATCGAAACGAGCTCTAATCTCAGGAGTAAGACCATTGTACAACTTTTCAACTAACGCCCAATCAGACAAACCGTGCTGCGAACAACGAGAGAGAAGCGTCTGAAAACGCTCCCAAGCTAAGTGATATGGCTCATCAGGCTCCATACGGAAGGAGTGAATCTGATCACGAAGGCGAGACGCCTTGGCTGGTGGAAAATATTTGGCTATGAAAGCATCGCGAAGACCAGCCCAGGTAGTGAAAGTGCCGGCGGGCTGAGAATCGAACCAGACGGCTGCGCGTCCAGCGAGAGAGAATGGAAAGACCTGTAGGTACCTGGCATCTAGATTGACACCCTCTATGGAGTAGGTGCCACAAAGACGAGTGATGTGATTGATGTGAGCGGGTGCATCCTCGTCGTCACGACCATGGAACTGGCACGAATTGGTGATGGCCGTCATGATGTAGGAAGGAATCTGCCAGGACCTATCATTTGTGATGTTCGGAAGGGTGATGGGTGAAGTAGCGCTGGTGAAACCGGTGGTAGCCTGCTGGTAAACGGTGCGGTTCGCCATAGCGGGTGGAGGACTAGGTGTACGAGAACGGGAGAGTGGTGGGGAAACGTGTGGTGATGACTTCGGTGTGAAATCGAAAGCGGGGGTGGAATGCGAAACCGAAGAAGAGCTAGAAGAACCTACCTCGGACGCAGAAGACGAGGAAGAAGACTTGATCGTAAGCGGATTCGGCGGAGGTCCCTGCGAACGCGTATGGGGCATCAACTGAAAAACCAAATACGAACAAGTAAGAAGACTCTAACAATGACTCACTAATCTAGAAAAGACACTAAAGCATATATATTTTTTTAGACTCCTACGACTCAACGAACACAAATAGCACGTAATATGTCAACTAAGTCCAAACAAAGTAATCAACGTAATCGCCAAAGAATCCCCGGCAACGGCGCCAAAAACTTGATGTGCACAAAGTGGTTTAACAAAAACAACTAAAATTAATCCTAATTTAGACACTCTAAGCTTTAAATTTATAAAATAAGACTCGATCTAAACCCTAAACCACACAACCGGCAAGTGTACCGATCAATGTAGTGAAGCTAAAGCAAGTCCGAGTATCGAACCCACGAGACTCTAAGGATTACGCTAAGACTCTATAAAGACTAAGACTGACACGACTCAAACTATTTGTTTATTGATTGGGGGGGGGGGGGGTTTCTAAAAATCCTAAGAATGCAAGTAATGAATAACTAGATTAGCTAAATGACTAACACGAACTCTAAAGAAGACTTTGACCAGAGATGAATGAAGACTACCTAGGCTAGACGCAAGCTAAACTCAGAATGGATCTCTATTCGATGATTTTGTGGTGTGGAACCGGGATCTCTGGATACTAAACCTATTAAGACACCACTAAGCCCCTCAAACACTCTCAAGGCGATTCTTATGGCATTACCTAGGCTGTTACGCTCACCGGTTTTCTAGATTTCCTCTCAGTCCTCTAGTTTCTTGAAAGTGCCTATATAAAACGCTCTACCTCTCAGCGCGAACGTCTAAAGCAACTACGGGTTTTAATCTTGGTTTAATAGACAATGGAATGTTAAGGACTTATAACTAAACCGAGACCTATTAATACCCTCGAGCCTTTCAGCGACGAGTTTAGCAGCACACTTGATTTTATTAAATTACCGGATATTACTTCTAAGGTTACTTCACGTGATTTTCACCCTAAAGGATTAATGACCTATTATGTGATATAGACAGTCATCTAAATCAAGAACCCTAGCACAACCCTATTATGTGATAAAGACCGTCACCAAGGATTATACGAAGCAATAAACAATAATAAAATAATCGTTAAGCACGCATATGCACCAAGTTAAATTCCCGAAGCTTTTACAATACAAGAAAAATCCACAACCACGCCAAAAATCGAATAAAGAACCAAACTTTATTTAACTATTGTCATTAGCCTAGGTAGTTTATGAAGTTTAGCCAAGAAACATAATCAGAAACAAAGATTCAAACATTATAAATTCTGAATTCATCGTGTAATAATGTAAAACGAACAAAAAACAAAGAAACAGGAAGTTTAAACCCGTAATCTTCACTCCCGATCGCCCCAAGATGTTACCTGATGATTCCTTGCTCCCCAAGATGCTCAAGAACCTTCAACAGCCTCCAATGGTGGTTTAGAACTCCAAAATTCGTATCCCCTCTGCTGTTGATAATTATCATGTTAAATAACCCAAAAAACCCTACCAACCGTTGCTATTTCAAAGTCGGTTTACGATCACCACTCTCTCGCGGCCCGCCTCAATTTTAGACATAAGCTTATGCGGCCCGCGCGCGTGCTATAATCCGGAAACATGTTTAAAGCTCAGGCGACCCGCGTAAAGACTGATCATAAGTTTTCGCGGCCCGCCTCAACCCTCCAGAACTGACTTTTCGTTCGTTTCGCTCCCAAGCTTCTCGATTTCCGTTCCAGTCTTTCGCCTTTCCAGAATGTAACTCGTACCTGCTCCTTTTGGCTGCAAAGACCTGGAAAACACAAAATATCAAAAGTGTATACATTCTAAGCTAAACACGGACAAAAACGACTATCTAACGACTAAAACCTGACGCGAATAAAAATGTATTTTACAATACAACAACCCCCCAAAGGCGTTTAAGCAAACAAAACATATTTTTAAACGGTTCATCTCGATAATACTTAACCACCAATCGATAAAGGTCGAATGCTCGACCAAGCGGTATTTTATATACCGTACCCCAAGCCCGTATAGGGAAAATAAGTTAAAAGTATTTACCTTTGCAAGTAATAATCACAACAAGCAAGTGCACGTAGCTTTTACCGGGTCTCCTATTCTGGAACGAAGGTTTATAATAACCTATTAGAATCCTAACGGGTCTTTAATTAAGCCTAAACTTAGACCTGTTAGTTTTAAGAAAGATACGGTTCGAACGCATGATTAAGCGAAGGCCGGAATAGAATGTGATTTAGACCCGACAAGTTTGAAGACTTGTATAATATGGGTAAACTAAACACATTCTGGATTTTGAGATAAAAATGATAAGGTTTGACCCGTTTCGGCTAATTTATGCAAACTAGTTACATAAACCGAACGAACGCGAATAACGCATAAAGGGTAACCGAATGGGTCACGAACAGGTTTCCTAAGTTAATATGCTTTAAATATGTTGTGATATCAGTAGGATACCTTCCATTATGCCCAAAACGAGTTTAATCTCAAATTAAACCCCGTAGGGGTATTTTGGTCATTTTAAAGATTATAAAAGAGATTAATTATAATTTTGAGACTCGGGTCTGAAATAATCAGTAAAACAACTTAATTTAATAGGTTACATCAGTTGGTGATAAGTCTTATATGACAAAATGGTTTTAAACCTATACTCTGTGTTTAATACGCGTAAAAAGCCGTTTTAAGCGATTTTCGGGTTTAACAGGAAATCTGAGTTTTCTGATCAGGTTATAAAGTTCAATATACTTCATTTATCATATAAAATCAGTAGCCAAATATTTGGTATCAAATTGTCGTGTAAAACTCATTTTATGAACAAAAAGGGTATAATTGGTAATAACCGAATCAAGGCGATAACTTTAGGTTATGATCAGTTTAAAAATAATTAAAAATCTTCAAAATCCCAAAATATTATATTACATCAGTGGGTAAAAGGTTTGGTGTCAAAAATTGGGTTTAGATAGGCTTTATGCTAATTACGCCGTTTAATTCATAAAAACGTTCTAATTACGCTATTAAGCATAACTCCTAATCTAGACCTCCAACTGATGTGAAAATTTAGGGACATGTTTATAAATTAGTAACAAAGATTATTGTCCTCTCACATTTCCAAAATTCTCGTTTTATGGTCAAAAGGGCATTATGGTCAACAATAAGCATTTAACGGAAACGTGTAAACGAATCGGACAATCAATGAACCAATCACAGAGGGTTATACTATCATATAACCTGGTCCAAATGAAGCTCTAAGGCATTTCTAAATCATGCTAATATGGGTCAGAACTGAAGTCAAAGCAAAAGTCAAAGTTTTGCGACTTTCGGTTCCGAACCGAGTCTAAACAGAAAAGTGTCGGATCGAACAAGCTTAGACCAGTTCTTATACTAATTACCAAGTTATATGAGTGGCAAAACTGGTTACACGTCTTCTACATTGCTAATTATGCGTTAATTCGAAAATTAAGATTATGTTGACTTTTTCGGATTAAGTTTGACCCGACATTTGACCTAGTTAGAGCGCGAATTAGAGGGTGCCCTTTTAAGGGTTTAATACCCACATAAATACCAACTTATAACTACTTTTAATTTGGCTAAAGACCAGACCATTAGTGATTAATCGATAAGTCAAACCTTAATTACGACGGTTTGACTTTAAGCTAATTAACTAAGTAAAACACTACTAAGAAGGTCAAGGAAGCTTACCAAGGTCCTATGCACGACTAGTGATGCTTAGGGAAGGCTCTTGAGCTCCAGAAATGATCAGAAGTTGAGTTGGGAATGAATGATCAAAAATTGAACAATGTGGTCTTTATATAGTGATCTTGATTGATCAAGATCATGCCAAACAACTCTAGGATTGCTCCCTGATCAATTACAAGTATCCCTAGTGCCTAAGAACTAGTTTGTGTTGCACATGGAAGTGAAAAATGGCAATATAAGTCGGTTAACTCATTTTAACAGGCAGCTGTCAATTTCCTGTTGTTGGGACTGTCTTACGGACCGTAAGCGGAGGGTCTTGCGGTCCGTAAGAGACTCTACGGACCATAAGACCAAGTCTTTGCGGTCCGTAAGCCTTTACCAGAAGGCAAAAATTTGTAACCTTTCAAGCTTCAAACAGGCAACTTAGGTATTACGAATTTGGGCCTCTATTGTCAGAATGGGGCCTCTATTATCATGTCCTGAACAGTTAAGACAACCTTGCCATGTTCTAAAGTTGCCTTGGATTCTTTTGAAAGGGCCATAAACGAAGGTTTGTCAATCATATTCCCATAGGGTCCTATCTTTACAATTTGAATCAATTATTACAAGTATTAACCGGATTTGAATGTATATCAGATGTTTATAACACAGGTTAAGGTTTGGGATTTATACATAGGTCGCTCAGAGGTATTTATTAACATGTCGACGCTTTTAACCCCTCGTATACGAATTTTATCATAACTTTCTCATATGATAACGAAACTTGGTGAAATTTTTATCATGCATCCTAGTGAGCATAATTAATCATTACAAAGCTTCGGGTTTGCTAAAAGGCCAATCAGAGGTATGCTTTAAACATGTTGACACATTTAACCCCTGTAGTTTTTAATCTCTCACTTTCTTTCACAATTAGCTTCGTATGATCCATGATTCATTCGTTTAAGGGTATAAACATTTTGTGGGGCTATTGTGAAGTATATTTATCCATTGTTGACACTTTGAACCCTTTTATTCACATAGTTTCTTTGTTTATCATCTTTAGTCCTTCTAATCAATCCTTTACACGTTTTAAGCCCATGACACGTGTCGATATAATTTTGGACATGAAATTTCGAGGTGTCACAGAAAGTTAACTAGGAATTAAATGCATGTACGTGACAAAACAAGGATCGTTCTAATAGATTAAAGATATTAATCATCTGCTTCCTGAATCTGAATCTGTTGACAAATCATCTGCTTCCTGAATCTGAATCTGAATCTGAAAGTTAACTAGGCGGTCTCGGTTGCATATTTTAGAGAGATCTTTAAGTACAGATCCTATAGTTGCATTTGGAACAAGAAGTCCATCAATCCGTTCATTATCTGTTGTCGTCTAAACAATATGAATGCACGCAACGAATTTGACAACTAGTCAAATCACACACTATTTCGTGTTTAAATCGCAACCGTTTTTTACTACGGAAACGGTGGCTATGGAAAATAAAAACCACAATCGTTTGTGACTATGGGAAACACAAGTTTTCCTTTTAAGCTTGATGGATGTCCGTTATCTCAACGCCTCTCCTTACATTACTGATCTGGATTTGGAGAACCGTTGTTATTTTAGTGCTTCTCAATCAGATATTAAACAGTACTTGCCAGAGAACATTTTCTTGAATGTACCGGGACCACCGGACCAGACACATGTCACATAGTTTGTCAGTGAACAAAAAGATATGAATGACAAAACATATAGATATAACTAGATGTTACGTGTGTCAACCTTTAAAAAAACATTGTTTAAATCTGAATCAGGTTGTCAAACAAACACTACTAAAGATGATCCGAATCAGGTTGTTAATTTTAATGAAGCAATGAAGATTGAATGTGCAAACCGCATCCGTTTTTTTACTACGGAAACGGTGGCTATGGGAAATACAAACCCGACTCTATGATGATTCGAAGCATTCCGAATAACTAGCAGAAGAACCCGACACGTCTTCTGCTAGTTACTCTTTTCTTCGATTTCAACAAATCTTTCAAGATCATTCACCTCTTTCAACCTACCAAAACACCTTAAACCCCTTCTTTTCTTCCCAAAACCAACCCGCAACGAATTTTCTTCGATTTCAACAAATCTTTCAAGATCATATCCATTTTCAAGTTTTAGACTAGATAGAAGACGTGTCGGGTTCTTCTACTAGTGGTTTCTGTAACCAATTGGGAACCACATATTTGCTTCAAGATTTACGTCTAATGTCCAAGTTTGATCACATTTGACTTCATCTGCGGCAGTCCAACGACTTTCTTCCCAAGTGTCTGCACGGTGATCTTCATATTCTTGGTTCAATACCAACTCATCTTTAGTGGTGTTTATTTCAGAACCTGAATCAGATACACAAAGGTTCTCCAATTCCAGATCAGTGAGCAAATACACAATGGTACTTCAATCTTCATTGCTTCATTAAAATTAACAAGGCTGTCTCGGTTGCATATTTTAGAGAGACCTTTAAGTACGGATCCTACAGCTGCATTTGGAACAAGAAGTCCAATAATCCGTTCATTACTTGTTGTTGTCTCAACAATATGAATGCATGCAACGAATTTGATAACTGTGACAACTTATTAAAAGTAGAAATCACCTCCAATCCTTTCCTGGTCAAATCACACAATATAAAGTTTAAAGTTATCGTGTGTTGTAGTTTGGAAATATGACTGAATAGAGATCTGAATAACTAACTGTGGAGAACTTGTTTGTGTCGGGTTTTTCTGCTAGTTATTCGGAATGTTTCGGATCATCATAGAAGACGTGCCGGGTTCTTCTGCTAGTGGTTTCTGTAACCAATCCATTATCACCCTTGGTGGTTTCTGTACTCATCCCCGCCGATAACTAGCAGAATCGATAAATAACCATCACGAAGATCTCTGCGATCGCTAAGGTTTCCATCAACGGACTGATCGGTAACGTTACTCTACTTGTGCTCCGATTTAAGCGGCGTGTTCCGATCAACGTTTATCGACATTGTTAAAGGTGATGAAGAGTTTAGAAACCCTAGAATGATTGTGTTTTTACTGGAAAAAACGTGATACTTGAAAAAACATCCTTATATACGGGCCGTATGCAGTTGTACGGCCCGTATACATTTGGTAACATCAACAACCTCACAAAATAAATCCATTGAGTCGTATACGTTTTACAAATCGTATACACATGTATACGGCTCGTATACATATAAACGGGCCGTATATAGTAAAATAAAAAAAACATTCCCTGCGTATTTTCCTATTCAAAAGCATTCTATACGGGCTGTATAATCTTATACGACCCGTATACAATAGGGGGTGTGAAAATAAGATATAGGGTATGTGGGAATAAGGGGGACAAAAAGAAACCATACCCCATGGGAATTACCTGCCCAGTATTATATTCTAAAAGTTACTTTTGCTGTAATCAATTTTCACGATTACACTAGAAGTTACTTTTGCTTTAATCAATTTTCATGATAACATTTTAATACGAACGTTGCATGTAAGAGATACAAGTTTCCAATTTTCCATACAAAACTATTCAGATTTTGTTTAATCAAAGTCTAAGTTTTGAATTTTATTTAGAATTAGGTTTATCACCGTCGTCGTGTTGCGGCGAACTTCTTTTTTTATTTAGTCTGCGTTTACATGTATTTTGAGATCACTACGAGCGCGTTGCGCACGGAACCGCTCACAAGAATAAAAAGAAAAATGTAGAAAAAATACACTAAAAGATAATCGAAAGAAAATCAACAAAAAAAGTTGTATGATAATAATGTTGTTTGTATGAAACCCGTGGTCAGAAATTAACAAATAGTACTAGGTACCGGTACCGAATTTCCCAACCAAAAGATCTTTACTGTCAATTCGTTACCGATTTTTGGCGTTCCTGGTACTGGCTCGCTATCTATTTGTACCTTCAGATACTGGTATCGTAACAGGTATTTTCAGTACCAATATCAATTCGGTATCGGTTGGCACCGAGCTCATCCCTACCCTTAAAACTAAAAAAAATAAATCATTAAAAGTTGAATACAATCAACAAAAAATTGTACGATACCGTTGTTCGTATGGTACCCGTGATCAGGGATGAGCAAATAGTACTGGGTAGCTGTACCGAATTTCCTGAACTAAAAGAATTTCAATATTAATTCGGTATTTGGCGTTTTCTGTATCAGGCTGGTGCCGGTTTTTACCTTCATGTACCGATACCGAGCACAGCCGTACCGGAAAAACAATAAAAAAAAGTTAACACGTGACAACTTCTTAATGGACCAAACACTATTCATTAGCTTGCTTTTTTAATATATTGATTGATGATGATGATTGTTAATTGATAATAATAATGTTAATGATAATTTTAAAGGGTAAATTTGAAACTCTAATACATACAATAGTAGTACTAATAGATGTGAAGATATCTTTTCATGCATTAGTAAAATGAGTTAAGTCGACCCATTTGATGTATGAAACTATATCAAGACGATCAGTTTCTTTTTCACAAAAACTCTTTTCTTTCTCCTCTTTCTCCTCTTTCTCCCTAGATAGCCGGTGACCTCTGCGTTGCGGACAGCCTAAGGTCTGATTCTAAGGCTACACGGTGTGGATGGGCATGAAGAATGAGCGTTATTCGACATGTGGACGCCACATCAGCGCCAGAAAAGTGGTGTGGTGGAAAAAAAGGAGGGGGTGAGAAGGGGTGTGGAAGAGGAGCGTTATCCGACACGCGACACATATTTTTTATTATTTATTTTATTAATAGTTACATATTATCTAGTAATTTTTAAAAAAATAACATTATTACTAATATGAATAATAAAAAAACTTACAAAATTAAAAAAAATTACATTGCTAAAAAAACACCAAGTCAGTGTCTGTTTTGCCACTTTTTGGGTTGTTCTTTAGGTTGTTGTAGTGGCCGTTAAAAGCGGTCATGGTGATGTTTATTTCACGCCACTTAGGGCATGTTTGGGTAAGCTTTTTGAAACAACTTATTGACTTATTGGCTTTTTGAAAAGTCATAAGCTATAAAATGATGTTTGGCAAAGAGGGTGTGTGAGGGGAAAAAGCCAATAAGTCAATAAGTCACAAAATCCTGACTTTTCCAAGAAGCCAATAAGTCAATAAGTTGTTTTAAAAAGCTTACCCAAACATGCCCTTAGACGAGAGACTATCATTTTTCCGATAGAAATCTCGTCCCAAAGTTTTGTGATAAAGCTCGTTAATTCGGTTCCAAAAATCGTCACTATGTTGGATAATACCTATTAAAATAATATACATTTAAAAAACATATGTTACAGTTATGAAATGTATTTTTACGATAAAAACTAAAAATATACCTATAGCCGAATTCTCCGAAATCGAAAGCCAAGCTTTCATCCACACCAACTCTTCGTCGTTTGTCCACGGATATACACGACGATCCTCTTTTGCTTTTTCCTTTTCGAACTCGGTTTTCTTTTTATGGTTTCGTTTTCTTCGCGTAGAGGATTTAGGTGGTATAGGTTGAGTTTCCGGCACGGATTGGGTGTAGGTAGAGTTTGTGATAGAGGAGTGTGCGGTTGTTGTGGAAAAATAAAAGGTAGATTGGCAAGAAGATGACCGTATGCTAATATGTTCGCATCGTTAAAACGTGGTTTGTTCGGTTGAGATCCTTGAGGCGGCGAAGTAGTGTTCGGTAGTTCGCCGAAACCATACAGGTTGTTCGGATCAAAGTTGTGGTTGTGTGGATGCATTAACTTTTATAAAAAGGTTTGAGAGATTTTATAAAAATGAATGAGGTGAAAGTGGTGAAAATGTTGAGTTTTTTTTATAGGAAAAATTACAAATTTTGTCTTTTATCTTTATACCACTTTTCATGCGGTGTCCTTTTTAACGAATGTTGACAGGCGGTGTCCTTTACTAGGTATTTTGTTGCAAGTTTAGTCCTTTACACCCAACCCAGTTAAAAAACTCTGTTAATTGTTTGGTGTAAAGGACTAAACTTGCAACAAAATACCTAGGTAAAAGACTAAACTTGCAACAAAATACCTAGTAAAGGACTCCGTCTGTCAACAATTAACAGAGTTGGGTGTAAAGGACTAAACTTGCAACAAAATACCTAGTAAAGGATACCGCCTGTCAACATTCGTTAAAAATGACACCGTCTGAAAAGTGGTATAAAGATAAAAGACAAAACTTATAATTTTTCCTTTTTTATATAGGTGGGGTGATTGACTTTTTAAAATAAAAAATCTTTTTCTTTTTTAAATTATGTCGTTGGGATCCAACGGCTACCTGCCACATCCAACCAATGCACACTACGTCAACGAGGAACAAACACAACGCCGGTGGGATTCTTCAAGGGCTTTAAACAACACCGTTGATAACACAGGAGAACGGTGTGATATGTGTGGTGTGGAAGGGCATAAACGCCGCTCCTCCACGCCCACATCTAATAAAACGCTGACATCACACTTCAGGCCACGGTCGGTGAAGATGATCAAGTTCTTAAACACCAAAATTATTTAATCGTTTCAACGGCCCTTTTCATTGGTGCTTACCAGTGACAGGACATTATATCTTGTTTATAATTACTATAAATAAAACAGAAGGCTGCTGTTCACTGGTTGACAATGCCTGTTGGATTAATATATTAAACCATTGACATTCCAAGTCTTTTTAATTGGTATTACTGTATTTTATAACTATTATATAATCAACAATAATATATTATATAAAGCTTTTGAGACATATAATTGTTGAGAAAATTATACTAAAAGATGCCATGCTATGCTTCTTGTTAAAGGAAGCATGCTGACGTGTTTATTTTCTAAATAATCTAATTAATAATAATATGAAATAGAAAATGCCCACTAAATGATATCTGGGTGATATGATGAAATGGTCTGATAGCTCAAAATGTCTATACCATGACAAGATTGAGAAACCAGTGTCTGATCTGTATAAACTTTCATAATGTTGAAAGCGTTCACTAATGTTCATAACACAAGTCAAAACGTCTTGAGGTAAATTTAGTTATTGAATTATTTTATTCCACTTTTATTAAATTATAATATAATATTATTGCTTGTCAATATTTTTAAAAGGATGTGTATAGGGGATTAATGCTTTGAGAACTAACCGAGTTGAGAGAACTCGTAATAATTACATAAAAGGTTTTTTTTTTTTTTTTCTAACATATTTTATATGTTAATAACATTTATGAAAATTAAAAAAAAAAAGATTTATGTTTGCACATATGTAAATAAGATGTAAAACTAAATTACACATATGTAAAGTGACGGGTATTTAATTACGTGACTTTTTTTACACATATGTTAATTTTTGCATATATATATATAGAAACGTGATCAGGAGAAAACGCTCAAAAGTGTGAAAACGGTGAGAACGCTTCCTGGCCTAACACGTGTCACGTCGCTTAGAGAAAGGCGGATGAGCTTTTTTGTCCTTTCATATTTCTTTTTTATTAACGCATGTCCCTTCATCTTTCTATTTTTTTGTCGTTTATTAAATACGCGGTGTTTTATTGTTTTTAGATCAGAACTATAGTAAATATTTTGGCGTTTTAAGTATTGTTTTGGCGTTTTTATTGATTTAAAAAACATCAGTAATTTTCTTGATTTTATTATATCAAGTGTTTTGCCATCTAGGATACAGGGCTATAATGCGACAGGCAATTATGGCGTTTTGAAAAGATAAATAATTTTCAATTTTCTATGTAGTGGCATTAATATAACTATAATGTTTTTTGGCAATAAATGATACCGTCTCTTTATTTTACTGTTTCTTTCAATTTTAATCTGTCAATTAGTGTTGACTTTTGCAGTAATTCTTTGTTTGCGTTTTTGGCGTTTTATATAGCAACCTCGTACTTTGCTAGCATTCGTTCTCACACTATCAGGCGTTTTGGTGTTTGTAGATTTTGGCGTTTTATACTCATTTTTTTTTAAAATAGAAGAGAATTAGATGATAAACAACACAGAATTACATAACAAACAATAGAAAATGAAAAAAAAAATTAAAAATTACTATCTAATTTCTCATTCAAATCTTCTCTGTCATCAGCCTTATGTAGAAGAGGCTGATGACAGAGAAGATTTGAATGAGAAATTAGATAGTAATTTTTATTTTTTTTTCATTTTCTATTGTTTGTTATGTAATTCTGTGTTGAATGCCTTATGTAGATCCTTATTTTCCTACATAACGGCCGTCTTTAGAAGATGCTTATTTTTTGTGGCATCCTTTATAGTGGGTGGTTATATACTTTGTTTGATGACATGTTGAAGACCAACGCCTGCTCTAATGTATTGATCTCTTCATGCCATCCATATATCCATCAAGAACAAAGTGACATGATGTCATATCAGTGTCATCAGTCTCTTTGTCTTGAATATTTGTCCATCTCATTCAGCAAAAGATTATAGAGATACCCAACTCAGAGAAGAATCTATTCAGTGAAACTTCATTCAGATCAATACTCAATATAGCAGAATCGAGGTTCTGCATCTGTGGCTTTTTTAAGTATTTTTTTTGGCGTTTTTAAAGTGAATGGTTTCTAGGGAATTTGCGTTTGTTTCTGGTTTTGTGATAAGTTGTTTGTGCAGAGAAGTCTCTCTTTATAGGATTTTTTTGTGCGTAGTTTAGGTGATATTTTATTTATAATAAATTATATTAATAAAGTAGCCGTCTTTTCAGTTTTACTGTTTTTTTGTTTAGCTTTTTCAGGTTTGACGTTTTTGAATGGGTTTAAGTAGTTTTTGGTATTTTTTTTCCATTTTTAGCTTTTTTTTTAATTAATACTTCTGCAAGTTACTTTCATTATAGTTTTGGAGTTTTTGGCGTTTTTACTCCATTTATGGCGTTTTCATATGCATTATGACTGTTTGGCGTTTAGTTAAGATAATGTATTTTTTTTAAGTTGAAAAATACATAGCAAACAACAGAAAAAGAAAATTAAAAAAAAAAAAACAATTCATCTTCTAAATCTTCACTGTCATCAGTCTCTTTTTTCTTTGAACCATGTTCGCTGGTGGTTTGGCTTAGCCATGCTTGTGTTTTTGTGGCCATTTGGAAAGACAAAATGACATGAGTTTTTTTTTTTAATATGTATCTTCAAACAACTCAGTGGTGTCATTCGTCTTTTCATTCCATTTAAATATTCATCAAGAACAAAACACAGAAAATGACATAAGTTTGACCCCAACATCTTTTTGTTTATGATTTGTCCATCTCATGCAGCAAAATGTTATTTGAGTCACAGCACCTCATGGAAGAATGCATTATCCGACACTTTGGCGTAGAATAATATTTTGAATATACAAGAAACGATATTTGACATTTTTTGCGTTTTACTGAGGAAATAGTGTATCTGAAAGAACCGTGGATCTTTTGGAATCTTTTGATGTTTGAGTGTTTTTGGCGTTTTCTAAGATAAATGGTTTATAGTAGAAAATATGGCGTTTTTGAGTAGTTGTGTTTGATGTTTTGGGAATTTTGGCGTTTGTAAGTTGAATGGTATATAGTAGAAAATATGGCGTTTCAGGTTCTGGGGGATGTGTTTTTATGTCTTAGATGTTTTTTGTTTATATAGCGATGTGATTTGGTCCGTCTTGGCGTTTTATTCATTATTATGGCGTTTTGGTATAGAGGTGTAAAGACGCTTTTACCCTTAGTAAGGCGCGTCCACCTAATAAAATTGATGTTATTTACGAAAACGCCACCGCGCCAATCTAGTCTATAGATTGTTTTAATCGGACGATCCATAAGCGTTCTCACCGTTCTCACACTTTCTACCGTTTTCTCTAAATCCCGACCCTATATATACATATATGTATATATGTATATATATATGTATATATATATATATATATATATATAGGAGAATGATCCGTTAGGAACCACCCTTTTATTACGAGAACCGCAACAAACAGTGTGAACACAACCAAAAATACCTAAAAATGTAAAAAACACAAAAAATGTTTTTTAATATTTTTATTAAAATCGCTACTTTTTGTTAATAAAAAAATTAAAAATTTTTTATATTAAAAGTAGCAATTTTAATAAAAAAAAATAATTTTTTTGTGTGTTTTTAAGATTTTTTTAGGTTTTTTTGAGGGTTTAGCTTTATGGTTTTGTTTTTAGCATTTAGCTTGGGGGGATGGGGATAATGGCGAACTTAGATTGAAATTGGATGGAACGATCTATAATATTGTGAACTTGGTGTAGGTCACACTAGGGCATGTGAGAGGTTTTTGATCGGTGAAGATGAGAGAGAAGATGAGGTTTTTGCAATTGCCAACGATGCGAGATGGAGTGAGAATGCGGAGAAAGATAGTTGAGATTTGTTTTACTATCGATGGAGAAATTTGAAATAAAATATATCAAAACTTCAATTCTAATCAAACTACATGACCAAAACAGTAGTTTACTTTTTATCAATTTTTACATAAATTCGTTATTGAGTAGAAAATATAAAAAGGTTAAATCGTAGGCCGACCTGATAGAATCAAGTATATGAATAGTTAAGGTTAAATCGTAGGCCGACGTGATAGAATCAAGTATATGAATAGTTAATCACATGTGATATTAAATAAATACCCCCATTAAATATTTTTTTAATGGACATGTGGGTTATTATTTAATTGAAGTTGTTAAACATTTTTGTTGAAAAAAATAAATCAAATTTCTTATTGGTGAGGACTTATTAGACTTTTCATAACAAGAATCATTCAGATTATAATAACGTTAGTCAAACATTTGTTGATATATTAAAAGTTAAAACAATGCATGCGAACCTCGCTTTTTGTCATTAAGTTTATTTTATAGTTTTGAAAACTTTGTTGTCGTAAAATTCATGTTTAACATAGAACAAATTTTAGTAGACATCTTAGAATGCGTCATCATTTCATCATTTTAACTATCACAACCAAAGCAATATGGGTACCGGTCAATTGGGTTGGAACAACCCACGCAATCGGCCGGTTTGATAATTATTTAGTTAAGAAAACATTAAGTACATGTATTTATTTATATGATTGTTGCATGAATTGGGATCAAGAGATTACGATTTGAAGTGTGAAAACCGTAAGAACGATTTTCAACCATAAGATCTTTGTGATTTGTGGCTAACATGATGCGGTGGCATTCTTGTAAATAATGGGACTTAGAACTATCAGGAGGGCTAAAATTGGAAGATCCAAACAAGGGTGCACATGCTAATCACACGTCATTTTCCACCATCATATTTAAACGCCCATAACTTTTTATACGTGATTATTTTTCTAAAAAAATTACACCATAAAACTCATCGTTTTTTATCTTTCCAACGAGTATACTATTGATATATTTTTCGAAAAAAATGAACTGGCTTTTTTATGGCGTTTTGATCTGGGTTTTTATGGCGTTTTTCTGAAGTGGGTGTTTTTATGGCGTTTTTATGAAGTGAGTGTTTTTATGGCGTTTTCAACTAGTTTTTTTATGGCGTTTTTCTGAAGTGAGTGTTTTATGACGTTTTTCTGAAGTTGGTATTTTATGGCGTTTTCAACTAGTTTTTTTATGACGTTTTCAGAACTGAGTGTTTTTATGGCGTTTTCAATTGGTTTTTTCTGAACTATGTGTTTTATGGCGTTTTCAACTGGTTATTTTCATGACGTTTTTCTGAACTAGGCATTTTATGGCGTTTTTATTTGAACACCCAGTTCATGTCATTTTTTTTATTTCAAAAAGATAATAAAACACTCGATTTTATGGTGTAATTTAAAAAAAAAATCACATATAAAAAAGTTACGGGAGTTTAAAAAAGATAGTGGAATATGCATGCAACTTGCAAGTGGATGGTTTTTTGCATGTGAGTGGCATTTGCATTGACTTTTTGACAATATTATCCTTAGTGTAAGTTAGCACCAACGCCACATATCAACACCAAAATCGTTCTCACACTTTTAGGCGTTTTCCCCGGATCCCACCCCATTCTTACATTGCTCTACTTCAAAATGATCTTGTACGCACCATCACTTTGCCCAAATTAACACATCAAATGCAAATCAATGTATGATTTGTAATACATAATGCTTGAAGATGCATGCATATGATCATTGACCTGTTTATGGTCAACTACATGATGATCATGGTTGCAGAAGTCGTTAAGCGCTCACAGGTCGGTCGATTGGGGAGTTGCGAGTACTTGGCATAGGCGGAGAGTACTCAGGGATCCGATCCTGATTACTTGGATATGTTAAATTGTAAAGAAATTAGTTTTCGGAAATTATATATATGTCAAATATAATAAGTTTATTAATATTTATAACAAAATTCGTGAATATCAATATAAATACAAAAAAAAAAAATACATGTTCAAATAGTAAAGTATTTCAAAAATTGATATTCATTCTTATAGAGATAGATATTATGATTTTTTTAGTCAAACCCGACCTGAATTGACTAACTAGATCCAATATTTTTTGCTGAGGTTGACCACGTTTAATCAATTCCTGGTAATTAGTCCGAGTTGAAGAAAATCGTCTTACTAGTCTACCTTGTAGTAATTACTCGACGAGTACTAAGCCTTTGAGTTCTTGTTTACAATATTGGTTCATATCAGATTCCATAAAGTGTAATGCTATCGTCATAATTCATAAATGGATCTAAAAATCATAGCAGTATAAATAAATGTCTCTAATATGTCTTGTTTAACTTGACTTTAATCTGCATTACTTTTAAGTCTTGGTATTATTCTTTACTTAATTCCATGGTGTTGGGTAGGAAGATTTAAATATTTATCAAATGGAATATATATAAAGACAGTCGTTGGTTTCTTAAATGCCAAACCATATATATAAAACTCAGTTGTTCATATCATTCATCATCAACTTCTCTACTCATTCTCTGATCCTTAGCTTTTATTTTGCTCAAAAACCCGTTACTTGAGGTGCAAGTAATCGTATAAGCCGAAGATGAAGCACAAGAGAGGGTTATGGTCACCTGATGAGGACCAAAAGCTAAAAGATTATGTGATGAACTATGGTCATGGTTGTTGGAGTGCTGTCCCTATTAATTCAGGTAACTTGAATTTCCAATGTGCTCTTTCTTCAGCCGCAAGTAACGCAATGTGTTTCAGTTTTCGTAATCGTTTGAGCATTATATGACTATCGATCCTGATGGTTTATACCGACGTGTATAGGTTTGGAACGTAACGGAAAAAGTTGCAGATTAAGGTGGATTAATTATCTTAGACCAGGATTAAAGAAAGGAACATTTTCTATGCAAGAAGAAGAAACTATTCTAACCCTTCATGGCCTTTTAGGCAACAAGTAAGCATAATCAACCTTTTCAATTTAAAACATTAAATGGGACAACTTATTTATTTTTGTAAATTATTTTGACCAGATGGTCACTAATATCTCAACATTTACCCGGCCGGACCGATAATGAGATAAAGAATCACTGGCATTCTTATCTAAAAAAACGAGTGGCGAAACCAGACAATCTTGGTAGTCAGATTAAACAAGAATGTACAAACTACACAAACACGGGACATATCGGATCATTAACATCATCATCGCTATCATCATCATCATGCATGAGCTCGGTTACACCAAACCCTAGTTTGGATTCTTCGGATTTCGCAAAAGTCAACAAATTACCAAAGATTTTATTTGCAGATTGGCTTAGCCTAGAAGAATTTAGTGGATGTGAGAGTTTGGTTTGCAGGGATGGGATTAGCAATGGGTCAACTTACCAAAAAGTCCATGTGAATGATTTGGTATCATATGAAGGATCTACAGATAGCTGTGAGACAGTCAATTGTCTAAGCAATTATTCAAGTGAAGATATGTTTCATACACAAATGAAAATTGATCAAATTTTTAACTTCAACGGTGGAGATTTCAACATTGAAGACTTGTTGCATATGTAAGGAACAACGAACAGAGTAGCATCTAATTCTGTAAATTGATTATCATTAATGTTATATTATAAGTTTCTTTGTATATAAACAAATTCATGGAGTGTTTTCATGGTTTCTCACTAATAATGACTACAGTTTTTGTCTTTCCTTTTTCTGTTTTTATTGTTTTTTTTACTTTGTATTTGTAAACTTATGGCAATTTGAAGTTTAATATGTACCCTATCGAACCCAACCATGCACACGTAGTTTAAGAGTGGTGGAAGGGCAACATGGGTAGTTATCGTCTTAGAAATGTCTTCCAATTGTTAGTGTTAGTGGGAAAGTTAGTAGGTCATAACGTACTTGTTGCCAAATTAATCAGCCAAACCAGTTAATGGGCTAGTTGCTTATGCTTTATTGTTTGAATAATTTAAAATGGGTTAAGACTTGTCATTTTTATGTTATGTTTGGGCCGGATGCCACTAATATAAATACGTCGGTTCAATTTAAGTCCATCGGGGTTGTGTACACTGCATCGGACAATGAATATCAATTCAAGTGGTTATCTGAAACGGATTGTGAATCAGTTACCAAGGAAACGTTTATAGTATTTAGGGTGTCAAGAATGAACAATTGTAATTGTGGTTATTATCTAAAGTCAAAGTAAAATTTTGTTTATCTCTCTCGATCAATTCTTAGTTCTAAATCGGATTTGTTTGTTTCGATAATCCATAGAGAAACGATGTGATCATTGTGATCTTTACCTTGAGTATGATTCCTGGGAAGACAATTTATGAAAATAACTAAAGTCGTATCCGAGCCAAAGTCTGGATCTAAGTAAGTTATCCTTGGAGGATGATCATGAAGACGGAAGCCAAGGGAATCGTAGGGGTGAACTAGAGAACACATGCACACCAGGTTTTACTTTGGGAATGTTTGTGAACAGGGATGAAATGGGTGTCAGGTACATCGAAGGATAGCAAGCCTGAAGGGGTATGGTCCAAGATCTCGCGTCAGCATGACCGCGAATGACCATTACCCTTATCAAAAACCCCCACCAGCAATAACTTACCTGTGTCCGCGCGGACACGCGCGAACACAGCGGTCCAATCTGTCCAGTGATGAGAAGACTTACCTTAAGGACGGAAACTAATGTTACACATAGCGATGCGGCCCTGAACCGCATCCTATGAATATTTTCGTCACGACAAGGGATCTAGACAACAGCAACAGTCACTAAGCGGCGATGCGACACGGCACCGCATCCCGCATGCATCTTGGATAGAACAAAGAACGCGGGAACAACATTAGTGACCGCAAGCAGCGATGCGGCCTGGCACCGCATCCTGCCTACAAAGCAAGGGGTCTGACACCACAGTGCAAGTGGCACTGGGAACAGTCGCCTACCAGCCCACATGTGTGCAACAGTCTGACACCACAGCAGGACGTGGCATCACCACCGTAACCAACAGGTCTGACACACCTGCAAGTAGCTGTGCGATGTCAGACTAGCTACTCAACCACCCTCCTTCACTCCTCGGCTATAAATACCGACCCAAAACCAGGTTTGAGGTATCACTTCTCAACTCTCTCACTACTACTACTATCACACTTTACTTCCCAAGCAAACTACTGATTCTCACGCCGGAGAGTGGTAACAAGGAGCACCCCCCACCCCATCCTCCTTGTTACGAGTCACGGTTTGTTTCCTTGTGCAGGAAACCCACCACCAGACGATCCAGCCAGCGATCCTCGGAAAGAAGGGATTAACCCTCTTGACGAGACCAGTGTGTTAACCCCACTCGGTTAACCATTGTTTCATCATTGGCGCCCACCGCTACTCTTAGCACTTTTTCCAACCTTCCCTTTCTCTCCAAAGATCATGTCTGATCGTCAAAACAACACTACCGGGGATAACCTAAACCCCGCAAACACAGGGCCTACGGGGACTGCCCCTCCAGCCCCAAATGTTGAACATATTGGCACATCAACGCAAGGGGGTGCATCCCTTACGTTCGGACACGATTTATCACAGTACGCTTCTGTGATACCTCCAGGCATGAACCTCCATACCTGGTACGACCAGCAACAAGCTTTGCTGGCCGCAGCATACAACAGAGCCTGCGTAGAAGCACAGGTATCTGCGGGGCCTACCCCAGCACCGCATACACCTGCGGGTCGTATTTTACGATACGACGGCAGAGCCCCAACACATCCAGCCTCCCGGAGTAGGCACGAAGACCGCGGTTCCTCTTACTGCGATGTCCGCACACTGGATGCCGACGACTCCTCATATGGGTCCCGCCGCAGGGACCCTATACCTAGCTGCCTAGGCCCCCATGGCAAGGATAGGCGACAGTCTACAGCCCACCGCGGCCTCGGCATTCATAGCCAACTGGGACCCCAGTCCCACCATGAAGGGCAAGGCCATACCGATCCGGACGACGGTACATACCGCGGGGAGTCTCATGCTACCAGCAGTAGACCAGGAGGACACAACTATGTTCCTCCCACTCACCCCCGTACTACATACCTCCGCGCTGCAAAGCGCCACCAAAGCCAACCCTACAGGCCGAAATCTGCGGCCGAAAACTCCAAGTTCGCCCCAGAAATCGCCCACGCCGATGTCACCACCACAAAATTCCCATTAAACATTGGGAAATACAATGGTTCGACTGACCCAGATGATCACATGAACATCTTCGTCGGCGCCGGGTGCAACGGTAGGTGGGATGAACCCACCTGGTGTCATTTTTCCCCCAGACCCTAACAGGTCTGGCCAGGGCTTGGTTCGATTCTTTGCCGGTGGGATCACTGGCCTCATTCGAGGACTTGCAACAAAAGTTCCTCGCACACTTTAGCCAACAGCGACGTCATGAACGCGATTCTATGGACGTCATGAACATCTGGCGCAGAGACAACGAATCGCTTGAGGCATTCGTTGTCCGTTACAATAAAGAGTGCCTAGAGATAGGCGACGTTGCGGACCAGATGGCACGTAACCATTTCATCGTTGTAGTCAAGGACGAACAAATGGTTATGAATATCTCTGGCAAGGACGGCTTGCCTAAGAAATGGGAAGATGTCATGGCTGCGGTCAAGACATACGCCCAGACTTAGCGGTCCCTCAGACCGCACGTATCAAAGGCGCAGCCCCAAACGGAAGGCCAATCCTCCCACCAAGAACACAAGCGCAACAAGCGCAACCGGGACACATGGAATCGCGGCAGCGATCCCAGACCATATGTCCCGCGTAACAACCAGCCCGACGCAAGGGCTACAATCAACGCTCAACGTGAAAACCGGGCGTCAAAAGAAAGAGACTCGGGACCGTAGCTGGACCGAGATCAACGTCCTCCTAATGGACGCGCAATTCCTGCGACCGGCCCAACCAATGAAGTCCAAAAAGAACCAAGATCTCGCACTCTACTGCGAGTATCACAAGGACAATGGCCACACAACAAACAGCTGCATCAGTCTCCGACTGGAGATTGAGCGAGCCCTAAAAGAGGGGAAACTGCAACACCTGTTGACAGGCGCACAAAAAGCTACCAAGCGCATCACCCCCCCACAACGAGGGCACCTCCACAGGTAAGAGGACCATGTACGTGGCCTCTACCCACATGATCAATGGAGGAAAAGGAAGACCGCGAAAGGCAGCGAGAAGACCGGACAATGACTGGAAAGACGAGCAAGTCGTCTTTCCAAAAGTCCGAGGCGGACCGTGCGATAGGCGCGCCGTGGTGTTGGGATTGAACCCTATCAGAGGAACAGATAATTAAAGCCAAAACTGGATCAGAGCAGTGGATACAGAATAAGCAGACGATTACAGTTAGTTCATGCAAATCTCTTCCCTTGAAAGTGGTTTCATATCTGCTGACCTCCTATCTGCTGATCTTACTAAGTGCTGACCTACAACTGCTGCCTTGCATCTACTGCCAATGTCAAAGACTGATGGAAGACCAAAGCCCTGCTGATTCAATCTACTGCCTTGAATCAAGTACTGCTAATCCGGACAAGCACTTCTGGGTTCACAGCAGTGGAAGGATGCAGCAGCTGATTAAATGTCTTTTATATTGAAATGTAATAGTAGTAGTTAGTACATCAGTGTTTGTATAGATCAGAGGTTAGAGTTTGTTAGGAGGTTAGATGTCACTTTCATGGTGACGTCAGCTAAAGATGCTCAGTGGTTTGCAAGTGCCTATAAATAGTTCAGTACTTTGTACTGTTCTATTAGCTCTTTCACCACATCATCTTCTTTGCACGAACAAACTACTGAGCTCTGGCTGAGGGGGAGTTTGCATTCATTCATCAATCATTGTAATCGTTGTTGAAACAAATTCAATCTTTCGATTCATTGTGTAAAGATGTTTGATTAAAGTATTACTCTCGTTTGATTGTATGCAAAGTTTGTTTTCATCTTAATTCCGCTGCACAACTCTTTCATTTCCATCTTAATTTCAAACGAAAATACAATCAGAAACAAACTCAGATCCAACAATTGGTATCAGAGCTTGGACAGTCAAATTTGATCTAACAATCATTTTGACGTAAATAGTTCAGCTCAAAACAGTTTATACTGATCGTTTGTTCGTCCGTTGAAAAACAGAGCAAGGATTAATCACCATTAAAGTTGATTTCTCAGTGTCTGTAAAACAACAAGAATGACGTCACAATCTCAGGATGACAAAAACAACATCGGCTCGCTTTTTAAACCACCTATGCTAAAAAGAAATGAGTACAACATCTGGCAGAGGAGGATGGGTCACATCCTCGCTCAACAAAGCACAGGTTGTTGGAGGTCTGTCATTTATGGTCCCCATGTTCCTTCAGTGCCAAGCACTGAAGATGCTAAAAAGTTCGTTCCAAAACCAGTTGAAAATTATACCGAAACCGACTTTCAAAAGATCGAACTAGATGCTAAGGCTTTTAGCATCATAGCATCAGCGCTGCCCAATGAGATATATGCTGGACTGTTACACTGTAACAGTGCCAAAGAGTTATGGGACGCACTTAAGGAACAGTTTGGTGGAACCGAGGAAGTCATAGAAAACAATAGGGAAATCCTGAACCAACAGTATGAAACATTTTGCTACGTTAAAGGTGAATCACTAACGCAACAATTTGAGCGTTTCAGTTGTCTCATCAGTGAACTGAGGCTTGTTAACACTACTTTTACAAACTCAACTCAAAATAGCAGGTTCCTCAGGTCACTGCCAGAAAAATGGGACACCATAGCTTTTGTCACCCGAAACTCACCTGAATTCAAGGATCTGACCTTGACCCAACTCCACGGTCGACTCCTGACTTACGAAAGGGAGTTGAACCAGAAAAGGAGGTTACAAGAGTCAGGAAAAGTTACCGATGATTACACTTTCGGTAATACTGCTCTTCTGGGTCAAGAAGAATCTGGGAGCAGTGGTAAGGATCAGGGTTATGATCACTTCATTGACATAACTGCTGGTGCAAATTTTAACAACCCTGATCCTCACTCTGCAAGTTATGCATTCACTGCAAACGAAAACCAGATGTCAAATAATCTAAGCTTTGAACTCAATGATTTACAACATTTCGATCCCATTGACTTAGAGGAAATGGACATCCTGCACCAACTGGCCTTGCTAAGTGTTAGAACTAGCAAATTTTACAAAAGAACAGGGCGAAAATTCCCAGGGTTGCATGGGAATCTAAGGGTTGGGTTGGATAAATCGAAATCAAGTGCTACAAGTGTAATAGGTTGGGACATTTCGCTAGGGAATGTAGGAGTCAAACTACTGGTCCCATAATTACTCATCCTAGCTCAAATCCTAGACCTCAAAACCAAAGCACTGTGCACTATGCCCAGTATACCCCAGCAGCTCAAGTGAACACTGCTCACTATGCTGCTGCCCCTGTGCCCGCACACTATGTCCAAACTACTGTTCCACAAATCCAATATGTTCAAACCCCTGCTCCCCAGGTACAAGTGCAACCTGTTGCACCTCAAACCACTGCTCCAGCAGCAGCACAACCAGATCAACAAAGTTTTTTCACTCAAGGGTTTGTTGACTGGAGCAGTATGCCTGAAGATCTTAGTGATGAAAATTTTGCACTCTATGCCTCTAATGTTTCTTCACATGATGAGTTTTGTTTGATGGCATTAGAGTCAATACAGGAGGGGGTTGAAACTGAGGAGGAACAGCAGAGCTTTGAAACAGTGGAAGAGGTGACTGAAGCAGTGGTTACTGCTGTGGCTGGTGAACTACTGTTGGGAGAAAGTTCAGGTACCCTGATTGAACCAATGACAGATCCATGGTCCATAGAGGACAAAGAAGAAGAGAATGAAGAAAAGGCTGGTGAAAAGAAGGTGAAAGCTCATGATGAAGAAGATCATCAATGTGATTGTGCAATGATGGCAGCTGCCAAGGTATCTCCTCAAGTTCTTGAAAACCTGTGTTCTGACAATTGCATAATTGCTTTTGCTAACATTAAAGAGGTGAATGAAAACCTTCGGGATAAAATCTTGACTGATGAGGTTAAATTTGAAAAGTCTTTAAAAGAACTTAAAAACAAATTGACCGAAAAGGAAAAAGAGATCAGCTGTTTAAAAGAAGAGCAAAGCATAACCAAAACCCAACTTCAAACTATGGTAGAAAAATACCAAGTTTGCAAAAAGGAGTTGGAATCCACCCGGATTACCTATGAAAGATAGGTGGAATCCTGCAGAAGATATGAGGTTATGCTTGAAAAACAGAGAAAAAGCAATGTGAAATTTGGGGTTGGCTATAGAAAACATGATGATGAAAACACTGCTTTTGAAAAATCTGTTCAAACCACTGATGTAACCACTGAGTTCATCCCCACAAACAAGAATGGCCAAGAAGTGAAAATCACTGACAAACTTGGTAACAAAATCACACTTGACAGACCAATGGAATCCTCTACTTTTGAGGAGCTTGAAGAATACCAGTTTAAACCAAAATGGTCTGATGAGTGTGACATTCTTGAAAATTTCAAGCCAATGGACTTTACATCAACTGATGGTGTCAAGGCTCCAAAAGCTAAAGTCATACCTCTCAAGGACATCCCAGCAGTGGTTAAAACCTCTGCTGCAAAGGAGTCTGAAAAGAGAAAAAATTGATAACTTGTTTTGTGAATTCTGTGAGAAAAGGAATCATCTAACAAAAGATTGTTTCCACTTAAAAGCTTATGATTTAAACAGAACAAGTGTCATTGTTTCAGCTGAAGGTTGCATTGTCTGTGGTAAAACAAACCACAAAACTCAAGCATGTGTGTATCTCAAAAACTTTGATGTGAAAAAGAATGAGTACATTGCTAAAACATCCTTGAGTCCATCATCATCATCAACATCTGTCAAATTCACCAAGAAACAACCACTGTTTGTGCCAGTTCAAACAGCTGTTACAAAACAGCTGAACCAAACATCTGTCAAAAGAGATGTTCAGGTTACTGATGCACCCCCTGCCAATCAGTTCAGAAAAGGCAAGGAAAAACAGTCTTACCAAAGGATTCCACACGTTTATGAGGCCTACAAAAGGCCCTCTAAACCCAAAGTGAACAGGCATCCTTTTGGTTACCAGCAGATGATTGGTCAGGACCCACAACAGTGGTTAGAGAAACACTGTCCTAAAATAGTTCAAACTCCTGACCTAACCACTGTCCATCATTCTGCATCCATCCCAGACACTGTAGAGACCCCATCCAAAGCCTTGTTGGCTTTGGAGACCTTAATGAACTAATCCGTTTACTTCATGTGCAGGGAGCTTCTGCATGCTTTGATAGTCTTTGGTATGTAGATAGTGGAGGCTCCAGGCACATGACAGGATGTAAAGCCCTCCTCAAAGACTTTAAAATCCATGGAGGGGGTGATATATCCTTTGGGAATAATAGTAAAGGGAAAGTTCTGGGGTCTGGAACAGTGCAATCTGGAAATGTAAAATTTGAAAATGTCAATCTAATAGGCAATCTAAAATTCAACCTTCTGAGTGTGTCCCAAATGAGTGACAAGGGATTTGGGTCATTCTTCACAAAAGACTGTTGTAGGATTGTTGGACCAGAAATGGTCAAAAAGATTGAAGCAATAATCAAAACTGGTCAAACTAAACTTGTTGCTCAAAGAAGTGGCAATGTTTATGTTGTTGACATGTCAAAAGAGTGTCCCAGAGCTGATGCCTGTCTGTTCTCAGCTGCCTCTAACAAAGAGACAGAACTTTGGCACAGAAGGCTGGGGCACACAAATCTTAAGACAATCACAGAAATTTCAAAAAATGGTTTGGTGAGAGGCCTACCACAAAAATTGTTTTCATGCCCTGAACATTGCATTTCCTGTTTAAAAGGAAAATAGCATAAAAGTTCTTTCAAGACCATTGAAGAGTCCAAAACAACCCAGTGTTTGCAAATGCTACACATGGATCTGTTTGGCCCAGTTCAAGTCATGAGCCTCAAAAAGAAAAGATATTGTTTGGTTATTGTTGATGACTTTTCTAGGTTTACATGGACTTTCTTTTTACACTCAAAAGATGAGACTGCAGGCATTTTGCAAGACTTTGTAACACAGGTTGAAAAGCAGTTTGACCTTCCAGTGAAAAGCTTCAGGAGTGACAATGGCACAGAATTCAAAAATAGGGAGTTGGATGCCTTCTGTATGAAGAAAGGGATTGTAAGGCAGTACAGCATCCCTAGAACACCAGAGCAGAATGGGGTAGTGGAAAGGAAGAACAGAACTCTGATTGAGGCTGCCAGAACCATGCTTGCAGATTCAGGTTTGCCACTAACTTTCTGGGCAGAGGCAGTAAACACTGCTTGCTATGTTCAGAACAGAGTTTTAATAAACCCCAGGCACAAAAAGACTGCCTATGAAATTCTGTATAAAATTAAACCACTGATTTCATACTTCAAGGTGTTTGGCTGCCCATGCTTTATTTTGAACTTAAAAGATTCCATTTCAAAATTTGCAGCCAAAATTGATTGTGGTTATCATCTGGGATACTCAACCACTGCCAAGGCCTACAAAGTGTTCAATACACGGACCAAGGCAGTGGAGGAGACTTTGAATGTTAAGTTCAATGAACTTTCATCAATGAAAATCCCAGCAAACCCTGCAGATCTGTTTGATCTTGAAAAATTTACTTTTGAAAATACTGCTGTCAAGACTAACAGTGCAGGTCCATCAGAGGATAAAACACCAGACTATGGGTATGAAATCATCATCCCTCAAAGGTCTGCCACAAAGGGAAAAGCACCAGCTGTTCAAAACAGTTGTCAAAGCTCAATCACTGCTACCTCAACAGTTGTTGACCAAAGTAGCCCATCAACCACTGTTTCCACATCCTCAAACACTGCTGACAAAAGTCCTCAAACAGTGGATAAAAGTCAGCAGTTGTCCACGTCATTACCTCCTATTCCACCACCTTTTGAAGCCACTGCTGGATCATCAAAGTCCCCAACAGTGGTTAGCTCAGATGATACACATTTGCAGCCTTCACCAACCAATGCCATCATACCATACCAAGGAGATTTAATCTTCTTGAGATCTCATCCACCTGATCAAATTATTGGCAACATAAATGAAGGGGTGCTCACAAGAAGCCAAACCCAAAACATTTGTCTTTTTGCTGGTTTTCTATCACTCCATCAGCCAGTCAAGTACCAAGAGGCACTGAAAGACAACAGCTGGGTAGAAGCCATGCAAGAGGAGCTCCAACAGTTTAAAAGACAACAAGTATGGGAGCTTGTACCACTGCCAGAAGAGGTTAGTCCCATTGGCACAAAGTGGGTCTTCAAGAACAAAACTGATGAAAGGGGTATTGTTGTCAGGAATAAAGCCAGGCTTGTGGTTCAAGGTTACAGACAGGAAGAGGGGATTGATTATGATGAAACATTTGCCCCTGTTGCAAGATTGGAAGCCATTAGACTGTTCCTGGCCTTTGCTGTCAACCACAATATGAAGGTGTTCCAAATGGATATCAAAAGTGCTTTCCTCTATGGTACAATTCAAGAAGAGGTGTATGTTTGTCAACCTCCAGGTTTTGAGGATCCATTTTATCTAGATCATGTCTACAGGCTAAACAAAGCTTTGTATGGCTTGAAACAAGCACCAAGGGCCTGGTATGAAACTCTTTCCAACTTCCTACTCTCAAATGGTTTCAAAAGAGGTACCATTGACAAAACATTGTTTTTAAAATGGAGAGGGAAGGATTTAATGATTGTCCAGATTTATGTGGATGACATTATTTTTGGAAGCACATGCAACTCAATGTGTGAAGAGTTTAGAGAACTCATGACAGCAGAGTTTGAAATGAGTGCAATGGGTGAGCTGCAATGCTTTCTTGGTCTCCAAGTACAGCAATTGCAAAATGGAACTTTCATTCATCAAAGCAAATATGCTAAAGAACTTTTAACTAAATTTGATATGAATGATTGTAAACCATGCAGCACACCCATGGCAACAAATAAGCTGGTCATGTCTGATGAAAAGGATGAGCTGATTGACCAAACACTTTATAGAAGCATGATTGGGTCTTTATTGTACCTAACTGCATCTAGACCAGACATCATGTTTGCAACATGTGTCTGTGCAAGAAGTCAATCAGCTCCCAGAAAATCAAATCTCATTGCTGTAAAAAGGATCTTCAGATACATAAAAGGTGCTCCCACACTTGGTATCTGGTATCCAGCTAATGGGAACATCAAGCTTTCAGGTTTCTCAGACAGTGACTTTGCTGGATGTCACACCATAAGGAAGTCCACATCAGGAGGGTGCCAGTTTCTAGGTGATTGCTTAGTTTCATGGCAAAGCAAAAAGCAAGCAGCTGTTTCAACATCCACTGCTGAAGCTGAATACATTGCTGCTGCAAGCTATACAGCCCAACTCCTGTGGCTTCAAAATCAGTTACTGGATTTTGGTATCACTGCCTTAAAGACACCACTCATGTTGGATAGCCAGGCAGCAGAAAATATCATCAAAAATCCAGTTTCCCATTCAACCACTAAACACATCGACATCAGACATCACTTTGTGAGGGATTGCTATGAAAAAGGTTTGATTTCTCTGCATCATGTCCCAACTAAAGATCAGCTGGCAGATGTGCTCACAAAAGCACTTGATACAGCCACTTTTGAAAGCTTGGTCTCTAGAATTGGGATGCTGAACATGGAATAACAAGCAACATCTTGTTTTTCTGTGAATAAAAGCAACAAAATGTTTTCAGAAAATCAAAACTCTATCCTTAAAAATAGCTAAAAATGAAATTTTCATTAAAATCCTTAAAAGTCTGCCATTAACCACTGTTTGTTCAAAAGTCTTCTCTACTTCAAAAGTCTGTCCACTGCTGAAAGTCAACCTCTGTTCTCTCATTCCTTTGATAAACTCTGTTGTTCAAAAGCAGTGTATTATCCACTGATATGCTATCCACTGATAGTGAAAATCATCCACTGCTTTCATACCACTGCCTTCATTAGTCACTTTCATAAAAGTACTGTCCTTCACTTTCACCAGAGGTTGTCACGTGGGCAGTACATATTGGTCAGACCTTTTGTAACGGCTGCCACCTCAGCATTCACTTTCTTCCCTATAAAATCCCCCATTCACCACCAACACAGGGTTTTACTGTCGAATTGAATTCTTAAAAATTCTCTTCTCAAAACAGTTTTTCATCTCATCTTCCACAAATTTCTTCGATCATTCATCTTCAAAATGACAAAATCGAAGTCATCTTCAAAACCCTCATCCAAACCCTCATCAAAAACAGCCTCTCAAAAGGCAATCTCCACTGAAATCCCATATAAACCATCTCACAATCTCCTGGGTCTTCTCACAAAACCAGGAACCACCAGAGTTTTCGATTCCATCATTGACATCATGGCAAAATCAAAGTACAAAACTTTGTTCACCGTCGATGCACTAATCTATTTGGCAACCCAAAGAGAGTTCTGGAAGAATGCAACCCTTGAAAAACAAGGAGACACTGCAACCACCATAAACTTTTCTATAAAGGGTAAAGCTGTCCAAATCACGCCACAATCCATTTCAGAGGTCTTTCAACTCGATGATCAAGAAGGTAAACTTTCTTTCACTAAAAACGAGTTACAGACTGACTTCATTGAGAGAGGGTATGAAGCCACAATGATGAAGAAAATTACCTTAGAAAAAGGTTATTTTCCTTCTGCAACCAGATTTTTATTTCATACTCTCCTACTTTGTGTTTCAAACAAAACCACTTCTTTCAATGAAATCCCTTTAAAGATTCAAAATCTGGGATATGCAATTCTTCAAGGTGAAAATTTTAACTATTCTCGGGAAATTTTTAAAGATTTGGTTAATAATGTTGAAACAAAATCATTCTTACTGTTTCCAAGGTTTTTAAGTTACTATTTTGCAAAGAAATTCAGTAAGGATGATTTAGCATTAATAAACCAAGGTGATTCTACTCAAATAAACAGTTTAACAACTGAAACTTTTTCAAGAATGTTAGCACCTTGCAAAACACAAGCAGAGGTGCCTGAGCAGATTTTAGCAGTTACAACTGCTCCTCAGGTATCTGCTGCTGAGCCCACTGCTCAAGGTGATCAAAGCAGCAGCACAACTGTTTTGAAACCCACACCTAAAATCACCAAAAGGCCAACAAAAAGAAAAACACAAAAACCCCCCAAAACCATCAAAAAGGCATCTCTGGAGGATGAGATACCAGAGCTCCTGCCAGTGACAACACAAAAGTCACATGAAACCACTGCTGCTACTTCCTCACAGCAGTTGGTACAAATATCTCAACCCATAACCGAAACTCCTCCTGCTTCTTCACAAAAAGAACATGTTGTACAAATAGGGTCTCCACATCATGATGCTCTAGAAACACTTGTTTCTATCATCCACAGCTCAATACCCGGGGTAAATCCATCTTCTATACCACCCTTCACATCCACAATTCCCACACCCACTAAACTGCTGTTGGATGCAATTGATTTGAATCAGGCATTAACCAGTCCTTCTCAATCACCTATCAATGAGAATATACGTCAACAACTGACTGGGTCTGATGTATCAATCTTTGCTAACCCACCAACACAACCTGAGGAGGTTAGACCCCTTGAGTTCCAAGTAACTCTTGGTGGTAATCCAAGTGAAGCAGCCACTACAATTGTTACACCCACTGGGTTACATTTGGACAGTGGTTACATTAATAAGACTTCCTTGGAGGCAATTCCTTTTATATCACCTCTGCCAACCACTAGTGGATTTATTTATCCTACTGGCAACATCAAAAGGTTGTCAAGTGTTGAAGGAAGAAGACCCCAGTACCAAGAAAAAGGGGCATCAGTGGTTAATGTTTGGAGTATACTCCCTACATCTACCACTGATAAAACCACTACTAGTGGGAAATCAGATGATCCCATTAAATTGGGTGATGATTTAAAGTACCAGAAATTGACAGATCGCATTGAAAAACTTGATAACTCTGTTGCAAAACTCAAAGATATGCTACAACAGGTGTTACAAGTACAAAAGGTACAATCAACTGCTATTCCACCTCAAGCACCTGCTCCACAAAGGGCACCTGCTACAAATCTGGAACTTGTTTCAACCTTTTCTCCATCAACAAGCACAATTAGCAGATCAGCAACATGAGAAACATGTCCAACAGCTGAGAAATGCAATGGAGTCAAGGTTCAAAAACACTCAGGCTGATTTAACGGCTCTCAAAACTCAAATCCTGCAAACCACTGGCACTGCTCCTCCAACAGTACTTTTCATTTATCAACTCCCAGACGATAATGCCAAAAAGGGGGAGAAAATTCAGGAGTGGAAGAAGAAAGGAATAGATGATGGTCTATACATTGAACCTGAAAAGGATGCTATGACCAGAAAAATTCCTGTGCCAGATGGTAGTAAGAAGGTTGATGCTACCCAAGAAGCACTTGATGAAGGAGTAGCAAGTGTAAAAAGAGATAGAATGGCAAAGGATGTTTCAAGGTGGAATGAGGAGAAAAGAGCTTTCATGGAGCTGTATGAGCAGGGTTGTTCTGGTTCTAAAGATTCTAAAAATCCGAAGACAAAAAGAAAACCTAAGTCCACCTCATCCAGATTTCCAAAGCCTCCAAAACCACCATCCAAAAGCCATCAGCATAAAACCTCCACTCAAACAGCTGTTGTAACTCCTGCTGTATCAACTACTGCTGGTACTTCAGTGGTTTCAACATCTGTTCCCACTTCAACACACACTACTTCAACACACACCACAATTACTACATTACCATCACCACTGTCACCACCAAAAACAATCTCACCACCACTTTCACCTGCTGAGAAAAAGCAGAAGACAACAGATGTTATAACATCTGTTGTAATGACAACAGTGGTTGAAACACCAGTTGTTTCAACAACTGTTAGTCAGACACAAACCACTGTCACTCAATCTACTACCACTGTTCCATCTCAAACATCATCAGTCTCTCCTAAACCAAAAAGGAGAAGGCTAATTTTAAAAGATGATGACACATCTCCATCACCAACATCTTCAAAATCCCTGTCACTTGTCACTATTCTAAAGCCCATACCTCTCTCTTCAGCTCAAATTTTAAAGCCATTACCTCCTGCTGGTATCTCATTTCCTCTGGAACTCATTGCAGTCAGAGAAGAAATCAAATCCTTTTATTATGAAGATGACCCAGCCAAAAGGAGTTTACCATCAATTGCAAAATATCCCAGGCCTAACAATATTGAAGAATACTTGAAACTCAAAGCCAAACAAGCAGAGGATATTGCAATCAAAAACAGAAAAGGGAAATCTGATAGAGAATTTCAACAAAACTATTAGTTTTTACTCTCACAGGTCAATGCTATGGAGCGATTTGCTAAAAATGTATGTCAGAAAATTTCAGAAAGGGCAGATGAGTCCTTGAGAAAAGACTACATTGAGAACATCATGACCTACAAGAAATACAAGGGGGAGAAACATATGTACAAAAACTGGACCATTCCTGAGCTTGAAAAAGAAGCAGCCAGGATTCAAGGAATGATTAAAAATAAGGTCAAGCAGACTCCTCCTGAAAAGTTTAAACAATTTGAAGCTGAAAAGATGCTAGAGTTGAGGAGAATGAAAGAGGAGCTGATTGCAGCTGATTATGGGTCAAAGAACTCTGTGACAAAGTGGGGAGAAGATAGAGTCAGAGCAACCTATAAAAGATTAGAGGAACTTAGAAAGAAAGATCCAAGAGTTCCACAAAAGCCTGACTATTCCAAAGCAGAGGTCTCAAAAAGACCACCAAAGCTGCAAGTCAAAAGAACCACTGCTCCAGCTGGTGCTGCCATCTACAAAAGAAGGAGCAAAAACCAGTTTAGCATGGAAACAATTCAAGATCTATTAGCTGGAGATGCCATTGTAAAAGCAGGCACAGAAGTAATGATAAAAGAAGATCTTGAATTGGAACAATCTGCAAGTGCTGCTCTGCCAGCTATGAATAGGCCAGCCTCACCAAATACTTGTGCAAATAAACATCTCCCAAGAAACCCACCAGGCTCAAAAATACAAAAGTGGGAAACTGACAAACAGACCTGCGTATTGACTTTGCTCAGGTCTGGTGGAGGAGTGGAGAAAATATCAAAGGAACAAGCTCTTGGCCTGAGTCTTGAAGATTTGCAGGATCTCCTTGATCTTCCACTTAGCAGGGATGATGAAGACACAGATGCCCTAGACTTTGAACTACAATTCAAAGGTCAGATAAGGGAACTGTTAATGAGGCAATAAAAGATTTCCACAAATAATGAAGAGTTTTGGCATTATATGTTCCAGGGAGAGATTGTTGGGATTGAACCCTATCAGAGGAACAGATAATTAAAGCCAAAACTGGATCAGAGCAGTGGATACAGAATAAGCAGACGATTACAGTTAGTTCATGCAAATCTCTCCCCTTGAAAGTGGTTTCATATATGCTGACCTCCTATCTACTGATCTTACTAAGTGCTGACCTACAACTGCTGCCTTGCATCTACTGCCAATGTCAAAGACTGATGGAAGACCAAAGCCCTGCTGATTCAATCTACTGCCTTGAATCAAGTACTGCTAATCCGGACAAGCACTGTTGGGTTCACAGCAGTGGAAGGATGCAGCAGCTGATTAAATGTCTTTTATATTGAAATGTAATAGCAGTAGTTAGTACATCAGTGTTTGTATAGATCAGAGGTTAGAGTTTGTTAGGAGGTTAGATGTCACTTTCATGGTGACGTCAGCTAAAGATGCTCAGTGGTTTGCAAGTGCCTATAAATAGTTCAGTACTCTGTACTGTTCTATTAGCTCTTTCACCACATCGTCTTCTTTGCACGAACAAACTACTGAGCTCTGGCTGAGGGGGAGTTTGCATTCATTCATCAATCATTGTAATCGTTGTTGAAACAAATTCAATCTTTCGATTCATTGTGTAAAGATGTTTGATTAAAGTATTACTCTCGTTTGATTGTATGCAAAGTTTGTTTTCATCTTAATTCCGCTGCACAACTCTTTCATTTCCATCTTAATTTCAAACGAAAATACAATCAAAAAACAAACTCAGATCCAACACGTGGTTATCACAGGCCACCTGGCTCACTACTGCACCGAGCGATTATTCATCGACCTGGGCAGTACATCCGATATTATATACGAGCAGTGCTTCAACCAATTTGATCAAGAAGACAAAGATCGGTTGCAGCCAGCAGACTACCCGTTGGCCGGTTTTGCAGGGGAAACCGTATTCCCCCTGGGCCAGATTACTTTTCCTGTACGCCTCACCAACGGGAGGCACACAAGAACGGAGGAGGTAAACTTCATGGTTTTACCGCACACCTCCAAGTACGACGTACTTCTCGGGAGAGAGTCCCAGGGCGACTTCAACATGATCACATCCGTCCCTCACTCTGCCGTCGGTTTCCCAACCGAGACGGGGGTCGCGATAATATACGCCTGAAGAGAAGTTATGTCAGTTATGTCTACGGACGACCTGCGTCCAGCCAAGGTAGCAAGGCCTACCCCCAACACGCAACCAGAAAAATGGGTGCTTAACGCAAGACACCCAGAGCAAACGGTCACGTTGGGCCATGCCTTGTCACCCACCATCAGAGCGCGCCTAAAGCAACTCCTCTTCAGGAACCAAGATATTTTTGCGTGGACACCCGCAGACATGACAGGGGTGCCGCGCGAAATCGCGCAGCATTTCTTGAATACCATGCCAGGTATCAAGCCGGTGATCCAAGGCCAACGCCACCTCGGATCAGCAAAGAACGCGGCGATGGAAGAGCAGGTACAAGAACTGCTCTCCACAGGCATCCTGCGGGAAGTGAAATACCAGACTTGGTTATCCAACCCAGTCATGGTAGAAAAACCAAGCGGGGGCTGGCGCATGTGTGTCGATTACAAAGACCTCAACAAGGCCTGCCCCAAGGATTGTTACGCACTTCTGGAGATCGACGAGAAGGTCGATAACCTTGCACCATTTCGATGGAAGTGCTTCCTCGATTGTTACAAAGGCTACCATCAGGTGCAGATGGCAATCGAAGACGAAGATAAAATGGCATTCTGCACTCCTACCGGGAACTACTGCTACACAAAAATGACGTTCGGGTTGCGCAACGCGGGCGCAACCTATCAAAAATTGATGAACGACACTTTCCGTGGTCAAATTAGCAAAAGTGTCGAAATCTATATGGACGACCTGGTCGTCATGAGCATGGAGGAAGATACCATGCTCAACGATATTGAAAGAACATTCCAAACTTTGCGAAGCGTCAACATGAAGCTCAACCTAGGGAAATGCTCGTTTGGAATGGAAGAAGGCAAGTTCCTCGGATTCATTGTAACCAAAGATGGATTCAAGGTGAACCCAGAAAAAGTGCAGGCGATCGAACGCATGCCATCGCCTTCTACGATGAAGGAAATGCAACGACTAGCCGGCAGGCTAGCCGCACTTAATAGATTCTTAGCCAACCATGCAGCTAAGTCTTATCCTTTCATCAAAACCCTGCGGAGCTGTTTAAAAAAGGAGCAATTCCAATGGACCGCAGAGGCCGAAAAAGCTTTCCGGGAGATGAAAGAATGTTTGATTCAACTCCCAACTCTAACCGCACATCTTGTACTTATCTGCCGCGGACAACGCGGTAAGCGTGGTACTCATAGTGGAGCGGGAAGGAGTTCAAACACCCATCTACTACATCAGCAAAATGCTCAACGACCCAGAGACAAGGTACTCCATCATGGAGAAGTTGGTACTGGCACTAGTGCACGCGTCGAGACGATTACGACGTTACTTCGCAAACCACGTCATCACAGTGTTAACCAACTACAGGATCGGCCCGATCCTATCCAAACCCGACATCTCTGGGAGGTTAGCAAAATGGACAATCGAGCTGGGCGCACTTTCACTAAACTATAAGCCGCGCCCCGCAATCAAAGGCCAGGTCTTGGCTGACTTCGTTGCTGAAATACCAGCAAATTGCATTTAAGAATGCGAAGAAGAACAAAACCCTACATCACCACCATCCTCCGCAGAAACCTGGGCACTATATACGGATGGTGCGTCCAACGAAGATGGTGCAGGTGCAGGTCTGCGACTAGTTAGCCCCGACGGCCAAGAACTTACCTATGCAATCCGCCTCGACTTCCAAAGCACGAATAACGAGGCAGAGTATGAGGCTCTACTGGCAGGGCTGCGTCTGGCAATCAAACTCGACGTCAAACATTTGGAAGCACACGTCGACTCACTATTAGTTGCAGGGCAGATACGCGGCGACTATGCCGCAAGAGGGGATATCATGATCCTCTACCTCGAACAAGCCTTGCAACTGAAATCAAAGTTCACTTCCTTCAATATCCGCCATTTCAACAGGAGTGATAACAAACCCGCGGATGCACTATCAAAACTCGCATCCACCAGTTTCCAACACCTGGCAAAAGAGGTACGCATCGAAATTCTGCAAAATCCTTCCGTACCCCTGTGCCAAGTCAATGTCATCCAGTACGGTACAACATCCTGGATGGCACCGATCATTGCATACTTACAATCAGGTGTTACTCCCGAAAGCAAGGCAGAGGTACGCAAGCTACAATACAAAGCGTTTCATTACCAAATGGGAGACGGTATCTTATACCGTAAATCATACCTGGGGCCACTCCTACGATGCGTCGACCCTCAAGATGCCACGTACCTTATCAGAGAAATACACGAAGGAATATGTGGCATACACGCTGGACCACGCATGTTGGTGGCCAAAATCATGAATGCCGGGTACTACTGGCCCAGCATGCACCTGGACGCAGTTAAAGTCTTGCGCAAGTGTTTCAATTATCAGCGGCATGCTCCCAAGACTTTACGCCCCAAGAATAACCTGATCCCCGTCACCACGGAGTGGCCATTTCAAAAATGGGCAATCGATGTGGTAGGACCATTTCCAGACGCACCAGGTGCAGTGAAATTTATCATAGTAGCTGCTGATTACTTTACAAAATGGGTAGAGGCAAAACCACTCGCCTCAACCACCGCTATGATAACAAGAAAATTCGTCTGGGAACACATCATCTGCCGTTTCGGTCTACCAATGTGCATTGTTACCGACAACGGTACCAACTTCGCGGCCGATGACTTTCAAAAATGGCTAAAGGAACTAAACATCGAACACATATTCTCCTCAGTGGCGCATCCGCAAGGGAATGGCCAGGTGGAGAGTATCAATAAAAGCCTAGTCGAAGGCATCAAAGCACGGTTGGGAACAGCCAGACGCGGCTGGGTCGATGAACTCCCAAGTATCTTATGGGCCCACAGGACAAGCCCAAAGACAAGTAACGGTGAGACACCCTTCAGCCTTGTCTATGGCACTGAAGCGGTGATCCCCGCAGAAATAGGCCTCTCTTCACCAAGAATGTTGGCTATCAACAAGATAGACAACAATCAAGAACGCAGGGTTGACTTGGACCTCTTGGAAGAAAGGCGCGAAAACGCTGCCACCAACGAGGCCAAGTACAAAACCAAACTGGAAAAGTACTACAATGCACGCGTCCGCATTTGTACTTTCAACCCGGGAGACTACGTCCTTCGTGACAATGAAGCATCTAACGCGGAGCGCCCAGGGAAACTTGCCCCCAAGTGGGAAGGACCCTACCTCATCCAAGAGGTCTTGGGCAAAGGCGCGTATAAACTGCAAACATTAGAGGGCGAAACTATCGCACGCACATGGAATGCACAACAGCTTTGCCGCGGTTACATGTAAGCCATGTTTTTTATATTCACCATGTAACCTATCGGGCCATAGACCTGTTGTAAACAAATAAATAGACGATTCAATGCAATATTTTTTATTTACTTCTATTACAAATGCGTGTTCCACTCTACGGTATCCACAAAAACATATTGGCAAAATCTTCATTTGCGATACCCACACAAAGTGGCAACCACACGCAACTATTGTAATAGGCCAGCAATGGCAACACTAACTGTCTATCCGGCTGGATACAGGTTCATACTTGCATATCATCTAAGATATGCAAAAGGTAAACACAGACTTAGTGTTAATTCACATTAACATTAACTCATACAAGTTCACACATGCAAGTAATAAAAACACTTGTATAACTTGAAACGTTTCAAATTTTATATCCAAAAAATTTCCTACACCTACGCGGTGCACAAGGGATTTACATAAAGTTTTTGACATTTACATTGAGGAAAAAACAAAAAAAACACGCAGGCCAGCCTACTCTTTCTTTGTACCGCTGGAGCCCGCACCATCCTTGCCTTGAACAACAGGTTTTTCCTCATCTTCCTCATCAGCATACAACACCCGCAAGCGGTCTACATAGTCTTCTGCCTCTAGGCACTCATTAAGGTCCTCAAGAGCAGAAATGGGCGTGTCATTATAAGCCGCAACAGCAGCAGCAAGAAGCGCTTCAGTGTCAACACCATGGAACCCAGATCTTTCATCAGTATATTCGCCCTGGGCCAAAACATTTATATGACCAATGCAACGGTTGTAGCCAGCTTTAAAACCAGCATCCCGGGCGCGCTCCTTAATCTCATTGACACCGGCCACATTCTCAGGTGCGTCAAGGATAGACGTAACAATCTGCAAAATAAAAAAGAGTACAGTCAGCAAAGGTAAAATCTAAAAATGTAGCAAAGACAACGGAAACTTACATGCCCGACACCATGCATACGCATCCATTCACGGTCAGCCTTGAGCAGATCAAGCGAAGAAGCAAGGCTATCTCTAGCCTCTTCAACCTCTCTTGCCCGCGCTTCAGCTTCAGCAGCACGGGCAGAGACCTCCTCAATAGTATCTCCCCGGCTCCGTACTTCAGCCTTTCAACAAGGGAAACACAAGTATACGAAGATAATCAACATACTAGTGAAACATGTTCAAATTCAAAAACAAAAGAGATTTATACCTGGAGGCCCAGGATAGTTTTGGTTAGGTTGGTGCGGTCAACATTTGCCCCTTCAAGAGCCTTTGCAGCACGGGCCTCCGCCTCCTTGGCCTCTTCAAGAGCCTTGGCAAGGCGAGCTTCTGCTTCCTTGGCCTCTTGGGCAGCCGTAACAGCTACAGCTTTCTCCATAGCCAACGCAGCGTTCGCTGCCTTGGCATTGGTAAGCTCCTGACAAACATAAAAGAGAAGTTCATTCTGTTTGGCCCAAGATTCTTTCAGATAGCGTCTTGCGCTCATTAGCAAGAGTTTCTTTCCAACTCTTGCGCTCATCAGAAAGCAGTTTTGCAAGGGTACGAACCTGTTTAAGCTCAGCAGTTGCAGCCCACTCTTCAGTCTACTTACGCTTTTCAAAGGCAGCCCTATCCCTTTTCAAGCTGCTCTGCACCCTCACGTGCAGCCTTCACCAACTCATCAGCCTCGGCACGCAAGCGCACATTCTCCTCCTCCTTGCGCCCCAGTACCTTATACTTTTCCATAATAGCATTTGCCATTACGGAACTCCCAACAAGCATGGAGGAGAGTTGGTTAATCTGGACCTCAGCTGGCAAGGCACGTGCCCGATTGACTTCAAAAGGGGTGCCCAAACCACCCAAAATCTCCCTACAAGCGGAAGGGTCAACAGAAATATCATCCCCTTGCATTACAGTCCATGGGGGGCGGTGATAGGTCATGGCCTGATCTTCAGTATAGGTGCGGTAATAAAACTCCAACTCAGACTCTTCAGGTTGAATGGGAGTCTCTGTAAAACCCGCACCCCCAGAAGCGGAACCAGAAGCCTTCTCAGCAGCTGGAGATTTCTTCCCCTCCGTATAGGCAAACTTCAGGTTCAGATCATCAGTGTCCTGCGGGGAGATTAAATTATCCGCAGAGTCCACCGTGTCATGAATCTGAGTCGCAGGCCCCTTCCCAGTACCCTCCGCCCGCGCAGAGGGCTCAGACACTACCTTAACCCCCTCATCCGTGGCAGTGTCACGCGGAGGGGAATGAGGAGCATCAAAAATCGAAAACCCTTCATCTTGCGGTTTTGTAATCAAGGCAAAAAGACTTTAAACTACAAGTACAAAAACAATACTTGTAAAAGTTATGAATTACTTACCAGAAGCAACCACAGGTTTAACAGACTTCAGAACAGCCTTCCGTCGGGTCTGAATTTTCGGTTTCTTCTTCTCACCAGCATCAACAGCCTTATCTGCCTTTCTCTTCTTCTAATCCGCAGGCTTGGAACCCGCAGAGGTCCCACCTGCAACTGCACCACCACCTGGAACACCCAAACCCTCAAGGGTGTCAGATACTACCACGTAATCGGTATATCTGCGGAAATGAGAATGAGGGATACCTGCCGCCTGCGGCACCAAAGACGGAACAACAGGAGCCTCAGGTTTTTTCTTGCCACGACCCTGCGGAGCTTTCTCCGCATGCTTCTTCGGAGCACCCTTCAACTCAAATTTACCCAGGGCCCCAAGAGTACCTGCGTGTAAATCACAAAACAAGTAAATAAGAAAGATGAACTTCTTTACAAAGAAGTAAGAAGACTATATAAGATACCTTCGCCTTGCGGCAGGGGTGCATTCAACGCATCGCGCGTAGGAACGCGGAAGTTCCTAACAATGGTTAGGTTAAAACCTTCACCTTCCGCAGTCTCAACAACTTCAAGCTTCCTTTCGAAGGACGGATCAAATATTTTCCACAGCTCAGCATCCTCTGAAAAGTACCTTTACAAGTCGGTCACAATGGCTAAGAAAAAAACCACAAGAAAGTTAAACACATACCTCCACTTTTCTCCCGTACAATGGGCTTTGCATGCCTATCAGCCCTGGTCAGCATCATCCGCAACACCCACAGCTGCGTGTTGTCCAGCTTCTGATGCTCAATGGTCTTCAACCGTGGGAATCACTCCACAGTCTCTGCACTAGGAAGAGCAATATCTTCCGCAGGGATAGCCTCATTAACATTCTGCAAGGGCACGTTAACAACAACTGTGGCTGCCTTAATGTAGAAGAACTTTGTCTTCCACTTAGAGATACCCTTCGGAGGGGTCATCATCTTGGGGCTCCCATATCGTTGACTAAAAGAGAAAAACCCAATATTTACAGTTAACTGGTAGAACCGCCAGAAATTTTCAACGGTAACCGGCAAACCAAGAGCACGAAAAGTGTACTCAAAGTTTCTAATACGAATCATCCCAAAAGGACTCATCTGGGAGATATGGACGTTGTAAAACTCCAAAACTTCTGCAACAAACACGGTTAATGGTAAACGAAGGTTACCATCACCGAATGAATCAGCCCACATGGTGACATAACCAGCCGGAGCATTAGCACCGGTGTCACCATCCTTGGGGTAAAGAGCCCCAAACTCCTTGGGCATTTTTATACTGGTCATCAGTCGGTTAAACAGCACCAAGGACCACTTCAAAGGTGGTAGGCCACCACCAGGGGCACTACCACCGTCGTCTTCTTCGTCCCCAGCCACCGGAGAAGAAGGTTCAGGGTTTTCACCCTCCACATTGTGTGGATTGGATGGTTCAGCCATCAAGAAATATAAAGAAGAGAAGTATTGAGTTATACAAAAAACTCAGAAAATCGCCGGAAATACAGACGGACTGGTCGGAGAAGACAAAGAGAGCACACTCTTTTCACCGGAGAAATTTTTGAAATTTGAACAAAGTGAGGTGAAACCAAACGGTTTCCCCTTATATACTCATCGCAATTAATGCGATGCAGTAAACCGACTTACCACGTTCAAAAAGGGCCACTTACGTATCGCCACATGTTCAGCGACGTTTCAGCTGACGGTTATCGCGCGCGCGTGGCCGCCCACGCGCCTGACCGAAAAGACCTTTACACTACTTGCTACAGTGCATTTATGACATCGGGCAATGCAAACGTCCTTTCAGATCATCACATGTCAGAATCCTACCAACTTTCAACAACCCACACGTGCCATCTGCCACGTAGGCAGCACAAAAGCGACAAACATTATCCAAACATAAGCGGCATGCGGTTTCTCTGGTTTACCGCACCATAACCCATACCGCATGTCGTTTTTTACATACCCCTCAAAAAAGGCAAAAATATATATCTTTAAATTATATAAGGGGGTATAAACAATAACCACACATACCCACGAGCACACGTGGAATATGCGGAGATGACACACGAACCCGCACAGGTGTGTCAGATACTCAGAACCAGCATGGTTCTTTGGACTGCGAAAACCGCTTCTCAGGATGCAGTAAACCGCACTCCATGTAAGCTTCTTCAAGCTTCAAAACCCTTATTTCCGGTTCACAACCACGGAGGGAACGCAAACAGCTTCTCCTTAAGGAAAAGGACAAGTATGCTGGGCAACCCACATCAGCAACCCTGACTCCTGATCCTTCAAGAGCCACATCTAGGCTACAAGACTTCTAGAAGCGAGTTCTTTGCTGCAAACCGCAACCACTCATGAGTAGTTGCTACAAATCGCAACTATGCGAACGGTAGCTACGGAAGAGCCACAACTAAACCACCACGCGGTGGAGCAAAGCTACTTCAAAGAAAACTGCTTTTCAACTAAGCATTAAGGAAAGTGGCTACAAAACGAATGCGGAAGAGTTTCAACCAACTTCCCAAGTATCAAAGGTGATCTCCTCCGGCAACACTACATAAAGGAAAACTACTTCCCACCAAAGCTTGAAGGAAAGTAGCTCCAGAACAGTGGTAACAAGTCTGCTTATGACTAGTTACCCACCTATGGACCGCATAGAATAAACAATGGTGGGCACAACCCTGCCTATGACCATGTTTATCTGCCCATAGTCCAGATTCACATTGTTCGACCAAACACGACCAACAATGGCGCAACTACCCCACGTTTCTCAAACAAACATGGCCAACAAGGTGCAGCAACGAGGTAACCGCAAAGGACGTGCGGTTACTAGAGAGCTAAACCTCAGAGGACGTGCGGTTACTTGAGAGATAAACCGCAGAGGACGTGCGGTTACTAGAAAGCTTAACTGGAGAACACGAACGCCCCACAAAACAGGGATCATCGTTGTATGTCCAGTTGTTGAACATAGAGCTTGAACAAAGTACTTACAACTTTGCACTAGCTGACGCAGAGGTTACAACTAGAGTGGCGGAGACGGACTTCTTCCGTCACGATCTCAAAGGTTGGTTCGAACCCTGCTAACACCTCCAGTCACCGTTTCAAAGGTTGGTTCGAAACACCAACATGTGGCTAATGACATCAGGAAAAGGTGGACCAAGAGTCAAGTCCTTGGCTGAGAATTCCGCATCAGACGGAACTTGCTCACCGGACATCCTTCTCAAAGGAAGAAACAATCCACTCGAAAGGCCTACTGACCTAATGGACTGACAACCGAATGGAGCCATCCACATGGCCCATATTCTACCTTCTAAACACCATAGTCCAGTATTCCTCCCACATGCAACTTGCATAAGGAAGAAACACTAGACTGGGGGGACTTGAAGGGGTATAGTCCCAGATCTCGCGTTAGCATGACCGCGAATGACCATTACCGTTATCAAAAACCCCCACCAACAATAACTTACCTGTGTCCGCGCGGACACGCGCGAACACAACGGTCCAATCTGTCCAGTGATGAGAAAACTTACCTTAAGGACAGAAACTAATGTTACACATAGCGATGCGGCCCTGAACCGCATCCTATGAATATTTTCGTCACGACAAGGGATCTAGACAACAGCAACAGTCACTAAGCGGCGATGCGACACGGCACCGCATCCCGCATGCATCTTGGATAGAACAAAGAACGCGGGAACAACATCAGTGACCGCAAGCAGCGATGTGGCCTGGCACCGCATCCTGCCTACAAAGCAAGTGGGTTTGACACCACAGTGCAAGTGGCACTGGGAACAGTCGCCTACCAGCCCACATGTGTGCAACAGTCTGACACCACAGCAGGACGTGGCATCACCATCGTAACCAACAGGTCTGACACACCTGCAAGTAGCTGTGCGATGTCAGACTAGCTACTCAACCACCCTCATTCACTCCTCGGCTATAAATACCGACCCCAAACCAGGTTTGAGGTATCACTTCTCAACTCTCTCACTACTACTACTATCACACTTTGCTTCCCAAACAAACTATTGATTCTCACGCCAGAGAGTGATAATAAGGAGCACCCCCACCCCATCCTCCTTGTTACGAGTCACGGTTTGTTTCCTTGTGCAGGAAACCCACCACCAGACGATCCAACCAGCGATCCTCAGAAAGAAGGGATTAACCCTCTTAACGAGACCAGTGAGTTAACCCCACCCGGTTAACCATTGTTTCATCAAAGCCGTGGCAAGAGAAAGAGAGTTGCACGGGGGTCGCTTGATCAAAAAGGAAGACACCAGGTTTTAAGTTCACCAAGTAAACGATTCTAAAACAAGGATGGAGGAAGATCAGCACCAAAGGCAAGGCTCCGGTTAGTAGGCCTGGGAAAATGGGAGTGAGGAGTTACATTTGTCAAGAAATCGGTCGCATCGCATCAATCTGCCCTAGTAAGTACATAAACTTAAGTTCTTTACCACAAGAAACCGACTACCTTGTCAAGGGTACTGAAGAGAGGATTGAAACAATATTTGGGTTGTTGATCCATTTTTAAAAGACATTGTTTTATAAAGATATGTAACTAAACGCAAACAATTTAAACTAGGAAAATTGGTTTTTAATAAACCAACCTTTGCCCCATTGGTAATTAATAATCCTACCTACAGAATTGGTAAATAATAATCCTACGTTTCAATATGTTGGTACTCAATAGACCTCCGTTAGTTTTTTTTAACTGAAGTTAGTTTTTAAGTTTTATTTGTTACACAAACAGTCCCTGTAGTTATAATTTACAAGTTTTAATTTTTATTTATTACACAAACAGTCCCTGTAGTTATAAAAAAAATCATAAAAATTAAAAAAAAAATCTAAAAAATAAAAAAAATTCAAAAAAATCATAAAAATTCTAAAAAATCAAAAAAATTCTAAAAAAATCAAAAAAATTCAAAAAAATCATAAAAATTCAAAACTTGAATTTATAAGTTTGCTTTAAACTATATATTATAATCTGTTTTTTAGTATTTGATTTCGATCGTTATTAAACCTACCCGTGTATTATAATCTGTTTTTTAGTATTTGATTTCGATCGTTATTAAACCTACCCGTGTATTCACACGGGTCTTACTACTAGTAATATGTAAAAGAAAATGCTCACTAAATTATATCTAGATGATATGATGAAATGGTCTGATAGCTCAAAATATCTACCATGACAAGATTGAGAAACCCGTGTTTGATCTGTATAAACTTTCTGTCAACTTTCATAATGTTGAAAGCGTTCTCTAATGTTCATAACACAAGTCAAAACGTCTTAAGGTAAATTTAGTTATTGAATTATTTTATTTCACTTTTTATTAAATTATAATATAATACTATTGCTTGTCAATTATACATATTTAAACTACTACAAACATAAGTGGCTCACGTCAGCAGGTAATAGTAAGCCCTTCAATTGGGCAAAAAGGGCGGCAGGTGTAACAGTGCCGGGCAGGATTATTTTATTTCACTTTTTATTAAATTATAATATAATACTATTGCTTGTCAATTATACATATTTAAACTACTACAAACATAAGTGGTTCACGTCAGCAGGTAATAGTGAAGCCCTTCAATTGGGCAAAAAGGGTGGCAGGTGTAACAGTGCCAGGCACCTACCTGGCACTCCCCTATTGGCCCAATAAAATTACGATTTTATCCTGATTTAAAATTACGAATTTGCCATCAGTTTAAATTCATGTTTTCGCCCCCGCTTAAAAACAAATTTACGCTTTTGCTCCCTGCTAAATATTTCAATTTTACCCCCGGTTAAAAAATTACGATTTTGCCCCATTTCAATTTACAGTTTTGCCATTAGTGTTTTTCCCTTAAAAAACGATTTTTCCATCAGTTCAAAATTATGTTTTTACCCCCACTTAAAAAAAAATTTACGCTTTTGCTCCTGGCTAAAAATTCCGATTTTGCCCTCGGTTCAAAATTACGATTTTGCCCCGTATAAATTTATAGTTTTGCCATTAGTTTTTTTCTCACAGCCAAGTTACGATTTTACCCTCAACTTAACTTTACATTTTCCCCATCGTTTTTGTTTGTTTTCCTGGTGACATTATAATTTTGCCCCCAATGTAAAATTACAGTCGTGCCGACAACTTCCTGGCACTCCCCCATTGGTCCATTTAGTTTACAATTTATCCCCGAATTAAATTTATGATTTGGACCTCAGTTAAAAATTACGTTTTTCCCATCGTTTTAGTTTTTTTTACCTAAACTATAAAGGTTTTTTGTTTTAATTGGTTTACTACGGTCTTATCATCGTTTTTGTTTTTTTTCCCTAGGAAAATTATAGTAGTCTTTTTTTAATTGGTTGAGAATTATTCGGCTCTCGCAACGCAACGCGGACGAGGCATCTACTAGTATACATACATATATTAAAAAATAAAGCTAATGAATAGTGACAAAAACAGTGCCCGGAATAGTGTTTTGATGTGATTTGTTGAATGGGGCGGCCGCCATATGGCACCCACAAAAGTCTTTTTTCTTTTTATCATTCGACCGTAAGTTGCATTTATATACGTATGAAAACAAATTATAACACAAATAAAGGAAGTGTTCTGGTAGGAAATACAATACTATTTAACTCACTACACTCAGGTTTGAAACCCATTTGGAGCAATTCCATTCTTTTTTAGTCCTAAACTCCACAAAAGTCTTTTTTTCTTTTTATCATTCGACCGTAAGTTACATTTATATACATATGAAAACAAATTATAACACAAATAAAGGAAGTGTTTTGGTGGGAAATACAATACTATTTTACTCACTAGACTCAGGTTCGAAACCCATTTGGAGCAATTCCATTTTTTTAGTCCTAAACTAGGAGTTTATATAAATCTTAAAAAGCAATGTCAGTGACCAATGGGATTGTGGCAACCGACATGGCTTTTACTTTAAGCCATTTAAAAATTGTGTATTGGAAAATAATTCGACTAGTCGAGTTGGTTGCTATGCTACAAGTCTAACCAATGACTCAAGTTCGAATCTGTTAATTCTCTTTCAACTATCTTAATTTTCATTTTTTTCCTTCTTTTGTTTTGTTTTGTTTTGTTTTGTTTTGTTTTGAGGCCTCACCTTTTCTTTATATTTTAGGTTTAGATTATCTTTTTTTTTGTGTTTTCTTTTACTAAGTTTCTACGTATGCTTTTTTAGTGAATTCGCAACGGTATAATCCACGTAAATTTAGTTTGGAAACGAGTCGGGTTTTATTTGTCTTTTTTTTTTGTTATTTCTTTTAGAGTAAACTGTCATTTTGGTCCCTGTGGTTTGGGCACTTTTGTCATTTTAGTCCAAATCTCAAACCTTTTACGTCTGGGTCCCTGTGGTTTGCAGTTTGTTGCCATTTTGGTCCAAAATTCAAAAACCCCCATTTTTTTTACTGTTGCAACCTCCTATTTTGTCTTTTAGTTTAGGGTCATTTTGGTCATTTTGCTTTTCATTTTACATTTTCTTAATTAACATCATCCCCAAATAAATCATCATCATCATCATCCCCAAATAACTGACTCTCTCTCTTCTCTCTCTAAATCATCATCATCAACAAAATGCAGACCTAAATCGATCATCATAATCCGGCGTCGTCCCTACCATGTTTGCGTTCCTCTCTCTCTCAGATCCACCATCGTCATCGTCATCTCTGCGTTCCTCTCTCTCTCATGTTTCTCTCTCGTTCGGCTCTCTCTCTCCTGTTTCTCTATCTCTATCTCTCTCTTTCTAGTGCAGAATGGTGGGGGATAGATCTCCGAGGAGGAACTACGGCGGCGACATAGATCTCCTACACTGGAATGTTGTTTGAAGAGACAGAATGGTGGTGGGGGGATAGATCTCCGAGGAGGAACTACGGCGGTGGTGGTGGTGGCAGGTGGTGGTGCTTGGCGAGATGGTGATGACGTGTGTCAGATCCACCATCGTCATCGTCATCGTCATCTCTGCATCTGCAATGATTTATGCAAGGTTAGTTGAATCTGTGTTGGATTGGTTTTTGTTACTTGAATCTGTGCTTTTTAATCATTAACTTGAACCCCCTGCATCTGCTATGATTTATCCTCGACCCGATGAGTTGCAGGTGGTTTTTGTTTTTGTTTTTGCTCCACATGATATGTGCTCCACTCCCGGATTGAGTTGCAGGTGGTTTTTGTTTTTGTTTTTGCTGCATCCGCATCTCCCAACTTTGTTACTTGAATCTGTGCTGCGTCGAGGATGAAAGAGAGAGAGAGAGAGAGAGAGAGAGAGTGAGAGGAGAGAGACAAATCACATTATTTATGTTTAATCCTAAATAGAAAAAGATTTAATTAATATTTAGTTATAATAATTCTAAAATGACCAAAATACCCCTGAGGGTAAGGACAAAACAGGGGGTTTTAATTTGGGGATTCTGGTCATATTCACTTTTGGACCAAAATGGCAACAAAATGCAAACCACAGGGACTCAGATGTAAAAAGTTTGAGATTTGGACTAAAATGGCAAAAGTGCCCAAACCACAGGGACCAAAATGACAGTTTACTCTTTCTTTTATTACATAAGTTTTTTTCGTGAATCCGCAACGATATAATAGATGTAAATTTAGTTCAAAAAACAAGTGGGGTTGATCATAGTCTATATACTTTATCATGTCACGTATGACGCCGCCGCAACGCGCGGCCGGCAAAAAAACTAGTATTTTTAAAAGGTAACTATGTGTGTATAGGGGATCGATGTTTTGAGAACTAACCGAGTTGAAAGAACTCGTAATAACTACATAAAAGGTTTTTCTTTTTTGCTAACATATTTTATATGTTAATAACATTTATGAAAATTAAAAAAAATATGTTTGCACATATGTAAATAAGATGTAAAACTGAATTACACATATATAAAGTGACGAGTATTTAATTACGTGACTTTTTTTTTACACACATGTTAATTTTATACACATATTTTAAATTTCCGTAAATGTTATTAACATATACCTCATGTTAGCAAACATATCAATAAAAAAGTCACTACATGAAGTTTTTACGAGTTCGCTCAACTGGGGGTTGTTCTCAAAATATTGTGATCCTGTGTGTATTTCCTACATGGTATCATAAAGCGGATTTTATCTAGAAGCGTAAGAAGCAACGAGTAGGTAACATATGTATGCGTGTGGTTTTTTGGAGGAAGTTATCTGCATCCATTTACATACGTAAGGTTTTGAAACACATAATACCATCATGTAAAATAAGATAATCACAATGTATTTTTTTGTCATAAAAGTAACATTTCAGACCTAGCACATATTCACATCGTGTAAATTCATTAGACACATGCACACACCCTGTAAACTTAGACAACCGCACCATGTAAATTGTGTAACCACACATGCACATGCACGCACCCAGTAAAGTTAGATAACCGGTGTAAAATTGCTAACGACAATCCACGCTATTTTGTCTCCCAAATCAATACTGACATCTGCTTCTCAGGGTGATAATGGCGAACTTAGATTAAAATTGGATGGAACGATTTATAATATTGTTATCTTGGTGTAGGTCATACTAGGGCATGTGAGAGGTTTTTGATCGGTGAAGATGAGAGAGAAGACGAGGTTTTTGCAATTGCCAACGATGCAAGATGGAGTGAGAATGCGAAGAAAGAAACTTGAGATGAGTTTTACTATCTGTTAAAATATAAGTGTATGTTTTATCATCTTGGGCTAATTCATACATTCCAGTTATTGTCTATTTATTGGGCCGTGGGCTTATGAGTGTTTTAAGTGTGCAGGTTGAAAGTTAAAGGGGGCTATCTGTAACATTTGTGAGATAAAAGAGGAGAGAAGGGTTCTAGATCGTTCATTCGCTCAACTGGTTTCTCTCTCATCACTCACCTACCCTCTTCAAGTTGTTCAAGATCTGTTTAAGATCTGTTTGTGTTCGTTAGCAGTTGTTATTTTTTCTGTAAACTATCGGCTGCAATTGTTGTTGATGATCTGGTGTAGATCTCAGATTTCCTTGTATTTGATCCGTGTTGTGGATCTGCTGCAGTTGTTAGTCCTGTGTGTATGATCCGGCTTGTGGATCTGCTACGGTTATTGATCCTGTGGATCATCAGTTGTATTTTGGTTGTATCGTTCCGAATAATCAACTGATAATCATCAGTTGATTATTCTCTGTATTTGTTCATATTAAAGATCTTACAGTTTGTAAGATCTCGGGAGGTTTGGGCGTTTTTCTGGGTTGGTTAAGAAATAAAAATTTACGTCACGGTTTTGTCGCTATTTCTGGTATTGTTTTTCATTTGTCTTGATTAATAGCTGTTCATACCATTTTTTACATGGTATCAGAGCTAAATGCTCTTGATCCGGTCTTATTTCCGCTGTTGATCTGATTCTTTTGTTGTTCTTGTGATAGGTCTGCTTCAAGTTTGCAGATCTGTTGTTGATGTTGGATAGATCATCTAGATCTTGGGAATGCTATATTTTCTGTATACGAGCAACTGAAATCCTAGCTAGGGTTTCTTGGTTTTGGTGAAAGATCTTCTCTCTTCTGGTGGCTTTACACACTCTGTGTTGGTCTCTAAATCCTCGAAGATTTAGAGCAAACTGACCAGTAGTGTTGTTTTTGGTTATTGTCTTTATTGGATCTGCTAGTTCTCGAAAACTACAGATCTGATAAAGTTTGGAGTTGCTTTGCACCCACTGTGAGATTATTCTTACTTTCCCTCTTTTATTTTTTGTTGTTGGTATAGTTGAAGTCGGGGTAGTGAGGACCGGCACCTTTGTTTGATTGTTTTGTTGCTGATTATTATCTGTTTTTTGTGTAAGTTCTTGGTTATTTGCTGTTGTTCTATTGGGTCATTGTCTTAGTGTTTGGCTCCTGTATTAAGACCTGTCCAGGCACTATAAGTGATGAACCTGGAATCTTGACACTGATACAGCTTCGCCTTAGGGTATTTTGTGTATCTGTCTTGGTTGTTGTTCTGTGAGTTGTTATCTGTATTTTGTTTGTATTTGTGATTGTTTTCCATTTGTTTTTGTTATCATGGGTGATAATACTGGTCCTTCTCAGACCTTGATTAGTAAGTTGGATATAGGAGATCCATTGTTTTTGCATCCTAGTGACTCAAGCTCTTTAACCATTGTTAGTATTAAATTGAAAGGAACTGAAAACTATGCTGTGTGGTCTAGTGCTATGAAGTTGGCTTTAGAAGCAAAAAATAAATTTGGGTTTATAGATGGTAAAGTTGAAAAATCTAAAGATGATGTAGTTTTGGCAGCCCAATGGGATAGATGCAACTCTGTAGTGTTAACTTGGTTATTAAATTCTATTTCGGAAGAACTTTTTCTTGGTCAAGTGTTTTTCAAAATTAGCTTCCGAAGTCTGGACTGATTTAAAAGAATCCTTTTATAAGGTTGATGGTTCTGTTGTCTATTGTCACACCCCGATATTTCCACGTTTGACCGGTGGGCCCGGTGGGGGAGTATCATGACGTGGTTGGCAACGTTACAGTCAAACAACACAATATTTAAATGCACAGCGGAAGCAAATGAAAGATATATTTCAACCGAATATAATTGTAATATCAAGTATCACAAACAGTTGAAAATAATCCACAGGAGGATAAAAAATAAATAGGAAACATTGTTCAACAGTTTGACGTCCAAGCTTGCGAGACTATTGTGGACGCTAGGAGAAAGCCAGCCTAGTTCGCATAGTACCTGCACTTAACCTTTTTTGGGAAAATACGTCAGTTTACACTGGTAAATACAATTTAACTGACTCATTTTAAAAATGGTTAAAATTAATTTGAATGCTCGTGGCACAAACTTTTTATAACTTGGGATAATTATTTATACATATAAACTTGTAAAAGAATTACATGTTCCTTATGCGTTCAGTAGCCCAGTTCGTGCCGGGTTAAAGATCAATAGACACACCACATTATTTATTTTGGCACTGACGGGTGTACGCCTACACCCCGCGCTTAGGTCGTGGCCATTTCGTAAAATGATGCCAAGGATATCCGGGACATGGTCATTAACCCCCCAAAGGCTTTAAGCAAACAAAACATTTCAAAACGGGTCATCTTGATAATACTTAACCACCAATCGATTAAGGTCGAATGCCCGACCAAGCGGTATTTTATATACCGTACCCCAAGCCCGTATAAGGGAAAATAAGTTAAAAGTATTTACCTTTGCAAGTATAATTCACAATTTAGCAAATGCGGGTAGCTTTTACCGGTTCTCCTATTCTGGAACAAAGGTTAATAATAACCTATTAGAATCCTAACGGTCTTTAGTTAAGCTTAAGCTTAGACCGATTAGTTTTAAGGAACGATACGGTTCGAACGCGTGAATAAGCGAGGACCGGAGTAGAATGTGATTTAGACCCGACAAGTTTAAGGACTTATCTTATATGGGTAATCTAAACACATTCTGGATTTTGAGATAAAAACGATAAGGTTTGACCCGTTTCGGCTAATTTATGCAAACTAGTTACATAAACCGAACCGAACGCGCAAGAGGCGTAACGGGAAATCATTAGAGCTATATACAGGTTTCCTAAGTTAATATGCCTTAAATATATTGTGACATCAGTAAGATATCTTTTATTATGCTCGAAACGAATTTAAACACACACTATGCCCCGTAGGGGTAATTTGGTCATTTATAAGGTTATAAAAGAGTTTAAGTATTAACCTGAGTTACAGGTCTGATATAATCAGCAAAGATACTTAATTTACTAAGTTATATTAGTAGGGTATTGCATATATGTGAAATTTATCAATTATAACCAAAGTATGCACCGTAGGGGCATTTTGGTAATTTCACATAAGCCGAAAAGCTCAAAACTGAAGTCTGAGTTAAACAAATTTTGCTTACTGTTAAAATATTATAATTTACCTAAAATATCAGTAGGTATCAACCCTTGTATGTTTAAAATAGTTTTAGTACATACTATGCGTTAAAAACGCTTGAAAAGGCGATTAGAAGCCGTTTCCGGGTTCTATAGATAAAGCTGATATTTTTATTATTCTAGAAGGTCTAAAATAATTTATTTACCATATGAGATCAGTAGCAAAAGGTTTGGGGTCAAAAAGATATGTAAAACTCTTTTTATAGCCCAAAAGGGCAAAACCGACAATTACCGGATGAAGCTTATAACTCTAAGTTATGCTCAGCCTAAAATTAATTAAAAATCTTCAAAAATCCCAAAATAATATATTACATCAGTGGGTAAGAAGTTTGATATCAAAAAGTAGGTTTAAATAGGCTATATGCTAATTATGCCGTTTTAATCGCTAAAAAGCTTTCTAATTACGCTAATGAGCATAACTCTCAATCTATACCTCCAACTGATGTCAAATTTTGGTTGCAAGTTTATAAATCAGTAACTAAGGTTTCCACTCTTTTACATTTTCAAAAATCACGTTTTATGGTGAAAAGGGCATAATTGTCAACATATAGGCAATTAACGGAATCATGCATATTAATTGGATAACTAATGAACCAAGGTGTATAATCACAGAGGGTTATACTAGCATGTAATCTGGTCCTAAGGAAGCTCTAAAGCATTTCCAAATCATACAAAAACGGGTCAGAACTGAAGTCAAAGCAAAAGTCAAAGTTTTGCGACTTTCGGTTCCGAACCGGGTCTAAACAGAAAATTGTCGAATCAAACAAGCTTAGACCAGTTATTAAACTTATTACCAAGTTATATGAGTGATAAAATAGGTTACACGCCTTCTACATTGCTAATTACATGTTAATTCGAAAGTTAGCATTCTGTTGACTTTTTCTAATCAACTTTGACCTGACAAATGGTCTAGTTAGAGTGGGAATCAGAGGGTGCCCTTTTAAGGGTTTAATGCCCACATAATTACCAACTTATAACTACTTTCAATTCGACTAATCACTGGACCATTAATGATTAATCGCGAAGTCAACCGTTAATTACGACAGTTTGACTTTTAAGCTTAAACTAAGTAAAAACTCAACTAAGAAAGGTTAAGCATACTTACAGAAGTCCTATGCACGATTAGGAAGGTCTTGGGTCTGCTCTTAAGATCCAGGAAGCTCCAGAAATGCAGAAGAAAGGTGTGGTTACAAAGTTGCAACAAGAGGCCTTTATATAGTGTTCAATCTCACTTAGATCATTGACACACAAGCCTAGCAATGGCCATGGATCATCCACAGATGTCCCTAAGGGCCTAGGAATTATTTAGGGGTCGCCCATGGAGTGAAATATCTGTTTAAAGTCGGTTATAGCGTGAAAGCAGGCTGCTGTCCCAACTTTCTGTAACTGGGGATCGAACGCGGCCCGCGTAAGGTATTGTTAGGGCTTACGCGGCCTGCTTGGGCCTTGTATTCAGATTTCACATTTTCAAGTTGTTGCATCTTGTCTCTTGGCCTTTCGAAAGGTCAACTAACCTTTATATCTTGCAATTTGAGCCCACCGAATTTACCTATAAGGGCTTTAAGACTTATACCCACTTTGTTAAGTCCTTGGTCATTTCCTGTTTACCCGAAAAGTCATAATTTTCAACGTTGACGCTTTAACCCCTTGTATACGAATTTGATCATAACTTTCTCATACGATAACGAAACTTTATGAAATTTATATCGTGCATTCTAGTGAGCATAATTAATCGTTACAAAGCTTCGGGTTTGCTAAAAGGTCACTCAGAGGTATAACTTAAACATGTTGACACATTTAACCCCTGTAGTTTGTAATCTCTCACTTTCTTTCATATTTAGCTTCGTATGATCCATGATTTATTCGTTTGAAGGTGTGAGCATCATGTAGGGTTACTGAAAAGTATATTTATCCATTGTTGACAATTTGAACCCTTATATTCACATACTTTTCATGTTTGTCAACTTTAGTCCCTCTAGAGTATTCTTTCACACGTTCAAGCTTATGACGCGTGTCAATACATTATAGGACGTGAATTTTAGAGGTGTTACATCTATGATCTGTATAAAAAGATAAATTGTATTTCACAAAATGGTAGCACTGTTGCTGAGTATTATAACAGGTTGACAACAATGTGGAAGCAGTTTGATGCTATGCTTCATCTGCCTACATGTTCTTGTCAAGCTGCTAAAGATTTCAATGATTTTTCAACACTTATAAAACTAATGCAGTTTCTCATGGGTCTTGATGACGTGTATCAGCCTGTGAGAACCAATATTTTGACAAGAGAACCATTTCCATCTGTTAAAGTGGCATTCTCTATTATATCTAGAGAAGAGTCACATAGGTTATCTAGTAATGGGTCTAAAAATCAGAATGTTTCATTTATCTCTAAGGCTAGCCAAGGTTTTGATAATAAAAGGAGATCAACAAGAGGACCTAACCCTAATTTCAAATGTACACATTGCAATATGTTAGGTCATACTATAGACAGATGTTTTGAAATTGTTGGTTATCCTTCAGGTTATAAAAAGAGAGCTAATAATAATAACACTTCTAATAAAGGTAGTTCTACTAATAATAATAATAATAAGTCTAATTATGCGGTTGGTAAATCTGATGTTTCTTCTATGTCCGGGTTACCTTTTACTTCTGAGCAGATTACCAAGTTGCTAAGTCTAGTTGGTGAGAATACCGGGTCTGAATCTCAGAATCCTAGTATGGGAGGTGAGTACTTTAATGTGTTTAACTTTGTTAGTTGTTCTAGTTCCGGTGTGTTTAATAGTAACTTTGAATGGATTGTTGACTCAGGGGCGAGTCAACATATGGTTAAATCTGATAAACATTTGATAAATGTTATTGATGTGTCAGAGTTTAATATTACTGTGGGTCATCCAAATGGAACGAAGGTTAAGGTTTTAAAAATTGGTAATCTTAAGCTAACTGAGGATATAATTTTACAAGATGTTTTCTATGTTCCAGACTATTGTGTGAATTTGTTGTCTGTGTATAAGTTAGCTAAGGATAATCGTGTTTCAGTTGTGTTTAATGAGGAGAGTTGTTTTTTACAGGATTCCAAGTCAAGGAAAATCCCGATGAGTGGTAGGCAGGATAGTGGGCTATATGTTGTAGGAAATAATGGTAATTCTGCTGGTGCTTGTTTTAATAGTTCTGTGAAATCTGTTACATGGCATTCTAGACTAGGGCACCCCTCTGATCAGGTCTTGGCTGTGTTAAAACAACATCTTAATTTAAATTCAAGTGATCATGGTCCTTGTGACATTTGTCATAGGGCTAAACAAGTTAGAGTCCCATTTCCTTTAAGCGAGCATAAAACCAAATCTGTAGGTGATTTAGTACATTTGGACTTGTGGGGTCCATACAAAGTCACAAGTTATGAAGGCTTTAAGTATTTTTTGACAATTGTTGATGATTTTTCAAGATCGGTATGGTGTTATTTTTTGTCAAATAAAACTAAAGTTTTTGAGAATTTAAAAGATTTTTATGAATTGGTATTAACTCAGTTTAAGAAAAAAAATTAAAGTGTTCTGAAGTGATAATGGGACTGAATTTGTAAATAATAATATAAGCTTGTTTTGTAAAAATAAAGTGATTTTACACCAAACTACATGTTCCTATACACCACAACAAAATGGTGTGGTGGAGAGGAAACATAGACACCTTTTAAACACAGCTAGGGCTTTGATGTTTCAGGGTGGTTTACCCTTGAGGTTTTGGTCAGACTGTATTCTAACTGCTGTATACCTAATTAACAGGTTACCCTCCTATGTGTTGAATAGTAAGAGTCCTTTTGAGGTTATGTTTGGATTTAAACCCTCCTTGTCTCATCTAAGGAACTTTGGATGTTTATGTTTTAGTACTATTTTAAATGAGCCTGATAAGTTTGCATATCATGCAGACAAATGTGTTTTTCTTGGTTATTCTAACATAAAAAAGGGCTATAAATTGTGGAGTTTAGACAGTAAAAAAGTTTTCTATTCTAGAGATGTGAAATTCTATGAAAATGTGTACCTTTTAAACTTAAATCTTTTGATAATCAAGAAAATGTTTGTGAATTGAATCTGAATCATTTAAAATTTTTTGATACTATAACATCTGAAGTTCCTAACATGCCCAATGATGAAGAGGATACAAGTGGTGCACATGATCCTGTTAGTGATGATCAGCAACCACTGTCGCCCTCTACATCAGCCCCTGTTTCTGGAGTTGAGCCTGGTCAACAAACAGAACAGGTTGGCAGTAGTAGTTTAGGTAACAGTGGTAGGGCAGAGGACACTTCTGGGTCAAATGATGACACTGTCCAATCTGAGGGCACACAATATGTTAGACGTTCTTCTAGAAATGTTTCTATGCCAAAATGGTTTGATCAGTATGTTGTTGAAGGTAGGGTTAAGTATGGTATAGAAAAATCTGTTAATTACTCAAATTTGTCTGTTGATAATATGTGCTTTGTTTCAAATTTGAACAAAACTGTTGAACCTACATGTTTTAATGAGGCTGTTAAGGATCCTAGGTGGGTAGAGGCTATGAATAAGGAAATGGAAGCGTTGTATAAAAATGGTACTTGGACATTGGTTAATTTGCCTAAAGATAGAAAAGCCATTTGTAAATGGATTTACAAAATTAAATACAAGTCTAATGGTGAAATTGAGAGGTTTAAGGCCAGGTTAGTTGCTAAAGGTTTTAGTCAACGAGAAGGACTTGATTTTGGAGAAACATTTTCTCCAGTCGTCAAAATGGTTACCATTAGATGTGTCTTAAGCTTGGCTGTAAAAAATAATTGGCAAATCTATCAATTAGATGTTAATAACGCATTCCTTTATGGGTCTATTTCTGAAGATGTTTATATGAAACTTCCACCTGGTTATTTTCCTGAAGATGAGACTCGTGTGTGCAAATTAGTCAAGTCGTTATATGGGCTTAAACAAGCCCCGAGGAAGTGGAATGAAAAACTAAATGAAGTATTGCTTAAAATAGGATTTGTGCAAAGTTTATGTGATCACTCTATGTACGTTATGTCTGTTAAATCTGTGTTTGTTGTTCTTTTGGTCTATGTTGATGATATAATTGTTACGGGTAATTCTGAAGTTGATATCGTTAGAGTTAAATCTGTGTTAAGTGACAACTTTCAAATAAAAGACTTGGGTGTCTTAAAATATTTTTTGGGTATTGAGGTGATATATGTTGATAATGGTATTTGCTTGAATCAACGTAAATATTGTCTTGAATTGCTAAATGAATTTGGGTATTTAGGTGTTAAGCCTGTTAATACTCCGATAGAACAAAGTCATGTTATTAGTCACAAGTTAAGTCAAAATCAAACTGTCGTAAAAGATGTTACAAACTTCCAAAAACTGATTGGCAAGCTTATATATCTGTCTATTACTAGACCAGATATAAGTTATGATGTTCAGTTTTTAAGCCAATTTATGCATTCTCCTCATGAGTGTCATTTGCAAATTGCGTTAAGGTTGCTCAAGTATTTGAAACAATCCCCTGGAAAAGGGATTTTGTTTCAAAAGGAAAATGACTTTGTTCTAAAAGGGTTCGTTGATTCTGACTGGGCTAAATGTTTAGCATCCAGGAAGTCTGTGACTGGGTTTGGTATTTTCTTAGGCAATTCACTTGTGTCTTGGAAATCGAAAAAACAAAGTGTCGTTGCAAGATCTACCGCTGAAGCGGAATATAGAGCTATGTGCTCTGCTTCGTGAGAAGTTATGTGGATCTTAAATATGTTAAAGGAGTTGAATATTGAATGCAAGTTACCTGTCAAATTGTTCTGTGATAGTCAGTCTGCTATTTCTATTGCGTTTAATCCAGTGTTTCATGAGCGGACTAAACATTTTGAACTAGACCTGCATTTTTTGAGAGAAAAGATTACAACTGGAGTTGTAATTCCGGAAAAAATTGCTTCTGAAAACCAGTTAGCTGATTTGTTCACCAAAGGGTTGAATGGGCTTCAACATAAAACTTTGTGTGAAAAGTTGGGTATGTTGAACATGTTTACTGTATGAATTATGGAGGGATGTTAAAATATAAGTGTATGTTTTATCATCTTGGGCTAATTCATACAGTCCAGTTATTGTCTATTTATTGGGCCGTGGGCTTATGAGTGTTTTAAGTGTGCAGGTTGAATGTTAAAGGGGCTATCTGTAACATTTGTGAGATAAAAGAGGAGAGAAGGGTTCTAGATCGTTCATTCGCTCAACTGGTTTCTCTCTCATCACTCACCTACCCTCTTCAAGTTGTTCAAGATCTGTTTAAGATCTATTTGTGTTCGTTAGCAGTTGTTATTTTTTCTGTAAACTATCGGCTGCAATTGTTGTTGATGATCTGGTGTAGATCTCAGATTTCCTTGTATTTGATCCGTGTTGTGGATCTGCTGCAGTTGTTAGTCCTGTGTGTATGATCCGGCTTGTGGATCTGCTACGGTTATTGATCCTGTGGATCATCAGTTGTATTTTGGTTGTATCGTTCCGAATAATCAACCGATAATCATCAGTTGATTATTCTCTGTATTTTTTCATATTAAAGATCTTACAGTTTGTAAGATCTCGGGAGGTTTGGGCGTTTTTCTGGGTTGGTTAAGAAATAAAAATTTACGTCACGGTTTTGTCGCTATTTCTGGTATTGTTGTTCATTTGTCTTGATTAATAGCTGTTCATACCATTTTTTACACTATCGATGGAGAAATTTGAAAAAATATATCAAAACTTCAATTCTAATCAAACTACATGACCAAAACAGTAGTTTACTTTTTTTTTTTAATCAATTTTTACATAAATTCGTTATTGAGTAGAAAATATAAAAAGGTTAAATCGTAGGCCGACTTGATAGAATCAAGTATATGAATAGTTAATAACATGTTATATTAAATAAAACTAGTTATAAAAACCGTCGCCACGTTGCGGCGAACTTGTTTTGTTATTTAGTCTGTGTTTATAAATGTTTGAAATCACTACGAGCGCGTTGCACACGGAATCGCTGAGAAGAATAAAAAGAAAATGTAGGAAAAAACACTAAAAAATAACCGAAAGAAAATCAACTAAAAAATTGTAGGGTAATGATATTGTTCGGTAGAAACCCGTAGTTAGAGATGAGCAAATAGTAATGGGTACCGGTACCGAATTTCCTAAACCGAAAGATCCTAAGTACCAGTTCGGTACTGACGTTTGGCGTTCCTGGTACCGATTCGCCACGGAATCGCTGAGAAGAATAAAAAGAAAATGTAGGAAAAAACACTAAAAAATAACCGAAAGAAAATCAACTAAAAAGTTGTATGGTATTGATGTTGTTCGGTAGAAACCTGTAGTCAGAGATGAGCAAATAGTAATGGGTACCGGTACCGAATTTCCTGAACCGAAAGATCCTAAGTACGAGTTCGGTACTGACGTTTGGCGTTCCTAGTACCGATTCGCTACCAGTTTTTACCTTCATATACCAGTACCGTAACCGGTATTTTCGGTACCAATACTAATTCGATATCAGTTGGTACCGAGCTCATCCATGCCCCTGAAACTAAAAAAAAAGTTGTACGATACCGTTGTTGTTCGTACGGTACCCGTGATCAGGGATGAGCAAATGGTACTGGGTAGTAGTACCAGATTTATTGAACTAAAAGATTATCAAATTCAATCCGGTACCGACTTTTGGCGTTTTATGTACCAGGCTGGTACTGTTTTTTACCTTCATGTATCGATAACGAACCGGTATTTTCGATAAAAGTAACGGTTAACACCAAGCTTATCAAACTTAAAAAGTAAAGAAGATAACAATTATTATAATGTGAAAATAATAAAACAAAAAAAAAAGCTGTATTTAATATTATATTACAATTACAATTTACTTTTAATTTCGTTTTTCGATAAAAGTAACGGTTAACACCAAGCTTATCAAACTTAAAAAGTAAAGAAGATAACAATTATTATAATGTGAAAATAATTAAAAAAAACTGTATTTAAAAAAAGCTGTTCATTTCGTACTGTTCATTTCGTTGAACTTTTAATATATAGGAGAATTACAATTTACTGTTCATTTCGTACTGTTCATTTCGTTGAGTTCATTTCGTACTGTTCATTTCGTTGAACTTTTAATACACACATGAGAATTTCGTACTGTTCATTTCGTTGAGTTCATTTCGTACTGTTCATTTCGTTGAACTTTTAATATAATAATAATAATAATAATAATAATAATAATAATAATAATAATAATAATAATAATAATGTGAAAATAATAAAAAAACTATATTTAAAAAAAAACTATTCATTTCGTACTGTTCATTTCGTTGAACTTTTAATATATAGGAGAATTACAATTTACCGTTCATTTCGTTGAGTTCATTTCTTACTGTTCATTTCGTTGAACTTTTAATATACAGGTTCATTTCGTTGAGTTCATTTCGTACTGCTCATTTCGTTGAACTTTTAATATACAGGAGAATAATAATAATAATAATAATAATAATAATAATAATAATAATAATAATAATAATGTGAAAATAATAAAAAAACTATATTTAAAAAAAAACTATTCATTTCGTACTGTTCATTTCGTTGAACTTTTAATATATAGGAGAATTACAATTTACCGTTCATTTCGTTGAGTTCATTTCTTACTGTTCATTTCGTTGAACTTTTAATATACAGGTTCATTTCGTTGAGTTCATTTCGTACTGCTCATTTCGTTGAACTTTTAATATACAGGAGAATATACCCCATTAAATATTTTTTTAATGGACATGTGGGTTATTATTTAATTGAAGTTGTTAAACATTTTTGTTGAAAAAAATAAATCAAATTTCTTATTGGTGAGGACTTATTAGACTTTTCATAACAAGAATCATTCCGATTATAACAACGTTAGTCAAACATTTATTGATGTATCTATGCATGCGAACCTCGCTTTTTGTCATTAATTTTATTTTATTTTATTTTATTAGTTTTGAAAACTTTGTATTGTTGTCGTAAAATGCATGTTTAACATAAAACGAATTTTAGTAGACATCTTAGAATGCGTCATCATTTCATCATTTTAACTATCACAACCAAAGCAATATGGGCATCCATTGTTCTAGGAACAAGAACATACCGGTCGATCGGGTTGGAACAGCCCACACAATCGGCCGGTTTGATAATTATTTAGTTAAGAAAACATTAAGTACATGTATTTATTTATATGATTCTTGCATTGCTCTACTTCAAAATGGTTTAATTAAGAAAACATTAAGTACATGTATTTATTTATATGATTGTTGCATGAATTAGGATCAAGAGATTACGATTTGAAGTGTGAAAAGTGTAAGAACAATTTTCAACCATAAGATCTTTGTGATTTGTTGCTAACAAGATGTGATGACATTCTTGTAAATAATGGGACTTAGAACTATCGGGGGGGGGGGGGGGGGGGGGGTTAAAATTGGAAGATCCAAACAAGGGTGCACATGCTAATCACATGTCATTTTCCCCCATCATATTTAAACGCCAATAACTTTTTATACGTGATTTTTCTATAAAAATTACACCATAAAACTCATCGTTTTTTATCTTTCCAACGAGTATACTATTGATATATTTTTCGAAAAAAAATGAACTGGTTTTTTTATGGCGTTTTGATCTGGGTTTTTATGGCGTTTTTCTGAAATGAGTGTTTTGTGGCGTTTTTATGAAGTGGATATTTTTATGGCGTTTTTATGAAGTGAGTGTTTTTATGGCGTTTTCAACTAATTTTTTATGGCGTTTTTCTGAAGTGGGTGTTTTTATAGCGTTTTTATGAAGTTGGTGTTTTTATGGCGTTTTCAACTAGTTTTATTATGACATTTTCAGAACTGAGTGCTTTTATGGCGGTTTCAACTGATTTTTTTTCTGAACTATGCATTTTATAGCGTTTTCACTGGGTATTTTCATGTTCTGAACTGGGCGTTTCTATTTGAACACCCAGTTCATGTCATTTTTTTATTTCAAAATTATAGAAATAGTATACTCATTAGAAAGATAATAAAACACTCGATTTTTTGGTGTAATTTTAAAAAAATAATCACGTATTAAAAAAGTTACGGGAAAGGATGGTGTAATATGCATGCGACTTGCAAGTGGATGGTTTTTTTTGCATGTGAGTGGCATGTGCATGGACTTTTTGACAATATTACCCTTACACTCTGTTCCCGAGTCTCATTTAACAGGGGAATGAGAGGGAAAAAAGATGAAAATATAAAAAAAAACTATGTTCCCAAGTTTTTTTAAGGATAGGAGGGGAGAGAAAAGGAGGGAAAATGGAAGAAAATATGACGATATATTCATCTTTCCTAATTGGAGAGATTAGTAGAGAAAATTTTCCATCCCCTCTCCCTGTTAAATGAGACTCGGGAACATAGTGTTAGTGTAAGTTAGCACCAACGCCACATGTCAACACCAAAATTGTTCTCACCGTTTTCACGCTTTTAGGCTTTTTCCCGGATCCCACCCCATTCTTGCATTGCTCTACTTCAAAGATCTTGTACGCACTATCACTTTGCCCAAATTAACACATCAAATGCAGATCAATGTATGATTTGTAATGCATAACTAGTTGATGCCCCGCCCGTGTTGCAGGGCGATGTCTAAATAGTTCTCAATCAATTAAAAAAACACTACTATAATTTTGCTCGGAAAAAAAACTAAAACGATGATAAGACTGTAATTTTGGGCTCAGGGCAAAACTATAATTTTTCAGGACTAATGAGCGAGTGTTAGGCAGCTCCTTTAGACAAAAAAAAAAAAAAATTAAATCGAGTCAACCAATTAAAACAAAAAACTTTTATAGTTTTGCTAGAAAAATTAAAACGATGGGGAAAACGTAACTTTGAACTGAGGGGGAAATCATAATTTTGTTTCAGGGATAAAATCGTAAATTAAATGGACCAATTGGGTTGAGGGCAAAATCGTAACTTGGCTGTGTGAGAAAAAAAAACTAATGGAAAAACTGTAAATTTAAACGGGGCAAAATCGTAATTTTGAACCGAGGGCAAAATTGAATTTTTAACTGGGAAAAAAGCGTAAATTTATTTTAAAATGGGGGTAAAAACATAATTTTGAACAGATGGCAAAATCGTTATTATAAGGAAAAAAACCTAATGGCAAAACTGTAAATTTAAACGGGGCAAAATCATAATGTTGAACCAAGGGAAAAATTGAAATTTTTTAGCTGGGAGCAAAATCGTAAATTTATTTTTAAGTGAGGGTAAAAACATAATTTTGAACTGACGGTAAAATCGTAATTTTAAAACGGAATAAAATCGTAATTTGTTGGGCCAATAGGGGAGTGCCATGCATGACTATAAATATAAACGGGACAAAATCGTAATTTAGCAAAAAAAAAAAAAAAAAAAAAACAACAAATTGTGGGTGGCAGGTGGCCGCCCAACTCCGCCAATCCAATGGAAGCACTATTGCCGGCGATGGTTTAAGAGAAAATTTGAAATTTTTTAGCTGGGAGCAAAATCGTGAATTTATTTTTAAGTGAGGGTAAAAGCATAATTTTAAACTGATGGTAAAATCGTAATTTTAAAACGGGATAAAATCGTAAATTTGTTGGGCCAATAGGGGAGTGCCATGCATGACTATAAATATAAATGGGACAAAATCGTAATTTAACAAAAAAAAAAAAACAAATTGTGGGTGGCAGGTGGCCGCCCAACTCCACCAATCCAATGGAAGCACTATTGCCGGCGATGGTTTTTGCTATAGTAGATAATGCCAGAATGCATGCATATGATCATTGACATGTTATGGTCAACTACTTGATGTTCATATCATGGTTGCAGAAGTCGTTAGGCGCTCCCAGGTCATTGACCTGTTTAGTCAAACTCGGCATGAATTGATCAACTAGATCCAATATTTTTGGCTGAGGTTGACCACGTTTAATCTATTCCTGATAATTAGTCGGAGTTGAAGAAAATTGTCTCGGCAACCTATCTTGTAGCAATTACTCGACGAATACTCAGCCTCCGAGGCCTTGTTTACAACATTGGTTCATATCAGATTCTATAAAGTGTAATGCTATCGTCATAATTCATTAATGGATCTAAAAATCATAGCAATATAAATAAATGTCTCTAATATGTCTTGTTTAACTTGAATTTAATCTGCATTACTTTTAAGTCTTGGAATTATTCTTTATTTAATCCTATGGTGTTGGGTAGGAAGATTTAAATATTTATCTGATGGAATATATAAAGACAGTCGTTGGTTTCTTAAATGCCAAACCATATATATAAAACTCAGTTGTTCATATCATTCATCATCAACTTCTCTACTCATTCTCTGATCCTTAGCTTTTATTTTGCTCAAAAACTTGTTACTTGAGGTGCAAGTAATCGAATAAGCCGAAGATGAAGCATAAGAGAGGGTTATGGTCTCCTGATGAGGACCAAAAGCTAAAAGATTATGTGATGAACTATGGTCATGGTTGTTGGAGTGCTGTCCCTATTAATGCAGGTAACTTGAATTTCCAATGTGCTCTTTCTTCAGCCGCAAGTAAAGCAATGTGTTTCAGTTTTCGTAATCGTTTGAGCATTATATAACTATCGATCCTGATGGTTTATACCGACGTGTATAGGTTTGGAACGTAACGGAAAAAGTTGCAGATTAAGGTGGATTAATTATCTTAGACCAGGATTAAAGAAAGGAGCATTTTCTATGCAAGAAGAATTGAAGAAACTATTCTAACTCTTCATGGCCTTTTAGGCAACAAGTAAGCATAATCAACTTTTTCAATTTAAGACATTAAATGGGACAACTTATTTATTTTTGTAAATTATTTTGACCAGATGGTCACTAATATCTCAACATTTACCCGGCCGGACCGATAATGAGATAAAGAATCACTGGCATTCTTATCTGAAAAAACTAGTGGCGAAACAAGAAAAGCTTGGTAGTCAAGTTAAACAAGAATGTACAAACTACACGAACACGGGACATATTGGATCATTAACATCATCATCGCTATCATCATCATCATCATCATCATGCATGAGCTCGGTTACACCAAACCCGAGTTTGGATTCTTCGGATTTCGCAAAAGTCAACAAATTACCAAAGATTTTATTTGCAGATTGGCTTAGCCTAGAAGAATTTAGTGGATGTGAGAGTTTGGTTTGCAGGGATGGGATTAGCAATGGGTCAACTTACCAAAATGCCCATGTGAATGATTTGGTATCATATGAAGGATCTACAGATAGCTGTGAGACAGTCAATTGTCTAAGCAATTATTCAAGTGAAGATATGTTTCATACACAAATGAAAATTGATCAAATTTTCAACTTTAACGGTGGAGATTTCAACATTGAAGACTTGTTGCATATGTAAGGAACAACGAAGAGAGTAGCATCTAATTCTGTAAATTGATTGTCATTAATGTTATATTATATATAAGTTTCTTTGTATATAAACAAATTCATGGAGTTTTTCATGGTTTCTCACTAATAACTACAGTTTTTGTCTTTCCTTTTTCTGTGTTTATTGTTTTTATTGTTTTTTTTTTTACTTTCTGTTTGTATTTGTAAACTTATGGCAATTTGAAGTTTAATATGTACCCTATCGAACCCAACCATGCACAAGTAGTTTAAGAGTGGTGGATGGCCAACATGGGTAGTTATCGTCTTAGAAATGTCTTTCAATTGTTAGTGTTAGTGGGAAAGTTAGTAGGTCATGACCTACTTGTTGCCAAATTAATCAGCCAAACCGGTTAATGGGCTAGTTGCTTATGCTTTATTGTTTGAATAATTTAAAATGGGTTAAGACTTGTCATTTTTATGTTTGTTATGTTTGGGCCGGATGCCACTAATCTAAATACGTCGGTTCAATTTAAGTCCATCGGGGTTGTGTACGCTGCATCGGACCATGAATATCAATTCAAGTGGTTATCTGAAACGGATTGTGAATCAGTTACCAAGGAAACGTTTCACATACTATTTAGAGTGTCAAGAATGAACAATGGTTATTATCTAAAGTCAAAGTCAAATTTTGTTCCATTATCTCTCTCGATCAATGCTTAATTCTAAATTGGATTTGTTTGTTTCGATAATCCATAAAGAAACGATGTGATCATTGTGATCTTTACCTTGAGTATGATTCCTGGGAAGACAATTATGAAAATAACTAAAGTGGTATCAGAGCCGAATTTTGGCTCTAAGTAAGTTATCCTTAGAGGATGATCATGAAGATGGAAGCCAAGGGAATCACAGGGGTGAACTAGAGAACACATGGAAACCAAGTTTTACTTTGGGAATGTTTGTGAACAGGGATGAAACCGAGAGGAGGGGTGTCAGGTACATCGAAGGAGAGCAAGCCCATGGTAGCAACAAGGGAAAGAGAGATGCACAGGGGTCGCTTGATCAAAAGGGAAGACACCAGGTTTTAAGTTCACTAAGTAGACGATTCCAAAACAAGGATGGAGGAAGATCAACACCAAAGGCAAGGCTCCGGTTAGGAGGCCTGGGAAAATGGGAGTGGGGTGTTACATTTGAAAAAAAATCGGTCGCATCGCATCAGTATGCCCTAGTAAGTACATAAACTTAAGTTCTTTATCACAAGAAATCGACTACCTTGTCAAGGGTACTGAAGAGGGGATTGAAACAATACTTGGGTTGTTTATCCATTTTTAAAAGACAGATGATCAGAAACAAAGCGATATTCAAGGTCTTCAACAGACATTTTGGTATTACTACCAACAAGAAGATCAAGGATTCTGTTTATATTCATAGGGTGAGTGAATCAAAAGTACCGGTAGATGGTAGGTTGAAAACAGTTCCTTGCATATGTTATCTTCCAACCATGGAAGGAAATGTTCTTAATTTAGCATAACTACTCTATCAAGTAATAGAAGCATTATGGATGGTAGGGATTATAGTCTAAAAAGGATGTTTGGATGTCTCTAATTGGTAACAAATCAAAGGTTGGATTGGAACAAAAATATCTAGAAAAATTTATGAAAATTTGGATGCCTCTACTTGTTATCAAACGGAAAAAGAAAATTTGTAATCGGATATTGAAGATTCTATGAGAAAAGAGTTTAGTTAACATTGTGAATATGAAAGTTCTAAAGTTGGCTATGGGGTCGTCAACCAGGGAAATTCGGTTGGGTAATCAAGCACGGCAATTTGGGTAGTAAGGCTAAAAATGACGAGAGGGTGTATTTCAAGAAGGAGAAAACCACGCTAATGTGTTATATGGAGGAGATTGATAATAATCCAAATGTGATGCATGAAGTGGTACATGAAAAGGTATAGGATACTGTAAACAAAAGTAAAGGTGCTGCAAATCTTGATGAAGAAACAACTTTAGAAAGCTGTATGAATTATCCTAAATTGGTCAACTTACATGAAAAGTTACTGAGGCATCAAATTGTGTTTAAGGTGGAATTCGCAAAGTTAGTATAATGGTTTGTTCAAGATTATATGGGAATCTTAAAGGACAAACATACGCTTGCTCGCATATCAATAGGTGATGAAGTAAATTTGTTAAAGTTACGCACAGTTCTAGATAGCATGGGAGCTTTCAACAAGGTTACTAAAGAAGACAAGTGGGAGATTGTAGCGGTCAAACTCGGGCATGACAATAGAGACGCTGAAAGTCTAAAACTAACTCACATAAAATACCTTGACTTGTTTGAATGGTATTTTGATGTAATGAAAGACAGGGTCAAGTTAAGTAAGAAAGAAAGAAAAGGCAACTTAGGCATGTGTAGATCATGAAATGATGGAAAATACAATACGAAGTTGGCCAAGAGGTTCTGAACCATATGTTGGGAACAAAGAAACATAAGCAATACATGAATTAGACATCGAGGAAGATCCAGAGGAAGAACTAGTGATCATCGTGGATGACACTCAAGATGGGAAGATTTGAACGTGGAAGTTGAAGGCCGGTTATGTTGATTAAGGGGTGATGATGCTAAATTAATCAACCAACCGATTAATGGGATAGTCGTTAATGTTTTATTGTTTGAATAGTTTCATGGGCCAAGACTTGTCATGTTTATGTTTAGTATGTTTGGGTCAGAGGCTACTAAAACAATTGGATCGGTTTGTTTAAAGTCCATTAGGGTTGTGTACGTTGCATAGGACCGTGATTTTAAGCGATTATTGATATGTGTAAAACCTAACACATATTTTATATCAATCGGAGCGTATTTTGGTCGTTTTCTTGTATAGATATTGGAAATAAGTCATTTATTTGTTTACTTTTGATTTTCAGGGTAAAAATGCTTAAAACGAAAAAAGGAGCAGATTCATGGCGAAAAGCAAGACTTTTGCAAGAGCATAGAGAAATCACTGGCCCTCATGCTCCACCCACACGCCTCATGCTTGTTCCCCTCCAGAAAAGACAAAATGTGAGATCAGACACGTGGTTATGCCTGATCAAACACACCTTAGTGTCACTTTGATCCAGATAAGACAAAATAGGCAACCACGCACGGTGTCGTGCCTCCCTTGGCACGCCCCATGGCATATCATTCTAGCCTATAAATAGAGGTGCTTGGGTTGCCATTTTCTCCATCCTTTGGCATCCACTCCCCCTCACTCACCACTACTATCCACCAATATCCACCACCATTTCCATCTTGTTTAGAGTTTGGTTTGTCTTAGGATCCAAGATTGAAAGAACTTATATTTATAACAATTCAATCTTGTTGTTTAACATGTTTAATTGTACAAGCTTGATTATGTTCATAATTATAGTTATTCTTGGCTAAAATTCTTGCATCACTTGGTGAAGATAAACCTTTAATGACTTTTTTTAATTTTTTTAGTTTTGGACTTTTCATTTGGTGTGTGTAATGGCTTTGAATATGATTTTGTTATATTGAAAGTGAGCTTTAATCCATCCATTACTTTGTGTTTCTCGGTTCAAACATTTGTGTCTTTATAAAAACACGTTAACTACTTGGAAGGAGTTAGAAGTGTGGCTTGGGTTAAGTTTTTGCCTTGTAAAAAGAGGTGGTATACTCAATGTGCAAGGAGTTGGCTTTTCACATTCCTACTACCCTTGAGGAGATAGCGCCAAATCGAGGAAGCCATAGTAGATAATGGGTCTAATCCCTTATAACCAAAACTTATTTAATACTTTTTCCAGCTTTCAAGGATGGTCGCCCTTCTGCTTCTGACCAATATAGCCGAGTGTAACGTTTTCCCAGAAAAGGAAACCTACTACTTTATGGAATTAATAGTATACAAATTCATTCTCTTCATAGAACGACTTTAGTTGTGTTCTTTCACAGAGTACTCGAGAGACAACATCAAAGAGGTGTATTTTGAGTATAATGATCTCCTGAAAAGTCCCTAACCAAAGAAGTTAATTTTGACATTATTGGGACGTCGAATCCAAGTGATTCTTCTTGTTATTTCTTTCATTTATTTTTATTTTCTTTGTTTTGCTTTGTTTTGCTTTTAATACCCTTTCACAAAACTCACTTTTTGGTTGTTAGACGTTGATAACATTCCAGTATTGAAAGCTCTTGTGTCCTTGGACGATCTCGGTATCTTACCTTCGCTATACTACGCTAACAGTCGGTGCACTTGCCCTAACGTGTTGTAGAATTAATTGAATTTTATCATGTTTATAAATTAAAAGCTTGAAAATGTGTTAAAACCGTCCTAAAATAGTTAATATTTATGAACACGTCTCGACACGCCAGTTATCTAAAACCGATTGTGAATCAGTATGCCAGTTACCAAGAAAACGTGTCACATAATATTTGGGATGTCAAGCACGATCGCTGTAACAACCCTCGGTAAAACCAACACCCTCATAATATTTCCGACACCCTAGTATATTTCAAAATATTCCCTTATGTCTTATAATACATCCCGTATGTGAAAACCGAGCCCGAAATACATTATAATATTTAAAATAAATTAAAAACTAGAAAAAGTAAGTTGAGGCGGGCCGCGTAGACCCACCCCAACCTTTCACGCAGGCGGTATCACGGTTTAAACCTAATATCGTTGATTCCTTTAGTTAAAGCGGGCCGCGTAAGACTCCTTTTAAGTGTATGCCGGCCGCGATAGATCAACAACACGGAGACACCCTGAGCTGAAACGTGTCGTCATCGTGTCGAGCCTAGTAGATGACCGGGACAAGCTACCCTGTTGACCAGGGTTGACGCGGGCCGCGTAAGCGACCCTTATCTTTCACGCGGGTCGCGTGAGAGTCCAATATCAGTCCTATATAAGAAAGCAACGGGTTTTCGTTTTCTGTCGCTCATTCTCAAATTCTAAATCACAATTTCTGTAGAAGAGTTATAATAGTCAGGTATTATACCCCTAATTAGCGAGGTTCTGCTCAGTTGTAAGTATTATAACCCCAATTTCGTAATAGTTACGCTGCCCGATTGATTTAGGGTTCCGTAATAACTGTCGTTGTTCTGCCCGACGTAGTTATTGGAATGCCGTCTCGGGGAGGGTATCATTAATATTTTCAAAGGGTTATGATACTAACCAATGTACATTTGTATAAATTATAGATTATATCCAGGAAACCCTTACGCGAAGTCTAAGATAGCAATGTGAGTTTATCCTCTTTTTGTTAACCTTTTTTGTAATATTTTACAAAACCTTAAATGTTTTACAATGTGATTAAGCTGTGATTGAGTCTTTGTAATTCTTCAATTACTGCCGGTATGTTGGGGTTTTGTATACAAAATTTACTACTCTGTAAAGTAGTAAGTCGGGGATGACAGGACGTTACCATTGGACAAAGAGTTAGCCAATGAGTAATATGACCCACAAGTCAGGATTGACAGTACTGAATGAGTAATTGTGTAGAAATAAACAATGTGATCGCTCTCAATACTGTTTTAATTGATAAAATGTTTCTTGATTAAACTGGGATTCACTCACCAGTATTTCCCGCTGACAAATATTTTTAAAACATGTTTCAGGTAACAAAATGTGACAGCCAATTAGTAAAAAGCCAGCTGGAGAGCACTGAAGGCTTGGAAAAAATGTGGCTATAAAAGTTACCTAAAAGATGATGTTTTAAATTCAATAAAATAGGGTTTGTCCCTATAAATGTATTGTAATAAGAAACTTGGGTTTTGCCCATGTTATTATTAATATCAAATATGGTGGTTTTACTCTGATAAACATTTCCTAACTACGGTCCTGATGTAATTTCCGTTGCAAGATTAAATAGTTGATACCACCGAAAATCTGAGCTCGCGTCCGCCCGTTCCCGGGACAGATAAGGGATCGGGGGTTGCGACAGAAGGTGGTATCAGAGCCTAGCCACTGGTCTGAGCCAAAGAAGTGTTCTGCTGACACTTAGATTCTAAATTTTGTGTTAGGAAATAAATTACGGAAATACGTGCATAACTGTAATTATGTGTTATGTGTTATTTGACTATTTGTTAGTTTACAATACGAGTGATCAAGGACCCTCAGACATGAATCGTTAGTTGTCTGAATCACCTAGGAGTGAAGGTACATCATCACAACCTACCCTCTCTGGGTATACTGCTGATCAAGAAGAAGGAATATTTGCCTTTAGAGCTCAGTCGGAGGAGCCATTTCCTAAGAAACGAGGATGGTTCAGTAAGGAAGCCTTTGCTCGTAGGAAAAGAATGAGAAAGTTGCAACAGCAAAGAGTTTTAGCGGCTGCTAAGCGAGAGACAGATGCTCATGCACAGGATATGCTTAATAGAAGCCAAGCTAATTTCCATATCCTAGCTACAACTGTTGCTGACCCAAGTCTGGAACAACTAGTAGCCCCACAACCACAAAACCCAGATCAACCCATGGAGATAGAAAATCCTGACAACCAAGTGGAGATGCATGACTTTAACCCAGAAGAAATCCCTAGGGTACCTGCACTAAACCCCCTAGATCCAAATTATGACCCCTGGTGGGATGACAGTAGGGACTTTGTGCAACGTTACCCTATCCAGGAATACCCACCCATACAGAACATAGAAGCCTACCCAGGTATGGACCCTTTAGATCCCTATTACCAAAATGATTATATTAGGGAGATTTTGGAAGATCCTTATCAATTTCAGGCACTTTCACCCCCATATCAGGAACCCGCACCCCAGATTCCAAACCCAGTCCGAGAACCTGCACCCCCAATGAGTGCAGAAAACGTCCAAGAGCTTAGGACTTTCGGGGAGGAAATTTTAGAAAGCAGTGAGAGAATGCGTCAGGTGGGAGAGCGTCTCGTATGGAAATACGATGAACGCAATATGGATTTTTGGATAAATCCATATCCGTGAATGTGAGAATGGAGGAAATGGTAGTAATAATAATAATAATAACATAAAAATAAAATAAAATATGTGTGTACGGATGCATATTATTATTAGTGTGATTCTGTTTCTGTTAGTATTGTAATTTTATTTCAATACTAGTATGTAAGAGACGCATAGTATATGAAAATAGAGTACAAGTCGCAATGATCGACGTTTTTGGCTAGATTGCGTGTCATGAGATTTACTATATTACTTATTATCTTGTGATATTAATACAGAATAAATGTTTAAAATTCAGATGGCCGACGAAGGAAATCAAGGAAATCTGAATAACGATGACCAGAGTAACATTAACGTGGTTAATGAGAATCCAAGTATCAATAACAATGGAAACCAAATGGATAATAGTGCTGTTCAACATATAGTGGCACAAGGAATCATAGATGCCATGCCATTTATTATTCAAACTATTCAAGAAGCGAATAATAAAAGTAAACATAACAGTAAGCGACCAATCGAATCAAAAAACAGTGTTAACAATGGACCTATACTTCAATTGCTTATTCCCAAAAGAAGAAGAATCGTGCCTTACGGTTGTTCTTATAAAGAATTCTGGTCTTGTAAACCAATGGAATTCTCGGGCAACGAAGGGGCCATTGCAACCCTATGCTGGATAGAAAAGACTGAGGCAGTCTTAAGGATAAGCAAATGTGCTGAAGAAGATAAGATATTGTTTGCTTCAAATCTGTTTAAGAATGCAGCACTAGAATGGTGGAACACTATCCTTCAATCAAGAGGAAGTGATAGAACCTATAATATGGATTGGGAAGAATTTAAGAACAAGGTAGAAAGGAAATTCTACCCACCCAATGAGAAAGAACAGATAGCAAACAAATTCCAAAACCTTAGGATGACTGGTGTTGATAGTAAGGGATACACTAAGTTATTCTTTGAATATGCTAGAATAGTGCCAACTCTTGCTTCACCAGAACCAGTGTTAATCTCCCGCTATATCTGGGGATTAATCGGAGAGATTAGACATGTAGTCAAGGCAGCTAGACCTCAAACCATAGAAGAAGCTGTAGAACTAGCAAATACCTTGACTGATGAGTTAGTCCGTACCCGAGAAGAGGACCAAAAGAGGAACTTAACCCAGAAATTGACTCAAGAATTTCGTTCCGGAAATTCTAACCATGGGAGAAATGTAGGTTCTACCTCTGCACCCTACTGTAGGCATTGCAAAAGAAAGCATTCAGGAAGATGCTCCATATACTGTAACTTTTGCAAAATATCGGGACACAAGGAAGAAGACTGCAGGAAGAAAGCTAACAACAAAATATGTTACAACTGCGGAGAACAAGGCCATATCAAGCTTAATTGCCCAAAAATAGCTCCAGCCACAGACAACAAGAATACCAAAAATGCTAGAGCATTTATTCTGACTGCAGATGAAGCCAAGATGATTCCAGATGTCATAGCTGGTACGTTTTTAGTTAATGATGTCTTTTCTAAAGTATTATTTGACTCTGGTGCAAACCAAAGTTTTATTAATACATCATTTTGCAAATTTCTAAATCAGTCATTAACTAAACTACCACAAGAATGCTTAGTAGAGACAGCTAATGGAGAAACTATTAGAATTTCTGAAATCTTGCAGGGAGCAAGAATAGAAATTTTAAATTAGAAATTTATAGCAAACCTTTATCCCATGAATCTGGCAGGATTCGATGTTGTTTTAGGAATGGATTGGTTGATAGCCAATAAAGCCAGTATATTATGTGATCAAAAGTCAATACAAGTAAATTCACAAAAAGGTAAAACGATCACAATTAAAGGAGATAAACCATCTAGAATTTCAAAATTCATTTATGTGATGAAAACTGCAAGCTATATAAGAAAAGGTTCTATAGTGTATATGATTTCCATAATCACTAACACTAAAGGAAAAGATTTAAAAGATATTCCAGTAGTATCTCAGTTTTCAGATGTCTTTCCAGAAGAATTACCAGGACTACCTCCAGACAGAGAAGTTGAATTCAGAATTCACCTGCTACCAGGAACATCACCAATTGCCAAAGCACCTTACCGTTTGGCACCCGCCGAAATGCAGGAACTGAAGAAACAATTAGATGAATTGTTAGAAAAAGGATTTATACAGCCAAGCTCATCGCCTTGGGGAGCACCCATCTTATTTTTTAAAAAGAAGGACGGATCGATGCGCATATGCATTACCGTGAATTAAACAAAGTCACGATTAAGAATCGATACCCATTACCGAGAATCAATGATCTGTTTGATCAACTACAAGGAGCTCGATTCTTCTCTAAAATCGATTTAAGGTCAGGATATCATCAATTGAAGGTACAGGAAGAGGACATTCCTAAAACCGCTTTCAGAACAAGGTATGGCCATTATGAATTTACTGTCATGCCATTTGGTTTAACCAATGCCCCAGCTGCATTTATGGACATGATGAACCGAATATGTAAACCATATTTGGATAAATTCATAATTGTATTTATAGATGATATTCTAATTTACTCTAAGAGTAAAGAGGAGCATGCAAAGCATTTGCACACACTTTTGAGTTTACTACGAAAGGAAAAGCTTTATGCTAAGTTTTCAAAGTGCGAATTCTGGTTAGAACAGGTACAATTTCTTGGACATTTACTAAACCATAAAGGAATCCATGTGGATCCCACAAAGATCGAGGCAATTACCAAATGGAAAACCCCTGAATCACCAACCGAGGTTAGAAGTTTCTTAGGATTGGCCGGTTATTATATTTCTCTAGAATAGCCATTCCTTTAACTAAATTAACCTGTAAATCTGTTAAGTTTGAATGAGGATTAAAACAAGAAGAAGCATTTCGAATCCTTAAGCAAAGATTAACCCATACTAGCGTTACCAGAAGGAACTGAAGATTTTGTAGTCTATTGCGACGCTTCTAAGTTAGGTTATGGATGTGTATTAATGCAACGTCAAAAGGTTATAGCTTACGCATCTAGACAACTTAAGAATCATGAAGAGAATTATTCAACCCATGATTTAGAATTAGGAGCTATAATTTTTGCTCTTAAGATTTGGAGACATTACCTTTACGGTAGTAAGTTTACCATATTCACTGATCATAAGAGTTTAAGGTATATTTTCAAGCAAAAGGAGTTGAATATGAGACAAAGACGCTGGATGGAGATGCTTAGTGATTATGATTGTGATATCCAGTATCATGAAGGAAGAGCAAATGTAGTAGCAGACGCTTTAAGCCGAAAGTATCATGAAAAGCCAAAAAGGGCACGTTCTCTTAAATTAATTCTACAAGTAGATTTAAATGATCAAATAAGAGAAGCACAAGAATCAGTAATCAAGGAAGATACTAAAAAGCTAAAAGGTATGCTAAAAGAATTAGAACAAGGAACAGATGGAATTTGAAGATTCCATGAAAAGAGAATGTGGATACCTAAATTAGGAAACTTACGTCATCGTATACTAGAAGAAGCCCATAAGTCTAAATATACGATGCATCCAGGAAATGATAAAATGTACCAGGATTTAAGGAAAATTTTCTGGTGGATAGGAATGAAAAAGGACATAGCAGCTTATGTTTCTAAACGTTTAACCTGTTCACAAGTCAAAGCCGAACATCAGAAACCCTCAGGATTTCTACAACAATTAGAAATGCCGGTGTGGAAATGGGAATTAATAACAATGGATTTTGTTACTAAATTACCCAAAACAAAGAAAGGAAATGATACAATCTGGGTGATTGTAGATAGGCTAACTAAGTCAGCTCATTTCTTACCAATGAAAGAAACTTTCAGTATGGAACAATTAGCTAAATTGTATGTAAATGAAATTGTTTCTTTACATGGTATTCCTTTATCAATTGTTTTTGATAGGGATAGCCGATTTACCTCTCATTTTTGGTCAAGTTTCCAAAAGGCAATGGGAACTAAGTTAAAGTTGAGTACAGCTTATCATCCTCAAACGGACGGACAAAGTGAAAGAACAATTCAAACAATGGAAGACATGCTTAGAGCTTGTGTAATTGATTTTGGAGGTAATTGGGACAATCACTTACCTTTAATAGAATTTTCTTATAATAATAGTCATCACACAAGTATCAATACTGCACCATTCGAAACACTTTATGGACGTAAGTGCCGAACCCCAGTCTGTTGGGCAGAAATTGGGGAAAAGCAACTATCTGGACCTGAGATAGTGCAAGAAACAACTGATAAAATCATTCAAGTCAAGGAACGACTGAAAGCCGCACGTGATCGACAGAAGAGCTATGTTGATAACCGACGCAAGCCATTGGAGTTTAAAGTAGGAGATAAAGTATTGTTGAAAGTCTCTCCTTGGAAAGGAGTAGTAAGATTCATCAAAAGAAGAAAGCTAAGTCCCAGATATGTTGGATCTTTTAAGATTATTAAAAGAATAGTATCTGTAGCCTATCAGCTACAACTGCCAGAGGAAATGGCAGGAATACATGATGTGTTTCATGTATCTAATCTTAAAAAGTGTTTAGCTGATGAATCACTAATAGTACCTCTTAAGGATATAGAGGTAAATGAACAACTCAAGTTTGTAGAAAGGCCTCTACAAATTGAAGACAGGAAAGTTAAGAACCTCAAGCATAAAAGACTAGTTCTAGTCAAAGTAAAGTGGGACTCCAAAGAGGACCTGAGTACACATGGGAACTCGAATCGGAAATGCAAAGGAAATATCTGCACTTGTTCCAGTAGATCTCGAGGACGAGCTCTGAAACAAGGTGGGGAGAATGTAACAACCCTCGGTAAAACCAACACCCTCATAATATTTCCGACACCCTAGTATATTTCAAAATATTCCCTTATGTCTTATAATACATCCCGTATGTGAAAACCGAGCCCGAAATACATTATAATATTTAAAATAAATTAAAAACTAGAAAAAGTAAGTTGAGGCGGGCCGCGTAGACCCACCCCAACCTTTCACACGGGCGGTATCAGGGTTTAAACATGATATCGTTGATTCCTTTAGTTAAGCGGGTCGCGTAAGACTCCTTTTAAGTGTATGCGGGCCGCGATAGATCAACAACGCGGAGACACCCTGAGCTGACACGTGTCGTCATCGTGTCGAGCCTAGTAGATGACCGGGACAAGCTACCCAGTTGACCAGGGTTGACGCGGGCCGCGTAAGCGACCCTTGTCTTTCACGCGGGCCGTGTGAGGGTCCAATATCAGCCCTATATAAGAAAGCAACGGGTTTTCGTTTTCCGTCGCTCATTCTCAAATTCTAAATCACAATTTCTGTAGAAGAGTTATAATAGTCGGGTATTATACCCCTAATTAGCGAGGTTCTGCTCAGTTGTAAGTATTATAACCCCAATTTCGTAATAGTTACGCTGCCCGATTGATTTAGGGTTCCGTAATAACTGTCGTGGTTCTGCCCGACGTAGTTATTGGAATGCCGTCTCGGGGAGGGTATCATTAATATTTTCAAAGGGTTATGATACTAACCAATGTACATTTGTATAAATTATAGATTATATCCAGGAAACCCTTACGCGAAGTCTAAGATAGCAATGTGAGTTTATCCTCTTTTTGATAAAATTTTTGTAATATTTTACAAAATCTTAAATGTTTTACAATGTGATTAAGCGGTGATTGAGTCTTTGTAATTCTTCAATTACTGCCGGTATGTTGGGGTTTTGTATACAAAATTTACTACTCTGTAAAGTAGTAAGTCGGGGATGACAGGACGTTACCATTGGACAAAGAGTTAGCCAATGAGTAATATGACCCACAAGTCAGGATTGACAGTACTGAATGAGTAATTGTGTAGAAATAAACAATGTGATCGCTCTCAATACTGTTTTAATTGATAAAATGTTTCTTGATTAAACTGGGATTCACTCACCAGTATTTTCCGCTGACAAATGTTTTTAAAACATGTTCCAGGTAACAAAATGTGACAAGCAATTAGTAAAAAGCCAGCTGGAGAGCACTGAAGGCTTGGGAAAAATGTGGCTATAAAAGTTACCTAAAAGATGATATTTTAAATTCAATAAAATAGGGTTTGTCCCTATAAATGTATTGTAATAAGAAACTTGGGTTTTGCCCATGTTATTATTAATATCAAATATGGTGGTTTTACTCTGATAAACATTTCCTAACTACGGTCCTGATGTAATTTCCACTGCAAGATTAAATAGTTGATACCACCGAAAATCTGAGCTCGCGTACGCCCGTTCCCGGGACAGATAAGGGATCGGGGTTGCGACAATCGCGGTTATTATCTAACGTCAGAGTCAAAGTTAAAGTTCGCTCCTCTATCTCTCTCGATCAGTTCTTCGTTCTAAATTAGATTTTTTTTATAACCCAAGGAGAAATGATGTGATCATTGTCATCTTTACCCTGAGTATGATCCCTCGGAAGATGATTATGAAAAACACTACACTCCTAAATAGTGGTAGTTTATTTTTTATCATTTTCGTGCTAATGTAAGCAAGTAACATTGAATGTTTTAGTCGAAGGGAATGAATAAATGAATATGAAATGTACTCCGAGAATGGTTATCATATTTTCTTTTTTTCTAAAGTTGGTACGTATTAACTCGTATCAGAGCCGATTCAACTATGGATGCTCGTACCACACCTAGGTTGAATTCCGCCAGGAGCTGCACAAACCCTTGGTGCAACATGACTCCACTTTACAAGTCGTCTTAACTGAGCGTTAACCTTTTCACGCCTCTTGTAGCCAAAAAACACCTCCCTCTCTAACTTCTTATCCACTGTTGGTTTCTGTTGGTTCAGGCCCCACTCTTTTCTCACTCAACAAACTCACGAAACAAAAATGTTTACTACTTGAAGAACCACACGTTTCATTTACTCATATGTTTACATTAAATAGGAAAACTTTACTAACAAACCACTACCTACCTAAACGTAAATCTGCCTAAAGAAAAGGAAAACACCCATGACCTTTGACCCACTAACAGACTCAATCAAACACAAAATAACATGTGACTAAATATGCTTTCTAGTTTATCCGTATCCAGCTCCATGAACCATAATTCTGACCCGCAACCGATTCTTGACCCGTACTCACCCAAACTAATTCGGACCCATCAAGATTAACCCAACATTCACCCCCTTAATCTTGATCTCCGTTCTTGCCAATGCGAATCAGTTTTCTTGCTAATCTTGCTTCTTTCTTGCTTGATTCGAATCACTCTTGCTTGCTTTAATCGAATCCGTTCTTGCCAACCTGCTATTCGAAAACAACGTCTGATCTTGCTACTTGCTACGAACCACACGGGTCCGGTCTCTTGCTAACTTTCGGTTTTCTTTCTTTCTTCGGGCTGTCGATTTCATTCTTTCGTTCTAATCGACGCCTATTCTTTCTTCTTTCTAACCGATGCTTTCACTTTCTTTCTTACTGCACCGGTCTCTTTCTTACTTTCTTGCGAGGCCTTCTTTCTTTCTTGCTAAGCGATGCCGGCCTCTTTCTTCTTTCTTGTGGCGCCTCTTCTTTCTTTTTTTCTTTCTTTCTTTCTTTCTTTCACGTACTAGGCTGTTACACACCACCAAAACAAAACTTGTTTGCCGCCTGCGATCAACAAATACTTGCTGCACGTTCCTCTTTCTTGTTACTGCTATAACACCCGAACTATATATACTACCTTTCGAGATCAACACCGTGTTTTAACTGGTCACCTGTTGCCTTCTCGGTCATGGTTTCAACCTAATCAGCACCCTTGCTACTTAATTTAATTCAAGTGCATGCTTTCTTCTTTTCTTTCTTCAATGGCGGCTGTAATTAATCCAGGTGCTTGCTTATGTGCTTCATTCAATAAATTACAGCCGTAATTTTGAGGGGTTTGTGTGCCTGCTTCACCATCCTTGTTGCTTGCTTTCTTTTCGATTGAATCCAGCCACATATTTTCTTCAGCTGTGTGCCTGCTTCATCAAACTTTCAAAATCCTCTCTCTTAATTGTCGTTCCTTTTAAATTTCGATGATCACCTTTTCCCCTACTTTCTTTCACTTTCTTGACCATAATCATCGCCACAAAACGCTGCTGTTAATCGACCAAAAATGACTACCCTTGCTGCTTTCTTTCATTCTCTTGGTCTAGTTGCCGCCGATCTTTTGCGGCTCGTCTTTCGGTCTAACGCCAGAACTCCCTTTCTGACCACGGTTCTCTGACGCGGTCTCTTTCACATGGAACACCTCTTACTTTCTTCCTCATGCTTTCTTAGGGTTAATCAAAACCCTATCTTCTTCGTTCTTTCCGGCGACTACAGCCCAAGGCTGCTGCCTTGCTTTCTCGAGCTCTCTAAACGACTCTCAAAATGGCTTTCTTCTTAACCTTGCTCCGATACCAAATGTTGGTTCAGGCCCCACTCTTTTCTCACTCAACAAACCCACGAAACAAAAATGTTTACTGCTTGAAGAACCACACATTTCATTTACTCATATGTTTACATTAAATAGGAAAACTTTACTAACAAACCACTACCTACCTAAACGTAAATCTGCCTAAAGAAAAGGAAAACACCCATGACCTTTGACCCACTAACAGACTCAATCAAACACAAAATAACATGTGACTAAATATGCTTTCTAGTTTATTCGTATCCAGCTCCATGAACCATAATTCTGACCCGCAACCGATTCTTGACCCGTACTCACCCAAACTGATTCGGACCCATCAAGATAAACCCAACAGTTTCTTCTTTGTCGGAGCCTTGTCCTTCTCTATTGTCGGTTTCATTTATGCCCTTGGTGACATTCTTTATAAGAGAACTCTTTGTGAGTGTTTTTGTTTATTTCCTGAAAGAATGAAGATTGGTGGTACAAGACATCATCTAACAATCCTATATGGAGATATCTGCAATAGTCTGGGAATGTCCAAGTTATCTCCTTATGAACAAGGAGTCTTCAAACGGAAGGAATGATATGTTGTCACACCCCCAAAATCCACACGCGGAGTATCACCGCTTGGAGGCGTGACTGACGAGGATCAAGCCACCAATCATATTGAACAATGTATCTAGTAAATATAATTCAACCAAACAATATGAAAGGTGTTCAAAACCAAAGCATAGTTAAGTGTTTAGCGGAAGCATAATTGTAAAAACCCAATGTAAGTATTAAGTACGAAATAAAGTAATGTTTTTACATGGCACACACTGCCATGTCCCACAACGACTGCGCCTCCCTGTGCAAGCTCCAAGAGTACCTAACGACCTGCAAGGCATGTAGCAACAAATCAACAACAAAGTTGAACGAGTTCACAGTTGGTTGTTTAGTTATAGCATTCGTTTCGTAAATCATATGTTCGTTTTGTAAACCATTTATCGTATTAATTCGTATCGCGGTCTCCCAGACATGTTTGCGAAGATAAGTGGGGGCTTCCCATGTGTTACTAGACCACGCGTATCGACTGCTACAAAAATGTAAGAGGTGCCCTAAGTCAATGTCTATCAACATTGACCCTTTGACCATAGTCCATTAGTACACGCCCGTCCGACTGGCACGGTGTGAGGTTTGTTAAACCCTAATAGCGCTATCTACTAATGACCCGCTCGCCATAGGCCTCGGTGATTAAGTCGATAAATGAGGGACTTATGATGATAGAGTGATGGTCTTATGGTCGTACGTATCCTATTGTATGGGGAATACGCAAGTTTGTAGTTACCGTTCAGTTCTTTAACCCATTCCCAACCCTTGGGAATCCCATGCCTTGGATAGAGTGTGAACTCACCTTGGTTTGCTCGGTATGCTAAAGAAATACACGCTCACAAATAATCAGTCACGACCTATAGTACGCACGTATTCTCAGTCAGTTCAAGTTCGTAAAGTTTCGCATGCAATCGATGACACAAAGTGTGTTTGGCATTTAACATCATGTATCACGTAAACAGTACATCAATATCATGCAATTGATGCTTCTCAATAATGTCTTTCACAGTTTATTCTAACATGGTTGTTCGTTAATAGTCTTGGTAAGCTTAACAATGTTAATCAGGATTATCAGAACTAGTATACAAAAATAAAGTTGACACACTTAATGCATTTACTGTTTCATATCAAATTAGATCAAACTTAACAAAGTTATCATACATAATGAGCTTAACATACATAACCTAGTTAACATAACCCAGTTAACATATTAACATAATTGACATGCTTTAACAGTGCAAGTAAACTTAACAGGTTTAACATATATAACAGAGTTACATGTTTAACAAAGTTAACATCTAAGAGAACTAATAAACTAACTAAGGTTGCTGAACTGACTGAGTTAATTAACTAACAAAGTTAACAAATCATTAGAGTTACGCTTAACAAGGTTACTGTTCAGGACATTCAACTAAACTCATGTGACGAAATCACATTTTGGCGAAAACCCCTATGGCCGAAATCACATTTGATGAAAACCCAAGGGTTTTCGTCGGACATAAGGTTTGGCGAAAACACCTTGTGTTTTCGTCTGAAAGCTTCATCAACAACAGTAGTTACGTGTTCCAATCTTAATGATCATCTAACAATCATTCAATCATATACCCAGCATAATTATCTATGGCAGTTTCAAGAGCATCTATCTCCAGAAATTAACTATCATTAACGAAATCCCTAGTGTTCATACGATCACAACAACCACTAACTTTTAAATCATCCCTCAGTTTCGAATCAATATCCAGGGCTACAGTTTCGTGTATAACATCACCACTCACCATTAATACAATCACATAATCTAATGTCTAATCACAAAAATCATTATTCAAATATGATTATGAGTATTACATAGTCAACAGTTAATAAAGATGCCAAACAAAATCACAACAATAAATCACAATCCATGATCATCAGTAATTAAACACTAACCGATACAAGACGATTAATGGATCCTTCGATATAGAAAGCTTCGAGATCTCAAGACTGTCGTCGCACAAGGATAGGGAGATAGAAAGTGAGAGGTGACTAGGGTTTTACCGGTTTAAGAGTTTCACGTAAAGGTTGGAGAACAATATAAAACTGATCCACTACTGGGCCTAAAGCCCATTATGATTTCGCTGGCCATTGCTTGGACGAAAACACTCTAGTGTTTTTGGCTAAGTGTGATTTCATGGGGTAGGGTATTCGGCCAAGGTTCCATGTTAATTATACTAGTTATAATATTAATACAAGATATGTATACACATACACACATGATATACAAAACACAAATCTACAAACAACGCGTATATTGCATATCAAAACTCATAACAACACGCTATGTAAATAAGTGATAAGTTAAGTCGAATAGAGACCTTGAAACTCGGGTTGTCACATTATCCCCAACTTGAAAGAAAAGGTTCCATGTTAATTATACTAGTTATAATATTAATACAAGATATGTATACACATACACACATGATATACACACCACAAATCTACAAACAACGCGTATATTGCATATCAAAACTCATAACAACACACTATGCAAATAAGTGATAAGTTAAGTCGAATAGAGAACTTGAAACTCGGGTTGTCACATTATCCCCAACTTGAAAGAAATTTCGTCCCGAAATTTAGCACGCTGTTACTGAGGAAGCTAGTTGTGTTGTGTTGTTTACTGGTTTTCCTGGGGTGTCACATCATCCCCCCGTTGATTTGGAATTTCGTCCCGAAATTCTGTAGTAGCTTTAGCCTCAGTAGTGGTTGCACTGTTTCCGAATAACTGGGGATACTTGAGTTTCATTTGATCTTCTCGTTCCCAGGTAAACTCTGGGCCACGACGGGAGTTCCAACGAACTCGAACAAGAGGTATTCTGGTGTGCTTGAGGACCTTGACGTCTCGGTCCATGATTTCAACTGGTTCCTCGACGAATCGCAACTGATCGTCGATAGTGAGCTCCTTCAAAGGAACTATGAAGGTCTCATCTGATAGACACTTCTTCAGATTCGACACGTGAAATACATTGTGAACTCCCCCGAGTTCTACTGGTAGGTTTAGTTTGTAGGCCACTTTGCCTATCTTCTCAATGATTTCGAACGGTCCGACGTAACGCGGATTAAGTTTGCCCCTTTTTCCAAAGGGAACCACACCCTTCCAGCGTGAAACTTTGAGTAGCACTCGATCCCCAACTTGGAACTCGAGTGGTTTCCGGCGCTTGTTTGCGTAGGCTTTCTGACGGTCGCGAGCTGCCGCCATTCGTTGTCGTATCTGGGCAATTCTTTCTGTTGCGTCCACTACACGTTCTGGACCTGTGATCTGACTATCACCCACCTCTGCCCAACAGAGAGGTGATCGGCATTTACGCCCGTACAATGCCTCAAATGGAGCGGCTTGAATGCTGGTGTGATAACTGTTGTTATACGAAAACTCCACTAACGGGAGGTGTTTTTCCCAGCCGTTGCCAAAATCGATTACACATGCACGAAGCATGTCTTCTAGAGTTTGGATGGTGCGTTCAGACTGCCCATCTGTTTGCGGATGATAAGCTGTGCTCATGTCTAATCATGAGCCAAAGGACTTGTGCATTGCTTGCCATAGTTCAGAAGTAAAACGTGCATCACGATCAGAGATAATAGAGGTTGGCACCTGACGGGTGGTCCATAGGACAACCCTTAATCATGTTAAAAGACGAATTAATCCTTCACTTAATCGTGTAATTATCTTGAATTAGTTAACTACGGTTGCTTATGTTTCAGGTGCAGTTCGGGAGCTAAAAGAGGAGAAAATGCAGCTTAGGAAGGATTAGAGTTGAACGGGTCGCGCGTGGAACAAAAGTTGAAACAAGGAACAACACTCAGGTTGTCACCGTAAATTACGGTCCCACCGTAATTTACGGTGGACCTGATTTTTGGCCATTTTCCTACCGTAACTCAGACAATACTCACCGTAACACTATTATGTGCACCGTAACTTACGGTGTCACCGTAAGTTACGGTGGAAGCTGCGGAAAACTTGTAACTGCCATCATTAAGTCGGTTTTATGGTGTCTTTTGGGTTATTCTCATCATTGGTCGGTTAGAGAACACACTAGGGGCGGTTTTGGCTTTCTTGGCTTGGTTTTGAACAATTGCTAACATTCGGTTTGTGATTTCGATTTGTATGAACATTGAATTGATTGCTATGATGATTCACCAAGCTATGTGTGGCTAAAACTTTCGGTGTTCATCTTAGGTGCAGGTTTCTCTTGAACTTTTGTGTGGTTATTTCTAAATTTCTAGAATGATAACTTGTGTTGCTTGATTATCATGGTGTATGCATAATTGTTTGTAGCTTGTTAATCGATAGTGCAATTCCTAGTCTCAATCGTACGTTCTTGGTGCCGTTGGCAATCGAGATATCACGGGAAGGGTTAGGGTTGGTTATTGATTAATTGATCATCAGGAAACAACCTCGCGTTTATAAATCCGAGTACTTTGTTCCCTTTTATCACTTCGATTATTTATGCACGAGTTATGTCTATGTAACTCTTTCTAGTTGGAATTTCACACAATTGTTTAAAGAAATTGAATCCTAAGATGGTCATTGTTCTCTCCTAATCTGTTTTACAACCATCATTAGATTTGCAATTAGTTATTAATTTAGTTTTCTAAAACAACAATCCAAATTATTGATCTTTATTTTCTGCAAATTAGGTTAATTGTAGTTTAATTGCAAAGCTATATAATCGACATATTTTCCACATACTCCCTGAGTTCGATACCCTTTTACCACTATCTATAGTTGTTATTGGGATTAAATTTGCGTGTACCTACGACAGCATGTCAAATTTTGGCGCCGTTGCCGGGGAGTAGTGCGCAACGTGTGTCAATTTGTTAGTTTTGCTTTGTTATTTTCGGGTTTACACTGGTGTGTTTAGTGTGCAGGTTCTACAGGTGCATGCATACTAGAGGCTCTCACAAAGCGTCACCATTGTGATTTGATCCGGAAATCGAAAGAACGCTAAGGCAAAACAGAGTTTTATTACGAGAAAACAGAATCATCGGTTCACCCACTTCACCCATTACACCAAGAAATATCATGGACGAAACACAAGTACCACCCACAACGGGTCAAACGACCTCATCATTTATACCTACTTCCACACAACCATCACCAAACACAACCATACCAAATTCCACTACAATTCCTACTCCACCTCATGACACTACACCATCTAACACCACACAACCGATTACTACTCAAAATGAACCTAATCTTTCCTTTAGCCTATCTACTACGATTCCACCACTCACTCATTTCTTCCCAGTTTCCGGTCAATCATCTTCCCATTATTCAATACCACCAAATACAACCATTGTCCATGCTACTTCAACATTCAGACCATAGAACGAAGCTGGATTTCAATACTCAACCCTTCCATTTGGGCAAACTTCGGGTATAGGGGGAGATGGATATGAGGAAGGATACGAAGATTTTGAGGGCTATGATGAAGATGGGTATGCTTATGAAGGTTATGGTAATCAAGGAGAGTTCGGTTATGTGCAAAGTCAATCTCAAGGGATGGCAAGTGTTGGTGGAATACCGCAACAACAACTCATACCACAACACATTAGGCCAAGGCCACAAGGGCCACCAATGCAACGCCCTATTCCATTGCAACAAGTTCGGCCACAAAATGTACAACCACAATTTCAAAGGCCAATTCAACAACCACCGATGCCACAACAACAATTTCAACCACCGTTCGTACCACAAGGGCATATACCAAGACCTATGGGTCCTATTCGTCCAAGGGGTAGATTGGGTGTTCCAAGAAGGCATCTTAGGGAACAAGCACGGGGAATAGAAGCACATTTCAGGCCGATAATTACTCAAAACCCTTCACCGGTGGTTATCCCTCACAACAACCAAGGGAGAACCTTTGAAGTAAGAACAAATTCTTAGCAAAGTTTTCCGAAATACAAAGGGCTAGCAACGGAGGAACCGTATTTCCATTTAGAGGCCTATGACTCAATTTGCAATACTTTTGGGAGTCAAGGTTTTTCGGCCGATGATGTCAAGTTGTTCCTATTTCAGTTTTCTTTGGAGGACAAGGCAAAGAAGTGGTTCTACACTTTGCCTTCAGCATCTATTTATACTTGGGCGGAGATGCAACAAATTTTCTTAGACGAATTTTATACCGCTCAAAAGACCAACGATGCTAGGAAGGGGTTGAGGAGTTTCCAACAACAACATGGTGAAATGTTCCATGAGGCATTTGAACGATTTAATATGATGATAAAGAATTGCCCTCACCATGGGATTGAACTTTGGGAGTTGATGAATGCCTTCCACGAGGGGTTGAGTGCCGAGGATGCTCGTGATTTAATGTCCATTACTGGTGGGACTTTTGGCACAAACTATGAGAATGATGATTGGGAGTTCTTAGAGAATATGGCAATTACATCAAAGAGAAAGGCTCAAGCATCGAGGAGAGCGCGACCGGCCATTGCCCGACCTCAAGTGCACGCCATAGACGATGGTAATGTTCAAACTACTAACCAAATTTATGATGTGTGTGCTTTGTGTAATGAAATAGGTCATGCGGCTGAAAATTGCCAAGGAATGGTGGAAGGGCAATATGAGGAGGTGAATGCTGTGCAAGGACAAGGAGGGGGTGATAGGAATTACAACAACATGAATTCCAACACCTATCACCCGGGTTTGAGGAACCACCCAAATTTCCGCTATGGAAATCCGTCGAACCAAGCTAACCCAAACTTTCAAGGAGCTCAAGCTAACTTTACACCTCGTCAACAATACAATCAAGGGAATTATCGGGGTGGAAGCAACTATGGTTATCAAGGGCAATTTCAACAAACGGGTCAAAGTGGTCCTTCGGGTCAAACTTCATCAAGTGGGAATGAGTTCATGGAGATGTTGAAAGTGATGCAAGCGGAGATGCAACGAAGAAATCAATTAGATGATGTCCGTATGCAAAAAGATGAAATCCGTGACAAAGCTATCCAATCGTTGACCACTCAAATGGGTCAACTTGCGAGTGACGTGGCGATATTGAAGAAAGCAAAAGGTCAATTACCAAGTGACACAGTGATAAATCCCAAGAACACAAAAAGCATTAACATCAATGTGGTAAGCACCGTTCCAAATACTAAATTTAATGAACCATTGCTAACTTCTTCGTATCAAGTGAATGCAGGTTTGGAAAAAGATGCCGAAGTCGAGAATGATAAAGAGTATGAAGCGCCAATCGTGCCTATCCGTGTGGGAAAATTAAAAATCCCTCACGCATTGTTGGACTACGGGGCAAGCATGAGTGTGCTACCAAGCGATCTATACGATATGTACGACTTTGGTCCGCTTGAAGGTATAGACACCATGGTGAGCTTGGCGGATAGAAGTTGGAGGCGTCCACAGGGAATGGTTAGGAATGTTAAGATTCAGTTGGGAGAGTTTGAATACCCGGTGGATTTTCTAGTTTTGGACTATGCTTCTACCAACATGGCAGCACAACAAAGGGTAATCTTAGGTCGACCGTTTCTATACACAGCAAATGCTCAAATTAATTGTAGAGACGAGATTATTACCATGACCGAAAAGAATCGTAGGTTGTACTTTGATGTTCAAACTAGAGTGATTAGTTATGAGTCCATTGAGAGGAAGGGTGGTGAGTCTAGTGATTGTATGAAAAATGTGTTTCAAAAAATGAGAAAAAAGCACCCACCGGACCGTGAAGAAACACATATGGGTTCAAGCAGGAGTATATTTGATTACCCACCGAGTCAAAATGAGACGGATGCATTTTGCCCAATGACAAGCTACAGTGGGGGAGGTGATAGGAACCGATTCGTTGACCCACCATAAATGGTGGTGGCACAGTCTGGCTGAAGACTCGAAACTTAGCGCTGCTTGGGAGGCAACCCGGGGTTTTATATTGATCTTGTTGTTTTTATCTTTCTATGTTTCAGGGCCATGGCGACATTCAAGTGTGGGGAAGATGTGCGGATATTTGGGTGAAGGTGGTGATAGGAAGTCGGATTATCTACAACATCTGTTGTGGCAAACTTCACCAGGTCAATGTACTCTTTCCTTAGTCTTGTTATGTTCTTTAGCTTTGAAATATTGGTAGTTAGTTCGTTTGCTTTATGATAAAAAAAAGAAAAAAAAAAGAAATTTGGTGTTTGAGATTTAAAGCTTTTGTTGATGTTGAAGGGTTTTAGCGATCAAAGCCTCCCAAGTGTGGGGATGGGGGGAATTTTTTTGAAGATTTTGAAAAATTTTGAGTCAAGCAAAATATTGTGAGAATTTGAACACTCTAGATTAGCCCTAAATTGATGCACCGGCAACCCTTGATACCCTTTCATTCTTGGTGAGAGTTGTAGCCACACTTGTACATAAATAATGATTGTCTTTGATGAGAGTGGCTACGGGTGGGGGTGCATTAGAACTTGTGCTTTAATACGGTTTGAGTCCTTAGTCGGACATGAATGCGAAAAGGATAAGGGCATCTAGGTAGCCTCGTTTTTAGTGTGTGTGAGTGTGGGATTTGGGGGGTTGGACCTCATAAGTTATATATATGAGCATGGTTGTGAGAGGGGCGGGGGTTTGGACATTTAGTTGCCCAATTTTGTGCCTAAAAGCCTATCATTTGTTACCCCCTAGCTACTTACCTAAAAATTTACCCAATTTGACCCGGTCTTATAGTGTTAGTAGTAATGGTTTGAGTAGTATGATGTAGATATGTTTGATGCTTCATTGTATATTTGTTGTTTGAAAAAAAAAAACCAGGAAAGAAAAGAAAAAAAAGAAAAAAAAAAGAGAAAAAGCAATGGAAAATGAAAAAAAAAGAAATGATGTTTAGTTATCTTGTATATAGTAGTTTACTTTGGTAGTTGTTAGTTTGTTTTATTGTGTAATAAAAAGACCGGGTTAAGTTTTCGCTACTTCATATATATTCCATTTCCTACCTATACACCTAGCCACGTTACAACCTTGAAAGTCCCTTTGATTTGCATTCATGTTTGACACATTTTAGGAGAAGGATCGATTTAGGTACAAGCCTATAGTTGTGCAACCGCCCGTTAGCCTTTGGTGTGTCTAGCTCATATTGCTAGTGCTTACTTGTAGCCGAGAGGAGAGATTTAGAGAGGGGTGTATTGTTTTGTGTGTTAAAAAGGGGTTAGTAAAAGGATTGCATGTTTTTGTTTGGTTTACATTGATCACTTGTTGAGAAATTGATTTGATGAGTTTCTTGGGACAAGCAACGGTTAAGTGTGGGGATGTGACGGGTGGTCTTTAGGACAACCCTTAATCATGTTAAAAGACGAATTAATCCTTCACTTAATCGTGTAATTATCTTGAATTAGATAACTACGGTTGCTTATGTTTCAGGTGCAGTTCGGGAGCTAAAAGAGGAGAAAATGCAGCTTAGGAAGGATTAGAGTTGAACGGGTCGCGCGTGGAACAAAAGTTGAAACAAGGAACAACACTCAGGTTGTCACCGTAAATTACGGTCCCACCGTAATTTACGGTGGACCTGATTTTTGGCCATTTTCCTACCGTAACTCAGACAATACTCACCCTAACACTATTATGTGCACCGTAACTTATGGTGTCACCGTAAGTTACGGTGGAAGCTGCGGAAAACTCGTAACTGCCATCATTAAGTCAGTTTTATGGTGTCTTTTGGGTTATTCTCATCATTGGTCGGTTAGAGAACACACTAGGGGCGATTTTGGCTTTCTTGGCTTGGTTTTGAACAATTGCTAACATTCGGTTTGTGATTTCTATTTGTATGAACATTGAATTGATTGCTATGATGATTCACCAAGCTATGTTTGGCTAAAACTTTCGGTGATCATCTTAGGTGCAAGTTTCTCTTGAACTTTTGTGTGGTTATTTCTGAATTTCTAGAATGATAACTTGTGTTGCTTGATTATCATGGTGTAAGCATAATTGTTTGTAGCTTGTTAATCGATAGTGCAATTCCTAGTCTCAATCGTACGTTCTTGGTGCCGTTGGCAATCGAGATATCATGGGAAGGGTTAGGGTTGGTTATTGATTAATTGATCATCGGGAAACAACCTCGCGTTTATAAATCCGAGTACTTTGTTCCCTTTTATCACTTCGATTATTTATGCACGAGTTATGTCTATGTAACTCTTTCTAGTTGGAATTTCACACAATTGTTTAAAGAAATTGAATCCTAAGATGGTCATTGTTCTCTCCTAATCTATTTTACAACCAACATTTGATTTGCAATTAGTTATTAATTTAGTTTTCTAAAACAACAATCCAAATTATTGATCTTTTATTTTCTGCAAATTAGGTTAATTGTAGTTTAATTGCAAAGCTATATAATCGACATATTTTCCACATACTCCCTGAGTTCGATACCCTTTTACCACTATCTATAGTTGTTATTGGGATTAAATTTGCGTGTACCTACGACAGCACGTCAGCACTCCGTGCCTCGAAACCACTTCCTTAAGATAGACGTCTACTAGGGTGGAGAACTTATCCGTTTCCTTGATAGCCAAGAAGTGTGCAGACTTTGTGAGTCGATCCACGATCACACAAATAGTATCATTCCCACGTTGAGATCTAGGCAGGCCAGTAACAAAATCCATGGAAATTTGCTCCCATTTCCATTGTGGAATCTCTGGTTGTTGGAGTAGGCCCGATGGTTTCTGATATTCGGTCTTGACTCTCGCACAAGTCAAACATTTGCTGACGTAAGTTGCTATGTGAGCTTTCATGCTAGGCCACCAGTACGTAGTTCTGAGATCGTGGTACATCTTATCCGAACCTGGATATACTGAGTAGCGAGACTTATGTGCTTCATCCATTACCAGCTCGCGTAAGTTTCCATAGTGTGGGACCCAAATGCATCCTGTTACGTAATAGGCACCATCTTCCTTTTGTTCTAATTGTTGCCTTGAGCCGCGTAGGGCTTCAGCCCTGACGTTTTCTGGTTTCAATGCTTCTACCCGAGCATCTCGTATCTGTGAAGGAAGACTAGATTGGATGGTAAGTTGTAATGTTTGCATACGCCTAAGTGTAGTATCCTTTCGACTGAGGGCGTCAGCCACAACATTGGCTTTGCCTGGATGGTACTTGATGGCACATTCGTAATCATTCAATAGCTCGACCCATCGACGTTGTCGCATGTTCAATTCCTTTTGCTTGAAGATATGCTCGAGACTCCTGTGATCGGTGTAAATGGTGCACTTGGTACCGTACAAGTAATGTCTCCATATCTTGAGTGCGAAGACAACAGCTCCCAGCTCCAAATCGTGTGTAGTGTAATTCCTTTCGTGAATCTTAAGTTGGCGTGAGGCGTAGGCTATGACCTTGTCACGTTGCATCAATACACAACCCAGACCCTGAATTGATGCGTTACAATAAACCACGAAATCGTCTGTGCCCTCTGGCAATGAAAGAATGGTTGCGCTACAAAGTCTATCCTTTAAATGCTGAAATGCTGATTCCTGTGCATTTCCCCAACGATAAATAACGCCTTTCTGAGTTAGTGAGGTGAGGGGTTGTGCAATCTTGGAGAAGTCTTTGATGAACCTTCTATAGTAGCCCGCCAAACCCAAGAATTGGCGGATTTCCGTTGGTGTACGGGGTGCAGGCCAGTTCTTAATCGAGTCTACCTTAGATGGATCAACATGAATCCCATCCTTGTTTACCACGTGGCCTAGAAAGTGGACTTCGCGAAGCCAGAAGTCGCATTTTGAAAACTTAGCGTACAGCTGTTCTGCTCGAAGTAGTTCCAAAATAAGTCGTAGATGTTGCTCGTGTTCCTCCCGACTCCTAGAGTAGATCAGAATGCCGTCGATGAATACAATCACAAACTTATCCAATTAAGGCTTGCACACTCTGTTCATAAGATCCATGAAAACTGCAGGTGCGTTTGTTAACCCGAATGGCATGACCAGAAACTCGTAATGGCCGTAGCGTGTTCTGAATGCTGTTTTGGAGACGTCCTCATCCCGGACTCTCAGTTGATGGTAGCCTGACCTCAGATCAATCTTTGAATAGTAGCTCGACCCTTGCAGCTGGTCGAACAAGTCGTCAATGCGTGGAAGAGGATAGCGATTCTTTACGGTCACCTTGTTTAGTTCGCGGTAATCTATGCACATACGGAAGGTACCGTCTTTCTTCTTCACAAATAATACTGGAGCTCCCCAGGGCGAAGAGCTAGGACGAATGAAACCCTTTTCCAAGAGCTCTTGCAATTGCTTAGACAGTTCTTCCAGTTCGGTTGGAGCTAAGCGATAAGGTGCTCGAGCTATGGGTGCTGCTCCAGGAGCTTGTCACCATGAATTACCAAAGGTTCTTAACCAGCACGAGGAATGCGGACGATCTTTTCTTTGCAAAGAATCTCTGCTCGATGTTGGGATAACCAATCCATACCAATAACGATGTCGAAACCATCACAACGTTGGGGTCATTCCTAGCATCATCCTGACCAATCACGAACACTCGACCCCTGGCACCATTGCCGTCGTTATTACCCCCGTTGTTGTCTCCACTATTGTTCCCATTTCCTTGGTTGTGGTTCTGATTCTGGTTCTGGTTCAACTGTGGGCAGTGTCTCTTGAAGTGACCTTCAGCACCACACTGAAAGCATCCCCTGTTGGTTCTGTAGAGCTGTTGGTTGTTGTTGTTGGTTCTGATTCGCAGGTCGTGAGCTCCTGCAATCCTTAGCTTCATGACCCATCTTGAGACACCTCTGGAAACGACCCCTGTTGCACTGACCACTGTGGTGCCTGTTGCATCTGTTGCACTTTGGGTGGTTTCCTCGATATCCACCCTGCCCTTGACTACCAGAAGACTGCTGACCAGGGCTCTGATAGTCATCAATCTTTCGCTGCTGTGCCTGGGACTGAACTGAAGTCGAACCCTTGCTGGGGGTTCCATCCCACTTTCGTTTATTGTCACTGGGAATCGCAGAAGTAGTAGTAGCAGTAGCACCGATACGTTTAGGCAGCTTGTTCTGTTCCACTGCCTGGTCCGTGAGACGATGAGCAAGACGAGTAACATCCTGGATAGTAGCAAGGTTAGCAGCAGTCACATGGCTTTGAATCTCTGGTACTAAGCCTTTGAGGTACAGCTCAATGCGCTTGATGGGAGGATCCACCATAGTTGGACACAAAATTGCCAATTCGTTAGATCACTTCGTGTACGCCTCTATCTCTGACCCCGTCATCTTCAGGTTAAAGAACTCCACTTCCAGTTTGTGGATGTCATCACGGTTACAGTATTCTCGCTTGATCAGTTCCTTAAAATCATTCCATGGGGTGGCATTAGCAGCCGCCAGCCCCAACATCTGAACTTGCGTGTTCCACCAAGTTAGCGCAGTGCCTTCGAGAATACCAGTGGCGTACTTCACCCTATGAGCCTCAGGGCATTCACACATCTCGAAGACAGACTTGAGCTTTTCAAACCAATGGAGGAGTCCAACGGCTCCTTCAGTGCCACTGAAAGTATTAGGACGACAGTCCATGAACGTCTTGAATATGCATACAGGTGGCTGAGCGTTCTGACCTTGTTGCGTGAGGAAGGAAAGACTGGTTAAGCGCGAGAGTTGGGTCATGAGAGTAGGATCTAACATCCTAGGATAGGTTCGGAATAGCAGGTTATACCTCCTGCCTGAGCGGCTGCGAGTGCTGCCGTAACTTGTTCGTTGATAAGAGCCGTCAACTGGGCTTGAGTTAGGTTCACACGTACACTCGTGATCTTCACATCGAAGGGAATATGAGTGTGAAAGGTTCGCGAAAGTGCGATGACAGAAGAGAGTAAGCACACATGTGTTTTCAATCAATAGTTGTTACGTTTATCTAAGCATACCATGAGCAAAGTTCTATGTAACTAACAAGTAGGCAATAAAACATAAACCATATCACCTAGAATGTCGAGTCTTGCACGTGGAGCGAAGCGTCGTTGTGGATCGTTGAGCACTGTACAGGTTATAGTCTGGTTTTAACAAAAACCTTTTCCCCTTATTAAAACCAAGTTCACTATAACCAATGGCTCTGATACCAATCTATCACACCCCCAAAATCCATACGCGGAGTATCACCGCTTGGAGGCGTGACTGACCAGGATCAAGCCACCAATCATATTGAACAATGTATGTAGTAAATATAATTCAACCAAACAATATGAAAGGTGTTCAAAACCAAAGCATAGTTAAGTGTTTAGCGGAAGCATAATTGTAAAAACCCAATGTAAGTATTAAGTACGAAATAAAGTAATGTTTTTACATGGCACACACTGCCATGTCCCACAATGACTGCGCCTCCCTGTGCAAGCTCCAAGAGTACCTAACGACCTGCAAGGCATGTAGCAACGAATCAACAACAAAGTTGAGCGAGTTCACAGTTGGTTGTTTAGTTATAGCATTCGTTTCATAAATCATATGTTCGTTTTGTAAACCATGTATCGTATTAATTCGTATCGCGGTCTCCCAGACATGTTTGCGAAGATAAGTGGGGGCTTCCCATGTGTTACTAGACCACGCGTATCGACTGCTACGAAAATGTAAGAGGTGCCCTAAGTCAATGTCTATCAGCATTGACCCTTTGCCCATAGTCCATTAGTACACGCCCGTCCGACTGGCACGGTGTGAGGTTTGTTAAACCCTAATAGCGCTATCTACTAATGACCCGCTCGTCATAGGCCTCGGCGATTAAGTCGATAAATGAGGGACTTAAAATGATAGAGTGATGGTCTTATGGTCGTACGTATCCTGTTGTATGGGGAATACGCAAGTTTGTAGTTACTGTTCAGTTCTTTAACCCATTCCCAACCCTTGGGAATCCCATGCCTTGGATAGAGTGTGAACTCACCTTGGTTTGCTCGGTATGCTAAAGAAATACACGCTCACAAATAATCAGTCACGACCTATAGTACGCACGTATTCTCAATCAGTTCAAGTTCGTAAAGTTTCGCATGCAATCAATGACACAAAATGTGTTTGGCATTTAACATCATGTACACGTAAACAGTACATCAATATCATGCAATTCATGCTTCTCAATAATGTCTTTCACAGTTTATTCTAACATGGTTGTTCGTTAATAGTCTTGGTAAGCTTAACAATGTTAATCAGGATTATCAGAACTAGTATACAAAAATAAAGTTGACACACTTAATGCAGTTACTGTTTCATATCAAATTAGATCAAACTTAACAAAGTTATCATACATAATGCGCTTAACATACATAACCTAGTTAACATAACCCAGTTAACATATTAACATAATTGACATGCTTTAACAGTGCAAGTAAACTTAACAGGTTTAACATATATAACAGAGTTACATGTTTAACAAAGTTAACATCTAACAGAACTAATAAACTAACTGAGGTTGCTGAACTGACTGAGTTAATTAACTAACAAAGTTAACAAATCATTAGAGTTACGCTTAACAAGGTTACTGTTCAGGACATTCGACTAAACTCATGTGACGAAATCACATTTTGGCGAAAACCCCTATGGCCGAAATTACATTTGACGAAAACCCAAGGGTTTTCGTCGGACATAAGGTTTGGCGAAAACACCTTGTGTTTTCGTCTGAAAGCTTCATCAACAACAGTAGTTAAGTGTTCCAATCTTAATGATCATCTAACAATCATTCAATCATATACCCAACATAATTATCTATGGCAGTTTCAAGAGCATCTATCTCCAGAAATTAACTATCATCAACGAAATCCCTAGTGTTCATACGATCACAACAACCACTAACTTTTAAATCATCCCTCAGTTTCGAATCAATATCCAGGGCTACAGTTTCGTGTATAACATCATCACTCACCATTAATACAATCACATAATCTAATGTCTAATCACAAAAATCATTATTCAAATATGATTATGAGTATTACATAGTCAACAGTTAATAACGATGCCAAACAAAATCACAACAATAAATCACAATCCATGATCATCAGTGATTAAACACTAGTCGATACAAGACGATTAATGGATCCTTCGATATAGAAAGCTTCGAGATCTCAAGACTGCCGTCGCACAAGGATATGGAGAGAGAAAGTGAGAGGTGACTAGGGTTTTACCGGTTTAAGAGTTTCACGTAAAGGTTGGAGAACAATATAAAACTGATCCACTACTGGGCCTAAAGCCCATTATGATTTCGCTGGCCATTGCTTGGACGAAAACACTCTAGTGTTTTCGGCTAATTGTGATTTCATGGGGTAGGGTATTCGGCCAAGGTTCCATGTTAATTATACTAGTTATAATATTAATACAAGATATGTATACACATACACACATGATATACACACCACAAATCTACAAACAACGCGTATATTGCATATCAAAACTCATAACAACACACTATGCAAATAAGTGATAAGTTAAGTCGAATAGAGACCTTGAAACTCGGGTTGTCACATTATCCCCAACTTGAAAGAAAAGGTTCCATGTTAATTATACTAGTTATAATATTAATACAAGATATGTATACACATACACACATGATATACACACCACAAATCTACAAACAACGCGTATATTGCATATCAAAACTCATAACAACACACTATGCAAATAAGTGATAAGTTAAGTCGAATAGAGACCTTGAAACTCGGGTTGTCACATTATCCCCAACTTGAAAAATATTTCATCCTCAAATTTAGCACGCGGTTACTGAGGAAGCTAGTTGTGTTGTGTTGTTTACTGGTTTTCCTGGGGTGTCACATCATCCCCCCGTTGATTTAGAATTTCGTCCCGAAATTCTGTAGTAGCTTTAGCCTCAGTAGTGGTTGCACTGTTTCCGAATAACTGGGGATACTTGAGTTTCATTTGATCTTCTCGTTCCCAGGTAAACTCTGGGCCACGACGGGAGTTCCAACGAACTCGAACAAGAGGTATTCTGGTGTGCTTGAGGACCTTAACGTCTCGGTCCGTGATTTCAACTGGTTCCTCGACGAATCGCAACTGATCGTCGATAGTGAGCTCATTCAAAGGAACTATGAAGGTCTCATCTGATAGACACTTCTTCAGATTCGACACGTGAAATACATTGTGAACTCCCCCGAGTTCTACTGGTAGGTTTAGTTTGTAGGCCACTTTGCCTATCTTCTCAATGATTTCGAACGGTCCGACGTAACGCGGATTAAGTTTGCCCCTTTTTCCAAAGCGAACCACACCCTTCCAGGGTGAAACTTTGAGTAGCACTCGATCCCCAACTTGGAACTCGAGTGGTTTTCGGTGCTTGTTTGCGTAGGCTTTCTGACGGTCGCGAGCTGCCGCCATTCGTTGTCGTATCTGGGCAATTCTTTCTGTTGCGTCCACTACAAGTTCTGGACCTGTGATCTGACTATCACCCACCTCTGCCCAACAGAGAGGTGATCGGCATTTACGCCCGTACAATGCCTCAAATGGAGCGGCTTGAATGCTGGTGTGATAACTGTTGTTATACGAAAACTCCACTAACGGGAGGTGTTTTTCCCAGCCGTTGCCGAAATCGATTACACATGCACGAAGCATTTCTTCTAGAGTTTGGATGGTGCGTTCAGACTGCCCATCTGTTTGCGGATGATAAGCTGTGCTCATGTCTAATCGTGAGCCAAAGGACTTGTGCATTGCTTGCCATAGTTCAGAAGTAAAACGTGCATCACGATCAGAGATAATAGAGGTTGGCACCCCGTGCCTCGAAACCACTTCCTTAAGATAGACGTCTGCTAGGGTGGAGAACTTATCCGTTTCTTGATAGCCAAGAAGTGTGCAGACTTTGTGAGTCGATCCACGATCACCCAAATAGTATCATTCCCACGTTGAGATCTAGGCAGGCCAGTAACAAAATCCATGGAAATTTGCTCACATTTCCATTGTGGAATCTCTGGTTGTTGGAGTAGGCCCGATGGTTTCTGATATTCGGTCTTGACTCTCGCACAAGTCAAACATTTGCTGACGTAAGTTGCTATGTGAGCTTTCATGCTAGGCCACCAGTACGTAGTTCTGAGATTGTGGTACATCTTATCCGAACCTGGATGTACTGAGTAGCGAGACTTATGTGCTTCATCCATTACCAGCTCGCGTAAGTTTCCATAGTGTGGGACCCAAATGCGTCCTGTTACGTAATAGGCACCGTCTTCCTTTTGTTCTAATTGTTGCCTTGAGCCGCGTAGGGCTTCAGCCCTGACGTTTTCTGGTTTCAATGCTTCTACCTGAGCATCTCGTATCTGTGAAGGAAGACTAGATTGGATGGTAAGTTGTAATGCTCGCACACGCCTAAGTGTAGTATCCTTTCGACTGAGGGCGTCAGCCACAACATTGGCTTTGCCTGGATGGTACTTGATGGCACATTCGTAATCATTTAATAGCTTGACCCATCGACGTTGTCGCATGTTCAATTCCTTTTGCTTGAAGATATGCTCGAGACTCCTGTGATCGGTGTAAATGGTGCACTTGGTACCGTACAAGTAATGTCTCCATATCTTGAGTGCGAAGACAACAGCTCCCAGCTCCAAATCGTGTATAGTGTAATTCCTTTCGTGAATCTTAAGTTGGCGTGAGGCGTAGGCTATGACCTTGTCACGTTGCATCAATACACAACCCAGACCCTGAATTGATGCGTTACAATAAACCACGAAATCGTTTGTGCCCTCTGGCAATGAAAGAATGGTTAACTCAGAGACGATTTTGGCAATTTCAAAGAGTAAAATGTCAATATTGTCCATGAGGTTTGGGCTAATTTGTTTGTAACACCTAAAATAACTCTTTTTTTGTATCTAGACACTTGGCGTTTTGATATTATTATCATTTCCATCCAAATCTCAAATCTAGTTTGTCATTTACATCCAAATCTCATATCTAGTTAAAATGTATGGTTAACTCAGAGACGATTTTGGCAATTTCACCATTTATTTTTCCGTTTACTTTAAAATAAAAAATAATTACAATTATAATATACATATACACTCACAATTATATGCACACACTTATACATCAGAGCAAAAGAGAAAGATGGAGATCGGTGGAACCGGACACAACTTGGGGCGGCGACGCAAGTGTAAAGATAGACGGGGTGGTTGTGGCGGCGATGGCAGGTGGTAGTGCTGGAGGTGAACGTGGAAAAGGAGAGAAGAGAGAGAGTCTGTGTATATTTATATGTATATATATTATAATTATAGTTATTTTTATTTAAATGTAAAAGAAGAATTTAAAAAATGTTAAAAACAGAAAAATAAATGGGTAAATTGTCAAAATTGTCTATGAGTTAATGATGCAGTTAAACTGTATTTGTGATTTGCATGAAAATGACAACAAAATCAAAACGTGAAGTATCCAGATACAAACTAAAAAGTTATTTTGGATATAACAAGCAAATAAACCCAAACCTTAGGAACAATAATGGCATTTTACTACAAAATAAATATAATTTTTTCATAGAAGCAACGGATAATGTGAGTAATTTTATCATAAAAAAAGAGTTAATTACACCGTTAGTCCCTGTGGTTTATGGAAAGTAACAACCTCAGGTACTAATAGTTCAAAGTAACAATCTAAGGTTTTAACTTTTGATTTTGTAACATCCTAGGGCTTTAAAGCTAACGGCCGTTAAAAACTAACTAAGAACTTAGTACCCAACCTTGAACTTTGGAGAAACCACAACGACTAACCACAAAATTAACTCTTTACTAAAAAATAAATATAATTTTTTTTCATAGAAGCAACGGATAATGTGGGTAATTTTATCATAAATAAAGAGTTAATTACACCGTTAGTCCCTATGGTTTATGGAAAGTAACAATCTAAGGTTTTAACTTTTGATTTTGTAACATCCTAGGGCTTTAAAGCTAACGGCCGTTAAAAACTAACTGAGAACCTAGTACCCAACCTTGAACTTTGGAGAAACCACAGCGACTAACCACAAAATTAACTCTTGTAATATATAAAACATATTTTTTTCCTTTTTCTCTTATTATTTAATTAAACCTTTTTAATTATGTATGTAAACCTTTTTTTTAAATAATTATACGTAATTGACGTATTAAAGCTAATTTGAAACCACTTCAGTAATTAGCTTACAAGTAGATTAACGGGAATATTTCATAAAATGATAGCCAAGTTTTAGGAGTGTTTCAATTAAGTCACTCATAAAAAAAATTTCTAATTAACTCATTAAAGTTTATTTTATGTGCTAATCCTATATAATTAACCAGAATGGGAGGTAAACTATCTTAGGTGACATTTATTTTTTATTTTTATTAAATATGTTGACATAATTTATTTAATAGAAGAGAAAAATAAAGTTAATCAAAAAAAAAAAAAGATACACATTGTGATCATTCAGTACTGTCGCACTACCACCTAACTGTTGAACCACCACCGTGCCATCGAACCATTTCACCACCCCAATCGTCACCCAACGTAGCATCCATCCGTTGCACCACCGAATTGTTGCACCACCCAACACCGTCGCATCATCATGTCGTACCACCACCGACACCGTGTCGTGGAACCACCATCGGCATCGTGCCGTAGAACCATCCAACCATTTTTTGGTGACCACCATGCAAATGAGAATTTAGTTATTAATGGATATAAAGTGATGAATGGATGAGAATAAAGATATGCTAAACTTCATAGAAATTTAGTTCAAACTAAACTGTGATGAATGGATGGGTATATGATGGATATAAACTTCATATTTGCTTTATTATTTGATAACCACCTTTAAACTAAACTTCATATTGATTAACCATGTGAGCTTTTTTAATAAAGGTTGAATTTAGTTCTTCATGGATATAAACTTTAATTTGTTTTTTTACTAAAATTGAATTATGTGCAAAAAGGGTTAGAATTAAAAGTGACTTATTCCATGGTTTCGAGAAGTTTTATTATAACTCGTATTGACCATTTTGGATTTTATAAATTAGCTTGCTTTGTTTTGTCCTCATTTTTTATATTTTTAGTTAAATAATAAATAAAACTTAGTTTAAGAAAATGAGAAAAAAAATAAAATTTGTGTTTTAAATACTATCAGAGTTAATTGCGGGGTTAGTCCATGTGGTTTCTCCAAAGTAACAAGGTTGGGTACTAAGTTCTTAATTGACAAAAATACCCTAAGTTTTCAGTTAGTATTTAACACCCATTAGCCTTAAGGCCCTAGGATGTTACAAAATCAAAAGTTAAAACCTTAGATTGCTACTTTAAACTATTAGTACCTAAGGTTGTTACTTTCCATAAACCTATGGGACTAACGGGATGTAATTAAAATGGGCTTGTTTACTATTACGGAGGTGGGGCCTTACTCGAACACCCCCGGGTTCATGCAAATTGCATCTGGTACCCCGGTCCACGAGTACACCGCGGCAAGTGTCACAGGTACTTGCATCTGGTAGCCCGGTCCATTTTCCATGTTTTCGTGTGTTGAGGGCTTGTCCACTGATACGTATTTCTATATAATGGGCTTATCAGCCCACACATCTTGGACTAAGGCCTTACCCAATGAGCTCAGTTCAGTACTTCCTAACATTTTAAGATATTAAACAAACATCCACCAAACCAACATCTTTTTTATGAACACAAATCCAAAACTTCATGGAACATAAACATCACATTCAAACTTGTTTCTTACAAATGATGCATATACACATATAGTAAGTACTATGCACACCAAATAATCAAGCATTAAACCAATATTTCAACATACAAGTAAACACACATCTAACAAATCCCAAAACTAGAATTTACAAATGCAACACATTTAGCTTGAAAACCATCCTTTCTTTGGGGTAGTTCCCGTAGCCCGACACTTAGCCGCCACCTCTTGCGCTTTCAAGAGGTCCTCACCACGTTTGGCTTCTGTCATCGCCCTCTTTTCTTCTGCAGTTTTGTGGAGTAGAGCTATCTTGTTCTTCATTTTCTCAATATATTTCGCCTTTTTCTTCTCCAAATTTTCCTGCCCATCATCAATTTACAATTAATATGATTTTCTTGTGTAGCAATCAACTCACTTTCTTTAGTAACCGTGAGAACCCGTTAGCAGAAAAATCACTGGACCCCACCAATACCCTACTAACCACCAGTGGGGTAGAGTAAAATGCAACTTGCGTTGGGCAGGCGGACTTCAAGAAGGTTAAATCGACAAAGGCAAAAAATCAGTGGAACCTTAGACCTCCAATGGAGGAATTCAGGCGCTTACCACTTCACCACCCCCTTGTAGGTAATCAATCAAACTCACTTTGTCGCTAAGATAACCGTTTTTTTTTTTTTTTTTGGATTATATAGGTCACTAAACTATCATATGATAGATAATCTAAGAAGCAGTTTGGTTACCCAAATTACCAACAAAGTGATAGTTGGTTACACCTAATCCCATGTTACTTTCATCTCCTTTTAGAAATGTAATCTAAGCATCTAACCAGACAAAAAAGGAAGAACGGTACCTCAATCTTCTTGAGTTCAGCCTCTAAGTCTGCTTTCTTGCTGTTCTCCCATGCTCTAATGGAAGATATCTTCTGCTGAGCTCTATTCAATATCACAAATCCAATTAAAAATCCATTTAAGTTACCATTGGCGCAGATTAGAAGGGGACGGGGGGCGCCCGACCCCCCGAACTTACACGTGGCTTTCGTATAGAAATTTTTTGGTATATCCGTTTTCGACCCCTGGTCGGAAATCTCAAGTTTCGCCACTGTATTGTATGTTACCAAATAACAAAAAGATATTCTTTACAAAAAGTTATCAAGAATTAAGTTGTGTTCTTACTTGTTCTCAGCTTTGGACTTCTCACTTTCTTCCCATGCTTTAATCAAAGCATCTTTCTTCTCAGTTGCAACTCTAGTAAGTACAGCATCTAAAGAAACAATCAATCACTTTTTATTTATTTATTTTTTTTTATCAGGACACACCTATGTAAACACCACTGACACCCTATCTAGAATTCCAGGGCAAATTGGATTTAAATAATCCCAACCTGCTCAATTTGGCCGATAATAATCCCAACTCAGTTATTGGCCGATAATAATCCGAACTGCTCCACTTTTGGCCGATAATAGTCCGCCGTTAAAAATAGCTTAACGGATTTAAGTTTTTTTCCAAATTACAAACCGATGTTTTATGGATTTTGATCAGAACGAGGATACGATTCGATTTATGTAAAGCTTACCTCGAAACGGTGCTTCAAACGACTTGATTTTTGTTAATTGGAAGTTTAAACACCCGAATTGAAGCACTGTTTTCGTCGTTTAGGGCAGTATTTCGATGTAAATTTTATATCAATCAACTCGTATCCTCGTTCTGATCAAAATCCATAAAACATCGGTTTGTATTTCGGAAAAAGCTTAACTCCGTTAAGCTATTTTTAACGGCGGACTATTATCGGCCAAAAGTGGACTAGTTCGGATTATTATCGGCCAATAACTGAGTTGGGATTATTATCGGCCAAATTGAGCAAGTTGGGATTATTTAAATCCAATTTGCCGAATTCCAGACACCACTGACATGACATGTTACATCAGTAGTCGTCTGGCGCAAACAGACCGTATGAAGTGGGGGTCGCCATATCATACGGGCTGTATGCTTTTTTTTACTGAAAAATAAATGACTGATGTAATATCCGACAAAATAAAAAAGATTGATTATATTACCTCTGTGTACAGAACCCTCATCAGAAGGTTTGCCTTCAACAGCTGGTTCTGGCATATAAAACAATTATAAACAAACAAATAGTATAGCTGAATCAGAAACAAGATCACCCAATTAAGCATCTTTAATCAAAATTATTAAAAAAAAAGAACAAGAAGAAGAAGGTTACTTTCAACGACGGCGAGGGCTTTGGAATCATCGGCGGGTTTGTCTTCAATGACAGGTGGGTCAACTGGGACGATGGCTTTCTCCTCCTCTACCACGACGGCGGGGGTGGCGTCAGGTGGTGGTGGAGGTGGCTCTGCCGGAGATTCGGGTACGACCTCCTCCTCCGGCTTCTTGGATTCTTCTTCAGCTGGTGCCATGTTATTATTATCAGAAAAGAATGATTGAAAAAGAAGAGAGATATTATTATGGTGGGTGAGAGAGAGAGTGTCGTATAGGAGAGTACAAGCTGGAGTGATTGTTATAGATTGCCCGATTTGATCAATTCATTACCTCACCCATACATATACTCTACATAGACTAGTTGCCATAAAAATCTAAAATACATCAAAAAAAAAGTAAATTAGACTAGTTGCCATAAAAATCTAAAATACATAAAAAAAGAGTAAACTACAAATATCGTCCTTTACGTACGTCACTTATTACAAACTGTGTCCTTTGTCTTCAATAATTACACAAAACGTAATCGATGTTTGCAAACTCTTGCAAGTTAATTGTTTAAAAAAACAGGGTTAAAAACAAATAATTTTAAAAACGATATTTGTAAAAAAAAAAAAAAACGGTTAAAGAAAATCCATATTCATTTGTATATTCAAAATGTATTTTGTTAAATAATAAGCTTGAAAATAACAAAATAATAAAATAAATTTGAGTAATTTAATCTATTAAATATTAAAAAAAACTTTGTAATTATCAAAAACAGCCCCTGAGGTATAGAATGACCTAATTACCCTTACATTTAACTGCGCAAAGCAACAAAGTTAGAGTCAGAGGCCAAAATCGTTATAAAATGCAACCTTGAGGTTTGATATGTCAAAAGATTATTTTTGGGGCTGAAAGTGTCACACCCCCAAATTACCACATGCGGAAACCCCCGCGATGCGTTTGACGTACCAGGATCTAACCACTAATCACATTGAACTAAAGATAAAATATTAAATAAAAATTCCATTCAATGTAAATAATGTATCCCGTAAACATTTGTTCAGAACAAAAAACGTTCAGCGGAAGCATAATTCATTGTTTAAGCAATTCAAAATCCAAATGTATGAAAACAAATAGACTCGTCTCGTGTTTCCCATTTATCACGACCCATGACCACTCCAACATCCCAAACAGCAAGTTCCACATCAACGTAACTATCGACCTGTAAGCATGCAGACAAGTGTATCAACATAAAGCAGGCTTGTTCACAGTTTTGTAAAACGTTTAGTTGCCAAGTGTTTAATTTAAAAACATGTTGATAATAACTCGTATACTGCAAGATGGCGTCAGTTTGTTTGCCCTTCCCCAATGCCTATCAATAGTGGTCATGTGGTTAAGGTCATTAGTTCACGTCCGTCCTCCCAGGTACGGTGTGAGGTTGCCAAGCCTAATAGCGCTATCAACTAATACCACGTTGCCTCCCCGACAACTAGTTCGGTAGTAAGATGGGACTTAAAGTGATAGATTTGAGTGTATTATCCAACATCGAATTTAAACCCAGTAAAACATATTCCTCCCCGGAATGTCAGTTTGTTTGTCCCTCCCTGGGACGCATGCTCGAAAAAGAGTAGTGAACTCACCTTAGATTTGCTCGGTAAATTACGTAACATGTTCCAAGTTGGTCAACCAAACCCTAACGTGGTTACCAATGATAGTCAGTTTCGTATACACTTAAATCACATACTCTTTACACACATTAAGCAAGTATCGTACAAGCAATACACATATCAACATTCTGACAAGTCTTAACAGTTAATTACACCACAAACAGTTTACTAACATTTAACACATAGCATAGCAGTTCGTTCACAATGTACGGCCCAAGAAAATGTAGGGCCCAGATAAGTGTATGCCCGGTTTGCAAGTATGCGGTCTAGCAGGCCCCCATCGCCCAAACCATGTGAACATTCATCCGGCCCAAGAGTGATGTGTGCGATCCACTAGGGGACGACCCACACTAGGTGTGCAGCTTGCCCCTAGTGTGCGATTCCGAGACTGTGCGGACCAATAATATAACAGGGCCCAACTGAGTATGAGGCCCAAGGGACTGTGCGACTCCATGTGGGTGTGCGACCAAAGCGAGAGTCTGCGACCTGTTTCACTTGTGCGACCCAATAACATAACCCGACCCAAAGGAGTGTGTGATCCAATATCCCAGGTGGCGACCACCACCCGAGTATGCGGTCTATGGGGTGTGCGAGCTGTGGGTTGTGTCCCTACCCCATATTGTGCAGTTGACCAAGTAAATCCTTTCTATAACTTCTCGTAACACCCCACTAATTTCGATCAATTCAGTTACATGATTGGAAACAGTTATGCATTTCAATTTCACAAGATCAAAACAAACTTCCCAAAATTTCATATCAACCCTAATCATTATCTAGCAATTAACATGATCATCAATTATTCATCGAAACCTAATTACCATTTAATCCGCACCAAAGATCTTAACAGTCCAATTATTCATAATACATCACTATCATAACAATCATCCGATTAACACATGACTATCATTCTAAATCCGAGTTTTGTGAAAGCAAGTCTACGCTTCAATACCATTGTAAATCATAACAACTCTAGCATACATAATGCCCTAGATCATCGATTAATAGTATGAACAAGTGTTTTCAGTTTCGTGTTACCAATTTAACCTAATGATCACTATCGAACCCTTATTAACTTGCAATATCGGTTACAACACATTGTTCATAATATCGAGCCATGCTTATCAAATCATGCACATGATCTCATAATACCAAATACCATTTCATCATGAAAAGATACACAATCACAATATTAAAGGGAAAACATACTAACCAAAAGATTAAGTGCAGGAAGGAAAGCTAGATCGGAATAGCTAGGGCAGCCGTCGAACTTGAGGGAGGAGAGGAATGTTAGGGTTTTGCTATTTCTTGTGTTTGCAAAGATATGAAAACCATAACTAACATTGGGTGTGTAAACATTTGAAACAAGTGGGTCGGACCCCAATCGTGGGCTCCGTTTCGTTTCGAGTATGGAAGGACTGGGCCGGGGACAAACAATTATCGGTTTCGGGTTCGGCCCGTAGGAAGTGTGTGACTCGTACACGATGTGCGACTACATTCTCTTTAATTATTGTTTCACATAATAACTGAATAACTCACAAGTTTACTAAAAAAATCAAGTATAACCAAGCAAGTTTACTATAATGCACACTCAAATACAACGTATAATAGTAGATGAAACGTAAGGATATAAGTTAAAGATCATGAAATCTGGTAATGCTAACCTTGAAAGTTCGGATTGTCACAGAAAGGGTCAAACTAGCTAAACCACAGGGGCAAAACAGTAATTTATTCTAAAAAAAATAATTATACCTTCTTATGTGTAACACCCCAAAAACAGGTTTGGTAATTGAACCACGTTAATTTCGAAGAGCGGGTAAAATACCGTTAGTGGTAAAAGTTACCCGGTAAACATTAAGATTCATTTAAGTAAACCTAATACTAAATAAAAGATAGATGAATGCCTTTTTGAATAAAGTTTATAGAAAAAAAAGAGGTCAAGGCTATCGGTACGTGATCTAAGTCGGGTTGTAGCATCCCCGAACTTAGTAGATTAAATTATCATGTTTATTGATAATTAACGGGTAGTAGTCAACTAGGAATAATTAACCTGGTTGATTAATTGTATTGTTAGTAATAAATATTGGATGATATCCATATATAGTTAAAATCTCAAACATGAGAGGCCAAAAGGGGAAATAATTAAAGACTTGGTATATTAAGGAAACAAAACACAACACATACACTAAGTGTGTGTGTGTGTATGTGTGTGTGTGTCGATCATGGCTAGAGAAACAAGGGAAACCCTTGTTCATCATAAAAGCACCAAATTGAAGATCAATTCGAGCCCCAAATCAGTGCATGAACGCGTATTATCGATCAGCTAAACAAGAGGATCATAAGGTATGTTTAAAAACCTAGATTTGGTGAAAGTCATAACTTGAGACAAGTAGAATACTTGCAATTAGATTGTTAGATTATGATCCAAAGATTAAATTAGGTGTTTATGTATGCTTAATTTCGTTAGATATAATGAAATTATGAAATACTTGATGTAAGCTTACTTGTAAGTGATTAACAAGTCGATTATGGAGTGAGTTTTGATAATATGATTAAGTTTATGATATATTTATGTTTATAATCATCGTAAATGATAGTAATAGGAATATATTTGAACGAGCAATGAGTTTGAGTTCATGTTCATGCTTGCCATGAATTGGGTTTTGTATGATAAGAGGAAATTGATGTTATATTCATGTTAATATATGTTTGAAATCATCATGTGTATATGAATGATTAAACTCTTTGGTTAAGTTTGATGTTTGGGTAATTTTCATACACATGATGCAATAGGTTGTTTCATGGTGAAGAAACAATCCCTATGTTCTTATATAATGAATGATAAATTAGCATACAATGACTATAAATTATGTTAACGTGATGTTAACAATCGCATGAACTAGGTTGATGAATGTAGTTAAAGTGGTGGCCTAACAATAGCGCCTACCGGGTAATTAGTAAAATGCCTAAATGAGTTTTTGAACTTATTTGTGGATTGGCATAAGTTAATAGGCAGTTGACTTTTAAAAGTCAAAATGACCTATAATAGGATCAAATGCTAATTTAGGTATAAAGTTCATAAGGTGGAGTAGTCGTGTTAAATAATGACTAATCTAACCATCTTGCGAATGATAAATGGTAGTTTGACGCTTGACAAGCTAGGTGGAAGCTTGGGAAGAAGCAGGTCAAATGGATCAAATACAGGGGAAAAAGCAAAATCGGATGCAATGTAAGTTGAACTTAGATCTTTAAAATAGAACATATGCTTATGTATTGATTGAGGGCAAAACGACTTAGCATTTGAAATGAATCCCTGAAATATGACGTTCCGATGTGAATCGATATGGATCAGAACAAATAAAAAATGGTAGGAAACCATAGTTGATGGTAAAAAGGGTAAAATGGTAAACTTGCCACGTTTTGATAAATAAACAATGAGTTTTGAAAAGTTACCTTATGGAGTAAGCAATAAAGGGTAAAAAGAGCAAAATGGTAACTTGGTCACATGTTGCCAAACAAACAACGAGTTTTGAAAAGTTACCTTATGGTGTAAGCCAAAAAGGGTAAAATGGTAAATTGGTCACGAGTTGACAAATAAACAATGAGTTTTGAAAGGACACCCTTTGGCGTAAGCCATAATGGGTCAAACGAGTAAAAGAAAGACCTTTAAGAAATATGTCCATATGGTGAAAAACCGTAATGGTTCAAATAAGTGAAATGATAAATTAATAACATTCTACAATATATAGTCGTTTAGGCCAAACGGGTTAAATGGTGATGTTATCACCATTTGACAATAACAACTAATGATTGCTTGTTGATTCTTATGCTCATAGGGGTGAATATCGTATGGGATTGCGTAGCTATAATTAGTAATTAATAAGGCAAGGTCTTAAAACGGGTCAATGCTTTGACCCGAGCCAGGTATGTGTAATGGGTCAAACTCGCAATGAGGTCTTAGGGACGAGGAGAGCTAATTGAGTCATAGGTGAACATTGGATTTACCTAAAGTGAGGTATATCTAGCAAATTTTGAATTTGAGATATTACGTTCTTGGGAACACAATAAATTTTAAATGGAATACGGATTAAAAATGTTCACTTGGTCAATACAGACTTTTAAATGTCCTTCGTAGTTGAAAGAACTAAAATTTGACTAAAACGCCTCTGAATAGAAAACTGGGCAAACGACCCTTAAGGATAGTTTTAAAATGAGTTTTATAATTGAGTGGACACATTCGGTGGTATAAAAGTGAAAGGCATAAGCCTTTTTAACTTAATGCCTCCTATTGGGGCATTGTCGTAAATTATCAAACCGGAAGATAAAATCAAAAAAATAATGATTTTTCCTATAACAAACCACCACAAATAAAATTGTGGTATAAACTAAGTAGAAGTCTTAGTGTTGAAATAGGAGGTATGGAGAGAATGGACAAGATTTAAGCTTAGTGCTCAAATCTTGAAACGGGTCGAATAATTTGCGCATAGACCGCGAACCGATAGCGTAGAATGTAAGAGCTATGAATTCGGGTCCTGGATTATGGGTTAAAACGTGAGAAATTGTTTTTCAGTCATTTTAGAGACAAGTTTGAAGCGAAACGGATAAGAAACGGAAAAGTTACAGAATTTTTAGTATAAAAAGGGCAAAGCTGGGATTTGCAGCATCAGGCATACCGTTAGCTACGGCAGACAGCCGTAAGCTATGGTAGGGGGTTACTGGCCCAAGCAGACTGTGTGTGCCGTAAGCTACGGCAGGATATGATGGATATGCAGAACATGCATACCGTATGCTACGACGGCATACCGTAGCTTACGGTGGGTCTTGACTTGATAAAAATGGTTTATTTTGCTTGTTTTTATATACGGATTCTTTTATACATCACTTTAACATCTTATAATTGATGTTTCGATGGTTTTATGACCCAGGTCACTTACCAAGGTGAAACGGATGATGATCAAGTCGTGTTGCGAACCGAACACAAACCGAGAATCAACGCTTTCGCATTTTGATTTTGAACTATAAATTTGAAAAGAATTGTAGTTTTATGATTACATTTCAATTCGAACGAAGTTTTAATTAACTCAGTTTTTGAAATGATTATGTATTTGCATCTATATATATATATATATATATATGCAAGATTCATAAGTTGACGTGATTGTACGAGATGGGTCTTTGTTGGGTCAAAATGGAGAATGATGTTATCAATTACGACATCTTTATTTTAGCGACATTATTGTTTTGTATTTTTTAGCGTGTTTAGTAGGTTTTCCAAGCAAGAGGTGGCTTGCTTGGAGGACAAGGCTTAGGGGCTATATATAGAGTACTAAACCTCATTTGTGGGGTGTGCATTTGGGAGCCACCACCCCGGGGGAGCTCACCCGAGGTGGATCATTATCTTTGTAGTTTGTCTATTCACATTCAAAGAAAATATATTTCTTTCAAAAAAAATTGTAGGATCGATTCGAGCCAAAATCTGATTTTGATAAAGAAATCAAGATGAACACACTAAAAAAATATAACTTGAAAACCCTTAGATTGATTTGCAAAGGATGAATACAATTAGCCCCCAAATTTCTCTAGCAAGTGTGTTGACTAAAACTCTAATCATCTCTTTCTATTTATAGCCTAAACAACTTTTGGCTAATTACATTTAGGCCCCTAGAGATAATAACTTACCAAAAGTAGCAATAAACATGAAAACTAATTAACTAAGATAATAAATATATTTTGTCTAAACAATATATATTCAATTAATCAAAGCAATATAACTATCATATCTCAAACTTTCACATGCCATATCTTTCTTCGATCTTCTCGTGTCGACTAGCGCGTTAACTTTGACTTGATGTCGTTGACTTTATTCGTTGATAACATTAGACTACACGTTTTAGACCCAACAATCTCCCCCTTAGGCTAATGTTATCAAACTCTTGCAACATCTTTTGAAGCGTCAACTTCATGGATGTTGTAATCTTCAATTTGGCAAGCTTCAGTCTCAATTTTAGACCCAACAATCTAACATTTTGTTCATATATAAAAATAATTAGTAAGATTACACGCGCTACGCTGCGGAGTTTCAGTCGATTTCTATTTTGATACAGTATGGCATAGCAGTTAAAAGAAATATGCTTAAAAGAATATCTATACATGTTTTACATCCACCGAAAACCATAAAGATAAATTTAAATTGGACAGTGGTATGGGCTAATGATAAATTAATTGTAAATGAAAATGTAAACGTAAACACTATTTTTAATATAACTTCAATAAAAATTTACGTCTAAACGTAAAAAAAACTTTAATTTATACCGACGCGTGGATAAAAATAAGCACATAAGAAAATACTATTTTTTAAGTTAACAAATGGTATGACGCGTTATGGCGGCGTCAGAACGTTAAGTGACTCGAATTTATACCGTCTGATGAAAACATAATCCATATGACCTGAGTCGTTTCTAAACAAAATTTACGTCAAAATGTAGACCAATTGAAATGTGCATAAAAATAAGCACGGAAACGTATTATATTTAACCCGACTCGCTTCCAAAAAATAAAATTTACATCAAAACGTAGATCAACTGAAAACGTACACAAAAATAAACATAAGAAAATATTGTATTTGACCCAATTCATTTTCGGGAAAAATTTATGTCGAAACGTAAATCAACTTGAATTTATACTGATATGTACACAAATATAAACACATAACACTCAATTACAAAGTCTTTAAAAGTTAAAGGGTTGCAAGTGTCAATGTTGAAAATTTAGGAGTAGAAGTATAAAAAAGGCCACAAAAAGACAAAGTGACAAAAAAATCAAGAAACTGTTCACATTAGTTCCTAATTGTATTATAGTTAATAATAAACAGTCTTTCAACAAAATTTTTATATACCCATAACATAGTCCCCTGGTTTGTACAAAAAGTATAATATAGTCCCTTGGTTTGTTCAATTTCATGTACATACTAACTGTTTTTATAAAGGAATAATGGATTTTAATAATCCTAACTATTAGTCGTTGGCCGACAATGGTCCCAACTTAAAAAATAACCAGTGGTGGTCCCACCTTTTTATATATTGTAAACTAATGGACCTTTACTAAACCGAAAAGGATAAGAGGACAAAAAGAAATTAAGGTCTTGTTAGTAAAACTCCATTAGTTTACAATATGTGAAAAGGAAGGACCACCACTGGTTATTTTTGAAGTTGAGACTGTTGCCGGCCAATGGCTAATAATTTGGATTATTAAAATCCATTATTCCTTTTATAAATTAGTTTAAATTTTATAAAGTGAGATTTAATGCATTTTACCAGGAGTAAACTGCAGTTTTACCCCCTGTGTTTTGGGGGTGCTGACACTTTTACCTCCCATTTTCAAAAAAAATGTTCTCTTACCCCCCTGACTAGTCCCGAATGAATTAATCTTGAACCCTGCCATTAAACAATTGCTACTCACCGTTAACTGTCAGTATTTCTCTTCAATGGTTAAAGGGTAGATAGTCTTTACACAGTTTTTTACTTAGCCATATCAACTAAACACTGCTCCTTATGTAAAACCGTTTAGAATTACCTCCCAACCATTCACACCTCTCTTTGATTCCGGGCACAGTCACAAAACGAAAATGAGGTTAGAGGCATGCACGTCAGAAACATTCAGGATACCGATCAGCACGATCATAGGGAACCTTATTAGACAGATTTCATGTGACAACCCGTAATTTTAGGTTAATACTTTAACCTAACCACAGTTAATTTAAACACACATTCATAGCACTGCATTTACCTATGGTTAGTTAAAGGGGTCTACTTTGGTAATTCAGGGAATTGCCGGAACACAATACAATGGTAATTCGGGGAATTACCGGAACATACTAGTTAACTCTCAAACGTTGATGATTAACACAAATAATAACTATAAACGGATGGTTTATACGAAACTTATGTGCTGCATGACAATTACGTGAATTATATGCTTTAAATGTAAGTTACAAGTTGTTATGTGCCATGTGTGAAAGTTACATGGTTAGGGGTGTTTAGAGTTAATATTGAAAATGGAATAAAACTCCTGCAACCCTAATCATTCCTCACAATCCCACTGTATAACAGTCTCTCTCTAATCATTGTCTGATCATTTCTACACAAACCTCACACACCATCATGGGCAGTCTGTTCTTTCTATTATTCTACTACAATCCTTACATCGAATCTAAGGTAATACTGTATGTTCTACGTTGCTATCCTTGTTCATTAATTTCAAGCAAACCCTAGTTCTCCAAACAATTGTTTTGTGTTTAGTTTATGGTTCTGATTGAATGTGCAATGGTTTGCAATTGATTGTGTAATTGTTTGCCTAAGATTAGGATGCGATTGGCATGCTAGAACTGTTAAACTTTTGTTTTGATTCATTGTTGATTAGGTTTTGAACATAAAACTGTAACTGCTATTAAGAAACTGCGATGTTTAATTCTTCTGTGTTACTGTGCATAATTGATTCACCTTCGATTTGTTTTGAGTTTACTTTATGTGGTTTTCAGAGTTTGTGATGTAAATCCTATGTTATCCGAGTTTGATCATGATGAGTGTATGTCACACCCCGATATTTCCATGTTTGATCGATGGGCCCGGTAGGGGAGTATCGTGATGTGGTTGGCAACATAATAGTCAAACAACACAATATTTAATATGCACAGTGGAAGCAAATGAAAGATATATTTCAACCGAATAAAATATTGTAATATCGTGTATCACAAACAGTTGAAAGTTTATCCACAGACGGATCGAAATAAAATAGGAAACAGTAGTTCAACAGACGATAGGCATCTTAAGCTTGCGAGACTCTTTATTGATGCTAAGGAGAGAATCCAGCCTATTACGCTTAGTACCTACATTTAATCTTTTTGGGAAAATACGTCAGTTTACACTGGTAAATACAATCAACTGACTCATTTTAAAAATGATTAAAAATTGATTTGGATGCACGTGGCATAAACATTTTATAACTTGGGATAATTATTTAAATATATAATCTTGTAAAAGAATTACATGTTCCTTATGCGTTCAGTAGCCCGGTTCGTGCCGGGTTAAAGATCAATAGACACACCACATTATTTATATGAGACATCGACGGGCGTACGCCTACGCCCCGTGCTTAGGTCGTGGCCATTTCGTAAAATGATGCCAGGGATATCCGGGACATGGTCATTAACCCCCCAAAGGCTTTAAGTAAACAAAACAATTTAAACGAGCTGATCAAATTATTCAATTAACCACCATACGATGGAAGATTTAATGCCCGACCAAGCGGTATTTTATATACCGTACCCCAAGCCCGTATAGGGAAAATAAGTTAAAAGTATTTACCTGAGCAAAGTAATAATCACAATAAACAAATGCAAGTAGCTTTTACTGATCCTCCTAATCTGGAACGAAGGTTTATAATAACCTATTAGAATCCTAACGGGTCTTTAATTAAGCTTAAGACCGGTTAGTTTCAAAGATACGGTTCGAACGCACGATTAAGCGAAGACCGGAATAGAATGTGATTTAGACCCGACAAGTTTGAGGACTTGCTTAATATGGGTATTTCATACACATTCTGGATTATGAGATTAAAATGATAAGGTTTGACCCGTTTCGGCTAACTTATGCAAACTAATTACATAAACCGAACCGAACGCGTAAGAAGCGTAACTGGTAACCATAAGAGTCCTAAACAGGTTTCCTAAGTTAACATGCCTTAAATATGTTGTGATATCAGTAGGATACCTTCCATTATGCCCAAAACGAGTTTAACCTATAATTAAGCCCCGTAGGGGTATTTTGGTCATTTTTAAGATTATAAAAAGGGATTAATTAAGCTTCTGTGATTCGGGTCTGAATTAATCAGTAAAATGACTTATTTTAACAGGTCATATCAGTTGGTGTTAAGTCCTTTGTGACAAAATGGTTTTAAACCCTTACTATGCGTTTAATTCGCTTATAAAGTCGTTTTAAGCGATTTACGGTTTAAAATAGGAATCTGAGTTTCCAGGTCAGTTCATAAGGTTCAAAACACTTCATTTATTATTTTAAATCAGTAGGAATTGGATTGGTAGCAAAAGGACTTGTAAAACTCATTTTATGGCCGAAAAGGGTATAATCGGTTTTTACCGAATCAAGGCACTAATCCTAGCTTATGATCAGTTTAAAAATCTTCAAAAATCCCAAAATATTATATTACATCAGTGGGTAAAAGGTTTGGTGTCAAAAATTGGGTTTAGATAGGCTTTACGCTAATGACACATTTTAATTAATAAAAAGCTTTCTAATTACGCCATTGAGCATAACTCCTAATCTAGACCTCCAATTGACGTGAAAATTTACGGACATGCATATTAATCAGTAGCAAAGATTATTGTTCTTTCACATTTCTAAAATTCTCGTTTTATAGTCATAAGGGCATTATGGTCAATATTTAAGCAATTAACGGAAACGTCGGACAATTAAGGTTTCAAGTGGTATAAACGCAAAGGGTTATACAATCATGTAACAAGGTCCTAATGGAACTTTAAGGCATGTATAAACCTATCAAAATCGGGTCAGAACCGAAGTTAAGGCAAAAGTCAAACTATGCGCCTTTCGGTTCCGAATCGATTCTAAACTGAAAAATTGTCGGATCAAACATGTTTAGACACGTTCATACATTGATTACTAAGTTATATTAATGGTAAAACAGGTTACACGTCTCTCACATTGCTAATTGTGTATTAAATCGCAAATTACATTTTTTTTACTTTTTATCATCATCTTTGACCCGACAAACGACCTAGTTAGGATGGGAATCAGTGAGTACCCTTTTAAGGGTTTATTACCCACATAATTACCTACTTAAAGGTACTTTTAATTCGAGATTTGACTGAGCCATTATTAATTAATCTCAAAGTCAAACCGTAATTACGACGGTTTGACTTTTAGCTAAATAACTAAGCTAAACTCAATTCAAGAAGGTTAAGCATACTTAAAAGTGTCTAATGATCGATTAGGAAGGCTTGGAAGGTGCTCTTGTGCTCCATAATTTATCAGAAGTTTCTTGGGAATGAATGATCAAAGTGTTTGCACTTAGGAGCTTTATATAGTGACCAAAACTCCATAGATTGTTGACATCTAAGGCTACAACTGACCATAACTTACCCACAAGTGTCCCTAGTGCCCTAGGAACTTTTTAGGGGTCACCCATGGCAGTGGAAATATCAACAAAGTCGGTTACGAGGTGAAAACAGGCAGCTGTCTGTTTTTCTGTTGCTGGGCAACGCTTGCGCACCGTAAGGGTCGACCCTTGCGGTGCGTAAGCCGTTGGCAGAAAACAAAAATGTTGTTCGTTCAAGCTTTGAAAGGGCAAGTGGTGTAAAACGATTTTTTTGGACGTGAATTATTCAGAATGGGGCCTCCTACAAAGTGCCTTGAATAGTTTAGATCCCTTTAATGCAGTACATTTGTCTTGGACATTATCAAAAAGTCGTAAACGAAGGGTTGTCATGCTTTTTTGTCTTACATGACACGTGTCGTTATTTTAATGAACACGAATTTTCGAGGTGTTACATCCTCACCCCCTTAAAAGAAATCTCGACCTCGAGATTTACTGAAACAAATAAGGGTACTTTTCTTTCATTGTGGACTCAACCTCCCACGTGTATTCGGGACCTCTACGGGCATCCCATTTTACCTTTACAATAGGCACATGCTTCCTTCGAAGCTTCTTAACCTGTCGATCTTCAATCGACAATGGTTTTTCCACAAATTTTAAGCTCTCATCTATATGCACATCTGTGTGTGGTATGACCAGTGATTCATCAGCGAAACACTTCTTCAGATTGCAGACGTGGAATACATTATGAATACCACTGAGCTCTTCAGGTAAGTTTAACTTGTAAGCCACTAATCCAACACATTCGATGATCTCGAATGGTCCTATATACCTCGGGCTTAACTTACCTTTCTTACCAAACCGCATCACTCCCTTCCAGGGTGATACTTTAAGTACGACTTTGTCACCAACTTCAAATTTTATAGATTTACGCTTTGGATCTGCGTAACTCTTCTGCCTATCTCGGGCAGCTTTGAGACGGTCACGAATCTGGACAATCTTTTCCGTCGTTTCAAAGACTATCTCTGGTCCTGATAATTGGACATCTCCAACTTCCGCCCAACAAACGGGCGTTCTACACTTTCTACCGTATAAGGCCTCGAAAGGCGCAGCCTTGATGCTGGTATGGTAGCTATTGTTGTAGGAGAATTCAATTAATGGCAGGTGGTTATCCCAACTACCACCTAAATCGATCATGCATGCTCGAAGCATGTCTTCCAAAGTTTGGATAGTACGCTCACTCTGACCGTCCGTCTGAGGATGGTAAGCCGTACTAAAATTCAAACGCGTGCCCAAAGATTGTTGGAAACTTTTCCAAAAATGTGACGTGTATCTAGTATCCCCGTCGGAGATAATAGACACAGGTATGCCATGAAAAGCTACAATCTTATCCACGTACAACTGGGCTAACATGTCGGAGCTGTAAGTCTCCTTAATGGGTAGGAAATGTGCTGACTTAGTCAGTCTATCAACTATAACCCATATCGTATCATTTCCTTTCCTTGTCTTAGGTAACTTGGTGATAAAATCCATAGTTACCATTTCACACTTCCAAGTGGGAAGTTCAGGCTGTTGTAGCAAGCCTGACGGCTTTTGATGTTCTGCTTTGACTTGCGCACAAGTCAAGCATTTAGCTACATAGGCAGCTACAGACTTTTTCAAGCCTATCCACCAATAGTTTGCCCTTAGATCCTGGTACATCTTATCAGCTCCAGGATGAACGAAATATTTAGAACTATGGGCTTCCTGGAGGATAACATCTCGCAATCCTCCATAAATTGGAACCCATATTCTTCCATTTAATCTTAGAATTCCGTCCTTGCCAAGAGATAACTGCTCCTCGGTTACCCCTAGCTTTTCATTAGGATAGTTAGCTTCCAACACAGCTTCCTTCTGTGCAGCTAACAACCTTTCATTCAAACTGTTCCTTACCTCAATGCTCTTGGCATTGATTCTTATCGGTTTCACTTTTTCCTTCCGACTCAAGGCATCGGCGACTACATTCGCCTTGCCGGGATGGTATCTTATTTCACAATCGTAATCATTCAGAGTTTCCATCCAACGGCGTTGCCTCATGTTCAAGTCCTTCTGATTGAACAGATGTTGAAGGCTCTTGTGATCAGAATGGATCACACATTTGATTCCATATAAGTAGTGCCTCCAAAGTTTTAGTGCGAATACAACGGCACCCAACTCCAAGTCATGGGTGGTGTAATTCTTTTCGTGCACCATTAACTGGCGTGAAGCATAGGCAATGACTTTGCCTTTCTGCATAAGCACACATCCCATCCCGGTGTGTGACGCATCACAATAAACTACAAACTCCTCGATTCCATCAGGCAATGTCAGTACTGGAGCATTGCTCAACTTTTGTTTCAAAATATCGAAGGATTCCTGCTGCTTAGGACCCCAGTCAAACTTAATCTTCTTACGCGTCAGCGAAGTCAGGGGTGCAGCAATCCTTGAGAAGTTTTCAATGAATCGCCTATAGTATCCTGCCAAACCTAGGAAGCTACGAATTTCTGTAGGCGTCTTTGGCTCTTGCCAATTCATGACAGCTTCAACTTTAGCGGGATCTACTTGGATACCACGCTCACTAACAACATGTCCAAGAAATTGGACTTCTCGAAGCCAGAATTCACACTTCGAGAACTTGGCATAGAGTTTTTCTTTATGAAGTAGTTCCAGAATGCAATGAAGGTGCTTCTCATGGTCAGCTTGGTTCTTCGAGTAGATGAGGATGTCATCGATGAAGACGATGACAAATTTATCCATGTAAGGCTTGCAAACGCGATTCATGAGATCCATAAATGCGGCCGGTGCATTAGTGAGCCCAAAAGGCATCACTAGGAACTCGTAATGACCATAACGAGTCCTAAATGCAGTCTTGTGTACGTCTTCATCTCTAACCTTTAGTTGGTGATAGCCCGAACTTAAGTCAATATTAGAGAAGAAACTTTCCCCTTGAAGTTGATCGAACAGATCGTCGATTCTGGGCAAAGGATACCTATTCTTGATAGTGACCTTATTTAGCTCACGGTAGTCGATGCACAGACGCATCGATCTATCCTTCTTCTTGACAAATAAAACTGGTGCTCCCCAAGGAGACGAACTAGGTTTGATGAAACCTTTGGCTAGCAATTCATCTAACTGCGTTCTCAATTCCTTCATCTCTGTTGGTGCCAACCTATAAGGCGCCCTTGCTACTGGTGCTGATCCAGGAATAATGTCAATTCTGAATTCTACTTGCCTATCTGGTGGCAAACCAGGTAGTTCTTCAGGAAAAACTTCAGGGTATTCAGAAATGACGGGGATATCCCCAATCTTGGGCTTTGGCTCATCAATAATCACTTGTGCCATGTAGATGACACAACCCTTCTTCAAACACTTAGAGGCCTTAAGCATAGACATTTGCTCAGGCAGCCCATACTGGGTATCTCCCTGGATAGTAAGTGATTCACCAGACGGAGTCTTGATCACCACTTGCTTCTTATTGCAAACAATCTGGGCCTGGTTATGAGATAACCAGTCCATACCCAAAACTATGTCGAAACCGGCTAGTTTCAAAGGAAGTAGGGACAAAGGAAAAGAGTGGTTCTTAATGAATATGAAACATCCATCTAATATGGTTGAGGTGGTTTCTAAAGTGCCATCTGCTAGTTCCACCTCATACTTCACACTTAAGGTCTTAACGGGTAATTTCAACAATTCACAAAACTTCTTATCTACGAACGACTTATCAGCGCCTGAATCAAATAACACTCTCGCATAAACATCATTTACGAGGAAGGTACCTGTTATCACATTGTCGTCCTGGACGGCTTCCTTAGCATCCATCCTGAAGACCCTACCATTGGTCTTCTTTCCTTCTTCAGCTTTCTTTGCAAACTTTGGGCAATTTGTCTTTATGTGCCCCTTTTCGTTGCAACCGTAGCAGGTCGCATCCTTCATCTTTTTACAATCCAAGGTCTTGTGTTCCTTGGACTTGCATAACCCACATGCAAAAGTTTTCGATTGTGAATGCGAGTTTGATTCATACCTGCACTTCCCGAAGTGCTGTTTCTTGCAGATTTTACATCTTGGTTTTTCACCCGACTGCTGACCATCCTTCCTAGATCCTGACCCCTTCTTGTGGTCATTGTTTCCCTTATGCTTCTTGTCTGTGCGTCGTGAGTTGTCATCCTCACGCTTCCTCTTTTCGGTATCGGTGTTCCTCTGCGATCTCAGCCTGACCGCGTCCAAGGTAAGAGACAATGATATGTCCGCTGCAGACCGAAAAGTAGCTGGTGTGGAGGCCTTCACGCTTGCCTTGATCTCCGGGGCCAAACCCCCAATGAATCGAGCTATTCGTTTGGGTTCCGGGGTTACCAAATATGGAACCAACCTTGACAAGGTGTTGAAACTGGTAAGGTAGGCCTGACAGTCTAGGTTTTTCATGACCAGCGACAAGAAGTCAGCTTCAATTTTCTCAACCTCATGCTGAGGGCAGTAGTTTTCCTTGATCAGTGACATGAACTGTTCCCAGGTCATATTGTACAACGGGATTTTCCCCGTAGCTTGGATCAAAGATCTCCACCAAGCTAATGCTTCACCCTTGAAAGACTGAGACACGAATTTCACAATATCCCTATTATCGCAACCACTGATATCCACTACCGTATCCATCTCGTCCAACCAAGTCATGCAATCTACAGCTCCTTTTTCCCCAGTGAAATCCCTGGGTTTGCACGAAACGAAGTACTTATAGGAGCAACCCTTATTACGGGGTTCTTGATTCAGTACGACTCTTTGGGATGGAACACTCCTCTGGTTTGATGAGTGGTGAGAATTACTGTTGTGGGCAGTGTGGGTCCTGGAGGGTGTTCTAGAGTGTGGTGCAGATCGGGTCCTTGTATGGGTACCACTGGATTCATGGAGCTGTCTATCCAAAGCTCGATTAAAGGCATTATCTATCATTGCCTGTAATTCTGCACCCGCTACATTTACTCGGGCATTATGATGCTCTCTCCGTGGGTGACTATTGATCTCGCCTGAGTCGGCCATGTAGCTTGAACTGTTACATATTGACAATAATTTATTGGTGAGTTTATTATAGAATTGTCTTTTATGACAATTTATTAACAGTGGTAAACGTAGACCATATATGGTTAATTTATTACTCACATTTATTTAGGATTTCTATTATAATTTATCCTAATTATAAAACAATAACAGTTTTATTAGTAGCACAAAAGGCCTAGTCAAAGTGATAATTTAAATTATAAGCCATGATTTCAGAGAATCAAGGCATGAAGGTTTGAACAAAGTACTTTACCCTTTTTCAGATAGGTTCATAGACTATTACTGTCTTTTGTCTCATATGAAAATGAGAAGGGCCCGTAGGCGTTGTATTACCAACGTATGGTCAAAATATGATCATTTTAATTGATGATTTAAACCCATGATTCAGAGATCATTAAGTTGGGTTAGGAATCTTTTGAAGAATCCTTATATAAATGACGTGTGTGATTTTAACGAATCACGTCTGCCAGGAGCGTTAACATGTTTTCAGATGTTAACTGAGATTTGAATCTTTTTAACAGGTTTCACCATCTTGGCCAGGTCTTAAAATGACATGCAGGCTAGGTTATACCTTTAAGATCCTTAGTTAATATTTAAGTAGGCAGATATATTTTAAAAGGAATGATTTTGATTCATTTATTTCATATATAATATATAAATGCATAGATGATAGAAACGAAATTTTTAAACTTGACATTCCATTAAAATTTAAAAGTAGTACACCTTGCCCTAAACAGGACTTTCACAGAAACAACTTGCCCACGCAGGAGCCAAACAGATAATACAAGTCCTCGCAGGGACTGATTACTAAAATAAATGTCCACGCAGGGACTAGGTACAAAGATAGATGTCCACGCAGGGACTACATACACACATAAATAAATGTCCACGCAGGGACTTGATTTAAACAAGGAAATACAATAATACATGTTGGGATTTAATGATCCCGCTTATTCCTTCCTTTCAGCAAACTTGCCAAGCCACTGAGGAATCCCTGATTTTTCCTACGTTCTCTCTGGAAGTCTCGTTCAACCCTGTCCAGTCTTTGGCGGAGTTCCTCTTGCTCCGGTGGGGAAAACCGTGGTGGCTGGTGCTGAAGTGGTGGCTGAGCAGGTACTTGATACCCACTAGTTGGATATCCCATTCCCCAAGGGGTTCCATATGGTCCCTCAGGATTATGGGCGAGGTAGTTTGATGCCACTTGGTAAGGGTCCTCAGCATAGTTATAGGTAGTGTATGCCGGTGGTCCGAACGGATTGTATGTTGCTGGAGCAGTATATGCAGGGATAGGGTTACCAAAACCCGATGGTGGCGGCGCAACAGGTGCCGAATTCACCTCTGATACTGGAACTGAAGGTCCACCCATTTGTGGGTCTTCATGTAGTGGCGGGTAGTGACTGCCACTAGAGTGTTGAGGGGTGCTAAAATGGAAATCCCCTGCACGTGCGGACATTCGTGCGCCAGTCCTCCTACGTCTTGGTGGTTCCGGAGGTGCTAGATTAACTGGCGGCTGTGGAGGCGGTGGCGTGACTGCCACGAATCGTGAATCCTCAGAGGGATCCTGCTGCTGGTGAGGTGAAGAATGATGAGATGGTGTAAAGTACCACTCACATTGGGCAAACCGTGCCTGGTAACTGTCTGGACCACGGTAGGGTGATCCATGAAAAGACGAACCATCAGAGACTTCGATAGGATGGTTCGGGGTTCCGGTCGCAGGCTCGACGGGATCCGTATCCTCATCCATATCCATCGCCTGATCTCCTGAGAAATGGTCTTCCGGTCCTAGCGGGTTAAAACCCACTGGTTCTTGTATGTAGTTTGCCGGGTTAAACCGGCCCTGAAAAACTGGAGTGGGGTCTCCAAAGGAATGGTGCGATAGTGATCATTGTAGAGGTATGTATGATGGTTGCGGGTTGGTAGGCTCATTTTCGGACTAAGGTCCAAAGGAATGGCAGTATGAAGGTGTTGAGCTATGCGAGGTCGATCGCCTAGCGGGCTCCACCCGGGTCCTCCAGTCTCCTTGAGGACCAGCACTCCTGGTGGTTGAACACATTCGCCGGAGTGATGGCCCAGCTTCGTGATCGTTTGGGGCGCTGATTGGCCCCTTGCCTTTTCCTCCTCTCCTGAATCTTGGCGGTATATTTCCTATCAATATAAACCAAGGTAGCAACAAGGAAAAATAAAGGACAAAGTTAAAATTAAAATAAAAACATTTTGGATTATTCCTAAGTTCTTTGTCTAGACTCGAAGATTTAGGAATGTGCAATTGTGTCATTGAGATTAAACACAAAAGGCTAGTGTTTAATTCACTCAGCGTTGGCTCTGATACCAACATGTCACACCCTGATATTTCCACGTTTGACCGGTGGGCCCGGTAGGAGAGTATTGTGACGTGGTTGGCAACATAATAGTCAAACAACACAATATTTAATATGCACAGCGGAAGCAAATGAAAGATATATTTCAACCGAATAAAATATTGTAATATCATGTATCACAAACAGTTGAAAGTTTATCCACAGACGGATCGAAATAAAATAGGAAACAGTAGTTCAACAGACGATAGGCATCTTAAGCTTGCGAGACTCTTTATTGATGCTAAGGAGAGAATCCAGCCTATTACGCTTAGTACCTGCATTTAATCTTTTTGGGAAAATACGTCAGTTTACACTGGTAAATACAATCAACTGACTCATTTTAAAAATGATTAAAAATTGATTTGGATGCACGTGGCATAAACATTTTATAACTTGGGATAATTATTTAAATATATAATCTTGTAAAAGAATTACATGTTCCTTATGCGTTCAGTAGCCCGGTTCGTGCCGGGTTAAAGATCAATAGACACACCACATTATTTATATGAGACACCGACGGGCGTACGCCTACGCCCCGTGCTTAGGTCGTGGCCATTTCGTAAAATGATGCCAGGGATATCCGGGACATGGTCATTAACCCCCAAAGGCTTTAAGTAAACAAAACAATTTAAACGGGCCGATCAAATTATTCAATTAACCACCATACGATGGAAGATTTAATGCCCGACCAAGCGGTATTTTATATACCGTACCCCAAGCCCGTATAGGGAAAATAAGTTAAAAGTATTTACCTGAGCAAAGTAATAATCACAATAAACAAATGCAAGTAGCTTTTACTGATCCTCCTAATCTGGAACGAAGGTTTATAATAACCTATTAGAATCCTAACGGGTCTTTAATTAAGCTTAAGCTTAGACCGGTTAGTTTCAAAGATACGGTTCGAACGCACGAATAAGCGAAGACCGGAATAGAGTGTGATTTAGACCCGACAAGTTTGAGGACTTGCTTAATATGGGTATTTCATACACATTCTGGATTTTGAGATTAAAATGATAAGGTTTGACCCGTTTCGGCTAACTTATGCAAACTAATTACATAAACCGAACCGAACGTGTAAGAAGCGTAACGGGTAACCATAAGAGTCCTAAATAGGTTTCCTAAGTTAACATGCCTTAAATATGTTGTGATATCAGTAGGATACCTTCCATTATGCCCAAAACGAGTTTAACCTATAATTAAGCCCCGTAGGGGTATTTTGGTCATTTTTAAGATTATAAAAAGGGATTAATTAAGCTTCTGTGATTTGGGTCTGAATGAATCAGTAAAATGACTTATTTTAACAGGTCATATCAGTTGGTGTTAAGTCCTTCGTGACAAAATGGTTTTAAACCCTTACTATGCGTTTAATTCGCTTATAAAGTCGTTTTAAGCGATTTACGGTTTAAAATAGGAATCTGAGTTTCCAGGTCAGTTCATAAGGTTCAAAACACTTCATTTATTATTTTAAATCAGTAGCAATTGGATTGGTAGCAAAAGGACTTGTAAAACTCATTTTATGGCCGAAAAGGGTATAATCGGTTTTTACCGAATTAAGGCACTAATCCTAGCTTATGATCAGTTTAAAAATCTTCAAAAACCCCAAAATATTATATTACATCAGTGGGTAAAAGGTTTGGTGTCAAAAATTGGGTTTAGATAGGCTTTACGCTAATGACGCCTTTTAATTAATAAAAAGCTTTCTAATTACGCCATTGAGCATAACTCCTAATCTAGACCTCCAATTGACGTGAAAATTTACGGACATACATATTAATCAGTAGCAAAGATTATCGTTCTTTCACATTTCCAAAATTCTCGTTTTATAGTCATAAGGGCATTATGGTCAATATTTAAGCAATTAACGGAAACGTCAGACAATTAAGGTTTCAAGTGGTATAAACGCAGAGGGTTATACAATCATGTAACAAGGTCCTAATGGAACTTTAAGGCATGTCTAAACCTATCAAAATCGGGCCAGAACCAAAGTTAAGGCAAAAGTCAAACTATGCACCTTTCGGTTCCGAATCGATTCTAAACTGAAAAATTGTCGGATCAAACATGTTTAGACACGTTCATACATTGATTACTAAGTTATATGAATGGTAAAACAGGTTACACGTCTCTCACATTGCTAATTGTGTATTAAATCGCAAATTACATTTTTGTTGACTTTTTATCATCATCTTTGACCCGACAAACGACCTAGTTACGATGGGAATCAGTGAGTACTCTTTTAAGGGTTTATTACCCACATAATTACCTACTTAAAGGTACTTTTAATTCGAGATTTGACTGAGCCATTATTAATTAATCTCGAAGTCAAACCGTAATTACGACGGTTTGACTTTTAGCTAAATAACTAAGCTAAACTCAATTCAAGAAGGTTAAGCATACTTACAAGTGTCTAATGATCGATTAGGAAGGCTTGGAAGGTGCTCTTGTGCTCCACAATTTATCAGAAGTTGCTTGGGAATGAATGATCAAAGTGTTTGCACTTAGGAGCTTTATATAGTGACCAAAACTCCATAGATTGTTGACATCTAAGGCTACAACTAACCATAACTTACCCACAAGTGTCCCTAGTGCCCTAGGAACTTTTTAGGGGTCGCCCATGGCAGTGGAAATATCAACAAAGTCGGTTACGAGGTGAAAACAGGCAGCTGTCTGTTTTTCTGTCGCTGGGCAACGCTTGCGCACCGTAAGGGTCGATCCTTGCGGTGCGTAAGCCTTTGGCAGAAAACAAAAATGTTGTTCGTTCAAGCTTTGAAAGGGCAAGTGGTGTAAAACGATTTTTTTTGGACGTGAATTATTCAGAATGGGGCCTCCTACAAAGTGCCTTGAACAGTTTAGATCCCTTTAATGCAGTACATTTGTCTTGGACATTATCAAAAAGTCATAAACGAAGGGTTGTCATGCTTTTTTGTCTTACATGACACGTGTCGTTATTTTAATGAACACGAATTTTCGAGGTGTTACAGTGTATATAGTCAGAGTTTGATTTATACCAGTCCGAATATAGGTAAGTGTTATGTCCGAACTTGTGAAGAAAAGAAGGATCCGGCTTTGTTTAGAGAGTCCGTGTTTGTTTTAGTTTGGTCCGAGTTTATAACAAAGATTTCGAGCTTATGGGGACACCATGTTATCCGAGTTTATATGAATGATTTACATGTTGTCCGAGTTTAGTATGGGTTTGATTAAAAACTATGTGGTCTGAACTTCTTGATAGTATAATTATTAAGTATATTGTGTTAACATTGTTTAAATTTTCAGAACTTACCAACAAGTCCGAGTTTAGTAGGAAATGCATAGGGTCCGAACTTAATTTAGAAACTCTGAATAACTAATGTCCGCACAGATACACACACAGGGTCCGAACTTAGGTTGTTTAAGAGGTCCGGCATTATTAAGATGCATTTCATCCGAACTTATTATATGAAATAAAGCATCCGAACTTAATATAATGAAGTGTGGTCCGGATTTGCTAAACAAAATAGGGAAGTATCCAAGTTTGGCTTACATATGTTAGATAGTAAGATGTTCGGAACTATAAATGAGAAATAGGGATGTCCGAATATAAAACTAAGTGTCTGAGTTTACTTAAATTGGGGCAGGGTTTTAAGAGTTCATGGGCTGTCCGGATTTACAATATAGAGGGTAAGGGTTTCCTATATAATGTATGTTCTGAATAAAAAAAAGGAAACTGCCAAAGTGAATTGAAAGTTAACAAGCGTGGCCAAGCTTACACAGACTCTGGGCTGCTGTTACATTGAGTTATGTTGGGCCTTGTATGTTCCAAGAGTGTTGGATAGCACATGACATCCAAATCTAATAAATGGATTCATGTCTTCTAAATTATTAGTTTAATCTTATGTGAATAGAAGCATGAAACAGGTGGGGCCAAGATTAATTTTATATTCTGAATATAATAATTGAATTTCATGAGTGGGCTGAGTTTATAACATGTTCTAAATATAATAATTGAATTTCATGAGTGGGCTGAGTTTATAACATGGGCCGAATATGTAACTAGATTATGAATTTATATTAAGGTTACATGATTCGAGTTTGTAAATGTCCCATGGGAAATCTGAGTTATGTGTTATATATACATGGCTGAGTTATTTGATGTCCGTGTTACTCAAATCATCAGCTACCGTCACCAACTAGGGAATTCACTCCATGAACTGTATGTTAAACTTGTTAACTTGCAATCAATAAACACATGTTGTTTGGGCTTACTTACATTTATTGTACATAAGGTCGCGTGTAACGGACCTAACATTAAACTGACGCTAGAAGTACATAAACACAAACCGAGGAAACTAAGGTGAGTTCACTACTCTTTTACAAGCATGCGTTACGGGGGGGACAAACAAACTACTATTCCTAGGAGGAATACTTTTTAAACTACTATTCCTTGAATGAATACTTTTTAAACTATTATTCCTAGGATGAATACTTTTTCTATATGTTGTAGTTTAAATTCGACGTTGGTTAATAAACTCAAACTCTATCATGAAAGTTCCTACTTACATACCAAGATAGTTGTCTAGGAGGCAACAAGGTATTAGTTGATAACACTATTAGGCCTAACAAACCTCACACCATGCTGGGAGCCAGGCGTGAACTAATGACCTTAAACACTTTGATCAATGCTGATAGACATTGATGAGAGCACAGCAAACAAAACATTTAACCGGTACCGAATTTATTATTCGTAACATGTCTTTAAACTAAACATTTACATGATTTACGTTAAACGAAACAGTGAACTCGCCAACTTTATGTTGACACACTTTTTCTGCATGCTTGCAGGTTGTTAGATACATCATGCTTTAGAACTTGCAGTCTAAGGATCGAGAAGTGTCATGGAACGTGTTACTTGATGCAAACGGTTAACATTATGCAATTTAAAATGATTTGGTTTTGATTATATTGAAACAGTTACAATTGTTTCCGTTGAACACATGTTATGTTGAAATGTTATTTGGAATTACACTATTCATGCTGGACAGGATAATTACGTTTAACATTACTTTACGATTAGTTCAACGTGACTAGTGGCTAGATCTTGGTACGTCACACGCCTCACGGTGAAATCCGCAGGTGGTAATTTGGGGGTGTAATAGTTTGGTATCAGAGCCACTTGTTATAGTGAACTAGGTTTTAAAACGTTTTTATAAAACCAGATTATAACCGAATCAGTTCCAAAAATGACCATGACACTACGCTCCAGATTGCAAGGTTCGTCTTTTATTTATCGTATACATTATACATCTAGCGTACACATATGCATTGCATTGCATATAGTTGCATATACAACATTATAACGTGGTCACATGTGTTACTTACTTACATTATGATGAGTCGTTAGTATAACATTATCCCTAAACCTTTTTATGATCTTGATCATTTAACAACACCCACTTTTGACACTTGAAACTAAGGATCCTTTTACATAAGTTGGGAGAAACTGAGATGAACATGCAAATCACATTATCATTACAGGTGCACACGTAATAATAATTTGGGGTGCATGTGAGTCCCAGTGATACTTAGCGTGTGTAAAGGATTCTAACCCATTATCCGGTATAATTGGGGACTCAACTATCCATAGGAACCATAGTAATGACTGACTCCTACTCGATCTTAATCTTTCTCTCTTTCCTGAACCCTTATAAACCTAGATGATATTGAGCGTTGCCTGAACACCTATCTGAATGTCTGGAGGTTGACTAGGAATGTTTTGTGTTAGTACAAAATGTTTCTGAGTTAGTTATCGAAGCATCGAATGTTTGGTCTATACTCTTTCCACTTTTCTTGCTTAGTTGTATTCAATGGACTAGCTCCCCAAACCAAAGGTGTAGATATCTCTGCTAATCTCGACAACTTATCATGGATTATTCGTTTGGCTCACAAGACCAATGAACAACAAATTAAACATGGTACACTACCCGAGCGTGGTGTTGTGAATTGCTCCTATTACCGAAGACGCATGCAAGTGGAATGATCTAGATAAAGCCTTTAACTCCAGCCAGTGACAGAAGAGGCCCGACAAAAACAACAACAATTGCAACTTCAACCAGTCTTTTCCCGTCAACCAGAACTAAGGCTCTAATTTGAATCAGGGCGTGTATGCTAGCAAACAACTAAAGTGTAACAAGTATAACTACCATCATCATGGGGAGTGCACTCGAACATGTCAGGGGTGTGACAAAGAGGGCTATATGGTGAAAGATTGCAGAACTCCGTTCCCGAAGCAACAACAGCAACAACAACCATAACAGCAATGGTAGAAATGATGCTTGTGGGAGAGCATTCACGATTGGCGCGGGTGATGCTAGGAACGGTAACAACGTAGTGACCGGTACGTTTTCCGTGAACAAGCTTTTCGCTTCTGTTTTATTCACTTCTGGTGCCGATTGGAGTTACGTGTCCTTGAAATTCAGTAGACTGTTAGGATCGACCCAACACCTCTCAAAACCAAGCATATCGATGAATTGGCTGACGTTAAGCCAATTGAAGTGTCTCATGTTCACGTTGGGTTCAAACTCGACCTTCTTGGTCAAGTGTTTGACCTTGACCTTCTTCATGTCACTTTTGGCAGCTTCGATGTAGTCGTCGGTATAGACTGGTTGTCCAAACACCGAGCTAAAATTCTTTGTAAAGAGAAGATCATTCGTATTCCTCTCCTTAGTGGGGATTCCTCTGTAAAGAGAAGATCAAACTCACTCAAGGAGCAGCTCCGATTGCCGGTGCTCCATATCATCTTGCATCGAGAGAGTTGCAAGAACTGTTCAACCAGCTTCAAGGACTATTAGATAGAGGATTTATCCGACCTAGTTCTTCACCGTGGGTAGCCCTAGTCTTATTCGTGGAGAAGAAAGATGGGCTTCTTCGGATGTGTATTGTTTATCGCGAACTTAACAAGGTGACGGTTAGGAATGTTATCCTCTTCATCGTAATGACGATCTGTTTGACCAGTTGCAAGGGTCAAGTGTTTACTCGAAAATCGATCTAATATCGGACAACCATTAGATGAGAGTCCGATAGGAAGATGTTCCCAAAACAGCTTTTCGAATGCGGTACGGCCACTTCGAGTTTTTGGTCATGTCGTTCGGGTCAACTAACGCACCAGTGGTCCAGATGGATCTCATGAACAGAGCGTGCAAACCGAATCTTGACAACTTTGTCATTGTGTTTATCGATGACATTCCGATTTATTCTAAGAGAAAGGAGGAACATGAACAACACTTGCATCTCATATTGGAGCTTCTGAGGAAGGAGCAACTTTACGCGAAATTCTCAAAGTATGATTTCCGGATTCGAGAAGTACACTCCCTTGATCACGTGGTCAACGAGTCATGAATACATGTTGATCCAGCTAAAATCGATACTATCAAGAATTGGGCGGCACCTAAGACTCCTACGGAGGTGCGACAATTTCTTGGTCTCTCGGGATACTATCATAGATTTATTGAAGGATTTTTGAAAATAGTTCAACCTCTTACCACTTTAACTCAGAAGGGTGTTACTTATTCGTGGAGAGCGAACCAGGATATTTCCTTTCAGCTGTTGAAACAAAAACTCTACAGTGCACCGATACTGTTTTCACTCGAAGGTATAGATGACTTCGTGGTGTACTGTGATGCTTCTATTCAGGGTCTCGAATGTGTTTTGATGCAATGCGAGGAATTGATATCGTATGCCTCCCGACGGTTGCAAACTCACGAGAAGAACTACACGACTCACGATTTGGAATTGGACGTCGTAACCTTTGCACTTAAAATTGAGAGGCATTACTTGTACGGTACTATATGCACTAAACCTAAACATGTTCGAGCTTTACACCTTACTACTCATTCTAATTTCCCTGACCAGATTCGTTCTGCCCAAACCGAAGCATTGAAGGACGAGAACCTTCAAGCTAAATCCATGCGGGGCATGGAGAGGCAACTCTTAACTAAGTCGGACGGTATTCGCTATTTTATGGAGCGAATATGGGTCCCTTTGCACGATAACCTAAGAGAGCTTGTGTTGGACGAAGCGCACAAGTCTCGACACTGTTCAACGAGGATCTGATAAGATGTATTAGGATCTGAAAATCTTATACTGGTGGTCGAACATGAAAGCTAACATAGCGACGTATGTGAGCAAATACTTCACTTGCGCGAAAGTCAAGGTAGAGTCCCAAAAATCGTCTGGCTTGCTTCAGTAACCAGAACTACCTATGTGGAAATGGGAACATATTTCCATGGATTGCATCACCGACTTGCCTAAAAACTCAAAACGGAAATGATACCATTTGGGTGATCGTTGACCGTCTCACCAAGCGTTCACATTTCTTTGCGATTATGGAAACCGACAAGTTTACACGAATTGCTAGCATCTACTTGAAGGAAGTGGTTTCGAGGAACGTGGTGCCGGCCTCTATCATCTCTGATCGTGACCCACGTTTTGCATCCGATTTGTGGCAAGCTGTGCACAAATCATTTCGGCTCATGTTTAGACATGAGCACCACGTATCACCCTCAAAAGGATGGTCAAAGTGAGCGAACCGTCCAGACACTTGAAGACATGCTGCGAGCATGTGTGATCGACTTTGATAACGGTTGGGTAAGACATCTACTCTTGGTATAGTTTTCCTACAACAATAGTTACCACTCTACCATTCAGGCAGCTCCGTTCGAGGCGTTGTACGGACAGAAATGCCGATCTACTCTTTGTTAGGCTGAGGTGGGTGACAACTAAATTATGGGTCCAGAACTCGTATTCGAAACTTCTTTGAAGATCGTTCAAATCAGAAATCGCATGGTGGTAGCTCGTGATCGCCAGAAAAGCTACACTGACAAGCGTTGGAAACCCTTGGAGTTCGCCGTGGGCAACCGTGTTCGGTTGAAAGTTTCACAGTAGGAGGGTGTGGTTCGTTTTGGGAAACGAGGCCAGCTCAATCCGCGTTATGTTGGGTCGTTCAAGATTTTGGAAAGAATCAGTAAGGTAACTTATCGACTTGAATTGCCTGAAGAACTTGGTAATGTTCACAACGTCCTTCACGTCTCAAAATTTAAAGAAGTATTTGTCTGATGAAACACTTGTGGTTCCTTTCCAAGAACTGAAGATCGATGACAAGTTGCAGTTTATCGAAGAACCTGTCGAAATCATGGACCTGGAAGTCAAGGTCCGTAAACACAATCAAATACCTATCGTGAGAGTTTGATGGAACTCAAAACGAGGACCGGAGTTCACGTGGGAATTTGAGGATCAGATGATGCTCAAGTATCCTTACTTATTCAAAACTGTTGAATCTAGCACTGGTATGACTAGCGAATTTCGGGCGAATTCCCTTCCAAGTTGGGGATGATGTGGTACCCGAGGAAAACCCACAATCATCTTAACTTATCTATTCACTTCTCTGTGATTGCTTATCAAATTTCGGGACGAAATTTCTTTCAAGTTGGGGATGATGTGACAACCCGTAATTTCAGGTTAATACTTTAACCTAACCATAGTTAATTTAAACGCACATTCATAGCACTGCATCTAACTATGGTTAGTTAAATGGGTCTACTTTAGTAATTCAGGGAATTACCGGAACACAATACAATGGTAATTCAGGGAATTACCGGAACATACTAGTTTACTTTCGAACGTTGGTGATTAACACGAATAATAATTATAAACGGATGGTTTATATGAAACCTATGTGTTGCATGACAAATACGTGAATTATATGCTTTAGATGTAAATTACAAGTTGTTATGTGCCTTGCGTGAATTATATGCTTTAAATGTAAACATTACACACCATCATGGGAAATCTACTCTTTCTATTATTCAACAACAATCCTTACATCGATTCTAAGGTAATACTGTATGTTCTATGTTGCTATCCTTGTTCATTGATTTCAAGCAAACCTTAGCTCTCCAAACAATTTTTTATGTTTAGTTGATGGTTCTGATTGAATATGCAATGGTTTATACTTGATTGTGTAATTATTTAACTAAGATTAAGATGTGATTGGCATGCTAGAACTGTTAAACTATTGTTTTGATTCATTGTTGATTAGGATTTTGAACATAAAACTGTAACTGCTATTAAGAAACTGCGATGTTTGATTGTTTTGTGTTACTGTGCGTAGTTGATTAAACTTCCATTTGTTCCGTGTTTACTTTATGTGTTTTTCAGAGTTTGTGATGTGCATCCTATGTTATCCGAGTTTGATCATGATGAGTGTATATAGTCAGAGTTTAGTTTATACTAGTCCGAATATAGGTAAGTGTTATGTCCGAACTTGTGAAGAAAGAAGGATTCGACTTTTTTAGAAAGTCCATTTTTCTAGTTTGGTTCGAGTTTATAACAAAGATTCCAAGCTTATGTGGACACCATGTTATCCGAGTTTATATGAATTATTTACATGTTGTCCGAGTTTAGTATGGGTTTTATTAAAAACTATGTGGTCCGAACTTCTTGATAGTATAATTATTAAGTATATTATGTTAACATTGTGTAAATGTCCAGAACTTACCAACATATTCGAGTTTGGTGGGAAATGCATTGGGTCCGAACTTAATTTAGAAACTCTGAATAACTAATGTCTGCACATATACACACATATGGTGTCACACCCCAACTGATGGCGGAAACATCGGAGTGAGACGAAATAGATTGCTCATCACACATAACACTACTTGTGACAATAATTAGATCAAAATTGATTTCATTACATAACATAAATTGTCAAGTACAACACGGAAATCAAAGTAAAACATTTAGAAATTCAAAATACAACAAGTTTAATCAAAATAAGATAACAAATCTAGCATTTCGTTATGAGTTTCTAAAGGCGTCCCTACTAGATTTCGTCATGATCATCATCATCAACCTACAACATGTTTAAAAGTATATTTCAACACAAAAAGCATTGGTGAGTATACAAGTTTTAATACATAGCATATGATAAAAAAATGTTTAAACGAATCCACATGGCAACCTAAGTTATCAAGATTAACGTATAATTGGCATGCAATATTCAAGTCAACCCTCTGATTACCGCAAGAATTAAATATAACATGACCTCTCGTTCACGGGTGGTGCGTTACTCCTATTATGCTATACATGTTAAATGGAGGCTCGTACGAAGTTAATGGCATGTTTATCACATAAGAATCACCCAAAGATACGAATCAAGTATAACAAACAAGTATGCATGTATTGGATTGTTTGTGCATTGCATAAAGTATAATGTGTTTGTGATTTTAGTAAGTTAAACATATTGCTCCCAAAATGTGTAAAACGTAAAAGGGGTATTTGAGTGTACCGGTTTTGCAAGCTTTCCTTTGAATCCTGTGAAGAGTTGTAAGTTGAAGGATGGAACACCGAAGTAACCCTACAAGGGTAAACGAAGGTGTGTGAGTAACGGATTTAAGATGGGAGGTTCGGATTTGGAATGTAAAGTACAAAAGTATGTATTCACAAGAGTATTGTCTAGTTCTAAGTAATCGTTTTTCACACTAAGTTATATTTGATTTCATGGGTCCTAGTTTTCCCATTAGAATCAATAACAAGTGACTTAGAATCGTAGATAAGTTAGCCCTAGTTCATGATGAATAACCATTAACCGTTTACTATCACAAACTTGGCCAAGTTTATATATATGTATATATATATATATATATATATAGTTATATTAATATCCTACAACTAAGTCCATCATAGATTGTCATATATTATCATGTAAGTCAAGCATGGAGGTTTAACCTCTTTATATGATTCACCACTACATAAAAGCATCACAAGGATGATTCAGAGGGTCATGAATTACAAGAAATAAAGAACTAACTAGTATATTATCAAGTAAATCATCAAGTGAGGTGTGGAATCAAGTTAGGAATGCTAAAGCATCCAAAGTTCACACTTGCATCAAACATAAGTCTGACCATATGAACTATGCCAAACTTATGTGACGTCAACACTTGTGGTTTGTATTAAACCCTAATAAATCAGAAATTTTAGAGGTTGGTTGTACCTCTAAACTTGTAAGAATCGACTCTAACAAGTTCCACAACCATTGATGAGTTTAGGAGATTGTTAGGTACAAGATTCAAGTAGAAAAGTTAAGTTTTGTAAAAGTTTAACCAAGTTTCTTCAAAACAGAAAGTTTGGACCTCAAAATGGTGATGTTCCACCTTAGATTACCATGGTAATCTTGTGGAAACACTCCTAGAGGTGTTCCAAGCTTTGTTGTCACGGCCCCCGTCCCGGTGTTACCCGGTCCAGGAGCCGCGGGACAGAAACCCGTGGTATTTATTTAATTTCGCAGCGAAAATGTTGATAGGACCTTTTAAATTGAAAATGCCCAATTGTTTTATTTCACAAATTGGGGATAACACCCATACTTTACAGTAAAGGGAATTTTACAAGGAAATCCCTTATTTTACAAAACATGTTTATTTATTTAATTGAGCCACTACTTCAAGCTTGTTAGTGCTTCGTAGCACTTTTCCTTGATTCACAGTAGGTCACCTGAAACATGTTTAAAAATATTTTATCAGCGGGGAAATACTGGCGAGTCATTCGGTTTCAATAAAATGACACATAGTTATAAATTACAGCATAAGAGCGATTACAATGGCTACTATCTTAATTTTATCTGGCGCCGTGTCACACCCTGGTGACGATGGTCATACCACTATTGGGTCCTTTCACCCAAGTAGTGATGATTATCACTGTTAGGTTGGTGAACCTAAGAGTGAGAAATTAGTAATGTGCACAATACCCCACTAGCCAGTGATTCAAGATAGCCACAAATTAATCCCTGTAATTATAACTTTTGAGAATAATTTGAGTATTGTAAAACAGTTGATAAAAAGAGAATGACTCACATTGCAAGTTTAGTTGGGCAAAGTTTAGCCTACTGATAAGTCTGATAACCTAATTTAAACAACAATGCACATGAAACTAGGTCAGTAACTTAATACAACATTTACGATAAGCTCACGAAATCAAAACCCTCACGACGAATGACAAAGTATAGCCCTGATTTGGGCAGCACTTAAACATCCATCGGATCGGTTTCAATCGATCGGACATTGTATCGTAGCAGTGATCGAGTTAATACCCTGTATCATAGCAGTGTCGTGACACTGTAAACTCGTTTTTAGCAGAATAGGGACGTTTTGAGAGTGAGATTTCGAACATAGAAGCAAGTCCCATGCATAGGCTACTTATAGCAACATTTCAAGTTTTACGCGGCCTGCGTAAGCCTTAACATGGCTTTTATGCGGCCCGCGAGAGCCCCTATCCTACGTGTAGAGCTGGTGTGTCACGAGTAGGGTTGCCACGTGTGCGACAGGTGGCCCGAAACGCTTATCCGGTCAACTTTAAGTTGACGCGGCCCGCGTAAGCCGAAGCTTACGTTTTACGCGACCCGCGTGAAAACCAATTTTCTCAATTTCTTGGTTTTTCATGAACAGTAGGGTTCCAGGGGTCCGGGTTTTTACTTACGGGTCTTTTAGGGATATTTTTTTTGCAGGTCCTTACATCCTCCCCACCTTATTTAAAATCTCGTCCTCGAGATTTATTGGAATAAGTGAGGATATTTTCGCTTCATCTCCGATTCCAGCTCCCAGGTGTATTCGGGTCCTCTTTTTGAATCCCACTTGACTTTGACTGGTACCAATCTTTTGTGTTTGAGAAATTTAATCTTTCTGTCTTCTATTCAAAGCGGTTTCTCCACGAATTTCAACTTTTCATTCACCTGTATGTCTTGAAGAGGGACTACCAGGGATTCGTCAGATAAACATTTCTTGAGGTTGGATACATGAAATACTTCATGTACCCTGGCTAACTCTTCTGGTAGTTGTAAGCGATAAGCAACTGGTCCTATGCGTTGAATTACGGGGAAAGGTCCTACGTATATTGGACTTAGCTTTCCTTTCTTACCGAATCGAACTACTCCTTTCCAAGGAGAAACTTTCAATAGTACTCTGTCTCCAATCTGGAATTCTAACGGCTTGCGTCGATTGTCTGCATAACTTTTCTGGCGATCTCGAGCCGTCTTTAGTCTTTCCTTGATTTGAGTTATCTTGTCGGTGGTTTCTTGCACTATTTCAGGACCTGATAATTGACTTTCTCCTATTTCTGCCCAACAAACTGGAGTTCTACACTTGCGTCCGTATAGTGCTTCGAACGGGGCAGCTTCAATGCTTGAATGATAACTATTGTTATAGGAGAATTCAATTAAAGGTAAATGGTTATCCCAGTTTCCTCCAAAATCTATTACACATGCCCTGAGCATGTCTTCCAGGGTTTGGATCGTCCTTTCACTTTGTCCATCTGTTTGGGGATGGTAAGCTGTACTTAAATTTAACCGCGTCCCCATGGCTTCTTGGAAACTTGTCCAGAAATGGGAAGTGAAACGACTATCCCTATCCGATACAACGGAGAGTGGGACTCCATGTAAGGATACTACCTCGTCTACGCATAATTTGGCTAATCTTTCCATGCTAAAGGTTTCCTTCATGGGTAGAAAATGAGCTGATTTGGTTAATCGATCCACAATTACCCAAATTGCGTCATTACCCTTTCTGGTTTTGGGAAACTTAGTGACAAAGTCCATGGTTATTAGTTCCCATTTCCATACAGGCATTTCTAATTGTTGTAGTAGACCTGAGGGTTTCTGGTGTTCTGCCTTAACTTGTGAACAAGTAAGACACTTCGAAACATATCTAGCTATGTCCTTTTTCATTCCTATCCACCAGAAGTTATTCCTTAAATCTTGGTACATTTTATTATTACCAGGATGCATGGTATACCTAGATTTATGGGCTTCTTCTAAAATCTTATCTCTTAAATTTCATTGCTTTGGTACCCAAATCCTTTTCTTATGGAATCTCCAAATTCCATCACTTCCTTGCTCTAATTCCTTTATTCGTCCTTTCATTCCTTCAGCGTCATCCTTGATTGCTGTTGCTTGAACATTCTTCAGTTGTTCCATTAAATCTATTTGAAGATTTAATCTAAGAGCACGAACTCGCTTTTGCTTTTCATGATACTTACGACTTAGGGCATCTGCTACTACATTTGCCTTTCCTTCGTGATATTGAATATCATAGTCGTAGTCACTTAGAATTTCTATCCATCTTCTTTGCCTCATGTTCAATTCCTTTTGTCCGAATATGTATCTTAAACTCTTGTGATCCGTATAGACTGTAAACTTACTTCCATACAGATAGTGCCTCCAAATCTTAAGAGCAAAAATTATTGCTCCTAACTCTAAGTCGTGAGTTGTATAATTCTCTTCGTGCTTCTTTAATTGTCTTGATGCATATGCAATTACCTTTTTGCGTTGCATTAGCACACATCCTAATCCTAGCTTAGAAGCATCACAATAAACTTCAAAATCTTTTGTCCCTTCTGGTAAGGCTAGAATAGGTGTGTTTGTTAACTTTTGCTTTAAAATCTTAAAAGCCTCTTCTTGCCTAGGTCCCCATTCAAACTTAACTGTTTTACAGGTTAGCTTAGTTAATGGCACATCTATCTTAGAGAAATCCTTAATGAATCGTCTGTAGTATCCGGCTAATCCTAGAAAACTTCTAACTTCCATAGCTAATTGCGGGACCTTCCATTTGGTGATCGCTTCTATTTTGGAGGGATCTACGTGAATACCTTCGTGATTCACCATGTGTCCTAAAAATTGTACCTCTTGTAGCCAGAATTCACACTTTGAGAATTTGGCGTACAACTTTTCTTTTCTTAACAGGGTTAAGAGTGTATGTAAATGCTTACAATGCTCGTCCTGACTTTTGGAATAAATAAGTATATCGTCGATGAAGACAATTACGAATTTATCCAAATACGGTTTACAGATCCTATTCATCATGTCCATGAATGTTGCAGGAGCATTTGTTAATCCAAAGGGCATGAGTGTAAACTCGTAATGGCCATACCTAGTTCTGAAAGCAGTTTTAGGTTTGTCTTCTTCTTGTACTTTCAACTGATGGTACCCAGAGCGTAAATCTATCTTAGAAAAATATCTAGCCCCTTGAAGTTGATCGAAAAGATCATCAATCCTAGGCAATGGGTATCGATTCTTAATTGTAACCTTATTTAATTCCCTATAATCGATACACATTCGCATCGAACCATCTTTCTTCTTTACGAACAATACAGGTGCTCCCCATGGGGATGAACTAGGTTGTATGAATCCTTTGCTTAATAATTCATCTAATTGCTTTTTAAATTCTAGCATTTCGGTGGGTGCTAACCAATAAGGTGCCTTAGCTATCGGTGTAGTTCCAGGAATTGGATGAATTCTAAATTCTACCTCCCTATCTGGTGGCAATCCTGGTAGTTCTTCCAGAAATATATCCGGGTATTCTGATACTACTGGAATTTCCTTAAGTTCCTTACCTTTAGTGTTGATAATTGCCGAAATCATATACACTATCCCTTGTTTTCTTGAATAACTGACCACTTTCACTACTGAAATGAATTTCATTGGCTTACGTGGCTTATCTCCTGTAATCATTACTACTTTTCCTGTGGGTGTATGAATTTCTATGGAATTCTTATCACAGAGGATTCGAGCATGGTTGGCCACTAACCAATTGATGTAGCACGTGATACGGAAACGAAGATCAAACACGTTGATTCGAAGAATACCCGTGTAGTTCTTCCCCAACCCCCAAGATTCCATCCAAAAGGCACGGAATTTGAAGTGAAAATGAGTTATGTCAAAATTCAAGTCTGCTTTTTCATATTACTAGAGGGACATATAAATAGAAACCGAAATTCGAAATGGGCCTAAAAAAGACAACGGGCCAAACACAAGCCCAAAAACAAAATGCCCAAAACACTTAAAAAACATAAAAATGCAAATAACTAATAGAAATAAGCGTTTTTTGGCCCGTACGATGACCCAAACCATCATAGGCGTTTGCAACAAGATGGAGCTCGTTCTCACGTTCGTTTCGCCTGGTCACACGCCCAAAACGGACCCCCGTAGCCCAAGTTAGCCATTTTAGTGAAGCCCCTTTTGTTACGCGATCTTGGGCCTCCACACTTGGGCCCGCATCACCAATCTATTCCTAACACAATATCGAATCCGACTAAATTCATAGGTAACAGGTTTGCAGAAAATTTACGGCCTAAGAGTTCTATCTTTTCTTCTCGCAAGATCTTATCTATGTGAACAGAATTACCATCTGCGGTTTCTATCGTAAAATCTGCCTAAGGTTGGTTAAGGGTAGGTTAAGAGCTTGGCAGAATGAAGTATTTATAAAACTTTGGTTTGCACCAGAGTCAAATAATACTTTTACATAAACGGTGTGAACTAGGAACGTACCAGCTATCACATCTGGGATAAGTTCTCTTCTTGAGTAGTCAGCTGAAAGGCTCTTGCGTTCTTCTTAGTAGTTCCTTTTGCAGGTTTGGCTTTGTTATCTGCCGGTTTGACCAATTTAGGGCAGTCTGGTCTAAAATGTCCAGCTTCTCCACAGTTGAAGCAGATTGTTGATTTCTTCCTCCTGCAATCTTCCTCTTGATGCCCTGGAATTTTGCAGAAATTGCAATACCCTTTGCATCTTCCAAAATACTTTCTTTTACAAGTACTGCAAAATGGAGCAGTGGAAGATTGCCCGGTTCCCTTTTTCTTGAAATTACTACTATTACCCACACGGAATCCTTGGGTAATCTTTTGGGCCACTTCCTTTTTCCGGTTTTCTTCTCTTGTGTGTACCAGCCCGTCGGTTAAGGTGTTGGCTAATTCCACAGCATCGTCAATCGTGCGGGGTCTTGCGGCTTTGACGATGTCTTCGGTGTCGAGTCTTCAAACTTTAGTCTTTATCAGTCCTCTTGATCGCTCTCTGAAGTATTTGACAGTGTAAAACTTCTTCAATCTTCTTTTTTCTTTTCATCAACACTAACATACTCCCTTCGAACAAATAATCTTTCCTCAGATGTTGATCGCAATCTGTCTTTAACAGGATCAGGATCGTGTCCTGGCTCTATACTCAGACTCAGAATCCAGGCTATCCTGCACATCCTCTACCTCACAATAAATTTCACAAATTTAACATTTGACAAATTTATATATCCAGACTCTCTCTCAAATTTAACCAGAATGATTTATCAATGTTAGAATCTGATAACCAACTTTTGTCAAATTGATCAGGTTAAACCTCGATTTTAGGTCCAATTTTCCCAAGGGTTTGTTAAAACACAAATTCGCTTATGATGTGAAAAATTCAGGCCATTTTAACCGTTAAAACTTGTTCAATTTTGAAAAGAAGGTGTAGAAGTTAGAAAATCTGATGAAATCAAGCTGAAATCGGTAGAACTCCTCCTCCTGTGCTCTGATACCACTTGTAGGATCGTGTACGAACCCAAAACGAGTCGATCAGAGGCATTCTACACAATATGAAAGGCGGAAACAGACATATTGTGTGTGATTCAGCAAGGTATTCACTTTAACTGTTGTTCTGATTAACTTGACAAAGTTTTACAGCGAAACAACACTTCGGCAGCACTTCGGCTCCGAAAACACACATACACCACCCCCCTCAAACGAAATCAGGCTACTACTATTTATTGGCCACCTAATTTTGCTTGAACATGACTCAAGCGGAATCATCTTTCATACGTAATTACAAGTTCAAACGAGATTACCATTTCAAACGGAATTAACAAGTTAATTTCGTTTGAAATGTCATGTTCACTTCAAGCGAAATTACACTTTGTAATTTCGTTTGAACTTGCCTGTTGACCTATTTTTGACATATTTCTCGTATTACGTGCCTTGATCTATCTATATACATACAAGACACGATACAAGACGAAGTCGACAGACGCATGCACCAACAGACTCCCCCTCGAATGTTGACGAGTCTTCGGTGTCGAGTCTTCAAACTTTAGTCTTTATCAGTCCTCTTGATCGCTCTCTGAAGTATTTGACAGTGTAAAACTTCTTCAATCTTCTCTTTTCTTTTCATCAGCACTAACATACTCCCCTCGAACAAATAATCTTTCCTCAGATGTTGATCGCAATCTGTCTTTCACAGGATCAGGATCGTGTCCTGGCTCTATACTCAGACTCAGAATCCAGGCTATCCTGCACATCCTCTACCTCACAATAAATTTCACAAATTTAACATTTGACAAATTTATATATCCAGACTCTCTCTCAAATTTAACCAGAATGATTTATCAATGTTAGAATCTGATGAACCACTAGAAAACAAAAATTCAAAATAAAATTTTCTCTTTTAAACACAGACTCCCCCTCACGAAATGCCCATCATGTTTAGCACTCGGAATTCTGAAAATCAGCTTTTCAACATCAGTTGTCGAAAATCTTTTTGGATTTTTCAAAGTTTATGCTAAAACACACTGAAAATCTTTTTGAATTTTTGAATTTTAAAGAAATGCAGTAAAGAAATATTTACAGACACTATTATTGTGAGTTTGTGTAAGAGGATCATATCAGTTTTTGACAAGTTACAAGTACCGTTGAGCTTAATTACACATTAAGAATTAAACAATTCACTTAGATTGTCGATATACTGATCCACTTAAATTCTCACACAAATTTCAACTGATTCAGGATATGAATTAGGTGTATTAAGAACTTAAACTCATTCATGTGTCCCACCTCTTGAATATACTCCCGTATCCAGATCCCAATATTCAGTCTTACAGGTGAGTATACCACAGATGATATCTGTAAGGGTTCAAATGCGATGGCCGTGAGAGCTCAGGTCAGAACTTCCGTTCAGCAGAGAGATGACGGCTTCGACTTTTGGTGGGTCCCCTTTAGAGGATCTTTTTTTACAACAGCACATGATTAGCATTTTTCAATGTTTCATCATTTTTTGTACTGAGGGCAGGCTTTTATTTCAAGCAAGCGTAAAGTATTATACGGGGACTAGGCCATTGCTTCCGGAAAATTAGAAGTCCCGGGATAATACCCCAGATATCACTGAGTATAAAGACCTAGTATCTCAGAAAGATGGATCCTTCAAACGAAATTTCAGGGGTTACCTATATATCCAAGTAGTGTTCCCCACGAAATAAGCAAGTTTGAATTTAAGTTTATATCCCGAAAAAACTTACTAAATGTGTAAAAACCTATCGGCATATCATCAGTGAGACCGTTTAACTCTATTTAAACAATATATTTCTTTAGCATACTGTAACTGTCCACTGATGTACTATCATTTCCTCTTTTTGACAACAAAACTCTTTTTGTATTTTATCATGTTTTTATCTTTTTCAAATTTTCAAATGTTTTTGGATTTTTAGAAATTCTTACTCCCCCTAAAATTCAAAATCATTTAAAGAAACTTTGAAAACAAACTATACAAGTAAAGTGACAACTGATATCGAATCACTTCAAATCGCCATCCACTTGGCATAAACAATCAGAACTCTCCCTTTCAACAAACTATTTTCTCATTATGATTTCAAAACACTTAAGTTTGTTTTAATCAAAATGATTTTTCCGGAAAATAAGTTTTGTTGATTTTAACACTTGTAAAAATGGGGTTTCGTCAAATTGTTCTTTCAACCACTTGAAAAATGTAACAATTTTAGATTTTATCAACAATATCACTTGTAGAAAATCAAGTACAATTTAATGTCCCTGATTTACCACTTGTAAGACGAAATATCACCGAAGTGAATTTCTCATGAAAGATGCCGATACCTGCTCCACTCTTACCAACCTGGGAGCTCCGGCAAGTCAGGATTTTACTTGTGAAAAACTTCCATCCAAGCCTGACCAAACTTGGATGTTTCCTCCTCAATTTCACTTGGGTAAAAAGTTGCTTTCTTTGTTTCATAAAAGTCCTTTACCCCTTTGGCCTTTCCCTCGACCATTTTTCCAAAAATCTTTTTAACATTCCCATTAAACACTTTCTCAACATCAAATTCTTTCTTCTCAGAATAGAATTGATTCGAGATATCAACCTTTCCAACTTTTGATTTAAAATTTTCAGCCCTCAATGGTGGAAAAATAACATCATCCATTAGAGGCACTTAGTTTTCTTCTTTTACCTCAACCTGTGGCTCCTCTGACTTTGTGGAATCAGAATCATCGCCGGATTTCACATCAAACTTCTTAACATCTTCATGAAACTTCTTAACAACCCACATTTGGTTGTCATGCTTAGCTCTTTTTTTTTATAAAAACTTGTATTTGAATACTCACCAACTTCATATGTTGAATTTTCAAAAATTTTAAATTTGTCAGTTTGTGGTTCATTTTTCTAAACAACTTTTTCTTTGAGTTTTTTAGAGACTTCCTGTTTTGTTTTTGTTGCTTGAGAACAGTTCCATGCAATGTGACCAACTTCATTGCATTTGTAACAGGTTCTTGTCTCCTTCCTTTGATTAGCTCCATTCTTCACATTCTCTTGCTTCTTGGCAAGAAATTCTCCGTTTGATTGTTTCCAGAACGAGCTTTTTGATTCCTCTTCACAGCTTGTCCCTGAAAGAAATTTTGTATATGTTTTAGAAGTTTTTTCATGTTTATAATTTTTAGGTGGAATAAAACCAAGACCTTTCTTTTTGAAGTTACCGTTATGGTTAGGTTTCTTTTGAAAACCAGAACCAGAACTGTACCTTTTTTTCTTGTTTAACCGTTGTTGAACTCTTGAACTGTATTTTTTAGGTTTTTCAGTAAGATTTACATCTTTTATTTCAGAAATATTTATTTCTATTAGTTTGAAAACCTTTTTAATCTTTTCAACTTGAACACTTCTTATTGGAAACTCCTCATCAGAATATAATTTGTCAGAATTTTTCAAAGTATATGCCACTTTGAGTAATTCGTCATTCAAATTAGATTTTGATAATAAAAATTCTTTACTGTAAACTTGTTTAACCGACGACTTTGGACTGTCAACAGATGATGATCTCGGACTTTCAGACTCAGATTTTGACTCCGACTCCTCATCTGTTTCCAACACCTGATCGACCACTTTTTTTATTAACTCAAACTCATGATCAGTATCAGACGATGTGAACGTAACGTCAATGTTTTCTGGTAACTCATCAGTTGTTTCAGATTTTAACTCTATATTGACAGCCTTTTTGACTTGCTCCTCATTAGGTTTTCTGGGAGAATAACCTTCCCAGATCGGAGGTGGACACTTGTTATAATTTGCATTTTGTTTCTTACCAGTATCCTTCTTCTCTTTAGGCTTTTCATCTTGAAAAACTTCTAAACCTGCAACAGTTGGATAGATTCGATCAATTAGATAATCAGAACTAGAATAACTTTGCAGTAAACGTCTAATTCTCTCATTTTCAATCCTCTGAGTCTCCAACTCTTGCTTTAACTTTGCGCACTCTTCAATATAATGATTGATAGCTTTTTGCTTCGACATCATCACAGCATTCATCATTGTCAGTGCATCTTCTCTTTCAGAATTTGTCTTTTGTATACCAGTTACCGTTCTGTTCAAAACGTCATACGACTTTTTTACATAATTGAGATTGAACAGTAATTGTTCTTTCATCTTATCTTGCTCACTGTCACACCCCGACCGCGTAAAACAACAAATCGCGGCGGAAACATCGGGGCGTGTTGCAACAGAATTAATGTTTCATAACCATGGATACCAAAAGTGTTTCGTTTTATTAAACATTGAATAATTACATCGTCTGGAAATCTAAATACACAAATTAGACATAGTCTATCATTATTATTGAGTCACTAAGGCCTTGTCCAGTCCTATGTGAGCATGCATCTTATCAATCGATATTATCCAACAATACCTGAAACATATGTGAAAACGAGGTCAGCAAAGAAATGCTGGCGAGATACATAGGTTTTGTGAAAATAAGATTCATGACTTCTGTTTTTGAAAAAAATGTTTAGTCATGAACCTTGTAATTTGCTTTGTCTTTGTAAATCATTTGAAAATAATAAGTTCGGATGATAAGTATAAATAAGAGAATAATGCATGATTAAATGAATAACCATGTAAAATGAGTTTGTGTAAGATAAGTTGTTTGTAAATCAATGTCTTGTGAAAAGTATGTTACTTGTAATAAATGTTCTATGTCTCAAACTGAAATGATTCAAATAACGCTACGATATGTAATACCATACAAACACTTATATATAGGAAGTACCAGCGGCGTATCCACCATGCTTGTATCATATTACACACGCCTCGTTACTTAATCACTTAATCAAACCAAACCAACAATGTATAATGTCTATGTCAAAACCATGTCAAAATGTCATGTATAACGAAAATGATATGTATGGCTAGTGGAATGCATCAACTAAACCATATGTGAAACGCACAAAACAAAGTATTGAAGTAAAACTTGGTTTAAATCAATACTATGTTTCGTGGAAATGCATGATCAAATGTAAATCATGTCCAGATGTTTACCCAATCGTTACCCATTCGTTCAAATCGTCCTTGTTTTAATCGTTCGAATCGTCCTTGTCTTAATTGTTCAGATCGTCCTTGTTTTAATTGTGAAACTACTTAATGGTCGATTCTCTAATAACATTCAAACCTTCTTGACGCGTTCCTCGTTCCAACTCGCTCTCGCTCTCGTTCTTAACAAACCCTTACCAAAGGATAAGTTAATAATTACAGATTCAGTCGCTACCCACAACCCCCATACATAACAATGGGTGCAGTAAATAACGGGATTTGTCAGATCCTATGGTACCATAACCTAATACTGGTCGGCTTGATCATTGCTAATGAATGTCATCGGTCATGTAAACTACAACCAACAAGTTTGTTCACTTTTTGAAATTTGTTATTAGTTTTTGAAATCATTGTATTCGTTCTTGAAATCATTGTTAGCGTTCTTGAAATAATTGTTATTGTTCTTGAAACCACATTGTAATTGTTCTTGAAATCATTGATAAAACATTTAGCACATATGAGTCACCCCAAAACAGTTTGGAAAACAGTAAAAGAGGGGAATAATGTACTCGCCTGAGAGTGCTTAGGAGTCTTGAACAACTACCAAGTAAGCTAGAGAAGTCCCGGAAATCAAATGGTACCTAATATAGGTAACTACATAAATAACCCGGACCTAAATCGGAAGACTGGGTAGCAGGAGGGTTTGTAAACCAAATGAGTGTAGGAACTCATGTGATATGGTTTAACAAAGCCTACATACTAAATGAAACTTAACCTAAGTGCTTTCGACCCATCACGACCCATTAAGGTAGCTTATGCTACTTTAACGCGTCGTGCACGTGAAACGCGTTCGGACCGTCTAACTAGTCCTATGACAAGTGTTATATGCCTAAACATGTTACATAATCAGTTATGTGACAAAAGTTTAGGTTACATATGCTTAATTACCAATTATACAAGAAAAGGGTATTCTGGTAATTTACCTAAGGCATATAAACTACCTATCATACAACTACTTAAACGAAGCGACCATAGGGTATAACCTCGGAAGGTTATTCCCTACCTACTATGGTCACCTAATGTATTTGGTCGGATCCTAATGATCGACCAAATGGGTCGAGTTCGATGGTATAGGCGATTTATCAGATCGCCTACCCTACGACCCTAGACAACGTGGTAATCAGTGGGCATGGTCCCAAGGGACTATGACCAACGTGATTACACTCACGTTGCGAAGTTCAAACGAACTTCGCATTGACCATTACTGGTCAACGCTGAAAGTCAAACAAAGTTTGACTTTCTGACTCGAAAAGCAGTAAAATAAGGAAAAGAACGAAAGAATACTTACCCAGGGTCCCCGAATGCTAATCTCGATTCAAGAACTCAGGTATGAAACAATGGTTTCAACTTAGAGCTCTCAAATCAAGATTCTTGTGAGAAAATGCAATGGGGGTGGATGGGTATATATAGTTTTCGGGTAACCGTTGAGATCGTTTCATGGAAAAGAGGGCACGATCAAGGCCGTACATGTGTTGGAATGTTGTGGTGTGTCAAATGGCCACTCACCATAGGGAATTGACATGTGGAAGAGGGATTGGAGGTGCTAAACAGCTGCAACCAGCTGTAAAAACAATGAATCTGGTATGCAGAGGCTGAGGCGGCCCGCTTCAGCATTAGACAAATCTAATGCGGGCCGCTTGGGGCTTCTGATCCGAAAATAAGTTTCAAAAATGACAGTTTCAGCCCCTGCACGTGTTTAAGGCCATTCCCGACACTTCTAAGGCCCGTAAAGCCAACTTTAAGGCCCTAAAATGTTGCCTAAACATTGTGGACATGAAACATGCTCAAAAATATGTCGGATGTCAGTTCGTTTGGTCGTACGAACGCGATGTTCGCTTAATTACGACGGAATGCGCATAAGCGCGAAAAACGATCCAAATGACGTGACGAATGGATTTTTCTTATGGCGAACACTAAAATATAATATAGTCATGCTCACATAAATTTTTGGATGTCCGGATGTATTCAGAACGTAAGTTATGCGCGAAAATGCAAACTTGTGCACTTTTTGACACTTTTAGTCCCTGAATGACCCAAAAGTTTATTTTAGCACACCGAACCCCTCAAAGCCTATTTCTAAGCTATGTAAAGGATATTTAAGGTGTGTTTAACTTATGGTTATGTTCCGGAATGTTCGTTACAGTTCAAATTGACATACTTTCGCAGTTTGTCATATTTAGTCCCTGTAAGCGAATTAACTTGTTTTTGCCATACCAAAGCCTTCAAAACTTATTTCTAAGTTATGTAAAGGTTATTTAAGGTATGTTAAGCCTTTGTCACTATTCCAGAGTGTTTTTTGCGTTAAACTGGTTATATTTACGCATCGGTGCGCGTATAACCTTCCAGAAAGCGATTTAGAGTTTGAAATTGAACAAGAATTGATATGTGCAAATGATACACATATTTTTACAAATCCCAAGTATGAAATATAATATTTCATTGGTTTGGTATTTGTTTGATGGCCGTGAAGGCACAGGTGTTACAGTCTCCCCTACTTTAGGAAATTTCGTCCCGAAATTTATTTAGAGGAAACTTGTGAGAGCTTGAAAATATGAAGTTGAAAAGATCAAACAACATTGGTTAGGGTTCTGAACTTCTAGTAACTTTAACAACATCATGTTTGCAATGTAAGAGGGATACTTATATACAAGTATATGAAGCGTCATTGGTGCGTCCACCGTACCTCCATTACATCGTTCTCATTTTGTTATTGTTGTCACTATCGGTTCTTACACATAATAAACCTTACTGGGTTTCTATGCACTAAATTTCATAATTATGTACGCGTCCATAATCAGACAATTCCTTGCACAGTTCACACAGTCTATTTTATAATGTGTAGGGTAAAACCAAATGAACATTCTTATGATGAGTGTGACTAGACCGCCATAGAGTCCTTTTAATTAAATCAATAAATGATCTAAATAGACTATCAAGGAGTCTGTCCAGCTACATCACTAGATGTCGTTCTTTAACCAAATTGTGTATCAATCTTTTTGACTAGACCACTAAAAGGGTCTCTTATCGAACCATGGAGTGGTACCATATAACCCAAGGGTCTTAACTACAACGTAGAAGCCCATAAAGATTTAGGTAGTACCTTTTGAATATCCTACTATGAATCCCTCATATGAAGATATGGAAGATTCTATGAGGATTTGAAAATCGTATCACACAAAAACATAGAGGAGAACACACAAACACATAACATATAATCGCATAATCGTTCAATTTGTTTAATTGTTTAATTTGTTATCGTTGGACACGGGTATTAAAAGCATACTAGGGATCAAATCCTTAATTGCGGTAATTTGGATTGATCCATATGAATACCCTGCTTGTTGACTACATGACCCAAGAACTGAACTTCTTTAAGCCAAAATTTCCCCTTGGAGGATTTAGCGAAAAGTTTGTTCCTTCTTTAAGGGTTCTAGTGTCAATGAAAGTGTTGATCGTTACCAGCTCGGGATATGAATAGATCAAGATGTCATAAATAACAATGACGAACTGATCCAAATAAGGCTTGCAGACTCTATTTATTAAGTCCTTGAAGATGGCTGGAGTATTTGTCAACCTAAAAGGCATGACTGTAAACTCGTAATGGCCATACTTCGTGCAGAAAACCGTTTTGGGAATATCTTCTTCGAGAATACAAAGTTGATGATACCCAAAACGCAAATCGATCTTGGAAAAACATGAAACGCTATGCAGTTGATCGGAGAAATCGTTGATTTAAGGTAGGGGATATCGATTCTTGATGGTAAGCTTACTAGGCTTACGTTAATCGATATACATTCGAAAAGATCCATTTTTTTTTCTTTTCACAAGGAGAACAGGAATTTCTCCAAGGTGAAAAGTTCGGACGGATGAATCCTTTATCAGACAACTCTTGAAGCTGTTTTGATAATTCTTGCATCTCGAACGGTGCAAGATGATAAGATACTTTAGATTTAAAAGAAACGAGTGTTTGAGGTTCTTAGGGAGATCACAAGTGATCATAGAAAAATGACAGAACCACACGAGTAGTTTTGTCTCTGTGTTGACATCATAAGGTTGGATCAAACATTCATACAATTGCATTAGTTAAAAATAAAAACCACAAATTTTTATTTATATAACAACCGCATTGTTTTTAAATGTTACAAGATAACAACCAGAGGAATCACAAAATACTAAAAGTTCACTCCTTCATCATCGATTGCCTCATTGATGTTAAACACTCGACCGCGTGCTGGATTCACATTGACATTCGCATTCGCATTCGGGTTTGCGTTAGCATTTGCATTCACCAGTCTTGGGCAGTTGTGGCGGAAGTGACCAATCTCTCCGCAGTTGAAACATGAACCCAGTGGAAATCTCGCAGCATTCCCTTGAACCGGAGCTTGAACCTGAGCAGCCTGATTTTGTCCCAAACGACAAATCTTGGCCAAATGCCCAAGTTTACCACACGTCGTGCATTGCCAGCAAGCTTGTTGTACTGCGTGATGACCGTTGCAGCGTGCACAATAAGGTGCGGTACCGGCATATGCTTTCTTTGCAGGTGGCTGAGCTGGTAAGTTTCGCGGGTTCTGAGCAGTCTGTGCTGTAACAGCAAAGTTTTGACCACCCTTTCGCTTCTTTGATTTCTTTGACATCTCACCTTCCTTACCCTTCTTGTTTTGGCCTTTCTTGCTATCCTCCTTGTCAGCTGACTGTTTCTTGCCCTTGTCACCCTTCCTGTGTAACTTGTTCTTCCAAATCTGCGACTCAGTCAATGTCGCTGATAACTCGATCGCCTGACGGAGTGTGGCAGGGTTACTACCAGTAAGGATGTCTTGTACCGAGTCAGGTAGGCCGTCGATGTACCTTTCGATAGCTATGTCAAGTGGGGTAACCATTGTTGGGCAAAGCAGACTCAACTCCTCAAACCTATCAGTATACGCCCTGTGCTCACCGCTATCTTGCTTCAATTCATCAAATTCCTTCTCCAAAGCTCGCTGCTCATGACGAGGACAGAATTCCCTCATCATCAGAGCCCTAAGTTCAGCCCACGTCTGTGCGAGAGCAATTTCCGCACCTCGGTCTCTCATTACCCCATTCCACCATGTAAGAGCCCTCTTCTGAAACACGCTCGAGGAGAACTCGACCTTGCGATTATCCGGGCACTGCACGTGGCGAAAAGTATTCTCAATGCTTTCGAACCACTGAAGAAGCCCAGTCGCTCCTTCAGAACCACTAAACTTGAGTGGTTTAGCCTGGTTAAAATCCTTGTATTTGCATAGTACATTGTTGTTGTTGTTGGCTTGGTTCCATTGAGCAAAGAGGTTTGGGAATTGAGCAGCCATTTGCTGCGCAATGATTTCTGCCAGCTCGGCAGTCTCTATCTGGTTTTCGCGTCGAGGAGGCATTGTCTAAAAGAGGAAACATGAAAGGAAACGAGTGAGAGAATTTAGACGAAAAGAATGAGATGAAACAAATCTGATGAAAGCAAGGATAGTGGTTATTTGTTTGTTACTACAAAGCAACAAACGACACACAGTGACTGATCAAAGTAAATGGGTCAAAAAAATAATGTATCGCGAAGACATGCTCGCCTATAAGTGAACACTCATCCCAAGAATTCCCAGGTAAGCACAACTGGTCTCGCGTCTGATGAGATATATACGAAGTGCTTGCCTAGACAGAAAACCCAGAATACAGGCATTCACCCTTCCAGTTTGCACGTGTTCACATTATTTAAGACTCAAAACCTTGTCGAGATTTTGAAAATTCGAAGGGGTTCAAAACCATATAACAGAGGGTTCAAAACCTTACAATAGAGGGTTCAAAACCTTGAAATCAATCATCCTAGAACAGATGATTAGTTTTCAAAATGGTTTTGAAATTTATGTTCTTGTTGTGGTCGTCGCCTAAGGATAGGTGACGGTATTGTTTTATGACTAAACGCAAGTAAACTCGCGTTAGGGTCCTAAGAAGGTTATAGACTAGGTCAAAGCATTACTAATAACCTAATTCCCTATAACCATTGGCTCTGATACCATCTTTTCTGTCACACCCCGACCGCGTAAAACAACAAATCGCGGCGGAAACATCGGGGCGTGTTGCAACAGAATTAATGTTTCATAACCATGGATACCAAAAGTGTTTCGTTTTATTAAACATTGAATAATTACATCGTCTGGAAATCTAAATACACAAATTAGACATAGTCTATCATTATTATTGAGTCACTAAGGCCTTGTCCAGTCCTATGTGAGCATGCATCTTATCAATCGATATTATCCAACAATACCTGAAACATATGTGAAAACGAGGTCAGCAAAGAAATGCTGGCGAGATACATAGGTTTTGTGAAAATAAGATTCATGACTTCTGTTTTTGAAAAAAATGTTTAGTCATGAACCTTGTAATTTGCTTTGTCTTTGTAAATCATTTGAAAATAATAAGTTCGGATGATAAGTATAAATAAGAGAATAATGCATGATTAAATGAATAACCATGTAAAATGAGTTTGTGTAAGATAAGTTGTTTGTAAATCAATGTCTTGTGAAAAGTATGTTACTTGTAATAAATGTTCTATGTCTCAAACTGAAATGATTCAAATAACGCTACGATATGTAATACCATACAAACACTTATATATAGGAAGTACCAGCGGCGTATCCACCATGCTTGTATCATATTACACACGCCTCGTTACTTAATCACTTAATCAAACCAAACCAACAATGTATAATGTCTATGTCAAAACCATGTCAAAATGTCATGTATAACGAAAATGATATGTATGGCTAGTGGAATGCATCAACTAAACCATATGTGAAACGCACAAAACAAAGTATTGAAGTAAAACTTGGTTTAAATCAATACTATGTTTCGTGGAAATGCATGATCAAATGTAAATCATGTCCAGATGTTTACCCAATCGTTACCCATTCGTTCAAATCGTCCTTGTTTTAATCGTTCGAATCGTCCTTGTCTTAATTGTTCAGATCGTCCTTGTTTTAATTGTGAAACTACTTAATGGTCGATTCTCTAATAACATTCAAACCTTCTTGACGCGTTCCTCGTTCCAACTCGCTCTCGCTCTCGTTCTTAACAAACCCTTACCAAAGGATAAGTTAATAATTACAGATTCAGTCGCTACCCACAACCCCCATACATAACAATGGGTGCAGTAAATAACGGGATTTGTCAGATCCTATGGTACCATAACCTAATACTGGTCGGCTTGATCATTGCTAATGAATGTCATCGGTCATGTAAACTACAACCAACAAGTTTGTTCACTTTTTGAAATTTGTTATTAGTTTTTGAAATCATTGTATTCGTTCTTGAAATCATTGTTAGCGTTCTTGAAATAATTGTTATTGTTCTTGAAACCACATTGTAATTGTTCTTGAAATCATTGATAAAACATTTAGCACATATGAGTCACCCCAAAACAGTTTGGAAAACAGTAAAAGAGGGGAATAATGTACTCACCTGAGAGTGCTTAGGAGTCTTGAACAACTACCAAGTAAGCTAGAGAAGTCCCGGAAATCAAATGGTACCTAATATAGGTAACTACATAAATAACCCGGACCTAAATCGGAAGACTGGGTAGCAGGAGGGTTTGTAAACCAAATGAGTGTAGGAACTCATGTGATATGGTTTAACAAAGCCTACATACTAAATGAAACTTAACCTAAGTGCTTTCGACCCATCACGACCCATTAAGGTAGCTTATGCTACTTTAACGCGTCGTGCACGTGAAACGCGTTCGGACCGTCTAACTAGTCCTATGACAAGTGTTATATGCCTAAACATGTTACATAATCAGTTATGTGACAAAAGTTTAGGTTACATATGCTTAATTACCAATTATACAAGAAAAGGGTATTCTGGTAATTTACCTAAGGCATATAAACTACCTATCATACAACTACTTAAACGAAGCGACCATAGGGTATAACCTCGGAAGGTTATTCCCTACCTACTATGGTCACCTAATGTATTTGGTCGGATCCTAATGATCGACCAAATGGGTCGAGTTCGAAGGTATAGGCGATTTATCAGATCGCCTACCCTACGACCCTAGACAACGTGGTAATCAGTGGGCATGGTCCCAAGGGACTATGACCAACGTGATTACACTCACGTTGCGAAGTTCAAACGAACTTCGCATTGACCATTACTGGTCAACGCTGAAAGTCAAACAAAGTTTGACTTTCTGACTCGAAAAGCAGTAAAATAAGGAAAAGAACGAAAGAATACTTACCCAGGGTCCCCGAATGCTAATCTCGATTCAAGAACTCAGGTATGAAACAATGGTTTCAACTTAGAGCTCTCAAATCAAGATTCTTGTGAGAAAATGCAATGGGGGTGGATGGGTATATATAGTTTTCGGGTAACCGTTGAGATTGTTTCATGGAAAAGAGGGCACGATCAAGGCCGTACATGTGTTGGAATGTTGTGGTGTGTCAAATGGCCACTCACCATAGGGAATTGACATGTGGAAGAGGGATTGGAGGTGCTAAACAGCTGCAACCAGCTGTAAAAACAATGAATCTGGTCTGCAGAGGCTGAGGCGGCCCGCTTCAGCATTAGACAAATCTAATGCGGGCCGCTTGGGGCTTCTGATCCGAAAATAAGTTTCAAA